>CM062815.1:824957850-826157850 GCA_031772625.1 Pinus tabuliformis
ACACCAAGTTCTGGGCATGTGGTTAACACGTATTAGTTCTCGCAAGTAATCTCAAAGACAAACACCGAGAATAAGACCCAAAAGAAAAATTAACATTACAATCTTATGAGTAAAGGGGCTCCCCCTACACTTGGGGAAATTCAATATAAAGTTGAGACAACTGATAGAAGGCTGATCCATCGGCTTTCTTAAAGAAACAAACACAAAGCAAGTCTAGGAAGACAACGACAAATAAGAGTACATCCATGAGCAGCATGTTGCAGAACACTTCATCGGACAGCACAAACATCCGTTCCACCCTGTACACCACGGTGAGTCTACCACCTCTAGACTACAACATAGTTGATGACATGAAGAAAACTTGGGCAAACATCAGTTTTTTCGAGTTAGGAAAAGTACGAAATCAATGAGATATCTTGTTGTGTGAATTGGGACAAATAGCAGCGGTACTATGCTCAATACACTCTGGATGGAAGAAGAAAACTCAGGTTGCTCTCCATTCCTACTTTCATTCAAAGTTTTCAACTATAATGTTCAAAACTACCTGGTTGATTCTGGTGCGACAGCCAACATCATGCCTTTCTCCATTGCTAAGAAGATCAATGCACGATGGAGCGAAACATCCATGAGAATCATCCAACTTAACAGAACCTCAACACCAGCCATTGGTGAACTTTGATATGTGATCATCTGACTATCCCATGAAAGTCGAGTCCACTAATGCATTAACATAGTTGTTGTGGGCATACCGAAAGCATATGGCTTGCTACTCAGTAGAGACTGGTCTAGCAAGCTAGATGGATATTTTGCTACAGACTGGTCTCACATGTGTCTTCTATACAAGGGAAAATGAAACCAAATTCTAGTGTTATCCGAGAGGTATATGAAACACAATATCACTCCCCTTAGCAACAATAATGAACTGTTGGCCTTTGTAGAACTCATGTTTGGAAACTGCCTCGTAGAAAAGACTTTGGAGTGTTATCATGGATGGCCAGCTCCAACCTCATCAGACAAGAAGTTGCGACTCCTTCCTCTCCCAACTGATGATAATGAAACTTGTAGAGTTTGTTTTTCCGATAGTAGCAGTAGTAGCAGCAGTACCAGCACACCAAACACTCCATATACAGACAAGTTGTGGGCCATGAGTCTTGACAAATCAGGAACACGTGATGGCCCAAGGACCGAGTGTATCTCAGTCATCCAAAACAATGGACAATGCATGATTTCGATACTTTTGAATTTTGAGGGAACAAACAATGATGTTGAGTATGAAACACTCATGCTGAACACACAAAGGACGAACACTACGAACGAACAAAGAAACCTAGGAACCTACCACGATCCGAAGATGGCCAATCTTGGTACAAGCTACACACTGCAATAATGAAAAATTGTTGGCTACTTGATCAAACAGTACTGGGATGGGTCTGCACGAGTAGATGATGGAATGAGTACACTCTACACATGAGAAATCCAACATGAGATTCCAAGTAAAGGAGGAGACAAGCCATTGCAGTGAAGAATAGGTAACACATACATGTTGTTTGCACTCCTTTCAACGAAAAAATTGACTCACATTTTAAGTGTTTGGATTACTTGCAAAGTTCATCATCATACTTGGTTTTCTAATTTAAATCTTACACGTAAGAAATCTGGGAGAATATGCTTATGCATTGACTTCATAAACTTGAACCCTTCCCAAAAAAAAAAAAAAAAAAAACTACCCCGTACCATCATCCAAGCCCATGTTGGACATAGTACCTGAAACAGTGGTGTTGTCTTCACTTGAAGGTCTTCTAGAATGCCACCATGTTCCAGTAGCAGAGCCTGATGGACTTTCACTAGTCTACGAGAAGCTTGGTCCACACATGTATCATTTGCAATCACTGTGTAGGAGGATTGACAACCTTGTTGCCAATGGCCAAGATCTCAAACGTTATTTTTAGTAGGTCAGGCCGTGCCTATGCCATGTACATAGTTTGCTTGCTACTTGTTGTTTCATTTGGTTTGTTTTGCTTATTATCGTTTCTTTTGCTTTGTTTTATTTTTCTTACTATTTTTTTTCACATTCGTTTTGTTTTTTTTTATATATTACTATTTTTGTTTCCAGAAATAAGTGTTGCCAACTACTATGTCTTCACTTTTGAATAGAGTATGTGGCTGAAATTTGAGGAAACTCGTGACACTACAGCACTTGGCCAATCTTGTGTCTGCCTTCTTTGTGTTTGGTTGTAACTTTTGGCCAATGAAGTCCTCACAAAAAATACGAGCCATCTACGAGGGAAGTTTCGATCCAACCATGAACCTGTGTCCACACTGGGAAGCCCCATGCCTATACTCAACCTTCTGCTCTGTGTGTTCAAGCTCATCCAAATAGTAGAAACAAAGAAGGGGAAAATCTAAACAAGCAAACATATGTCAGAGGTCTTACATGCTTCTATGAAGGAACAACCTCTTCTTCTCTCAATAAGTTGGGATCCCTCTTCCACCCCAAAAATAAATAAGTTTCTATGAATAGTCCTCTTGAAAAATACAAAGGTGAAAGAAGAGAAAGGCTTCTTGTGCAGAGAGGTGAAGCATGCAACTCCACCGGGGTATTGACCAGGTTCACTGGTAGTGGAGCAATGTATATGTTCCTGCGTGACTCAGTCAAGGTACTCTTCAGGCCTGCTAGCAGTAGAGCAACACCAGAGATGAAAACTTATACTCTAAAAATCTTCAACTCGTGAGCTAAACTACCCTTCCCAGATTTGAAACACTGACATCTAAGCTAAACTTTTGATTTTGTTTGACTGAGTGGCAAAGGGTGAACCATGTATGTCCATGGGGTAAGTGGAGAAACTGCAGTTACCCACATAGTGATTCAATACTCCCCGAAATACCAAGCCCATGTGCTAGCAATGAACCGAAACATAGAAGCTGGAGTTCTACGAATGTGTTGCCAAGTGTTGTAGTGGCTACAACCACCCTCCAAAATTTTGACTTGCACCAATTTTGGAGCCTTCCTTGAAGAGTTTCACTTGATGATTGCACACACTTTGGTTCACTCCATGAGCTCGTGTGAGTCTTTACTTCTGCCTTCCTTGTTCATTGCATTCAAGTCTCTGCATGCTGATGTCTAAGTCATGCTTGTGACCATCTTCTGGTTATGCTCAAAGTCTTCGCTTCGTATGTGCTTGTTGTGTTCACTATGAAAGCATCTGTCATACTCACACACAGAGTCACATTCACTGTCATGCAAGCATCATCTCAATTAATGAACGATCAATCACGAGTGTTGCCCTTGTCACTTACACTATCGGTTAGTCATGTTGAACATGTGTGTGTCGATGGTTTGGTCATTTTGTCGTCAGGTCATGCAAGTATGTGTTCATATGATCACCTATGCATATTTCGATTGTTCACACGCTTATCCATTTTTGTTGAAGTTCTGATGACCAGACTCCCCTCTGACAACCATACCATCACCCTGCCATTGACTTCATCGACTGTCAACCAAAACAATGCAGAAGCACCAAGATAGTCTTTTCAAGCTACGTTGCCCACAAGTAATTCAATCAACTCTCATGCTAGCCACTTGGACAATTGGATCCGGTAGTCACCCCGAGATTGAATCCCCTCAGAAATTATGTAGAGGCCATTGACCTCACCTGCTCAACTGACTGAGGAAATTGTGCAGATAGGCTGGACAAACAATAAGTGTCATCCCTGTCTCCCTCAGAATATTGCGCAGTTTTCCCAGTCAGTCATCCTGACAATTGACCAACTGTTCATCTCAGAAATTGTGTATTTTTCATGAGCATGCCTTCCACTACCCATCAGTCAGCTCAGCTCAAAAAATGTATAGAGATGATCAGCAGGTCGGCCTCCTAGCCTCAGTGTTGTTTTCCTTGCCAGCAGCCCCTAGTAGCAGACTGCTAATTCCCTCCAGGAGTTGCGTAGTTTCTACTGCCAGTGACTCTAGCAACCAGTTGGCAGTTCCCTCTGGGAATTGCACAATTTTGGCTTCCAGTGACCCAACAGCCAATAGGAAATTCCCTCTAGGAATTGCGCAGTTTTAGCTGCCAGTCTCCCACGTAGTTCCCCCAAAAAACTGCACAATCCCTGCCTACTGACCCTTCACGCAGCCTGACCCATTCCTCTGCAAAATTTTACAAATATGGTTGTCCAACCCTGCTTCTTTTTCATTCTGAAAAATGCGCAGAGCATGCCTACCTTGCCTTCCAATAACCTAGACTGTCCCTCCAAAATTTATGCAATTTTTCCTCACAACTGAGCCAAACCTCGCACATAGTCATTGTTGTCTCAGATTTCCCATCTCCATCACTCAGTGGCTTTTGCGCAGTTTTCATTAGCGATTCCCAGAGCCATCATCCCGCTTTGCAACCTTGCCACCTCTCCCAGTCACCTGCATCTGAAATTATCATGTGTCATGGTAGACTGGGAGGTTTTGGATTTGATGTCGTGTCATCATGAGTGACTGCAGGTACAAGTACACCAAAAAATAGGGAAAGACGATGAGTGGGATGAATGAAGGGAGCACATGCAGAATGATAGGTTCACCAACGGACGAACGAAAAAATCATGCGAAGCAGAAGAATGTGATGAACATGCACTTTTGCAAACAGATGAGCTTGTCAAGCCTTCCAGCATGCAAGAAAGGAACAACATGCTAAAGCTTCATCAAGCGAACCAAGGACCATTGAAGACTTCATGCACTTCACCATGTGGAGGTGAAGCTATGAAACACCATGATGACATCCATCACCCAGCAACACTATATCCCAACATGCACTCCAGCAACAACACGAATGTACCATCATTGTCATTTCAAGTCATGTTGAGTCACGTCATGAGTCATGCCGCCCACATCTCCACTTTGGGCTTGTTGTTGATCAATGTGATGTAATGTGGAAGTCCAAGAGACCCACTTTTTGAATAAAGAGTCATGTAAGTTGAAACGTCATGGAAGTCAAATGGTCATGAGGGTAGTTGAATAGCCACAAGGGTCAGTTTCACCCTTGGTTATAAATACCCCTTCATTTGTACATGTAAGGGACTTTTCACCTCAACTCCTCCCACATAGCCAAGAAAGTCTATACTATTTTCTTTGAGGAGTAAGTAGTGGCTCCAATGCCCTATACTCAGGGTTAGTGATGTATGGTGTAACGATGTGTCTTGGAACTTTTTCTTAATTCAAAATCTTATTAATAGGCTAGCACGTTTTCACACATGTATTATATCTGTTCTAAGACCGATATTTAACACTTGTAATCCATGTTGATTTAACTTGTGTTCTACATTTGAACTGTTTCATTTGTTGTAATGCATAATCTATTAATGGAAATGTGTTTTATATGTTTTTAACATTGTCTCGCCTATGTAGACTGCTCTCCTGGACATCAGACATACCTTTCACATGAAGCTTGTTGTAACAATCGTTGCACTCATTCAGACTGATCCGTGATTTTTCTACGTGTTATCTTACCTTGCATGTGATGACTGCTACATCTGTGTGGAATGCTCTACCAAAATCTGTGCATGTCCTATTGTGTTGTGTGTTCCTAGCAGTGTTGGGACTGCTCCCAATCGACTTGGAACTCACTCTCACCATCTCCTTTGATAGTGAAAGAACCATTGACACAAGTGACACTTACACTCACTAGGCATGTGAACCTCACTTCTCGAAGACAAATCAAACCACTCTCATGTGCTGACAAGCAAGAGTTGAGGCAAATCCTCAAGATAATAGCAATCGATCCATCATACCGGATGGGACTCCGACACCAAATAGTGTAAGGTCAAGTTGGGACTTCATACTGGGGTGATCCCCTTAATGTTGGCGGCTCCAACACCATCAACAAATATGTATCTGGAAAATTTCCCATGCAAAATTCCTTTCATCATTTTCCAAAAATAGAGAACACTTTCAATTGGGGGGCCAGGAAGGGGGGGGTTATTCATTACCATCTTTAATTTCCATATTCCATAACCTCATATATTCTTGACCAATATTCTTCTCCCAACTTAATTTGTTGCCATTTTTGGTTCTGTAAG
Organism: Pinus tabuliformis; assembly: GCA_031772625.1. Taxonomy (NCBI): domain Eukaryota; kingdom Viridiplantae; phylum Streptophyta; class Pinopsida; order Pinales; family Pinaceae; genus Pinus; species Pinus tabuliformis. Next base: position 824,963,911 of record CM062815.1, read on the forward strand.
TATGGATATGTTTTAAAAAGACTCAAGTCACAAGAAAGCATCAGTTGATATGTATATGAATGGGTCTTCACTATGAATGTATTTTCAAGTATTCTTTGTTGGAACAATAAAAAGAATAAAAGATTTATTTTGTCACACAAAAACCAGCACTTGAAATACTTATGGTTTTCACACAAGAACCAACCACAAGAGTTTTCATTTAGATCTCTTTCAAAAATGAATACTCTCTAAACCATCAATACCTTGCAAAAAAGGATATAATTGAACAAGAATTTGCAAAGTCTTGGAGGTATCTTAAAGTCACAAAAAATTACTTGTTGACGAATCTCACACACATCAAGGCTACATAAAAAAGGCTACAAAAAATAAGATGTCTTCAATCCATGAAAATCAATGCAAAGTTTCATAAGGACATGGAACATCTTCAATGGGGGGAATGCTGGATCTCCAAAATGCCATTCATTTCACCCTCTCTTCCTAAAATTTCCTTTAGTATTTACCATATTCTATAGCTCCATAACCATGCACTAAGACTATCTTCATGGTTAAATATTGGTTTAGAGATATTATTTTCCAATATATTTATTTTTTTTATTTTGAGTGAATTTATGGCTAAATATTAGAAAAATAACATGTATTGACTTATATATGAAATTTGGATGAGTTTATTTATGTTTGTAGGCATATTTGAATATTCCAACACAATCATATTTTGCCTCTAAGTCTCAAATTCGAATTTCCTCTTCAAACTCATGAAGATTTGAGGAATATTTGAGATCATTGATCAATAACATGTCATGGAGAAGAATCATGGAAGTCTTCATAAGTGTCTCATATCAAAGCTATGAGAGATTTGTGATAGGATATGAAGAGATGCTAGTTTCTAGATGTGAACACATGGTTGTAAGCACATGAGATATTATTGGATCTATAAGAGATATGTGGATCTAGGAGAGATATATGGATCTACATTTATGAATTAGTTATCTTAGTTTTGTATAAATAGGAGTGCCTTCTACTTTAAAAGTGTGTTAAATTATGGAGCTATTCTTATACTTCAATGTTAAGTTTTGGGATGTTAAGGATTGGTTATGATTATGCTTGATGTTATGAATATTGTTGATTTTAATGCAATCCTTTGATATGGTTTTCTTTCATTATGAGATTTGGTGTTTGATCAATAACTTCCTGAACCTTCCATCTCTCATGCACCTCATGATTACCAATTGATGCGTATGAGTGCATTTTAGTGTTTCATTTCTATAATTTAGATTAGCTTCTTTTATGTTCGTTTTCTGCAAAGTTTATTTCAAGTCTTTTGATTAGATGCTTTATTTTCTAGGCACTTTATTTATGTTATTTTATGATTGTTTCATTTGAGTTGCTTATTTTATTATTCATAGATAATTTGATAGTTATGATTGCCTCTATTTATTATGCACACATCAGTAATCTTAATAGGCTTTAGACATTTTAATTTTAAGTCATTTTCTTTTAATAGATTAGAATTTCTTTAATGTTCAATGGATTAGATTTTCTTTCAAGATCAATAGATTATAATTGCTTTCAAGTTCAATAGACTAGACTTTCTTTCAAGTTCAATAGATCATATTCATTTATGATTCCAAAAGAATATTGTTTACCTTTATGTTTAATAGAATATAATTTCAAAAATCTTTCATATCATATAATCCGAATAGGTTGTTTCTTTCAAGTTCTAAATTCGATGCTTTGATATATATAGTCTTTGAGAAATAACATGTGTGTGTGTGTGCTCATTTAGATATTTCATTAATCTTTTTTCTTTTATTCTTGTAATCCTTTCCATTTTGATTGAGAGTTAATTTCCTTGCATATATTGTGCAAATGTACTTCACAAGTCTACAAACTTGGATTGACATGTAATGCAAGTAATTGAACTCAAAACTAAATTACTCAATGCCTGGCATGGTTATGATCTAATGGATTGATAAAAAAATATTCTATAGTTCTTATTAGGCAACTCTTCATCAAATTTTACATTTATACAATCCACAACCTTATGTAGGATTTAATTGTAGCACCTATATCCTTTACTTTCCGTTGAGTATCCCAAAAATATTCTTTCATCTTACCTCGAATCAAACTGTCCTAAATTTTCATCATTGTTTTTGATATAACACTTACTTCCAAACACTTTCAAATGTTTGATGGATGTTAGCTTACCGTGGCACAGTTCATATGGTGTCTTATAACAATTTGGTCTAAGATGTGCCTTACTAAGAATATGAACTGTTGTATGTACTATTTCTACCCAATAGGTTTGACAAATATTTGTCTCTTGCTTCATCGCTCTGGCCATTTATTATATGGACCTATTCTATCTCTTTGCAACTCCTTTTTACTATGGATTGTTTGCAATAGTATACTACCTTTTTATACCAAATTCATTGTGAAGGTATGAAAACTCATCTGAAGCAAATTCACCTCCTATATATGATATTTTACACTTTATCTTGCACCCTATTTGATTTTTTGCTAATTTCTTGAGGACTTTGAACTTTTCAAATTCTCGTGGCCTCTTTCTTAAGAATGCTACCCATGTCAATCTGGAATAGTCATTAATTACCAGTATGAAATATTTTCCTCCTTTTAGAGCTTCTATTCTCGAATGACTACAAAAATCCATATGTACTAACCACAGGGGCTTACTAATTGATAACGTATCCTTAACCTTGAATGAAGTTCGATCATGTTTTCCCATTTTACATTATTTACAAATAGGATTTTTAGGTTTCGTAATATTTGGCAGATCTCTAACTACTCTCTTTCTACTAATCCTAATGATGTGATCAAAATGGAAATGCCCCAGTCTCCTACGCCATAGCTAGGACTCATCTTGTTTTCCTATGTAGCATTCTTCATTATCCTCCTTTAAGATATATGCATTAGTTTATGTTTGAACTCATTTAGGCAAGTCCTTACCTATTATGGTTAACCTTATCTCACAATATTGATCTCTAAAGAGAACAACATAGCCTCTATCACACATCTAAATAACACTCAACAATTTATGTTTTAGTATTTCAACAAATAATACATCTTGAGCCTTTCGTCTTCCATTATTCAGACTTATCCCTTTCCTCTAATTATTCCTACTTCGCCATTTCTAGATGTAAATTTTCCTATTTTATTTTCATATAAAGACTCAAACTTTATTTTTTCCGTTGTCATATGTCTATAAAAACCATAGTCCACATACCATTGACTAAATTTATTTTGGGCATACATAACTAGGCCACACTTTTCATATGTATTTTCTTCTTTCTTCTTTCTCCACTATATATGTTATTTTATTCTAAAATTGTTTTGATATTGTTACCTACTATTTCTAAGTGGACATTCATATGAATTATGCCCAAAATTATGACAATAGAATCATTCAATGATATCAAAGAGCGGAGAAAATAGATTTCTTTCTAGATTCATGTTTGTTTTTATATTTGCAAATCTATTGTTTACTTCACTCCTTTTAGAGTTTTTCATTTTATTTGTTTTGACATAGGTTATACAATTTATAGCTTTGTGGGCAATATTTTTACACAAGTGCATTATCCATAGAAAAAGTTCTCATACCTAGAAATGGATAATGATTGATAATAAATCCTCCTTGGCATTTCAAAATTCTATCTCCTGAAGAAGTATAGTCTAATAGCTTGTAGTCTCTTTTTCCACTCTTTGTGCCTATTTTATTTCACTAGAAGATGTTCTTTGTTCTTCTCCTCAAGTGATTGTTACCTTGTTGATTAAGTGTACTAGTGTACTATTGACCTCCTTATTCTCAAGCTAATGTGAACTTTCATTGTCTCCTTTGATTGTTTTAACAAAACTATTGGTTCTTTTAATTTTTTTTCCTTTCTCCGGATTCCCCTTCATAGCCTAACCAAAATTTCATAAGTGGATACCTTTTAGCATTTAATATCGCTTCCAATTTTTCAGATCCTTTTATATGTTGGAGGTCCATGTTTAAATTGGTTTGTTCCTTTTCTAGCTTCTTCTTCAGGGTTACTATTTCTTCTTCTAGTCTTTCACACTTCATGTTTTTCTCTTTTATTTGTTGTAGAATAATTTCCTTCACTTTCTTTCCTTCTTCTAGTTCAACTATGAGCTTCATAATTTCTTCTGAATTAGACCCTTCTTTTACATATTTTAACAAAAAATATTTTTGTTTCTTATTCTTATGTTTGAGTCTCTTGATTTCCTCTAGGGTATTGTTCAACTACCCCTCAAGGTATACCTCACCTTATTATTCTTCTTCATAGTCATTAATTTATTCTTCCAAATTTTCTGGGGCCATCAAAATAAATTCACAAGCTCCATATTCGAGAGGATTCATTGGAAATTTCAGATGTACTATTCTCTTCTTGTGCATAGAAGCACTTCTTTTTAAATTGTTTCTCCTTCTAAACTTTGTTAAAATTGTTCTTTTAGTTCCCCTTAAACTTATTTTCTTCTTTCTTGTATGAACATTTATAGGCAGTATGCCCCACTCTTCCACATCTGAAACATTTAAATGGCAGTTTTCCTTTGTACTTACCTATACCATTCCTCAATCTTATAATAATTTTTTCTTCTTCTTTGTTAGAGTCTAAACAAGAACATTCTATGTCTTATGTAGACTTTTTTCTTTGAAAGTTCCATCTCTGGTAGCTAACTTTCCTTTTGAAATTCTCATCTCCTAAGTTGTCAAAGAACCAAGTAGTTAATCCTTGTTTAGTGTCTCAAAGTTGGCTATTTCTTCTATAGTTGAAACCTTAGGATTAAAATTTGAAGGTAATGACCTAAGTATTTTTTGTACTATTACAATCTCTTTGAGTGTTTCTCCTAAACCCATCGTGATATTAAAAAATCCATATACTCTTAGAAAGAACATAGAAATATATTCATCTTCATTCATTTTTAATGTCTCAAAATACATTATATATACTTGTAATTTGGCCATATTTACTTTGGTATCTCCTTCATAAATATTTTGGATTTTATCACAAATTCCTTTAGTTGTTTTACAATGCATTAGCTTAATAAATTTTGACTTACTTAATCCACTAAGAAGAGAATTCATAGCTTTTGCATTGGCTATGAATTCTAGTTTTTCATATTTGTTATTACTCATTTTATTTGGTTCTTCATACCCCATCATCATAACAACCTAGACTTATACTCTAATAGATATTAAATATGTCTTGATGCTCAGTTTTCAGAAGGCATAATTTGTGCCAGGAAACAAAGGGGCTTCACTTGTTGAGCATCCTCATTGGAAAGCTATTCTAATGATGTAGTACCTCCTTCTAGTTGTTAAACTGATGCTAAAGATACTTGGCTCGAATACCAATTGATACATTCTTTGACAATTAGTGAGAGGGGGAAAGAATCAATATCTACACCTTTTTAATTATTCAATTTAACTTAATTTAATTTTTCAATTTTTTTGCTTTTGGAACTAATGGCTTATGTATATATTAAACTTTTAATTTATTATTTTCGAGTTGAAAAAGAGATAGTTTCATACAAAAATGGAATTCAAAATCATTCACATAAATGAGACATTCAACATGCCACGCATGAAGACACTAGATATAAGTGAAAGCCCATAAAGGGAGAAAACTACGAATTATTGGCTAAAGTGGTGTGAAGGAAAGCTCCTACTCCCCCATTACATAAAAAATTTTGTAGGCACCAACCTATAGGAGGGATCTACCTTAATTGTCCTACAAACTTCAAATTGCAAGGAAGCTCCAATTTCCACAAATTTTATGCAGGATAAAACTCTCAAGAGGCTCCTACCTCAACAAGATACAACCCTTTCTTTATCAATATACAAATTGAAAGGAGACTACGATCCCCTCATCAAAGTTACAAATCAAATTTGTTGGTTACTTGTTATTCTTTATCTTTTTTCTGTAATTGGTTTTTGTCCTCTTTTCTACTTCTCATCATCTATGCCTCCCTTCTTCAAGTATGCTCCACTTTTTCTACTCTTTCTCTTCCTCTTTTCCCTTTACTAGGCTTGTTCACGAGATATCCCATACAAATGTTCAATTCACAAAACTTTAATCTCATCTAACAATGCATATTTTATAAACATGACACTCTGATTATTTCCATTCTTTGCAGGAATTCGAAATGAGGATTTTTCTCTTGGTATTGTAGGAATATTTGCATCTCACCCCTTCATTTTTATTTGGGTCTCAAATAATGACAAATTAGCATTATACAGTTTTCTCATCCGGAAAATCATGGTCATGTGGGAATTACGATGTAGATTTTACAATTACTTATGTTTTTTTATTCAATATCACAAGACACAAACCTACTCTACTTCTATGCGGACATTAATTCACAAATTAGAACAAAAATACCATACATGTAAGAAGAAATAACACATATAAAATAAGTATTTTTACCTGGGGAAATAAATCTGCTAAAAACTCCAATGCCTGCTTGCATTAATTAAATTAATAGAGATGTATTACAATTACTTTGCTCCATTGAGCAGACCCTACAATTGTGGAAGCTATCTCTTTTCTCACTAAAGGCCTTTGACCCATACTTATTCAAATTTTTCCTCTTCTTAAGATCCTATTTCCTTGCACTATTCCTTGATGAATTAGGCCCTATTATTTAGGAAATTCATCAAATTGAATTCTGCAATTCCTTAGGTTGATCATAAGATTGCATGAAACACATGTACACTCAATATTAGTTTACAATTTATGTTACACTACCTTGGAATCTCCACCATAGTTGGGGAACTTTACTATTGTTGGATAATTAATCAGTTAACTAGATGATCACTGAGTCTGACTCTTGTCCCACGACACAATTGACCTTCCACTAGTTCCATCAACAATTGGAACTAGTTTAGCTAAAAACAACATGAGATAACTAACCTTAATTGCTACAAATTAGAAATCACACATGTTGAGTTGAACTCTAACTCCTCCAACTCGACTTTACTGAGTAAACTGGGTGACACAAGCCATGTCACACAAGTTAACATCATCTAAGTTGTCTACTGATGTGGAAATTTGTATTTTCTCAATTTAATCAAGGCAAAATCAAATTGAGAATTTCGTGGTGCATTTTTAAACACTCCCTCTCATCAAGAAATGGATTATCAACCAACCCTATCCTGCACCTGTGGAACTCAAACTTCCCTCTTGACAAGGCCTTTGTGAAAATTTTAGCATATTGTTTCTCTATAAGAATGTATTGCAACAACATTATCCGCCTCTGCACACAATCTCATAAATGGTGAAACCATATATCTATATGCTTAGATTGATCATGAAAAATGGCATTCTCGGATAGCTTGATGAAACTTTGATTATCATAGTAGATCACAGTTGGATCCATAATTTGACCAAACAATCCAACAAATATCTTTCTCATCTAAATCGCCTCACATGCTACTTGACTGGCAGCCATGTATTTGATTCTGCCAAGTTGAGTGCGGAAAATATTTTATTCCTTCTATACCAACCATTGCGGACCTAACATTGAAAATTCCACTTGATGTACTCTTTCAGTCTGATGGAATCCCCGCCCAATGTACATCTGTGAAGCCGCATAGCTTCACTCCCTCTGTCCATCTACACCATAGTCAAATGTAACCCCCTCCTCCCACATTTACCAGAGCTAGTTGGTCCACTAGGGAAAACATGTAACAACGAATTAGTATTATATCATTCAACTCCCCAATTATAGTTAAGGAAGTGGAATTCACAAACCAAAACCAACTAATCTTCCTCAGAAGCTACAGGAAGCCCAGAGGCTAACCAACCACTCTAGGTGCCTAACCATTTACTTAACTTTCCTTTGGACTAAACTAGACCCCTAGTCGCTCCCATGACAAGCCCTCCATGCGAATAAAACCCTCCAGTCACTCCCACAATAAGGCCTCCATACGACTACAGTATTTTTCAGGAAGTTTTGCATCAATGACCCCGAATTCTGAGCCACTTTCTCAGGGCTAGGACTCAAACCTATGATTATAAATTCATTAAATTCTCAAAAATGATAAATAAAAATAATACAAGGCCTCTAATGTAAAACTTTAATAAGGACATGACCTGATTCATCCTAACCATGACAGGAATTTTGTCAAACAAATCATTAACATGTAATGTACATATCATAAAAACACATCTGAACATAAGGACCTTATACTTTTCTGAGAATCATCAAAAAGGTATGATGAACTCTCACATTAGCTGCATTATCATCTATTAGGGCATTCATTCATTAACATTTCATCTACTGACTAAAACGGGATGAGATCCATAACTCAAGATAGTCATAAAACCATACTTATAACCACTATATAACTAGATAAATAACAACAATAGAACATCCATTAGAGCCACATAATAACAAGCGCATTTACACACAAAGAATAAGAGGAAAGGAGCTCTTATTAACATATGAAAATCCAACCAAGTTGTTGGTGCACTAAGATGACTATTAAAATCAATCTTAATACCTACATTAATCATCGACCCATGGTAAGTCTGTTTATTTCAAGAGTGTTCACCATTGTATATGCAAGTGAATTCAAAGGCTAATTCATAATGAAATGATTTAGAATCATTGCAATGCCTAATATATAATTCTCGAAGTACAATCCAAACAATTATGAAAGAAATCTTTAAAGCATTGTCAAATCTACTTAATCCACTCTGCAAGAAACTGAATCAGAACGTAAGTAAAAGGAATCACTCTTAGTAATCTAACTTATATTAACACTAAATCAATTTAGCATGAAGGAAAGCTACAGTAATTGAACAACAAATAACTATGCAAACATCCCATTGAAAGCAATAAACTATAAGCTTGAGATCTCATGTAATACTACTCTAGAATGAACAGCAATCGAGTACTTAAATCAACCTGATCAATTCGGTAAAGATTAGCACGTAAATGTAAACCACATCAAGATCTAGAATCTAGTTTGAACAGCAAAAGCAAATCACAATCATCAAGATTCACAGAAGTCGAAATCATGCTAATTTCACAAACTAACAATAATAAACAATTATCAAAATAAGCAGAAGTAAATATGACACAATTAAAGTAGTAGATCTCCTATCGACTGGGCCAAAAGTCTCTAGAAGTCACTGTCGAAAGATATTTAGAATACGATTATAGATGAAACATAGTCTTCTTCATTAAACTTGATAATAGAGTTACAACATCACAGTAATGAAAGTATTTTGTGTCCAAAAAGAATAGTTACAGTCTTAAATTCATAACTAACTATTCGTTTTGCCTAATGGCTTTATATAACTTTTGAAAGATAAATGGATAGAAGTAAATCCTAAGGATTTCACAATCATCAATCTGATTTCATCACAGAATAGAATTGATCCTCCTAGTCTTTCATTGTCCTCCATAATCGAGGCGTTGTTCTTTTCCTTTCTTGGTCATTATTGTTCTATCGTTTTAATAGCAGTCATTCAATTCGTGTCCCTACTTATAAAAATAGCGAAAGTTAGTTTTTCATGCCCAGATTTACCCAATTCATTAATAATCGATTTCATCCAGCTCTTGCGATTATTCCTTCTATATTTATTCTTAAAACTAAAATAAATCCATAAATACAAATGATTAATTAGGCTAATATGAGGATAAAACATACATTTTCCATGGCCCAACATACTCCCATGCTTACATTTTTGTATGTTCTCATGCAATCAGATGATTGAGGTGCAGTTGAGTCAAGGAATAATCAGGATAAACCTCTTCCTTATACATCCTAAAACCCTTTTTCTATTTGAGTACTACAAAATCCTAGTTCACATGGTATTCTGGCAAATTATAATCACTATAATACTGATTAAGAGGGTACCACATAATTGGACTTCTGTAATGGAACCCTATCCATTCAAGGCCCATTCTTAGGACCATATTGCTATATTTGTGTAGGTGAGTAGAGGCAGATTTGAAATTTCTAAACCCAAATGGCTCCCTATTCCTGACATTGTTACTAGAAGCTTCCCATATTTGTCTTGCTGCTGACAAAGCTTCCTCCTTAATTTCCTGAAATTTTTCCTTCCCTATCTGTATGATGTCTGTATGGAGTGGTCCTATTTGAGACACAACGCCTGTTTGGTTCATGAATTGTTTATGATGGACAGAAAGATGTAGGGGTTTTGTGGGTTTTCCCCTAACTCATAAGTCTATACCATATTCCCTGTTTTGAAAAGTATTATGGGCTTTAGCCCATTTAATTTAATTGGTGGAAAAAGAAAGAAAAGCTTGAAATTGGATATCCCCAATGAAGGGGCCAATATTTCTATCCAAGTCATCCACTAAGAAAAATTGTGCATGTAAAATTCACATAAAAGGCGTTGTACCTATTCATTTTGTTCTTTGAAACATTTGAAAAAGTCTAGAGTGGTCTTCATTTCCACTGACTTACCAGCCTTGATGGCTTTAACCTTCAGTAAGAGGTATATTTCTATCAATAATAGTGAATAATTAGTGGCAGGTGCTTGGCACAACAAAGCATCTGAGTAGAGAGAGAAAATAGTTTCAATTTTCTCCTTGGCCTTCTGTAGCTTGGCTTGTGTTTTTTCGATTTTCTTCTACTCATCTTTGTAATTGGCGAAAGTCTTATCCTCTGTGACAGTAAATTCCTCAAATCTCTTTCTCAATTTCTGGTGCACTTGTAACAACACTACTTCTTATTTATGTCAAGCCAACTCCTGTTGAGACTTGGCTAGTTTGTTTTACAATTTTATAATAACCTCTTCCCTTACCAGAGGAACGTAGTCATGCATTTCCTCTATCTGGACTTCATCATCTTGTGTTACAATTGAATAATTTTGAATAGCAGCCTCAATCGCTTCTCGAGTCATACAACAGTCAGCTTGGGTATTTCCTTCAGTATCAGTTTGAACAACAACTTTAGTTGTTCCTTGGGGCATATGGAAGTCTTCTTGTATATTCTCTGCAGAATTGGTTTGGACAACAACATTAGTAGTGGGGAAGTCTGTTTGGGTTTCCATTGGGGAAACGCAAGGATTTTCTATCTACATTTCACTACTCTTTAAAAGACATTGCTCTGTTTGGGTTCCTTTTGAACAAACAAAAGGGGTCTCAATCTGGGTTTAAATATCTTCGCAAGAGCAATGTTTTGCTTGAGTCCATACGGTCTCCAGTTCTACTTTGAGTTTTTGGACCCTAACTGCTTCCTTCAACCATTCTCTCAGTTGCTTAACTGCTTTTTTATACTTCTTGTACTTCTTAAGGAACTTCCTCAATCTTTCCTTACATGTTTTCTTTGTCATGGGGTTGTTGATCAATGGTGGCATGACTGTGTTTATTTCAGGTTCAGGTGGGGCTGTCCAAATATCAAGATGAGGTTCTAATGGAACGATTTCTCCTGATGGATTATCACCTTCTAAGTCTTTTTCTTCATGATCTTCCCTCTCAGGAGACTCCAATGGAATGGTGTCCCCTGAGCAATTATCATTTTCATGGTCTTCTACTGTATAGGCCTCATCCTCTATGTACTTCATTAAAATAATGTCCCCTGGTTGATTTTCATCCTCTAGGGTTTCTTGTGTAGGGTTTTCCTTTGCTAGGGATTCCTGTGGAACAGTAGGTTCTGTTTGATTTCCATCCCTGAGGGTTTCCTCTGCATAGGCCTCTTTCACAAGTAGCTCATCCATAGAAGGAACTGATTCCCTTTGACCCTCCAAATTATCAGTAAATTGCAAAGTTTCAGCATGGCCAGAACTGTTGGCAGGGGTAGACTGGTTAGGGGCATAATTTTTCCCTTCAAAATTTCCAGATAGCTCCCTTTCTCCATAGAATGTCCCCATATTCTCCAGTACTCGGGAAACTTCTTCCTCATAGTCCTGCAAAGAGTCATCTTGTGGACTTGGAGAGGGCATGTGGGACGGCCCTGCTTCTTCCATTTGAATTAGGGTGTGCTGCTACAATTTTATCCTTGCAGAGTGTCTACACTTTACTGGGCCTAAGGGCAAAGAAGGATTCCTTCTTTTTCTTGTCCTATTCGGACCTGTTATTCTCACCAGGATTTACAAGGTGATTCCAAGTCAATTGTTATTGGTCCAGTCCATGAATGATGATTAATTTAATCAAGCCATGATGGTTGATGACAAGATGTGGGTCCTTAGCCTTTCTGACCCAACTAGAAACGTCATGCAATAAAGAATTTAAATAAAATGGAAGATTAACTATAATTTTCTATTTCAAAATAGATAATAGTTTAAGTTGTCGAGGTTTTACCACATCCTGATGTCCATCACACGTGATATACCTCTGTACAATGGCTGCCAATTCCTACCATGGTTTCCTTAAAGTTGTAGGGTGAATCCCTTTTCCTTTGCGCACTAGTTGTTCGTCTGGGTCTTGAAATACTGCGACTGCATCTTGCAAAAGAACATGCTTATCTGTCCATCTCATACCTTCTGCTAGAAGTCCAGAGACTTTGGCTATAACTGCTTCAGAGACTGTTATGTTTCTACCTTTTACTGTCGTGGGCCCATTCTGTAAATTCTGGAAAAATTCAAGTGTCATTTCCTCATGAAATCCCTATAATTTTGTTAAGTATTGAAGCCAGCCAGCGCGCTGAAGAATTTCACAAGCTTGTTCTGATACTCGAAGCATTGTAGGTTCATTGCAGATGGATTTTTTATCCAGGTGGATGTTGGTTGCCACCCACCTATCCCACTTGGACCCCCACAATTGTCTTTGTCATTTTTTTAGTTTCCTTATTTGTAGCACAATTTACTATTTTTAGCAGTTTTTCGGGTCCTGAACTTTTGGAGCCATTTTAAGGCCCTAAACGAGGGTTTTTGGAAATCTGGGAGCAACATGGGTCCATAGACCAATGTTTCTCCTGCTAATGTTGTAGTCCTCGGATAGATCTTTCGAGCAAGCTATTGTGCACATCAAACGGAAATCGTATGCCAAAGTTATGATCTAGGGAAGTTGATGTACCAATTTACCCAAATGGGGCCCATAGTTTGATGTTTCATCTCCTAGGTTTATATTTTTGGATGTTTATGGTTTTTCATTATTTCTCAACAATAAATAGGCCTTTAAGCCTCATTTTAACACAGTTCATAGGCATGTAGTTGCCACATCTCTTCTCAGAGATAAGCTACCATCGCCCTAGCTAGTTTATTTCCATTTCTGCTTGTAAGCATATTTCAGTATTTTACAGTAATGAAATGAAGTATTATTTCTACTGCATCTCTATATGTATGGTTATATCTGTAATTTTTTGTGTTCCTGTTTAAATCCGGATCAGTGGTATCAGATCAGTCTACTCTTTCTCTGTCTTTCTTTGCATGTCCCCAACAAGGTCGGGATATAAGGAGTTAGGGCTTGAACTGATCAAACCTTTGCAAGACCAGCCTCGCAAATCTTGGCGGCCTACTATGGTGGAAGACAAGAAATACAAGGGGATAGGAGATCCTATCAAAATCTTGCTCGAAGAAGCCCTCGAGCAACAAAGGAACGCGATGATGGACAACTTTTCCAAAATCCTTTAGCGGCTACTGAGAGGCAACACATCAACTTCCAACAGCTACTCTAGAAACGCCACCCCCTTAAGGTGCAAGTTAATTTTGAAATCCCCATATTCAAGGGTTAGATAGATGCATATGTCATAGATAAATTGTTAAATCTGCTAAATGAGTATTTTTCTGTTTATGATTTTTCCAGTCAGGAAAAGATTATTTTCGCTCTTCTCAAAGCAGCCCCCCATGTCAAGGACTGGTGACAAAGCTACTATGAGCAGAAGGATGAAAGTACGGGCTCATTATTTTCATGCGCACCCACCTGGAATTCATTTTGGGATCCCATCAAAGAGTAGTACTACCCTATCAAAAGCTATGAGGACAAATACATAAAGTGGACCACGCTGCAGCAAGGAAGGGACCAAGACATGCCGAAGTTCACGAACATTTTTCATACCCTTCACACACAGTTGGGTATCAAGGACTCTGAGTTGCATTTGGTACTCAAATATCGTGGTTGCCTACACGTATACATCCAAGATGACATGGATTTCTTGAACATCTCCTTGCTCGACACGGCGTACCGATACGCTCTCAAAATCGAACAGAAGTTTAAACAAAAGAAGTGAGACTTTGGATCTGCAAATCTGAAGACCAAAGGACAAAGCCAAGTTGGGGTGACCTAAGACAACTCGTCAGAGCCGCAAGAAAGAAAAACACCATGAAATCTAAGGACATAGGAAAGTGGTGTGAGTTCCACAAGAGCCCCACTCATAACACAAGTTAGTGTCGGACCAAGCAGTTGTTGGTGGCTGAGTTGAAGGCTTCAGAATCAGATGCATATTCCGACCCTAAGTTAGAACCTGACGAGAGGAATGGAAAAGGGAAGCAGATCATTGACGCAGAGCCCAACACCACTATAGCCACCACCAAGATCCAGAAGAATGAGCCTGAAGATCCAGAGGAGGGGGAGCGTCTTTTCCACTCATAGATGTGGGTGAAGGGTTCGCCGTTACAATTCATTGTCGACAATGGCATCCAAAAGAACCTCATTTTAGTAGAGGTCATGAAGCGGTTGGCCTACTAACTACACCACACTTGCAGCTATACAGTATTAGGTGGCTTAACCAAGGATCAGATCTCCAAGTTTGCTAGCAGTGTCGCCTTCCCTACAACATCAAGCCCTTTACAGATGAGGTATTGTGTGATGTTGCACATCTTGAGGTATGTGATGTACTATTAGGCCAACCATACTTATGGAGGTGACATGTTGTGTGAGTCAAGGCCTCGTATTATTATTATTAATTTGGTTAATTCATTATATAGGGTACTGGAAGCAGCCCCACCTACCGCCACCTCTTTGATCACTGCTAAGAAAGGCAACAAGCTCATCTCCTAGACTAGGAAATTTATTTTTTGTCTGGTTCGCCCCCAAAGTAAGGGGAAGATTGTCGCCACATCCATGACCCCCACGAAGGGTTCCTCCATGCAACAGTAGCAGTAGATGGATACAGTCATGACAGAATATAGGAACATCTTCGCCTCACCCATCGAGGTGCCACACAGGTTTCAAGTGGACAACAATGTCTAGTTGCATATGAAGAAAGAACGCCTTACTAGAGCCCATCATAAGCCTAGATCACTCCGACATGGTCCTTACACTAGTACCAAGGCTATGGGAAACAATGCTTTGGAGCACAGGATTCCCCCAATCCTTCACTTACACCGAGTGTTCAATGTGGACCACCCTCGACCATGCTTCCCACCATTACTAGACACATTAGAGCTTGCAGAATAGCTCACCTCGTACCAAGTTCAGTAGAAGTTTCCTCATCTCATGGAGGAACTCAACGCAATGGGGACCATTGCTTCCTAAGGGGGGAGGAATGATCCAAGTGGATGTTGGTGGCCACCCACCTATCCCACTTGGACCCCCACAACTGTCTCTGTCAGTTTTTCAATTTCCTTATTTGTAGCACAATTTACTATTTTTAGCAGTTTTTCGGGTCCTGACCTTCCAAAGCCATTTTGAGGCCCTAAGCAACGTTTTTTGGGAAATATGGGAGCAACATGGGTCCATGGACCAATTTTTCTTTTCCCAAAGTTGTATTCATCGGATAGATCTTTCTAAAGAGCTATTGTGCATGTCAAACGAAGATTGTATGCCAAAGTTATGACTCCGGGAAGTTGTTGTCCTAATTTACTCAAGTGGGGCCCACATTTTGGCATTTCATCTCCTAGGGTTAGGTTTTTGGACGTTTAGGGTTTTTCATTGTTTCTCAACAATAAATATGCCTTTGAGTTTCATTGTAACACAGTTCAAAGGCATGTAGCTACCACATCTCTTCTCAGAGATAAGCTATCAAGGTCCTAGCTAGTTTATTTACATTTCTGTTTGTAAGCATATTTCAGTATTTTATAGTAATGAAATGAAGTATTATTTATGTTGCATCTCTATATGTATGGTTATGTTTTTAATTTCTTTTGTTCCTATTTAAATTGAGATCACTTTTCCTCCCATGGTTTTGTTGCGCAGTAACTGGTTCACTTACAAGTTTTCATGCACTCTTCTCACAATTTCACAGTTCGGAACAACACCGTAGAACGTTAAGGATATTGATAGAGTAGTGACGTTTTTTGAGAATTAATATCAAAGAAAATTATGTTATTTGTCTCATCAATAGTATTTTGGAGAGCATCACAATTAATCCACATGTTATCCATAACGCAGACCATCCTTCCTCCAATCAAAAATCGGTTTGATATTTATTAGACACGCACATTCATAATGTAGTACTTCAACCAGAAACTAGTTTAATAATCATCACACATGCTATCCATAATGTAGACTTTCCCACCTCCAATAATAATGGGCGTCCACGCCCACGAAGCATGGGAAAAAGGGAAAGGGTGTTCGGAAATTATAAATGCAGCCAGACAATCAATCAAAGCTGCATAAAATGCGACAAAAGAAATCACAGCAGTATAGGTCAAAAGATTTGAAATGCCCATAGAAAGAATAAAATAGAGATTAAATCATTATGTAAATAAATATTTACCTTAGGTGGAAAGGTGACCGACGCATGACCACGATAGATGTTAATGACTGTTGGTATCAAGTGATTGGACAATAATGATATAATGCATATAAAGATATAGTTTACCATGCATGTTGGTTAATTTAGTTATGAATGTTGTTCAAATGGTAAATTCTCCTTTAAAAATGAATCAATAGGGGGTAATAATATAGAGAGTATTTGGCACTATAACATTGTACTTCAATACCACAAGCATATCCATTGCTACCATCAGGCGTTCATAGCCTCGATAGGGTTGCTTTTTAACCCAAAAATGAGCCAGAGTCCTCCTTTTAGTATTTAGATGATTTTATTTTTCCTTGCTATAAAGAGACCACTATGCTGGCATGGTGACCAGATACTCATAGTGCCATTCACCAGGATATAACAAAGTGATCAGGCTGACTCGTGATGAGACCTCCTATCCTTCTGACGATCTTAACTATCAAGAAGCTCATTGCCCTTGCGTGGTGGCCATAATTGAATGTCACTTGTTACACCCTTATGATCATGGTAGGTTGGCTCATGATGAGGCCCCCTATCCTCCTTAAGAAGATGTATGTTGTATTTTCATAGTTCATATTTTCATATTTTTATTGTAAAGGGAGGGAGGCTCATTTACTCCTCAAGAGTCAAGGATGGTGTAAGAAGTAAAAAAAAATGCCGATGAAAGTTATGCTTTTATCCATATATTATCATACCAAAGGGAATTATCCATTGAAAGTGTGAAAGATAAACTAGCATGGTATTAATATAGTAAATCATTTAATGATGTGTCCAAAGAGAAGATATTCAACTAGAGATTATAAGATGAACAAGGTCAGTTTGGGAATAGATGACCATCAAAGCTTTTACAAATCATAATGGTATTAATATTACTCTTTTTTCTTTTATCTCAGGTACAAATTCCAAATCCGAATAGATGGTTTCACTAAAAATATGGAAGAGAAAGGTAATGGAAAAATTAATGATCAGCGATGGAACATAAAAAGGAAATCACAGCTATTTGTTCTACCGAACAACTGTTGTTCAATTTATTGAACAACAATTGTTCAATCGATTGAATAGGAGTTGTTCAATTGATTGAACAGAAAAAACACAAAAATAAATTGGTGTTGTTCAATTGATTGAACAAGAATCATTCAATCGATTGAACAACAATCGTTCAATCAATTGAACAACAAAACACACAAAAAGAATTCGATGTTGTTCAATTGATTCAACAACACTCGTTCAATCGATTGAACAGAAAAACACAAAAAATCGGTGTTGTTCAATGGATTGAAGAGCAATCGTTCAATCGATTGAACAAAAAAACACACAAAAAGAAATTGGTGTTTTTCAATTGATTGAACATTAAAACACATAAAAAAGTGGTGTTGTTCAATTGATTTAACAACAATCATTCAATCAATTGAACATGAAAACATACAAAAAAATCGGTGTTGTTCAATGGATTGAACAACAATCATTCAATCAATTGAACAACAAAACACACAAAAAGAAATTGGTGTTGTTCAATTGATTGAACAACAAAACACACAAAAAAATTGGTGTTCTTCAATGGATTGAACAAAAATCGTTCGATCGATTGAATAAAAAAAACAAACAAAAAGAAATTGGTGTTGTTCAATTGATTGAATAGCAATCGTTCAATTGATCGAATAGAAAAACACACAAAAAGAAATTGACGATGTCCAATTGATTGAACAACAATCATTCAATCAATTGAACAACAAGACACACCCAAAAACAAGAGAAATCCTCATATTTACATAGTGATGCCTAACTAAATTGCAACTAACTGTAAAATAATATATACATTATTTACAGCTAAAGGAAGATTCATTTTTTATGAAAGTAAAGCTGTCAAGTCATCGCTCCTTGCAGCTAAAATTTTCATAGTGGGATCATCATGTACCTGTTGACAAAAAGACTCTTTGGTGAGTGGTTTGTGATAAAGATGCACCCGATGTCCATTCACCTTGGAAGAATGGACATACTTATCAATGGTAGTTCGAGTGAGAGTTCCATTATTGTGTACCTATTAAATTTCATAAGGGCCAAGCCACCTTGTCTATAACTTGCCCGGAAAGTCTTGGAATCTGGAATCATAAAGGAGCGCCCAGTCTCCTTTCTGAAACGTATTATTTTTAATAATATTGTTCTGCCACTTTTCCCTTTGCTTCTGAATAATTATGATGCGTTGAAAAGAAGGTAGTCGAGCCTCATCCAATTCATTTATTTTTTGAAGTTGTTTGGTTTAGGCCTCCATTAGATCCAATCCCACTTCTTGGGTTGTTATAAAAGTCTTTATTTCAAATTCAATAGGAAGTATAGGTTCTTTGAAAATACAAGTTGGTACAGAGAATATCCAGTAGTATTTTGCCAAGTTGTATGATAGGCACACAAGACCTCTGGCATTCTAGTAGCCCAGTCCCACTAATGTGTCGAAACTGTCTTGGTCAGAATTGCTTCGATGACCTTATTGGTGCCTTCAAACTACCTGTTTGCTTGCAGGTGATATAGGGAAGTGACTCTATGTGTGATTTGGTAGTTATATAGAGCGGCTATAATCTTATGTCCTACAAATTTTCCTCCTCCATCTGTTATCACTTCCCTAGGTAAACCATATTGCACAAATAACCCATAAAGGAAATTAATTACGACTTCTTCTGTAGCTCTTGGCAAATATATTGTTTCTACCCATTTGGTTACATAGTTTGTGGCAACCAATATGTAGGCCTTTTGGTTTGATGGCAGATGAAATGGGCAAACAAAATCTAATGCCCATTGTTTGAAAGGTTCTATTAGCAATTGGGGTTGCATTGAAATTTCATCAGATTAACCCGGCCAGCCCATCCTTTGGCAGCTATCACAAGCTTGGACATATTGCTTCGCATATTTAAAAATAGTGGGCAATAATACCTATATGTAGTACCTTATTCCCCATTGTGTGATCTTCAAAGTGTCCTCTGCAAGGATCGTCGTGGCAAGACTTCAGGGTGTCGTAAATTTCATCTTCACGAATGCATCTGCATATACACATATCAGACCCTATATGAAAAAGGTATCCGCCAGTCTAAGAAATTTGGGCGTTGCACTGGAAAATATGTTTCCTTTCCCTTATTGTCAAGTGTCTGGGCAGCTTTCCTACTACCATATAGTTTTTTACATCTGTATAAAATGGCATTCAGATTGCTACAACAAACAAATGTTCACATGGAAATTGGTCGTCTACTACCAATGGATCATTTATCTTTAGAACCCGAGACAGAAAATCCATGACTGGGTTTTCCTTCCCTATACGATCTTTAATGGTCATATCAAACTCCTACAAAGGTAACAACCAACGAGTCACTTAACCATTTGTAATAGGTTTGTTAGCTAAGTATCTAATGGCATAATGATTAGTATACAGAAAAACTTGATAGTGAGTTATATAATGTCTAAATTTGTTTATAGCATAAATGACACCTAAGAATTCCTTTTCCGTTACTGTATAATTAAGTTCAACAGTAGTAAGGTTTTTACTGATATAATAAATAGCATAATGTTTTATGTCCTCCTCTTGGCTAAGGACAACGCCTATTTCTGCATCTAACACATCCGTAGAGATGTGAAAGGGCAAGTCCCAGTTGGGTGCACTCAATACTAGTGTCATCGAAACTAATTTATTCAAATATGTAAAAGTTGTGACACATTTATTAGACCATTTAATGTCAACATTTCCTGTTAAATCATATAAAGGCACATAAATTTGTGAATTTATTTTGATAAACCTACGATAATAACCTGTATATCCGAGGAAGCTATGTACCTCCATCTGAGTACAGGGTGTGGGTAGTAGGAGAATTACCTATATCTTTGTTGGATATACCTGTATCCCAGCTACAGAAATGTACTGTCCTAGAATTACTCCTTCTGTCATCATCA
The DNA here is from genome assembly GCA_031772625.1 of Pinus tabuliformis. NCBI lineage: Eukaryota > Viridiplantae > Streptophyta > Pinopsida > Pinales > Pinaceae > Pinus > Pinus tabuliformis. Next base: position 824,984,459 of record CM062815.1, read on the forward strand.
TGTGACACTTGACATTGATTAAACATAGCTTGGTGGCGATGCATCATTCCAAAACCTTCTCTAATGTTTGTATCACTTGATCAAATCCATCCCCATATGGGGTAAAGTCATCCATGTAAACTTCAAGTCCTTCATTCATCAGATCAACAAAGATTTTGAGTATGGCCCTCTAAAACGTAGTTGGGGCAATGCATAAGCCAACTGGTAACAATCTATAAGCAAATGTACCCCACGGGTAGGTAAAGGTGCTTTTGTCTTAGTCTTCAGGAGTGATTTGGATGTGATTGTAGCCGATGAATCCATCCAAAAAAGAAAATAACTTCCAATGTATCAAGGATTTGATCAATAAATGGAAGAGGGAAGTGATATTTCTGTGTGGCTTTGTTCAATTCTTGATAATCCACACAGATGTGCCACTTCCCATTTTTCTTGGGAACAACTACCAGCAGAGAGACCCACTTGCTATCCGAAATGGGATAAATGAAATTCACATCCAGTATCTTTTGTAGCTCTTCTTTTATAATATTTTTGAGATGCAGATTCAATTTCCACTGAGGTTTCTGGATAGCATGAGCATCTTTTACGGTGTAGATATGATGCATGCAGAATTGTGGGTGTATTCCCTTCATGTCTGGATAGCCCCAAGTAAAATCCCCTTTATATTTTTGGGGGACTTGAATGAGCTTTTCTTTTTGGTCACTATCCATGTTATCATTAGTGTTTAAAATATTTCTTAGTTCAATTTCAACAGGCGTGTTGTTATGAACAATAGTTGTCTAGATATGCTAAGTATCTTTCAAAGGGTCTTCCAAGGGTTCATTGTCAAGAATTTCCTTTAACATTTGATGTTTGACATTATTCATACTGGTTGGCTAATTGATAAAATTATTGATTACATCATCTTTAGTGTGATTCTTGAACTCAAGAACCTCTGGTATTGTAAGTTGTGAACGAATGATTTCTTCCAGGTATGAGGGTGGTTGTTTATGTATTTTTACAATGGGCAGACTTGGTTTGGCAAGAGGATATAGAACATGATTTTTTACAACATTCCCCTTATCAATGGTCATGTTTCCCTCTCGGAAACCTATATAAGCGTCAGTTGTTGCCAGCCAAGATCGTCCCAAAATTAGAGGGTGCCCATCTAATCGACTTTTTGGGTTTATAACGAGAAAATCAACTGGATACTCCCATGGATCAACGAAAACCATAATATCTTGTAAAGTTCCCTCTCGTCTTACCACCGAACGATCAGTAAGTTCTGGCAAGGTGGTGGTTTGTTCCAGAGCTGTGATACCAAATGTCTTATAGGTTTCTTCCATTAAGATGTTAATGGTTCCACCCAAGTCAACTAGTGTGTTTGGAAAGGAGCATCCATATATTTGGACTGTAACTATGGGATTCCCCAGATATTCATATTTTATCGTTGTTTTCCCACCCAAGAGAAAATCATACAAGGTCCCTACAACATGAATAGTGGGTGGAGCTTTTGCTTTCCTCATAGGATTTTTCACACATAGCTCTTTAATTGTTTTAGCATAAATAGGAATATCTTGGATGGCCTGGAGGAGAGGAATTTTAATGCAAATATTTTTCAGTTCCCCTACGAGATCAAAGTCTAGATAAACAATTGGTTTAGGTATTGTTAATATTTTAGGGAATGGGGGAGAAGTAACTATGAGTTTTTTAGGATCTTTATGCTCAACTGTTTCTTCTCCTTGTTTTATTTATGTGTCAATCACAGTCAATGGTGTATGTACAAGTGGGGTTTCTAACTCAATTGGTGGTTGGTTTCTATCTTCCTCAAGAGTGATGACGTGTCCTAACCTCAGTCTAAGTTCATTGCATTCCTTTTGTTCAGTCTCATAGTCTAAGTTTTCAACAATTTGTACCAACTGAACCATCTTTTATTGGGGTTTGGATTTAGTTGAGTTGGTAGTTAGGGACGTAGAAGGGGCTGAGGATTTTGTTGTAATGGATATGGGGCTGATAATGTAGTTTGAGGTTGAGGTTGAGGACATGTCCCCATAGGCGTATTAGTTATCCCTAAAGGTCGCTTCCAATTTGGATACTAGTTCAAATTTTGTGAAGTAGAGGCAGGCCACTGGGATGGATAGGGATTACCTTGCCAAAAAGGGGTAAAAGGAGAATTCGGCCAACCATTACCTAGAAAGGACTGAGTTGGCTAAGGTGACATATGAAATGGTTGGGACTACCAATTAGAGAAAGGTGATTGACCTTGTCAAGTTGCTTTGGAATTATGTTTTTGATTAAATGACGAAGAAGGAAAGAATTGAGATGTGTATTGTGGCATACCTATCGGTTGGCCTTGCCACTATCGACGCTGGTTTATTAAGTATATTGGTTCTGTCTCCTCTTATGCTCCTTTAAAAAATTCTTTCAGCCTAGAAATGATGGACAATGCTCAGTGGCATGATCCTTGGTACAAATAGCAAAGGTTTGGACCATGTCCAATGGAAACTCGCATTGGATGTGCTTCTTCCGACAGCATGGGAAAAAAATGACCAAGTTCTGTTCTGCTCAAGCCTGTTTTTGTTTGGCCTATAGGACGTCCAACTTTGTTGTAAGGGTTCCCAGGATGTCCATCTTGAAGTCCTCTAGGAGTTTATCAATTTCCATTCTTGTTACGCTTCCACTGTGTGGTTTGCTTCCTCTAGTCACAAAATCTCGACTTCCTAACCTGGTGAGTGTACTACCTCATGAACACCTAATATGCAAGTGAACGATTTCATCATAATTCTCTTGATAAATTTCTCCCTTCCCCATAAAATTTAGTGTTTCTATCCATTCCTCTTTCATTCCCTTGATTAAAATGGATCTCAGGACTTCTTTTGGTAATGTGGAGTGAGGGGATCTCTACAAATTGTAGTGAAACTATTCAACATATTCTTCTAGAGTTTCATTATCCTTTTCAAACATCTTAAATATTTTGTCTTTTAATTCCCTAGTCTTACAATAGTCCTAATATTTTGTGAGAAAAGAATTTTTCGTGTCATCCCAAGAGTTAATAGTACGTCCACCTAAACCCATGAACCACCTGAAAGCTACTCCTTTTAGAGTACAAGGGAACAACTTTAATTTTTGAGGGTCGATGGTATAATCGTATCCTCTACACAGGACATCAAACTCAGATAAGAAGGCGTCTGGAGCCTCTGTGGTCATCCCATGAAAGGTTGGAATGTTTTCAAAGGAATAGCTTTCATCGGGGCATTGGCTACTAGGTCGACTATGGTGTATTCCAATGTTGAGGTTTGACCTTGAGGTACTTGGTTTGCCATTTGGTCAAAAATGTGCCAATATCCTTCGAGGATTTTAGGTGATGTTATTCAAGTAAGCGGAGGATTCTCAATCTAATATGGTTTTGCAACATTGTCCAGATCTGGAATCACAGGAGATCCTAGTTCAGACAACTATGGCCCTATCTTAGCAGTTCCACTGGTTTCTCCCTCTCCTTCTCTTAAATTGCATGACTTTCCCTCTTGTAAGGATTAGAATGTAAAGTTCTTGTACCCTAAAATACCTGTTTAGATGCTCCAATTCGGTTATGAATCTCAGCATAAGCTGCAGATGGTGAGCTTGACACTTGAGGGATTACAGTAGGGGCTTTTTCTAGATACATTCTAGGGTCCTATTGATGGCTGAGACTATGCTTTTCTTATGATTTTGTCTGTAAAATTTTATCTCCCAAGGTTCACTGATCCCTTGGGTTTTGTGGATTTAGGTGGGGGGTTATGATCTTTTTCTATCTTTTTGTTCCTAGCCATTCATAAAAAAGTAACCCTACCATCTAACCTCTATGCATTTGCTGAAAAGTGGGTTGATGAGCAAGCACTTTACTTGCTGATTATGCATTTTCTTACCTCTTGTTTTTAAAACCCAATTCTTTTACAAAAAAAATAAAAATAAATCACTTTGAAACACTCTCCCTGCCAATAGTGCCAAAATGTTGGTACACTAAGATGACTATTAAAAGAAATCTTAATACCTATATTAATCATCGACCCAGGGTAAGTCTGTTGATTTCAAGAGTGCCCAACATTGTATATGAAAGTGAATTCAGAGGATAATTCATAATGAAATGATTTAGAATCGTTGCAATGGCTAATATATAATTCTCAAAGTTCAATCCAAACAATTTTGAAAGAAATCTTTAAAGCATTTTTAAATCTACTTAATCCACTCTACAAGAAACTGAATTGGAATGTAAGTAAAAGGAATCACTCTTAGTAATCTAACTGATATTGAAACTAATCCATTTAGCATGAAGGGAAGCTACAACAATTGAACAACAACTAACTATGAAAACATCTCATGGAAAGCAATCAACTATAAGCTTGATATCTCAGGTAACACTACTCTAGAATGAACAACAATCGAATACTTAAATCAACCTGATAAATTTGGTAAATATTAGCACACAAATGTAAACCACAACAAGATCTAGAATCTAGTTTGAACAGAAAAAGAAAATCATAATCATCAGGATTCACAACAATCAGAATAATGCTAATTTCACAAACTAACAATAATAAACAATTATCAGAATAAGCAGAAGTAAATATGACACAATTAAAGCAGTAGATCTCCTATCGACTGGGCCCAAAGTCTCCAAAAGTCACCACCGAAAGATATTCATAATACGATTATAGATGAAACACAATCTTCTTCATTAAACTTGATAATAGAGTTACAACATCACAATAATGAAAGTATTATGTGTCCAAAAAGAATAATTACAATCTTAAAATTCCTAACTAACTATTCATTTCACCTGATGGCTTTATATAACTTTTGGAAAGATAAATGGATAGAAGTGAATCCTCAAGATTAGGAGATCCTGAGGATTTCGCAACCATCAATCTGATTTCATCACAGAATATAATTGATCCTCCTAGTCTTCCATTCTCCTCCATAATTGAGATGTTGTCCTTTTCCTTTATTGGTCTTTCGTGTTCTGTCGTTTGAACAAAAGTTGTTCAATTTGCGACCCTGCATATAAAAATAGCGAAAGTTAGTTTTTCATGCCCTGATTTACCCAATTCGTTAATAATCGATTTCATCCAGATTTTATGATTATTCTATCTATATTTATTCCTAAAACAAAAATAGATACTTAAAAAAAAAAAGATTAATTATGGTAATATGAGGACAAAACATACCTTTTCCATGACCCAACACAAGTCAGGGACTTCCATGTACTACCTGACCATAAATTGAGCTTAACCAAATCTCTCTTTCATCCAATCACCCCTGTACCATTTTCCAAGCATGAATGTGGGATCTTATGGATTAACCAATTAAAACCATATCTTATGCTTCCAGAGGCCAAACCACCTCAACCCTCAACCGGTGATTCCACCTCACAGTCAGACATCACTAACCATCTCCAAATCAGTCTCTATCCAAGTTTTTCAGAGCTCCAGAGGGTTTGTTCCAACACACCTTCTAGGAGTAGTAACTCAACCTATATTTGTCATCGGGATCTAGATCATTTATCTAACCAAGGCTTCTAGGACTAGTAACTCAACCCAACCTGTTACAGGGCTTCCAAATCATTTGTCCAACCAAGGCTCCAGGAACTAATAAATCAACCCACATCCATAGGAACATGAGCACCAACTAGAAAACAAAGATAAAACACACAACACCATGGATATCTAGGAAATGGTAAGTATATGAAAAACCACTATCAATCTAGTAAATCCTCCATGCTAATGACATATCATAACCAATAAACCAAATGCATGTCAAAACTAGCATGGAAATAATACATGTAACTTTGTACCTACAAGAAAAACTCGATGTAGTTGTTAATCTTGAAGTCCTCTTGCACTTTCATGCCTTCCCTTTGCCTTCTTACTCCAAATCCTAAGTATGCCACACTCCTCGAAGAGTGCTCCAATCAAACTATAAGTGTCCAAGAGTAAGATAGAGAGAGAGAGAGAATAGAATGAGAGTGCCAAAGACTAAATTGAAATTTTTTTTCACTAACTAAAGTTGTGTACTGATCCTCAAAAGCCTTTCTATCATTGAGGCCTCTATTTTCTTCATTTTCCATTATTTTCCTTCCATTTCCTCCTCACATGCAACTTGTGACCTATCACCTTACTTTTCTCCTATTTTCCATTATTTTCATAAATAAAATGTTAATAAATGCCAAATGCCTTTCCAAATCCTTTGTCATTTTCCTTTTCAACTTCCATAGCCATTAATTAATCACATTTGATCCTTGACACTATGTTTTTTCCCAACATTCAGTATATAATATGTGTCCCATGACCTTGGTTATTATTTTTCCTTTATTAACTTTATTACATGGATTTTTAACCTGGGGTTGTTACAGACTCATCCCCCTAAGGAGAACATTTTCCTCAATGTTTAGTGACCCCTAAAACCAGTAAGAATGTTGAAAAGAAAAACATACTTCCCATGTAGCTTTATAACTTAGCTCATTGCAACATTTACAATGAACAACCTGCTAAAACCAAACCAACATGAAAAACATAACAACATGACAACCATACTGCTTATTGGAGCTTTATAACACAGCTCAATGGGTATTTACAATGACAACCATATATAAATATGTACACATAGCAAACCTTCTTTGCCTTAACTGGAAAAAAAGGAAGGATACATAGCCCGCATCTAATCATCCATCTCCCATGTAGCTTCATCAAGCCTAAAGTGCTTCCACTGCACTTTAGTTTTCTCGATCCTTGATTTCAGATCATCAGCATCTTTCTCTGTAAAATGCATTGAGGTTCTAGTTGGAAATTTCCTTCTAGCCCTTCTTGGGCTTGATTAGCAAGTATACATGTTCCCTAGCCTAAAACTCCTTAAATTCCCTGTGTTTATATGCATAACTCTTCTTCTTGTCGTGTGATACCTTTAGATTCTTCTTTATAACCTAATTTTCTTGTTCCATCTCTGCCAAATTGTTTGGTCCTATCAATACCTTATTCTTTGGATCACTCCAACTAATCAAAGTATTACAAATCTGCCCATAGAGTGCCTCAAATGGACTCATCCTCAGTGACTCCTGATACCCATTTTTTTATGAAAAATCAACCAATGAACAATACTCATCCCACTTTCATTGCTGATGCATGAACTACATCCTCAACATATCCTCTAAAATCATGTTGACCCTCTCTATTTGTCCATCTCTCTGTGAATGATAATTTGTGCCAAAGGCCAACTCTGTACCCAAACCTGTAAATAACTCCTTTCAAAACTTGGAAGTGAACTTAGCATCCCTATTTGACGCAATCTTCTTTGAAACACCATGCAATCTTACTACATCTCTGATCAAGACCTATGCTACATCAATAGATGAATAAGTATAACTCATTGGAATGAAGTGCACTACCTTTTTCAATATGTCCACCACAACCATGATAGAATCCTACTTTCTAGATGTCCTCAGTAAACCTGTAATTAAATCCATGGAAATGACCTCCCATTTTCGCTATGGAATTAGAATCAACTATAATATTCCACTTGTATGCTTACACTCTACTTTTACTTATTGAAAATCCAAGCACCTAGCCACAAACGCTGCCACTTCCTTCTTCAAATTCAGCCAATATTAGAAATTATTGACCGTTTTCAATGTCTTTTGATATCCTTTCTGACCTAAATATGGCTTAGCATGAAATTCACTTAAGATAAGCTTCTTGAGCTCACTCTTATCTGGAATATATATATTGTCCATAAATATGACCAAACCATCCACTGTGAGGCGATAGTCCACATCCTGGTAACCTGTATCCTGTTATAACTTGTGCCTAATCTCCCTATACATGTCATCCTGCTATCCTACCTATAATATCTGATCATGTAGATATGTCTCATATGAACTCATAGCTACTATATGATTCACCTAACTCTTCTGCTAAGAGCATATGCAACATTGGTCCCTTTCCCTTTAATGTACCTGATCTCAAATTCAAACTCATTGATTGTTGGGAATCATATAGCTTGCCCGACATTTTGACGGTTGGTCAAACAAGTATCTCAATCCACTCTGATCACTCATCAATAAAAACTTCCTTCCAAGAATATAGTTCCTCCACATCTTCAATGCATAGATGATTACTACCAACTCAAGATAATGTGTAACATAATTCTACTCTTGCTCATTCAGTTTCATCGATTCATAACGTACCACTTGACCCTCCTTCATTAAGACTCAACCAAATCCTCACTTGTAGGAATATGTACACACCATGAACTCTTTATCTAGATCTAAAATATTTAGAACTAGAGAGTTTGTTAACAACTGTTTCAACTACTTAAAACTAGCTACACATTCTTCTATCCATTCAAATTTCTTACCTTTACTTTGCAATGATGTAATAGGACAAGTAATCTATGAGAAGTTCTTGATGAAACTCTTGTAATAACCTGCTAACCCCATAAATGACCTTACCTCATCCACATTCCTAGGAGTTGCCCATTCCATGATAACTTTTATCTTTTACAGATCCATTACTATGCCTTCCTCGGAAAATACATGCCCCAATTAGTAATGTACCTATGTCTGAAAGAAACTACATTTACTAATATTGGCATATAATTGATGTTCCCTAAGAAATCTCAACATTTCTACTAAATGTTCGGCATGTTCTTCCTCATTGTTAGAATATGTCAATATATCATCAATGAACACAATAACAAACTTCTCCAGATAAGGACGCAACACACTATTCATCAAACACATTGAAAGTAGCTGGAGCATTAGTGAAACCAAAAGGAACTACAACAAACTCATAATTCCCATACTTGGCCCGGAAAGCAATCTTGTAGATGTCCTATTCTTAAATGTGAACCTAATGGTATCTTGATCTCAAATCAATCTTTCATAAGATTGTTTCACCCTTCAACTAGTCAAACAAGTCATCAATCCTCAGCAATGTATACTTTTTCTTGATGGTTACCTTGTTCAACTGCTTGTATTAAATGCATAACCTACGGGTACCATCCTTCTTCTTCACAAAAAACACTAGTGCACCCCAAGGTGACACACTTGGCTTGGTGTATCCCTTCTAAATAATTTCCTTCAACTGCAACTTCAACTCTATTAACTCTGTTGTTCTCATCTTATATGGATCCTTTGATGTTGGTGCTTCCCCTAGTACTAACTCAATAGAAAATTCAACCTCCCTGTGAGATGGTAACTCTGGAATCTCTATAGGAAATACACCATGAAAATTTTGTAGAACTAGATACCTCCTCAAAAATTTTCATCCTCAACATCCTTACCTTTATCACTAGAAATATGTACTGCAAATACCACACACGCTAACCTGTGACTGTGCTTTTCTTGCATAAATTTCACTATTATAACTGATGTTGCCTTCTTCTTGCTGTGCAAGATCCTTTGTTCTCCATTGTCATCCAAGCACTCAATAGCCTTGTCATAACAATCCACCTTGGTCCTATGAATATACAACAAGTCCATACTCAATAACATATTGTATGATCCCAATGGAAGCACATTCAAATTTGCTGATGTAGGCATACCATTCAACTCAAATTAAGAAACTCTTACCCAATGATAAACTCTCTTCTTAATACATGTAGCCAACTGCACTAACCAAGACTTTGCATGCACTTATTTATTCAAACCACACTTATCCACCAGCTTAGGATTAAAATAATTATAATTAGATCCAAGCTCAATCAAAATAGAAACAACTTGATCATAAATCTTACCATCCATCTCTATAATAGATGCCTAGTGACCTACCTACCTATTATCCAACATTGTAGATCTAGGTGTATCTTGGTGGCCACCCGCCAATTCCAATTGGACCCCCACCATTTCTTCTTTCAGTTTTTCAGTTTCCTTAATTGTAGCATAGTTTACTATTTTTAGCACCTTTTCAGGTCCTAAACTTCCGGAGCCGTTTTGAGGCCATAAACGACATTTTTTTGGAAATCTACCACTAGCGATTTTTTGCCTAAAATCATCTTTTGCATCGTAGTCCTCAGAGATATCTTTCCAACGGGTTATCATGCACATCAAATGGAGATAATATGACCAATTTATGTCCCCGGGAAGTTGGTTGTGCAACTCACCCCAACGGGGTCCATAAAGTCTTGGTGTTACATCTCCTCGGGTTAGGGTTTTGGTTGTTTAGGGTTTTCTCTTATTGTTCAATAATAAAAAGGCCCTTGAACTGCACTGTAAAGTAGTTCAGGGGCATGTAGCCACCACATCTCTTCCTAGAGATAAGCTACCATCGCCCTAGTTAGTTTTATTTCCATTTCTATTTGTAAGCATATTTCAGTATTTTACATTAATGAAATGAAGTATTATTTCTACTGCATATTTCTGTTTATGGTTATCTCTATAATTTGTTGCGTTCCTCTTTAAATCCGGATCAATAGTATCAGAGCAGTCTGCTTTTTTTCTTTAATTTTCATTGCATGTCCCCAACGAGGTCGGGATATAAGGAGTTAGGGCCTGAATTGGTTGAACCTTTGCAAGACCAGCCTCACAAATCCCAACGGCCTCCCATGGCGGATGACAAGAAAGACGAGGGGGTAGGAGATCCTATCAAATTCTTGCTCGAAGAAGCCCTTGAGTGACAAAGGAATGCGATGATGGATATCTTTGCCTAGATCCTTCAGCGACTACCCAGGGGCGACACATAGGCTTCCAACAGCTACTCTGGAAATGCCACACTGTTTAAGGTACAAGTTAATTTTGAAATCCCCATATTTGAGGGTCAGATAGACGTAGATGTTATCAATAAATGGTTAAATCTTCTAGAGGGTTATTTTTCTGTTCATGATTTTTCCAGTCAGGAAAAGATTATTTTCTCTCTTCTCAAAGTAGCCCCCCATGTCAAGGACTGGTGGGAAACCTATTGCGAGTAGAAGGATGAAATTATAGGCTCATGATTTTTAGCCGCACCCACTTGGAATTCATTCCAGGATGCCATCAAGGAATAGTACTACCCCGTCAGAAGCTATGAGGATCAATACATAAAGTGGACCATGTTGCGGCAGGGAAGGGACCAAGACATGTCAGAGTTTACCAATATTTTCCATACCCTTCACACAAAGTTGGGTATCAAGGATTCGGAGGAGAATTTGGTACTCAAATACCACAGCTACCTGCATAAGTACATCCGGGAAGAAATATAATTCCTGAACATCTCCTCACTCAGTACGGTATACCGATATGCCATGAAGGTCGAGCAAAATTTTAAATAGAAGAAGTGAGACTTTGGATCTGTGAAACTGAAGCAATGGAAAGGTTCCCCCAAACCACAGAGCAAAGGACAAAGCCAAGGCGGGACATCCCAAGACAACCCGCCAAAACTGCAAGCAAAGAACAACACTATGAAGCCAAAAAAGGACACGGAAAGGTGATGTGAGTTCCATAAGAGCTCCACTCACAACACAAGTGAGTGTTGGGCCAAGCAGTCACTGGTGTCTGAGCTAAAGGTTTTAGAATCAAATGCATGTTCTGACTCTGAGTCAGAACCCAGCAAGAGGAATGACAAAGGGAAGCAGATTATCGATGCAGAGTCCAACGCCATCGTTGCCACCACGAAGATCCAGAAGGAGGAACCCGAAGATCCAAAGGAGGAGGATCATCTCTTCCACTCCCAGATGTCGGTAAAGAGCTCCCCGCTATAGTTTATTATCGATAGTGGGAGGCAAAAGAACCTCATTTCGGCATAGGTTGTGAAGAGGCTGGGCTTACCTACCACAACACATCGACAACCATGCATAATTGGGTGGCTTCACCAAGGACGGGATCTTCGCATGAGCCAACAGTGTCGCCTTCCATACAACATCAAGCCCTTCATGGATAAGGCATTATGTGACATTTCTCCTCTTAAAGTTTGTGATGTATTATTAGGACAACCATACTTGTGGAAGCGACATGTTGTGTATGAATCAAGGCCTCGTGCTTTTATTATTACCTTGGGAAATAAGTTATATAGGATACCGGAGGTAGCATAGCCTACAACCATCTCTTTGGTTACTACAAAACAACGCAATAAGCTCATTTCCAAAACTGGGAAATTTTTTTTCCTAATGATATGCCCTCAAGGAAATAAGAATACGGTGACCACGACCTCCAGACAGGGCCCCTTCGCACGACAACTACAGATGGACAAGGTCGTGGAGTAGTACGAGGACATCTTCAACTCCCCCGCAGGGGTTCCTCTGCACTGTTAGGTCAAGCACTCCATCGATTTGACCTCAGGTGTGCCACTGCCTAATGGACCAGTTTATCAGTGCTCCGTTCTGGAGAACGATGAAATCAAGAGGCAAATTCAGGAGCTTCTACAGAAAGGTCACATCTATCCGAGTTCATCACCCTGTGGGGGTTTGATCATGTTGGTATAGATGAAGGATGGGACTTGGAGACTTTGTACTGACTACTGGGCACTGAACAAGATCATTGTTCGTAATAGGTACCCAATCCCACGGATTGATGACCTCCTGGACCAATTAAAGGGGGGAAATTTTTCCAGCAAGATCGATTTGAAGTCAGGATATCACCAAGTACAAATCAAACCCTTCGATCTGTGGAATACTACCTTCAAAGCCAAGGAGGGCCTTTTCGCATGGTTGGTTATGCCTTTCGCATTGACGAAGGCTCCTACAACCTTCATGAGGCTAATGGATGACACTTTCAGACATAGCTTGGAAGTATCCCACTTATGACAAAGAGATGTTCCATTGTGCAGGCCTGCCAATAATGGAAGCATTACATTTTGGGGAAGGAAAAGGTAATCCACACAGACCACCGACCCCTGCAATTCATACAGATCCAAGGGAAATTGCAGAATGATCGCCATCAGAAGTGGTCCACATACCTGCAATAGTTCCATTTGAATATCAAGTATAATAAGGGAAGCACCAATAATGTTGCAGATTGCCTCAGTCAACCACCGATCATGGCGCTAACCACTGTGCTCGACTCTTGTGGGCACGAGACTTTTGATTGTCCACTTCTTTACAAAAGCGACCCAAAATTCGACCACACATACCAGACACTCTGGTAGGGTCAACATGTTCCATATTTTCACCTGCAGGATGCCTTGTTATGCCACTTGGGTCACCTTTGTGTTCCTTCAAGCAAGTGTGCCAAGATGATTTTGGAAGCACACTACAGTCGGTCTACTGGGCATTTCGGGATCAAGAAAATGGTGGCAGTACTAGAGAAGTATTTCTATTGGCTAAATCTTTGACAGGATGTCGGGAAGCACATCAGTTCATGCGTTGCCTGCGCCATTGCCAAACCGGCCATCAAGAAGCAAGGCCTCTATACCCCATTTTCTACCCCTAGTTGACCTTGGGAATCCATCTCCATGGATTACATGTCAAGCCTTCCTTCCACTAATCATGGAAACAACTGTGTTTTTGTGGTCGTCGACAAGTTCTTGAAGATGTCCATTATGGTAGCCTGCAAGAAGAATATCACAGCAGAAGCAACTGCTAAACTCATCTTTGAATGAGTGTGGGTACAATTTGGGACCACACAGTCTATCATCTCAGATCATGACAGCAGATTTCTCAGAACATTTTGGTCCAGTCTCTGGTCAATGCTAGACACCATACTCACTAAGTCCATAGCCTTCCATCCTCAAATTCATGGCCAGACATAAGTTGTCAACAGGATGATCGTACACATTATGCACATGTACAACTCAAAGCATCCATGCACATGGGACAAGAGCCTCCCCTATGTTCAGCATAGCTACAACTGGGCTCTCCACAGCTCAACTGGCCACAACCCTTTTCAGATGGGCTTGGGATTCTAGCCACTATGTCCCATTGATGTGGCCATGCCATTTGCAACTACTCACGGAGATTTAGCATTTGAAAAAGGAACGCCTTATTGGAGCTTATCGGAAACTCAGACCACTCTGATATGGTCCTTACACCATTACCAAGGCTATGGGAGATAATGCATTTGATCTCAACATTCCCCCATTCCTTGGCCTACACCCAGTGTTCAATGTGGACCGCCTTCGGCCATACTTTCCACCATTACTAGACACATCCTACATTGCAGAACAAATCACACCCAGAAAGTTAAATTCAGATTGCATGGAACAAGCTGCAACTGATCGGATCATGGACACACATATCAAGCACACTCGCTAGCAAAATATCCAACTATATCGAGTTGTCAAAGCAGGCCAACTACTTCGCCAGGGCAAGTGGCTCACTAGGGACCAAGTTCAACAAAAGTTTCCTCATCTCATGGAGGAACTCAATGCAATGGGGACCATTGCTTCCTAATGGGGGAGGAATTATCTAGGTGTATATTGGTGGCCACCTGCCAATTCCACTTGGACCCCCACCAATGCTTCTTTCAGTTTTTCAGTTTCCTTAATTGTAGCACAGTTTACTATTTTTAGCAATTTTCGGGTCCTAAAATTCTGGATCCGTTTTGAGGCCCTAAACGACATTTTTTGGAAATCTACCACCAATGATTTTCTATCTAAAATTGTCTTTTTTGTTTTAGTTCTTGGAAATATCTTTCCAACAGGTTATCACGCGCGTCAAACGGAGATAATATGACCAAGTCGTGACCCTAGGAAGTTGGCTATCCAACTCACCCCAACGGGGTCCATAAACTCTTGGTGTTACATCTCCTCATGTTAGGGTTTTGGTTGTTTAGGGTTTGCTCTTATTGTTCAATAATAAAAAGGCCCTTGAGCCTCATTATAAGGCAGTTCAGAGGCATGTAGTTGCCACATCTCTTCTCAAAGATAAGCTAGCATCGCCCTAGCTGGTTTTATTTCCATTTCTGTTTGTAAGAATATTTCAATATTTTACATTAATGAAATGAAGTATTATTTCCACTGCATCTCTGTGTTTATGGTTATCTTTATAATTTGTTGTGCTCCTGTTTAAATCCGGATCAGCTGTAGATGTTGTGGATAATCTCTCATGCACTTATCTTTGCAACAAGTCCAACACTGTAAAAGCTTCCTGGCATCACCCTTGTTCTCCTCCTCAATCTGAAATCCCTACCCTCTGTCAGATGCACTAAAATTCTTAAGAGGTGTTTCATTCCCTTTTTTACCTATGTCCTGAGGTCTTGATCACTTCTTATCCTAGTTTCCTTTATTCCTGTCATTACCTTTCCAATCTTGCTTAGTTTCATGTATGCGTTTTGACTATTCATAACAATGATTTAGCTTTCTTATGGCTTCCCCTAATGATCTAGGCTCAACAAACTCAATCCTATCTTTGAATGCTATCGGGAACTAACTAATGAATCTTTGAATCTTTGCATTGTGCTCCTTCAGATAAGGTACATACATCAACAAATCCAAGAATCTTTTAGTGTACCCCTCATCGGTCATGGATCCCATCTTCAACTCATAGAATCCTCTTTCCTTGTCATCATAGTATCTCTCTAATAGATATTTCTTCCTTAAATTTCTCTCAAACTCACTCCAAGTTAACTCCTCTTCATGAATACCTCTGACATTCTTTACATCTTCCCACCAAATGTCTACTTTACCTTTAAGAATGAACGTAGCTATTCTAGCCTTCATGTTCTATAAGTAATCATGTAATCTGAAGAACTCATTCATCCCAAGAAACCATGCTTATGCATATCGTGACTTGTTCATTTCTCCATTAAATGTAGGTGGCTTCACTCTCTTCAACTCATGTAGAAAATATCCCCCGTCACTCCTCCTGTAAGGATGACCATGGTACCTATCTGAACCAAAACTAGAGTAAATCCCATGTCCACTACTCCATTAGTCATTTCCTCTTGTCCATCACTACTACTTCTTCTTCTTCTTCTTCTTCTTCAGGCGCTAGAGCATTTGTCCAACCAAGGCTTCCAAGACAAATAACTCATCCCACCAAGGGCTCCAGATCATATTTCCAACCAAGGCTTCTAGGACTAGTAACTTGACCTAAGATGTTATAGGGCATCCAGATCGTTTGTCCAACCAAGGTTCCGCGAACTAATAACTCAACCCACATCCAAAGGAACATGTGCACCAAAAACAAAAACCAAACAAACAAAAAAAACAAACAAACAAACAAAAACAAAAACAAACAAACAAACAAACAAAAAACCAAAACAAAACAAAACAAACAAAAAACAAAACAAAACAAAACAAAACAAAAAAACAAAACAAAACAAAGAAAAACAAAAAAACAAAAAAAACAAAATCAAGAAAACAAAAAAGAAAAAAAAGAAGAAGCAAAAAACATAAACCACAACACCATGGCTATCCAGGAAATGGAAAGGCTAGGAAAAACCATTGTCAATCTAGACAATCCTCCATGCATGCCAAAACTAGCAAGGAAATCATACATGAATCTTGGTACCTGGGAAAAAACCTGGTGTAGTTGTTGATCTTGTCATCCTCCTTCACTTTCATGCCTTTCCTTTGCCTTCTTGCTCCAAATCCCAAGTATGCCACACTCCTCCAAGAGTGCTCCAAGAAAACTATGTGTCCAAGAGCATGAGAGAGAGAGAGAATAGAATGAGAGTGCCAAAGACTGAACTGACAAAATCTTCCGTTGTTACAGATGTGTACTGATCCTCAAAAGCCTTTTTATTAATGAGGTCTCTATTTTCATCATTTTTTATTATTTTCCTTCAATTTCCTCCTCACATGAAACATGTGACCTTTCACCTTCCTTTTCTCCTATTTTCCATTATTTTCATAAATAAAATGCCTCATGCCTTTCCAAATCCTTTACCATTTCCTTTTCCAATTTCAGTAGCCATTAATTAATCACAATAGATCCCCATAACTATGTTTTTACCCAACATTTAGCCTTGAATATGTGTCCCATGACCTTCATTATTATTTTTCCTTTATTAAATTTATTACATGGATTTTTAACCTGGGGTTATTACGTCCAAACTGGGCAGTTACTCTAAGGTACCATAGAACATGCTTAGCTTCCTTACAAAATAATTTGGTTGGCCTAAACATAGTTGGATCAGCTGGTTTTACTACATAACGCATATCTACTTGTGTGTTCATAAGATACATTAGTGGACCCACCAACTACCGGTAAACAGTATCATCCACTTCCTCGCATGAAGTTGCATCCTCTTTCCTCTAATTAGTCCCTAGAGGTGTCTCAATGGGTTTGAAATTATCCGCGTGGAACCTCTAAAGTATCTCGTTGGCATACTTTCCTTAAGAGACAAAGAGTTCCCCATCTCCTTACCATACTTCCAATCCGAGGAAGTAGTGTATGAGACCCATTCCCTTCATTTCAAACTCTCTTGCAAGGTCCTCCTTGCAAGATTTGATCAGCCGCTCATCACCAGTTAAAATCAAATCATCAACATATAAGAAAACAATCAATAATTTACCTTCTACCAAAATATGCTAGAGTTTTGCATCCGCTTCACTTTTAGTGAAGTCCAAACTGGTGAGATAGCTATCGATCTTGGTGTACCAAGCATTGGGTGCTTGCTTGAAACCGTACAATGCTCACTTGAGTATGCACACATGAGAGTCTCAATAAAAATTCTAGAAGCATTCTAGTTGCTCAATATATACCTCCTTAATAACTCCACGAAGGAATGTTGATTTTACATCCATCTAGTGGATCTTCCACCCCATCGGTTCATCTGTAGCAAGAATTGATCTAATGAATGAGTATCTTGCTACATGAGAAAAGGTCTCCTCATAGTCAATTCCCTTAAATTGAGAGTACCAATTGGGCACAAATTTTTCCTTGTAGTTTTTTATGCTTCCATCTGCTACATGCTTTACCTTCAAGATCCATCTCAAACCTACAACTAATTTGTCTTCTAGTCTTGGGACCACTTCCCAAACTCTTTTCTTTATAATGAATTCATATTCCTCCACCTTTGCATCAAATGATACATTTTTCTCTATTTCTTCCTCAAAAGAGGATTGCTAAGTCTCTACAAGCTCGGTTATTAGACCCATGTAGCCAGTGTACTGATTGGTGACCTTCTCTACCTACAGTAATTTGAAGGAGCACCACATTCTCCCTTGCATCCTACATAAGTCTCTTAGCTTCACTACTCCTTTTCCTACCTTCTCTAGATGGTTCTGATTTAGTGGTTGTCTCCACTCTCTACTCCTCAATTTTTTGTTCCTTCAAAACTTCCTAAGGCCTCTACTTTAAAGTTAAAATCTCCTCTTCCAGTGGGATCTAAAGCTCCCTCTCAAAATAGCACCACGTCACTTTTTTCTCATCAAATTTTACATCCCTTCACACAACTATCATTCTAAGGGATGGAAACTACACATGGTATTTGTGGGGAGTTTATGTGTAACCCACAAATACCCCCAATTATGTTGTCAGCTCTAGGTTTTTCCTTGATTATTTTGAGACATGGTAGAGGCTCTAAAAATCCTGAAGTGCAATAAATCTGGCTTTCTCCTTGAGAAAGCCTCCTCTGGTGTAATCGTGCCCAGAATATAATGAGGACTCTAGTTCTGAAAATAGACTATTGTGTTGCATGCCTTGGCCCACAAATGCAAAGGTAGGCCTTGGTCATGCAACATCACCCTCACTGCTCCCACAATTCTATGATTATTTCTCTCAGCCACCCCATTCTGTTGTGGGTTGTGGGGTGTTGTCAAATTTATTTAAATGCCTTCTTTTGCAACTAAATTTTTAAATTCATTCAACACATACCTCCGTTATCGTTCCTGAGAAACTTCACCTTCTTGCACATTTCTTTCTCGACCAGTGCCTTGAATTCTACAAACTTGGAGAATGTCTCATCCTTCTTTCACATGAAGAAGATCCAACACTTCCATGAGAAGTCATCAATAAAAATGATAAATATATTTCCCTAGTAGTGAAGGCTATCGAGAAAGGTCCACAAACATCATAGTGGATCCTTTCCAGGACTGCATGTGCTTTGTTGTCCCGATCATGGAATGTGGATTTTGTGTACTTCCCCAAAGTACATCCTTTGCATACATCCAACTCCTTAAGTGCTCCTTTGGGGAGAAATGTTGTTATCTGATGCATGATATTCAAAGAACCATGATGAAAATGTCAAGGTCTTCTATGCCAAATTTCACTGACATCATGAAATTTCACCTTCTTTTCCTTCATGCTCAATGTTGTTGGGAAAAGTATCCAATACGGAATGACCCTATCCCACTCTAAGGGTGATAGTACCTCAGCAACAATCAAAGCAAAGCTATTCGAGATTACTTCTTTATGAGATGTAAGAGAGGGGAGAAAGAGATCCACTAACCGATGTCTTCTGCTAATGATTGATCCAATCTTCTCTCTTTGCTGCTTGCTCCTAGTCCCTTGCTCTTTCACTGACCCAGCTACACCAAGATCCTGCAAAATGGCAAGAGAGGGAAACTACAAGAAGCATACATTCATAATTGATTCAAGGATTAGAATAAATCAAATACGCAAGTATGACAATACACCATTGAAACACATGCATATAGAAGAACCTCAAATGCTTTATTAATGGAAGAAGTAAAGTTCAGGAAGTGATACAACCATAAGAGGCCCAATCCAGCATCACCTCCCAGTAGAAATAAATCTCCTCTTCACCTCCTTCAAAGCAAATCACCCAATAGTTCTATACTCAAACCAATAGCACTTCCTTACATTCACAAGATTCCAGCCTCCCTAGACCTCATGAGAGAGCTCTATATATAGGAGTTTTGGAGAAAGGATGAGTCAGCTTGAGGCTGGCATGAAGCTGACTAGTGTCCTCTCCCACTTCAGTTATTCTTCAGTTCTTGAGTCCACTTGGAGGTTCTTGCTTCCACTTGGAGATCTAGACCCTCTTACTCATCACCAGTCGAATTCCCTGATCCAAGTGTCATTTTGGAAGCTTCCTGGGCATTGACACCTTGAGGAATGACTGTGCCACTTGGCCAAACTCGCCCACCGCAGGTAGCCTTCTTTGTAGTTGACATTCAGCGCAGGTACACAGTGGAGCAGTTGACATTCAGCGTAGATGCTCAGTGGAGCAGTTGACATGATCCAGAATTAGCTTGTTTTTGAGTTTTTTCAGGTGGAGAACTGATATTCAGTGCTGTGGTTTGCTGACCTTGTTCCTCTAGGGGTAGGAACAACATGTTTAGGGACTTTGGATCCCTTAGATTATTAACATTTCATGCTTCATGCTGTAAGGCACAAAAATGTCTATAACAGTTGCCCCCTAAAGTATGAGGCCGTTTATCGGGTGAAATGCTTTATCAGGAGGATCCGAAGTTCATTCAATTGCTGAGAGGTGACCTATAATAAAATACAATACAATACATTATTTTTCATTCTGATTTCATGATCTAGCTGAGGCGGGCATTCCCATGCTCAGCTTTATAAATTCATTTTGGTACATAGAACAGACGATCGTCTGAAGGTAGACTGATAATTCTCTGCTGAAATTATCATCCTTTGAGTAGGATGATCATCTGCTGCAATGATGTACGTGTCAAATGTCTTTATATTTCCTGAATATATATCGCAGCCCGGATGGATGAAACTAGATCCGGGGTCTTCAAACTCGTTCAATCTTCACTCTAAGTACAAGTCGATCCATGTGAGAATTGCGCTGAAGTCGAACATGGAAAGACATTGCTTGATTACCGGTCAATGATGTAAACCGTTAACAAGCGCGAGAGGAATCACCGATAATGATAATGACCCTCAAGGTACTGCAGTACAATTCACGTGGTGTGAATATAGGACTTCGCGTCGAACACCACGCAAAATCTTCTGGTCGAAGGTCATTGATGTATACCTGTCGCCGGAAGTGAGAAACTTGCCATTGAGGCATGCAAGCTTCAAAGTACTGAGGGGGTTGTTCCTAGATCAACTTCTTGGATAATGAGCTGAAGTCGACAAGAAGCGATCCATCAAAGGAGGGCCTTAATGAATCCCACATCAGTGACACGGAACGGAGCTAATGATTTTAATGGAGGTGAAAACAATCTATGACATATGATTCAGGGTGGCGATCATGGATGGATGAAAGATAATGTATGGCAGTGGATGGGACACGGTTGAATCTTTCTGAACAACATCTCTTGAACATATAACGACACTGATGTGATGGATCGGTAGCATTACCCCAAATGTGGATGGTTTGGCGAGACCATGGTGATGAGACCGGTGAATGAAACAACCCAACCCGATTGTGGTACGGAGGAAAAGTGTCATGTTCAAGAGCGACTTGCTACCATTAAAGCTTTGAGGTTCTCCCAATTTTTCCCCAGTCATTTCTGACCAGTACCTCTTTATTTTTGTCAAGCTTGAGGAGGATAACATATGCTTGTTCTATAACCTGCCCTTCGGGCAAGCCCATCGCTATGTTTCAACGAGCCTAGCGATAGGGAAACTCGTTCTCGTCTAAAGACAAGTTTGTCGCCATTAAATCATTTTAACGAGTCTAACGACAAGGAAAACTCGGTCCTTTTCATTTTTAGAGAGTCTGAAAAGGTACAGAAAGTTAACTCCAAAATTCCTTTTTCGTCATCTAATCCGTTAAGTCCGAAAAAGTATAAAACAATACATAAGGGATGAATTTTCGATAACTTTAATGAGCCGAATAAAACAAGCGCTCGACCTTTTTGTGTAATAATCCCTCAGGTCCAAAAATATTAAAATCTAGAGGAGGGATAGATCTTCCGGTCACTTTAACGAGCTGGAAGGCCAAAACTCGGCAAACTTTTCATATTTTACGAGTCAGATGAAAAGAGCTCAAAGAAGACTCGTCTTTTGAGGAATGAGTGATAAACAGGGATAGCAGCAGATTCCAGGTACAGGTTGGAATTTTCCAATCACGACAGTGTCACAAGGATGGCTAGGTGAAATCACTCTTCGCAGCTGTTCCTGAAAATGGGTAAACAATCATATGGAGGTGAACGATTGGCCAAATGGAATGGAGGTGGCAGGTGCAAACACGACCAAGGATTTTATGGCTAATAAAATTTACGATCACAGAGGTTATTTACCGGGACAGGTTCATTTTTTAATGAGCTTGAACTCTGGAGGAAACTCTTGCTCACGATCGCTTTTCTATTTTTTAACGAGCATAAATTCCGCGTTAAAATTGCTCGAACCTTATGTTTATTTTTTAACGAGCATGAACTATGTGCTAAAACTGCTCGAATCTCACTTTTCTATTTTTTAACGAGCATAAATTCCACGGTAAAACTGCTCGATTATACCAGTCATAAGATAAGAATGTCTCCTGTGAGATAGCTATTTTTTATGGAGCTTTATCTCACGAAGCTATGCTCCGCTCCTTTCTTTATGCAAGTTTGGAAACGGCTAATCCTACGAGTTTAAAGGGTTAGACCTACAGGTTTAAAGGGAGGACCTAAAAATTTAAAAAATAAATAGTCGTCCCTTGCTTGCACTCCAAAAGGTTGCATGCCCCCAGGTATAAAATACAATTTCAAGGCTGCCCCTACTTATCCGTCAAAACAATTGTTTTAGAGGGTGAGGCTTACCTCTTTCGGGTTACCCAAAGATTGTTCTGTTAGTAGCTTAAACAAAACATTTCCTCGGCAATGTCTACCGAAATAGACAAAGGTGGGTGAAAAATAGTTTATTTCACTCACATAACTTTGACAAAAGAATCTTGTTCCAGAACAACCCCTCTTCCTCTATGGACGGGGTACGGACTAGTCATATTCTCTCGCGGAAATTCTATCTTATACCCAAGGTTTTCTCTGCCCAAAGCAGACCAGGATGCATGCCCCCTGGGTTCCAGTCCCATCTTTCCGAATCACTCGCACTCATCGGGAAGGAGGACTGGTGGTGGAGACATTTCTTGATTGAATAGACCATTCAGGGTTGGTATGTGACTATTTGCGATGCGTGACCCCGGAAATGGAAGTTGGTCTACGAGCTTGACCATTCTTCCTTCGTGTGGAAAACACATTACTCTAAAGAGTGAGGAGACTATTGCTCCCATGCAATATATATAGTCTCGTCCAAGGAGTAGGTTATAATCCAAGGGTCCTTGAACGACCATCACGTTCATTTGAACGGTCTTCCCTTTCAATGTAATAGGCACATTGGGGAGGATCACTAATGGTCGACTAGTTCCTTTATCGAAACCCGAGAGATTTCTTATCTCAGGTAAAAATCGTCGGGGAACCCAGTGCTTTCCAAGCAATAGAGGAAAGGATACTCACAGATGCCCCTTCATCAATGATAGTGCCAGCCATTACCATTCTGTATATTTGGACTATAATTCTGAATGGTATACTGGCTGGTAACCGGGGTCCACCTAGTTGGTTCCAATCAAAGGACACAACCAGATTGCTTGGTGGTGGGACCGAATACACGGCCGGATATGACCCTGACGATGTTCCTTCCCGCGATAAAGGAATGGGCGCATTGCCCTGACGCTCATCAGAGTCTGTGTTGATGAAAAGAATCTGGATGGTGTCATCCTTATTCTCTTCAGTGAGGGTGTCATTTGAAGATGAATCTTCAGTGACGGTGTCATTTGAGGATGAAACCTCTGAAGGGAGAACCGGGTCAACTGCCATTTCGACCTTTGGACTTTCGTCTGGTCTGGATTCAGTAGGTTCATTCTCAATGACTGACTCTTCAGCTGACCACTTGAGCGGGCCAGCTGTATTCTCAACCAACAAAGGACTTGGCACGAGTTTTTTGTATCCAGGAGGAAGTCTCAACGGTGAAACCAGGCGATCTTCCAAAACTCTCTTCGCTTCGTCTAAGAAGGGACAACGGTGGATGGCATGATCGCCTTCACATAGTCTGTAGGGGAATCTTGATCCCCCTCTTTGTCTTGAACCTTCACTTTCGCTGGTTGACGGTAAGCATTCAACATGGCTATCAGAGGTTGATGCTCCCGAATTGTGCAAACGAGGGGACCAGTCCCTTAATATCCGGGGAATACAGGGACAATCTCTATGGAAGTGGTCTCCTCTACATATGACACATGGCGATTTAGGCCCAGTCTGTGCTGTGTGTGGATTTTTGTTAGATGTCTTTTGCTTGCCACCAGTCGCCTTAGGCTCCTTCTTCTTCTTTTCTCTCTTCTTCTTCTCCTTCTTCTCCATGGGAGCTTGGCTTTTGCCAGCTCTACCTTGCGAAGATGAAGGATTAGAGGAAGAGTTATAGGAAGTAGAAGGCTGGTGGGCAGCTCTAGACTGATCTAACTGTTGACTCGACTGTTCAGGAACCATGGTGTTCTGAACTACATTGGTTGAGAATAGCCAAATTGGCAGGCCAATTGTCAGTCCTGGAAGCGACAATGTGGCCATGTGGGGCGCACCAACTTCTCCCCAAGAGGAGAAGGGACTAGGATTTCCATCATGTGGAATTCCTTGGTTGGGGCGTTCCATGTTCTCAACCTATAGATCAACGCAGGAATAGGAGGTGATTATGTTCCGTTTAAAATAAATTTTATAACGACGCTTTAGACACAACTTGCTTTTTCAGTTTTTAAGAGTCGAGAAAAAGCTAAAGATGACTCTAGTCTCCTTCGATGTTTTAACGAGCCCGAAGTGACAAATGCTCGGATGGAATTTTTCAGTTATAGAGTTTGAAAAAGGCCAAAAGAAACTACTCTGGAGTTCTAGGCAGATGGTGTGCCAAACTTTTCGCAAAACCACAGAATACGTTTTACGGTACGAGTGGTCGATCTTCGTGAATGCTGTGTTCACTGCATTGCGATCAGTAGGGCGGCCGACACGGTTTCCTATGGATAAAGGCTTTGTTCCTATAGGGGTCTCCCAATATATACGCGACGATACGTGGGAGCACAAGTCCGTATTGATACTTATCGCTTCACCATGGAGGAATCACCCAACCACTCAACGCTAAGATATCACGTTTAACGACGCCGGAACACGTCTCTAGCTTAGACCTCTATGAGTTTGCGTTATGTTTCAATGCGTTGTTATGTAAATTCAATTTATTTTAAGGTTGATCTTGTTTAGCAGTTTGCCTTTGTGGATCACCACGAGATGTATAGTAACACTCCTAAATGCAGTCTAAGATGATAAGCAAGCTTTTCAATCTTTCAACTTTGAAAATCTTAACTACTGAGGGAAAAGAAAGACATCATCTTTTCACACAGATCATAGAGCACACACTAATGCACTTTTCCCTAAATCAACATGCAAACTGTCAAAATGCACATGCACAATGCAGGTATTTCTTTTCTCTTTCTTAATGTTGATGTAATACAAAGAGAAAGCTGTTGTATAACTTCGAATTCAATTTCAAGTGAAAGCAAACAAGCTTTGTCCAAAATCAAAAGACACCTTAAGATTTACTTGTTTCGACACTAGAAATATATAAATTCAAACCATATGACGAAATAAAAAAGCTCAATCGGCTATGAACAGCAAACAAACTAACTCTTAAGATCAAAACGACACTTATCACAGGTCTAGATCTAAGAGGCCACAACAAGACTAGTTCACTTTCGTTATGGGAAACTGCAAATGATATAAGAAATACACAAAGAACAAATACAGTTTCTTTATACAACCGAGGCGGAATAATGGTATGGAAAGGTGGTTTCAGATAGGCACATTGATTGATAACAGGCTGCAAAAACAAGGATGAAAACAGGGCAATAAACAGCAGGGAACCCCAGTAGCACAAGGCAAAACTGGTTCAGCGCAGGTAGTACACTGTCAGTTTGACATTCAGTGCAGGTAGCCCCTTCGGGATCTGCGCTGAAATGCAGACTGCCTTCACAGTGCCTGCACTGAAGAGATAAACTTTCGTTTTTCTCAGTTTCCGGGTCACAGATTGCTCAAAAATTCACAGTTTTTGGCCAAATCAGAAGCTATCAATCAAGTACACACTAAGGGATGTAAAGGAGGATGAAAAGCTATCACTAAGAGCTGTTCAGAGTCCTTGTGGATCAGCTCTTCAAATCATAAACATGCCCAGAAAATGAGCTAGAGTAGCTGCCCTCTACTTTGCATTTCAAAGATCCAAATGCAGTTTGATTCGGTACTCCCTGTGTTTATGAAATGAATAGCAAAAACACAAACAACCAACAAGATACGATCCCCAGCGGAGTCACCAATTTGTTGTTGGGAAAAGTATCCAATACGGAATGACCCTATCCCACTCTAAGGGTGATATTACCTCAGCAACAATCAAAGCAAAGCTATTCGAGATTACTTCTTAATGAGATGTAAGAGAGGGGAGAAAGAGATCCACTAACCGATGTCTTCCGCTAATGATTGATCCAATCTTCTCTCTTTGCTGCTTGCTCCCAGTTCCTTGCTCTTTCACTGACCCAGCTACACCAAGATCCTGCAAAATGGCAAGAGAGGGAAACTACAAGAAGCATACATTCATAATTGATTCAAGGATTAGAATAAATCAAATACGCAAGTATGACAATACACCATTGAAACACATGCATATAGAAGAACCTCAAATGCTTTATTAATGGAAGAAGTAAAGTTCAGGAAGTGATACAACCATAAGAGGCCCAATCCAGCATCACCTCCCAGCAGAAAGAAACCTCCTCTTCACCTCCTTCAAAGCAAATCACCCAATAGTTCTATACTCAAACCAACAGCACTTTCTTACATTCACAAGATTCCAGCCTCCCTAGACCTCATGAGAGAGCTCTATATATAGGAGTTTTGGAGAAAGGATGAGTCAGCTTGAGGCTGGCATGAAGCTGACTAGTGTCCTCTCCCACTTCAGTTATTCTTCAGTTCTTGAGTCCACTTGGAGGTTCTTGCTTCCACTTGGAGATCAAGACCCTCTTACTCATCACCAGTCGAATTCCCTGATCCAAGTGTCATTTTGGAAGCTTCCTAGGCATTGACACCTTGAGGAATGACTGTGCCACTTGGCCAAACTCGCCCAGCGCAGGTAGCCTTCTTTGCAATTGACATTCAGCGTAGGTACACAGTGGAGCAGTTGACATTCAGCGCAGATGCTCAGTGGAGCAGTTGACATGATCCAGAATTAGCTTGTTTTTGAGTGTTTTCAGGTGGAGAACTGATATTCAGTGCTGTGGTTTGCTGACCTTGTTCCTCTAGGGGTAGGAACAACATGTTTAGGGACTTTGGATCCCTTAGATTATTGGCATTTCATGCTTCATGCTGTAAGGCACAAAAATGTCTATAACACTCAATGAAATATAATCCTCCACATTTAGCTTATATAGGTTCTTCACATGAACCCCAGTCTGGTTCACCTGTCTCGTGGATATATTTTTTAGGAATTCCTTCCCTTTTTTTAAGATCACATCATGACCATGGTCTTCCAAAACTACAATAGAGATGATATTTTTCTTTAGGCCCGAAATGAACGTGACATCCTTGAGCCTAAGGGGGGAGCCTCACTCCCTCTAAAAGGTGACTATACCAATCCTAGTCATGATACCTTGCGTTGTCCCCCATCTCAATGTGCATATGCAATTATTTTTCTTCCAGGTCATGAGAAATGTCTCTACATGATCCATTGGATAAAAAATATGCTCAAAAATGAAATTTGTCAGAATGGATCGAAAGTGGAACAATTGGATAGATCTCTTCATTCTAAATCTGGCACCACTCGTTTCATGGAAAATAGACATCATATTCTCCCATAAACAAGTTCTGGTCGATTTTGGAAATAGCTAAATTTTTAAAAAAGGTAGTGTGCAGGCTGCCCAATCAGCATTCCGTACAGCTGACTGGGCCTATTGACCTGGCAAGGTGACTGGGCTCCAAGGGATAATTTCAATGTGATAAGAGGCAATTTTCTATTGGTGCTAACAAGGTCGAATTTGATTGGAGGATGATTTTGGTTGATGTGGAACAACCAGAGGATGCCATGTGGCCCAACCAGAGGATGCCATGTGGCACCTCAGTGGCCACAAAATTTTGGTTAAGGCTCAAATCAAGCCTGCAGTGGATCAAACCTCAAATCTAAGACCTCACATGCAATAACTGCAACCTTCACCATTGAACCACAAGTGATACTTGTTAAAAAATGAGCGAAAAGCAATATTTATGTTTTAGTTAGCATCAATTTGGGGGTTGGGACTGGGGTTAACCCCCGACCCCGGTCCACAGACCAGGGTTAGGGACTAACCATGGCCTCGGATTATGTTATATGTTAAAATGTAAATTGACCACCCATGTGGTAGGCCCTAACCGCATACAAAGCTTTCCATGTGACAAGCCCTAATTGCATACAAAGCCCACCATATGTGACCAGTCTGCTTGACCGTTAGCCATAACGGCGCCCCAAAACCAACAAGCCATAACCGTGCCACATGTGACTAGTTCTGACAATTAAGGAAGACTACCAACAGAGGGGGCCAGCCCCTAGTCCCATGGGGACCCACATGACCGAGGGTGCATGCAGAACAGGGCCAGCCAACAAGACCCCCAAAATTTGGCACCTAACTAAGTCATATGGCCTCCATGTGACCAACATTTTTGGGACTGGGGTTATAATGGCACCGTTATTTGTCCTACAATTTTGCCTGCCGAGTAGGAATCATGCCAATTTTAACAGGTAGCTTCTACATTTGGGACGATCGAGCCAGGTTTTGGTCGAATTGTAGGATGGTTAGCTGCAGAACTTGGGAAAAGGAGGAAAGAGGCATAACTTTCTTAGTTTTAGGTCCTTTTGGGAGAAGAAAGAGGCTAGACAGGGTTTTTGACAGCTCTAAAGCCATTGGAGCTATTGTTGAAGCCATTTTAGCATTCTAACTTGATGTAAACACCATTTTTATGATCATAATGATATAGGCCCAACCATTTGAAGCTGGATCAAGAAATGTAGACCAGTAGGGGTGAACTCCTTCATCATTTGTTGTTTTATGTTTACTGTTATGGTGGTATTGTATGCATTATTCTACAAATTCTTAATTTTAAATTCATTTTTTTATGTGTTTATGAATTTAACATAAGAGCCTCAAAACTCAAATTTATTTAGTTGCAACTTTACATAAACCTCACACAGTTACATATACAGATCAAGTTTGGTATCAAGGCACATGTTTTCTTTGATGTTGTGAGGATTTAATTTTTTGCAAGTATTTTTTATGCTTACAAGGGTGAAGCTCAAGAGAGGAAAGGGGAAGCTTGTGGGTGTAGGTTCTCAATTTGGGACAAGGACAAGGAGAGCACATTTACCACAATCTCCACCACAAGTTTCACCTCAAGTTGTCCCTGAAGCTTCAGTAAGAATGTCTTATGAAGGAGAAGCTGATAACATGCCAGATGATGAGAATTATTTCAAAAAAGAATTCTTTGACATGACTGAGATGGTTAAATTTCTCTATGAAGAGAGAAATTCAAGATTACAAGGTGAGAGCTCCAAGCCTTCAAAGGGAGAGGGTTATGCTGGGGGAAAGGAGGAGATGATGACAAAAATTCAAAAGGGAATGGTGACAAACCACCATATTCTCCACCATCATCTTCTCCTCAATCCTCACCTTCATCATCCTCCTCTTCCACAACAACCCCTATACAAACACCTCCACATACTCCAAGGGGACATGGTAAAACTCCCTTGTTGAAAATTGATATTAAATTCAAACTTCCGATGTATAATGGTGAGGTTAATGCTGAAAGACTAGATAATTGGTTTCATAAACTTGAAGTATATTGCAGGATTCAAAACATCAAGGATGATGAAACAAAGATTTAGGTGGCTTCATTAAGGTTGGAGAGTGCTACATTGATTTGGTGGGAAGCCAAAACACAAGAGGATATGAAAAGGTATGGTAAGGTCTCAACCTCTTGGATAGATTTTATTGCTACACTTAGAATACATTTTTATCCATTAGCTTATATTCAGAAAGAAATTATGGACTGGTAGCATTTTAGACAAGGAAAAGTACAAAGTGTTCAAAATAATACTAAAGATATTAGGAGAAGAGCACTAGTATTGGGTGTAAATTTTTCATCTCAAGGCACTTTGTAAAAATATATTTGACATTTCCAAAACTATCTTAGGAACACTATTCTCATGTTCAATCCCATAAATTTAGATGAGGTTTTTGTTCAAGCCACATATCTAGAAGAAAGAGGGAAACATAGTTCAGATGAGGAAAGTGAGAGTTCCCTTGAAATTGGAGAAAAAGGAAAGGGTAAGTTTAAGGGAAAAGGGAAAAACAATGTATCTATTAAATTGGAAAAATAAAATCTCACATGAAAAAATTGTTTGAAGAATGGACATGATGAAGATCATTGTTGGAAACTCCATCCAGAAATGAGAGCCAACAAACTTAAAAACAAAGAGAAGGAGAAAAACGTTGCAATTATAGAACATGACTTAAGTTCTGATTCAAGAGATGAAACAAAGAATACAACAATGAGTTTGAAAGGTAAGAAAATAGAAAACACCATTACTTCAATTTGTTCCAATGATACTCACAATGATGAAACAAGAATTGAGTTTTTCCATGTTAGAGTTGTTTCAAAGCATACAAAATTGACACTCTTTTTTATAGTGGCTCTCAAGCCAATCTCATCTCTGAAAACTTTGTTAAAAGTTTGAACTTGGAAACTATTCTACATCAAAATCCCTATCCTTTAGGTTGGGTGTGTGACAATGCACATTTTCAAGTAACTAAAATGTGTAAATTGAAATTCTCCATTAATGAAAATTTCATAGATGAGGTAGAGCTTGATGGAGTGCCATTAGATACATGTAGTATAGTTTTGGGAAGCCCATACCTTTATGATAGGAGAGAAACTTTTCGCTGCCATGAGAATAAGTTTAACTTATTCAAGAATGGAATTGAGTACATAGTTAGAGCGCATCGTAAGAAGATAAGTTTTTCTCTTATGCATGTTGGACAAATGAAGAGAATTTTGAATGCAAGTCAAAAAAAAATATTTTTTAATGTTCAAGCATCAAGATGTTGTGAATGAGGGCTTTCAAGGAAATGCATCAAATGAAAATTCTGATTTCATTAAGGTTTCTAATGGTTGTAATAATTTGTTCAAGAGTTCTAACATGTTGCCTCCTAAAAGAGGCAAACAAGATGAGGAAAAATTGCAACATCATATATCATTGTTGAACAGTGATGGGAACAAGATGTTGGTGGTAAAGAGTGCAAAGGTCAAAGAAAAAGTGTCAAACAAATTTGACAAAGAAGGCATAGGTTCCACAAGTTCTTCTTGGGGGTTTCAAAATTGTGCATGGAAATGGCGAAAGCACTTGGTCAAGAGTTGAGCCAAGTACAAAGCAAGACAAGCTAAACATTCTCATGTCAATAGTGTTTGAGGTGAGAAGAATTTCAAGTTGTTTAAGTTTCCTTTGATTAATGGTCGAGGAGGGAATATGCTTGTTCCTTCAAGGATAGTTTGTTTTTTTGCAAATTCTGGGAAATTGCAACAATATGGTATCTACAATAGCAAGACAAGGTCTCTAGAATCAACGAAAAAAGATCAGTTTCCATTAAAGGCTCAAATTGTTGAATTCAGGCAAATTATAGTGGGTTGATACTGGAAGGGTGAGGGGGTTTGTACCCTTATCTAATTGTTCAGTAATAAAGAGATTTTGGGGTACAAAAGCTTCCAATGGGGAGGAGTGATATGTTGGATTAAAAAAATGCTAAAAAATGAAACTTGTTGGAATGGCTCCAAAGTGAAATGACTTCATAGATCTCATCATTCTGAATATGGCCCAAATCATTTTGCAAAAAATAGATGTCGTATGCTCCCAAAAACAAGTTCTAATTGATTTTGGAAACAACTAAATTTTAAAAAAAGGTAGTGTGCAGGTTGCCTAGTCAATAGCCTGTACCGCTAACTGGACTTGATGACTTGATAGGTTGACTGGGCTCTAGCTTCCAATTCTTGGGTCTATATCATTATTCTCACAACTCAAATTTATTCACTTGCAATTTTACATAAACCTCAAGCAGTTACATATACAGATCAATACACCTTGTCATGTGCAACAATGTAGCTGAGTCCAAGTACCACACAGTGCCCATCACTGCATTGGCCATGCATGTAATGAGGGTAAATTCAAGCCTGAACTATGAAGCCAAATCTTCACTTGCTTCTCCTCCTGAGGTCTTCTTGCTTGTCTTCTTGTGTGGACACTTTCTGGCATGTGCCTGAATTCATGACAATGGAAGCATTTAATTTTGTACAAATATTTCTTCTTTCCCCTTTGACTACATTCTGGTTTGGATTGGGATTTCTTCCCTTTTCCCTTCTTTTCCTTTCCAACCAATGAAAATTTTTATTCATCCTTGTCCTTGGATGAAGTCTCATCTCTAGTATTCCACCTTATTTCCTCGTGTACCAAATCAGACCAGAAGCTCTCCCAATTTGATAGTTTCTCCCTCTTATGCACTATATTTTGATAATTATGTTAGGTCTTCGGAAGGCCTAGAAGGGCTAGGCTTACCAAGTCATATTTAGGGATAGTAACACCATCCCCTCCCAGTTCATCACGACATTGTTTGAACCTGCTCAGATAATATGGTATAGTGGCATTATTATGCATCTTGATACTTCAAAGTTTATCCTTGAGTTCTAGCTTCCTGTGGTTATGACTATTCTCAAATAATTATGTGAGCGCTTTTTGCATCGTGAACAAATTTGTTTTTCCATGGATATTTGAGACAATATGATCCGATACTCCCTCCAAGATGATTCTCCTCCCCTTGGATACATCTTTCTTCACTGTGAAAGGTCTTGGAGATGAGTTTTTGGTGGTCCTGGGATATTTGTCTTGACATATTCAAGCAATCCATTGTCATCCAATACTGCCTCCATGCAGTCCTTTCATGCAACAAAGTTTGAGGTTCCTTCCAAGTTATACTCTAGGCTTAGTCCATTAAAGGCCATATTCTCAGTTCTAAACAAATCCTGCTACACTGATCTTCAAATTCTAACCTCTAAGAAACAACTTCAAATTTCCTGCTATAATGTGAATCTAGCTTTGATACCATGTAGAAATTATGATGTAGATTTGCAATTGCTTATGAATTTATAATCAAAATCACAAGACACAAACTTCCTCTACTACTTTGTTAACACTAATTCACAATGTAGAACAAAATTATCAGACATTCAAGAAGAAATAACACACATGCAACAAGTGTTTCTATATGGGGAAAGAAATATGCTAAAACCTAAATGTTGGCTTGCATTAATCAAATGATTAGAGATGTATTACAATTTCTTTACTCAACTGAGAACAACCTACAAGTGCATAGTCTATCGCTCTATTCATTGAAGGCCTCTGACCCAAAATTAGTCAAATTTTTTCTCTTATTGAGCTCCTATTTCGTTTCTTTGTTCCTTGAGGAATTAGTCCCTATTATTTAGAAAATTCCTCAAATTAAATTGTGCAATTCCTTAGGCTGGTAATATGACTACATGCAACACACGTACAATCAAGACTAGTCTATAATTGATGTTACATTACCTTTGAATCTCTACCACAGCTAGGGAACAAGAATTATCTACATGCACTAGCTATTTTGGGTTGATTGATCAGTTAACTAGATGATCATTGAGTTATACTGTTGTCCCACTACACTATTGGCCTTCCACTAGTTCCATCAACATTTGGAACTAGTTTAACTGGAAGCAACCTGACATAACTAACTTGATTGCTACAAATTTGAAATCACACATGTTGAACTAAACTCTAACTCCTCCAACTCGAATTTACTAAGTAAATTGGGTGACACAAGCCATGTCACACAAGTTAACATCATCCAAATTATCTGTTGATGTGGAAATTAGAATTTTCTCAATTTAATCAAGACAAAACAAAATTGATAATTTCTTGATGCATTTTTCACCAAGTCAGGCATTGATTATTGCATAAGACAAGTCTTAGATATACAAACTTGTTATAACGCAGGATGGTTGAATCTGGGGTGCATTATTGTATAGCATAACATAGGTCAAACACCAGAAACATACATTATAATGTTAGTTAGACACTAGATACCTATTTTACTATTGTAATAACCTTGGTTTAAAACTCAGGTAAAAATATACAAGACCACAGATGATGGGACACATATTCCAAGCTAAATGGTGGGAAGGACATCCTCGGGGGTGATGATTTGATTGTTTATGGCTAAGAAAATTGGTAAAGGCCATGGATAAGGCTTTGGAGAGGTAAAATCACATTTTCACACATTTATTTATGAAAATAATGGAAATTAAGAGAAAAGGAAGGTGAAAGGTCACAGGTTACATGTGAGGAGGAAAATGAATGAAAATAATGGAAAATGAAGAAAATAGAAGCCTCGTTCACAAAAATGCTTATGAGGATCAGTTGGTAACATTTTGTTAATTGAGTTTTGGATCTCTCTCGTTATTCTCTCTCTCTCTCTCTCTCTCACTCTTGGACACTTACAATTATCTTGGAGCATTTTGGCATTGGAGCAAGAAAGGAAAAGAAGGCAAGAGGAAGTAGGATCAAGCAGATACATAATTATTCATTGTAGGTATTGACTTGCATGTGTATTTTCCTTGCTATTTGGCATGCATGGTATTGCTTGTGGTTTTTTCTATCATGGCATGGGTTTGTCTAGGTCTAATGGTGTTTTCAACCTAGCCTCAACATTTTTGGATAGCCATGGTGTGATGGGGTTCTCATTTTTTGGTTGAGCTGGATTTCTGGATGGATTCGAACATAAGTGGGGTGGACCTTTGAGTGATATAGAACATGACCTAGTGGTCCCTGAAATGAACTATGGATTATGGTAAAGCCACTAGCCTAATGACCCCTAAGCCAGAGTATGGGTTGCGATAAAGCCAAGATTGTGTTGCCTTAGTGGGCCTAGGAATCCTTGTCAGTGAATGGCAGGATATACGGTAAATCCAAGAGGTGGTTTTCTCTCAGTTGGGTCTAGTAATACTAGGTTTGGGATATGCACCAAAATCCTAGAGAGTGGATCTCGGTTTAGGGCCTAGTGATCCAGGTTGGGATTGTAGTAAAGCCTAAGAGAATAGGAGATAGGAAAATTCCTCACGATGTAGGTGGAGAAATCTAGTGGCATCCATGCTTGTTTGGCCTAGTGATTGGGTGGAGATCATGGTAAAGCCTTTTATGATGTGTTCATTGTGTTGGCCTAGTGATACGGGATGGATTACTATAGAGGTTTGTCTATATTGATGAGGGTGAGGTAGTTTATCCTCAGTTTGCCCTAGTTGGTTATTTTTGTTTGATTCCCACATTCATGCTTGGAATATGACATGGACCTGAATGGATGAAGGGATATTTGGCTGAGCCATTCAATGGTGGGGTGGAACATAGTAGTCCCATATCTGGTTGGTTTATTGCATTCATTAATGACAAATTCATTCCCTTGATTTTCATGTGTAAATGTACTGAAGTATATGTGGATTTTATTGCTAATATTCTTATGATATTTTTGTCCCTATTATGTTGGTTATATGTATGTTTTATGACAACAACTATGTATGGCTCTCATTTTGTTTTTACTTGTAAATGAATGGATAATGTATCTATGGCCGAATAGATGATAATGCAGCAAATGACATGAGGGAACAATGGTTCATAGAAATTGTCGGATAAGTATGAGATCCCTACACTAAATTCTATTGTTTACACATGTAGGTTACATGATCTAGATCTTGGGAGAAGGTCCCCAAGATCCAAAAAATTGAAATGGACCTTTGGGGGAGAGACCCCCAAGATCTAAAAAGTTGAAATGAGAGAAGAAATGAGGAGAAAACACAATAGAAAAACCACAAAGAAACTTTTTATTAAAATAGAGAATAATTGTAAAGGCTACATTGTGGTGGAAAATCTGTCCTTTTACAAAATACGACTTGTTACTTAAAGCCTTTTTCGGTTGCAATACCACAAGTAAATTCCATGGGTGAATGAATGCCATGGGTGGATGTCACAATACCATGGGAAAAAAACATGGGTGACTGAATACCATGGGTGGATGCCACTTACAATACCATGGGTAAATTCCATGGGTGGATGAATAACATGGGTGGATGAAAACCATGGGTTGATGTCATTTTATATTCGAATCATTACATGTTGATGATATGTTTGATGAAATGTATATCATGGATAGTAGGGGTTTGGTTAAGTTTGTGTTCAACTTATTCGTTTGGCATCATTGTTTCCCTATACTTTTACTAATTTTAAGTATGCACTCCATTTTGAGCATTGACTTGGGCATTGGGCCTGAAAAATTAGCTAAAATCCTAGGGTCACTGGCACAAATCTAGAAATTTTAGTCTTTGGTCACTAGTAGGCAAGCCTCTGAGAGCGAATTTGGATTTCTAGACGCTCTCTTGCCCATAGCATGGGAGCGACTGAGGCCTAAGATGTCTAGAACATCAGTGGGACCTAAGGACAGGATGTCTATGTGGCTAACTTGTCCCCTGATGATTTTGAAGCTGATGTTGGACGTCTTTGTGTGATGTTTCAATTGATTCCACTTCCTTAAGGTCACATAGAAGGTCAAATCTAATCATAGTAGCCTCTTGTCTCATGTTTACCATGTTTGGCTAGTTACTTGGGTAGATGTGGGAGGAGGGTGTTACAGAGTGGTATCAGAGTGTGGTTGTGGTCTCCTTAGGTTGTGTGTTGGTCATGAATGCATGGAAGTTGCATGTGTGTCTCCTACACTTGCATTCCATGTGCTTGTTGCATTGCATAATCATTGATCATGATTGTAGTAAGGTTGTCATGAGGAACTTGATGTTGATTTTGTGGGATGTGTAGTTAGAAGTATATAACGAGTTATATGATTATATGAAGCTTGATTACGTCCTTGTATGTTAGGTTTAATTCTTGGTAATTTGATTACATGTATTAGTCTTGTAGGTTGGTTACAAGAATTGATCGCCTATGCTCGACTATATGCGTTCATGCATATGTGTATTTGATTAGGCATTTCTGATGCATGTTTATGGTTGCATGTGGTAATGTGTAGAATGGAGTAGTGATTGTTTTCTTACATGAGGTCATGGTTTGTGTAGTTGATATGGTCATGCATTGATGACTGGACTCTAGCTAGAATGAGGTGTATATGGTTTGGTACTCATATATTATATTTCTATATGCAATTGTTATGCATGTATGGTCTTGGTTACGCCATATGCATGAATAGTATGTCAAACATGCCTTGTGATGCCATGGTATGCATTTTAGGTCATCAAGGTGATATTGGTATGTTATGATGCTAATGTGTTGGTTGAGATAGAGTAGGAGATGCAAATCATCATAATGAGGTTGCAACATTGGACTTTGGGGTAAAAGTAGATCATCATACAGGAATTGTATGTTTGGCATACAGGTATGTAAGTCAAGAATTGTTATATGCATTAGGTTTATATACATTAGGTTTATGTACATGTCTTTTTATGTTATGGTTACATTCATGATAGATGTTAGTTGATTAGTGTAGTTAAATTCACATGCGTCGGATAGTCAAGAATGATAATAACATGTAGTTGTATGAATTATTATTGTTGTTTTATGTTAGATAACTTGATTATTAGGTTATATGTTTTTGATGAGCATGATATATATCTTATTATTGTTATATGTTATTAACTTGATGATTAGGTTATATGTTGTTGATGCGTATGCTATATAGCTTATTGTTTTTATATACTATTAACTTGATGATTAGGGTTATTGCATTTAATATCTTGATGTTACATGTATTGTGTTAACCTCGCTTGACCTATGCAGATGGTTATGGGTGCGATATTCAAGTATGAGCTGGCATATTTGTGATATGGTGTCATACTAATCTAGACTGATCATACATATGTGATTGTTCTGCATGAATGACAAATGCTTATGAGCTTATGATGTGAAAATATTAGTTAGTTATTGTTATGGATATCATGATTTATGTTTGAGTAGATATGTTGTGAATTTGTATCGTGCTAATCTAGATTAATTGTGTAGACAAGATAGACTCCCCTGAAATACACTAAGGTGTGAGTTTTCTTATGCAGTATACTAGGTGCTTCGATGTTGATTATTTGGTGTTTGAGTGTTTGGTGCCTATTATGTCGTCTATTTGATTTATCTGACATGGTGCTTTCATAGATTGCTTGAATGTTTCATTAATTGCATGATATGGGTATGAGTCTATAGGGTTGCACGAATAAATGATATTGTTTTAAGATGATTTTACTAATACATATGTGTCAACATAGTTAATATTTACTTGTGTGTAAGTAGCTGATCGTTGTAGCATTATGTCTAATGACTATGAGTTGACTATGGATTATGACATGATTATTAGTCCTACTAAATGTTGATTTAAAATTGATAGATATGATTGTCTTGATACATTGGAACATGTGGTTGACATGTGTAAACAATTGAAGGAAACATGCTTTGTATGAGCATGACAAGGTAACAATTGATGTGTTTATATAACTAACAGGTGGGTGATGTGACAGTACATAGTAAACCTCAATTAAAACAAGGTAAAAAAGAAAAAGAAAGGAATTTGGAAAGAATTCCTTTGGCTATGTTTGGAAACCCTAATTCCAAACGAATGAGTGCTTTGCATACAAGAAGTTTTCTTAACCTGGGTTTCCCCTAACATTATGTGGGTATGTGCTATATTCATGGACATGTATTTGACAAGTATAACAACTGGTTTATAGTTATAGCTAGGTCTATCAAGGGTATTGGAGTCCCTTTAGGCATTGCGTGGATGTGTTCAGTTGCAAGAAACGTGCTTGGCACAACAAGGTACGGTAACCAGTATATTGTTATGTTTCTTTAAGCACTAACAGTTATGTGTTGATGGTAGTATGATGCAAGGGATTGCATGGCAAGGAAACTGCCATGAGATTCTGAAGAAGGCTTGGATTGAGATTTTCCTTGGAAGCATTGGGAACCATGGGGATTGATTCATGGTGTTTGCTGTTAGTCTTGTGCTTTTGGTCTTTTTTTATTTTTGTGCTTGATTTACGATTTTGTGTGTGTTTGTGTTGGGTAGAAAAAGCCTCGTGCAATGGTCATGGGGCACAAAGCTTGAAATTTTGGGTAATGATAGGGTAAAGACTCCGCAGGATGTGCGGAGTGCAATTTGTAATAAGTTGAGTCAAAGGGTAGTCCACCCAAAAATAATGTAAAGAAATATAAGTTGAGTCGGCCCGCCCGTGGATCGCAGTCCATGGAAAGGTATAAATAGAGTGAGGCTCTATGGGTAGAGGTAGCTAGTTTTTGATATGTAATTATGGATCTAATATGTAATGGGTTTTTGAGAAGGAAATTCTGAAACTATTTGTAAGTCCAAGTTGAGGGTATTGGGAAGTGGATAGAGGCTCTGCAGGTGTGTGCGCAGAGGTCTGGAAGAGTTTGCAGCTGTGTGCACAGACCCCTGCTGATGAGTGGGTGGGGCAGATCTGGATGTATTGGCCAAGAAATTGAATAAAGATAAGTTGATTATGAAATTTTGTGTTAAATCTGTATTATCGCAGATCTAGCTATTGTATGGTTAATACAATTGTTTCATCTGTGTGCATATGCTTATGTTATGAATATATCTGAATCTGCATCTATTCTAAGTACGTGAACTAGTTAATTATGATAAATGTTTGCTTAAAGACCTTGCTAAGTAGATTTGATTTATAATACCTCAATAAGTAATTAATATTAAGAAGTAGCCCGGGTCCGAATCTACGTGGAAGAAGAGAAACGCGAGGCTACAGAATGGCATGCAACACCTCCAAACCACGTCTAGACATCCCAAGGGTGCAGAAACCTAGTTCCAGCACCCTCCCCTGCTACCTCGGGTGAGACCTCAATCCGCGCTCCACGGGCTGTTGCCGAAACACCGTAGCTGCGGGATTTGTTTGGATAAATAATTCTTTTGAACCTTGGTTAGGCCGATATAACCCAACAAATGGTTCTGTTGCCGGGACCGAGATCTACCAAGGTGGTGTCTAATGTTGGAACACTGGAACCCTACAAAGAAAGAGCTTGAAGAGTGGTTGGATCTGAAGCTCCATGAGTTCGCGGTTTAGGAAAACAGAAATCTGCGGATATCAGAGGAAGATTGATTGGACCACTATATATACATAGATATCCATGAGATCTTCATCGCGACATTTCTAGTAGAGCTTTATGAGTGGATCGCGAGGTTAGCTAACAACATTGGAAGGTGCAGATTAGATCAGCCTATTGTGTGGACTCCAGAACTGGTGCACAGGCTAGAAGCCACCAAAGATAAAATCAGATGCACAGTAGATCATTGGCTGGATCAGGTAATAGGATGATTTATCACTGAGTTCACGATAGATACAACTATGAGTTATAGTGAAGTGAAAAGGTGATTTCTCCAAGGACTGTGGGGTAAGTATATCAAATCATTGAATACTTGGATTAAGATGTTTTTGTGTGAAAAATAGATTATGTGCATTATTTGATGTCTAGAGTAACGCGAAGTGGACGAGGGTACTGCGGAATAGGAAGGGCAGAGAATAGTACTCTGATTTCTATTTCATGGCAAAGCGAGGAGGAGCTCACAAGGTTCTCACCATGAAGTGCAGTTTGATTGATCAAAGAGCACTTCTCACTGATACCACCTCCGTCCACGCCACCACCCGCTTCACCTACATCGAATCTGTCCACACTGACATCGACCCCACCTCCAACCCCACCACCACCAAAAGTTGGGATGGCAGGTGCAATCCAGCTACTAGTATTTAAGGGTGTAGGAAATGAGGAACTGAGCCAGTTCTGGTTTGTGATAAAGTCTATATGGGATGCTCAAGGAATCACAGATGATAAAATCAAGAATGCTACCTTAGTTAATGCACTGCAGGACCGCGCGTTGACCTGGTACATGAAATACTCAAGCGATCATCCAAATGAGGGAATAACAGTAATCTAGGAGGCGCTAAACAAGGAATTTGGGTGACCAAAGTTAGAAGCACAGTCAGTTATTGGGTTCAAAGAAATCACAATGTTGCCTGGTGAAACCCCGTGGGATTTGGATCAGAGATTGAAAAGCACCATCCATGAGGCCAACATGACACTGTCAGATGCACAACACCGTGCTTGGTTTGTCGCATCATTAACACTATATCTAAGGTCAGCTCTGTCACAACAAAAGATCGCAACCCAAGCTGAAGCACTGGAGGCAGCAATGCGGCTGCATGAAACCCCAAAACAGGATCCAGGGTTGGGAGTACAGCAAATCCAAGCGCAAATACAAAACCTATGTCTAGAAATGCAAAGTTGGAAACAAGGGTAGGCGCCTCGGACAGAAGTACAAGAAGAGGTGTGGTGTATCAAATGTAAGGGCCAGTGATCTAGGTGGATATCGGTGGCCACCTACCAAGTCCACCTGGACCCCAACCATTGTTTCTCTCAGCATTTTCAGTTTCCTTAATTGTAGCACAACTTACTATTTTTAGCAGTTTTTCATGTCTTGAACTTCCAGAGCTGTTTTGAGGCCCTAAATGACGTTTTTTGGGAAATCTGGGGGCAACATCGGTCCATGCTATTATAGATCTTTTTAACGAGCTATTGTACGTGTCAAACGGAGATCGTATGCCAAAGTTACGACCCTGAGAAGTTGATGTACCAATTTACCCAAACAAGGCCCACAGTTTGGCATTTCATCTTCTAGGGTTAGGTTTTGGGAATGTTAAGGGTTTTCCATTATTTCTCAACAATAAATAGGCCTTTGAGCCTCATTGTAACACAGTTCAGAGGCATGTAGCCACCACATCTCTTCTCAGAGATAAGCTACCATCACCCTAGCTGGTTTATTTCCATTATTGTTCGTAAGCATATTTCAGTATTTTACATTAATGAAATGAAGTGTTATTTCCGCTGCATATCTGTGTTTATGGTTATCTCTATAATTTTTTGTGTTCCTGTTTAAGTCTGAATCAGTGGTATCAGAGCGGTCTGCTTTTTCTTTGTTTTTCTTTGCATGTCTCCAACGAGGTCGGGATATAAGGAGTTAGGGCTTGAACTAGTCGAACCTTTGCAAAACTAGCCTCACAAATCCCGACAGCCTCCCATGGCAGATGAGAAGAAAGACGAGGGGGCATGAGATCCTATCAAAATCTTGCTCGAAGAATCCCTCAAGCGACAACGGAACGCGATGATGGACAGCTTTGCCTAGATCCTTCAGCGACTACCTAGAAGCGACACATCGGCTTCCAGCAGCTACTCTGGAAACGCCACGCCCTTTAAGGTTTAAGTTAATTTTGAAATCCCCATATTCAAGGGTTAGATAGACACAGATGTCATAGATAAATGGTTAAATTTGCTAGAGGGTTATTTTTCTGTTCATGAATTTTCAAGTCGGGAAAAGATTCTTTTTTCTCTTCTCAAAGCAGCCCCCCACGTCAAGGACTGGTGGGAAACCTACTGCGAGTAGAAGGATGAAAGTACTGGCTCACTATTTTCAGCCGCTCCCACCTGGAATTCATTCCAGGATGCCATCAAGGAGCAGTACTACCCTGTCGAAAGCTATGAGGATGAATACATAAACTGGACCACGCTGCGGCAGGGAAGGGACCAAGACGTGCTGGAGTTCACCAATCTTTTCCATACCCTTTGTACAAAGTTGGGTATCAAGGATTCAGAGCAGCATTTGATACTCAAATACCGTGGCTGCATGCACAAGTACATCCAGGAAGAAATACAATTCCTGAATATCTCTTCGCTCAGCACAGCATACCGATATGCTGTCAAGGTCGAGCATAAGTTTAAACAAAAGAAGTGAGACTTTGGATCTGTGAAGCCAAAGCAAGGGAAAGGTGCCCCTAAACCATAGAGCAAAGGACAAAGACAAGGCAGGGTGGCCCAAGACAACCCGCCGAAGCTGCAAGCAAAGAACAGTGTCGCAAAGCCGAAAAAGGACATGGGAAAATGGTGTGAGTTCCATAAGAGCTCCACTCACAACACAAGTGAGTGTCGGGCCAAGCAGTCACTAGTGGTTGAGCTAAAGGTTTCAGAATCAAATGCATATTCCGACTCTGAGTCAGAACCCGACAAGGGGAATGACAAAGGAAGCAGATCATTGATGCAGATCCCAACGCCACTGTTGCTACCACCAAGATCCAGA
The DNA here is from genome assembly GCA_031772625.1 of Pinus tabuliformis. NCBI lineage: Eukaryota > Viridiplantae > Streptophyta > Pinopsida > Pinales > Pinaceae > Pinus > Pinus tabuliformis. Next base: position 825,027,489 of record CM062815.1, read on the forward strand.
AAAATGAACCCGAAGATCCAGAGGAGGAGGAGCATCTCTTCCACTCCCAGATGTGGGTAAAGGGCTCCCCGCTACAGTTCATTATCGATAGTGGGAGCCAAAAGAACCTCATTTCGACAAAGGTCATGAAGCAGTTGGGCTTACTAACCATAGCATATCCAAAACCGTACACCATCGGGTGGCTTCACCAAGGATGGGATCTTTGCGTGAGCCAACAGTGTCGGCTTCCATACAACATCAAGCCCTTCACGGATGAGGTATTGTGTGACATTGCTCCCCTTGAAGTTTATGATGTATTATTAGGACAACCATACTTGTGGAAGCGACATGCTGTGTATGAATCAAGGCCTCGTGCTGTTATTATTACATTGGGAAATAATTTGTACAGGATACCAGAGGTAGCACCGCCTACTGTCATCTCTTCGATTACTGCAAAACAATGCAGTAAGCTCATTTCCAAAACCGGGAAATTTGTTTTCCTGATGATACGCCCTCAAGGAAAGAAGAAGACGGTGGCTGCGGCCTCTAGATAGGGCCCCTCCACACAACAACTACATATGGACAAGGTCGTGGAGGAGTACGAGGACACCTTCACCTCCCCTGCAGGGGTTCCTCTGCATTGTCAGGTCAAGCACTACATCGATCTGACCCTAGGCGCACCACTACCCAACGGACCAATTTACCGGTGCTCCATTCTGGAGAATGATGAAATCAAGAGGCAGATTCAGGGGCTCCTGCAGACAGGTCACATCCGTCCGAGTTCATCACCTTGTGGGAGCCTGATTGTGTTGGTACAGAAGAAAGAGGGGACTTGGAGACTTTGTATTGACTATCAGGCATTGAACAAGATCACTGTCTGTAATAGGTACCCGATCCCGTGGATTGATGACCTCCTGGACCAACTAAAGGGGGAAAAATATTTTAGCAAGATCGATCTGAATTCAGGATATCACCAGGTACCAATCGAACCCTTTGATGTGTGGAAAATTGCCTTCAAAGCTAAGGAGGGCCTTTTCAAATGGTTGGTTATGCCTTTCGGATTAATGAATGCTCCTGCAACGTTCATGAGGGTAATGGATGACATCTTGCGGCCATTCACCAACTCATTTGTAGTTGTATACTTGGATGACATTCTGATCTTCAGCCAAAGTTGGGAAGAGCACCTCCACCATATCCGACAGGTTCTCCAAACACTGCGGCAACACAAGCTATGTGCCAATTTGGAGAAATGCACTTTTGGCATGACCCAAGTTCAGTATCTGGGATACATTATTGATGAATGGGGGGTGCATGTGGATCCATCCAAGATCCAAGTCATTCAATATTAGCCATCTCCAACCACTCTGATCGAGCTCTGCAGCTTTCTAGGTCTTGCCAACTTCTACCGCAGGTTCGTGTTGGGGTTTTCTCATATCACTTGGCCCTTGAGTCAAGTCACCAAGGGAGGAGTGAAAGAAAAATTATTTTGGTTTGAATCTCAAAAGAAAGCATTCATAGAGTTGAAAGATCGCCTCTGCACAGCACGAGTGCTCGCATTACCAGATTTACAGCAACCATTTGAGGTTGAGACAGATGCCTCTGACTATGCTATTGGGGTAGTCCTTACTCAACACGGGCATCCAGTGGCATATCACAGCGAAACACTTTCAGACACAGTCCGGAAGTATCCCACTTATGATAAAGAGATGTATTCCATTTTGCAGGCCTGCCGAAAATGAAAACATTACATTTTGGGGAAGGAAACAGTCATACACACAGACCACTGACCCCTGCAGTTCATACAGACGCAAGGGAAATTACAGAATGATCGCCATCAGAAGTTGTCTATATACCTACAACAGTTCCTTTTGCATATCAAGTATAAGAAGAGTAGCACCAATAATGTTGCAGATTGCCTCAGTCGACCACCGATCATGGCGTTAACCGCCGTGCTCAACTCTTGTGGGCACGAGACTTCTGATTGGCCACTTCTCTACAAAAGCGACCCATAATTCGGCCACACATACCAGACACTCTTGGAGGTTCGGCATGTTCCAAATTTTCACCTCCAGGATACCCTGTTATGCCACCTGGGTCACCTTTGTGTTCCTTCAAGTGAGCATGCCAAGATGATTTGGGAAGCACACTACAATCAGGCTGTTGGGCATTTCGGGGTCAAGAAAATGGTGGCAGTACTACAAAAGTATTTCTATTGGCTGAATCTTTGACAAGATGTTGGGAAGTACATCAGATCATGTACTGCCTGTGCCATTGCCAAATCGACCATCAAGAAGCAAGGCCTCTATGCCCCACTGCCTACCCCTAGTCGACCTTGGGAATCCATCTCCATGGATTACATGTCAGGCCTTCCTTCCACTAAGCATGGAAATGATTGTGTGTTTTGTGGTCGTCAACAGGTTCTCAAAGATGGCTATTATGGCGGCCTACAAGAAGAATATCATTGCAGAAGCCACTGCTAAACTCTTCTTTGAATGAGTGTGGGTGCACTTTGGGATCCTATAGTTTATCATCTCGGATCGGCACAGTCGGTTCCTCAGTACATTTTGGTCCAGTCTCTGGTCAATGCTCGACACCAAATTCACTAAGTCCACAGCCTTCCATCCTCAAATTGATGGCCAGACAGAGGTTGTCAATAGGATGATTGTGCACATTCTGTGCATGTACAACTCAAAGCATCCACACACATGGGACGAGAGCCTCCCCTATGTTCAGCATAGCTACAACCGAGCTCTTCATAGCTCGACTGGCCACATCCCTTTTCAGGTGGGCTTAGGATTCTAGCCACTATGCTCCATTGACGTGGCCATGCCACTTGTAGCTACTCACATAGATTCGGCTCATGTCCAGTCTGAAACAGATAAGGAAACCAGCTTCATTGAGCACATCCAACATATTCTCCAGTAGGTCCATGAGATTCTGGAGAAATCAAATTCCAAGTACAAGCCGCTACATGATCAACATCGGGTGCCACACAAGTTTCAGGTGGGCGACAAAGTCTGGTTGCATTTGCAAAAGGAAGGCCTTACTGGAGCCTATCGGAAACTGAGACCACTCTGATATGGTCCTTACACCATTACAAAGGCTGTGGGAGACAATGCATTTGAGCTCAACATTTCCCCATTCCTTGGCCTACACGCAGTGTTCAATGTGGACCACCTTCGGCCATACTTTCCAAATTGCTAGACACATCCCACATTGCAGAACAACTCACACCCATAGAATTAAATCTAGATTGCATGGAATAAGGTGCAACTGATTGGATCATGGACACATAGATCAAGAAAACTCGCCAATAGGATATCCAACTATATCGAGTTGTCAAAGCAGGCCAATTCCTTCACCAGGGCAAGTGGCTCATCAGGGACCAAGTTCAGCAAAAGTTTCCTCATCTCATGGAGGAACTCAACGCAATGGGGACCATTGCTTCCTAAGGGGGGAGGAATGATCCAAGTGGATATTGGTGGCTACCTACCAAGTCTACCTAGACCCCCACTATTGTTTCTCTTAGCATTTTCAGTTTCCTTAATTGTAGCACAACTTACTATTTTTAGCAGTTTTTTGGGTCCTGAACTTCGGAGCCGTTTTGAGGCCCTAAATGACGTTTTTTTGGGAAATATGGGGGCAACATGGGTCCATGGACTGATATTTCCCTTCCCAAAGTGGTAGCGCTCAGATATATCTTTCTAACGAGCTATTGTACGTGTCAAACGGAGATCGTATGCCAAAGTTACAATCCCAGGACGTTGATGTACCAATTTATCCAAACGGGGCCCACAGTTTGGCATTTCATCTTCTAGGGTTAGGTTTTGGGAATTTTAAGGGTTTTCCATTATTTCTCAACAATAAATAGGCCTTCGAGCCTCATTGTAACATAGTTCAGAGGCATGTAGCCACCACATCTCTTCTCAAAGATAAGCTACCATCGCCCTAGCTAGTTTATTTCCATTGTTGTTTGTAAGCATATTTCAATATTTTACATTAATGAAATGAAGTGTTATTTCCGCTGCATATCTATGTTTATGGTTCTCTGTAATTTTTTGTATTCCTGTTTAACTCCGGATCAGCCAGGGACATGATAAGGACCACTATTCGATCTTCGCGAACTATGTGGCAGGAGGGGGACCCATACCATTGCGACTAGGGGTACAAGTTGGGCCAAGCATGGCATTCGCACTCTGGTGCACAATCTATCAGGTGGGAGGAAATCATGCCACAGAAAACTGTCACCTATTTCCGAACCTAAGACAACCCCCCCCATCAACAATTATTTTGTAACTTCTGTAGGACGGTGCGCCATGATGAAAGAAATTGTCATAGTTACGAGATGTTGATGGATCGAACACCTGCTTATAGGATGCAAACAGAGGTGCGTAGGCAGGATCCCACTGCACCACTCGCATGAGGAGGATACCGAGGACGCGGATGGGGCCATGGGGGAATGGGACCTAGATGTGGACGAGGACAATTAATTTTCTATAATTGTGGAGGATCGAGGCATTACGCGCGTGATTACACAAACCCGGCCAAAAAATGTTGCCCTTACTATTACCAATTTGACCACAAAGTAGTCAATTTCCCCACGCTGATTGCTTAAATGCGCGAAAAGGGGGTTCTTCTAGCTAACCCTACTCAGAATGTCCAAATGATGAAGGTTGAACCCCACACGCAAGATCCTAACATAAATATGATGCTCAGAAGTGGCGCCGCTACAGGAGAAGATAAGGTGAAGCAGCCAGAGGCGGATACATGAGTCCGTAAGCCCCCCTTGAAATAGCCAGAATTTGACTTGGAGCATGTGAAGGAAACCTTTATGGAAGCCTAGAAGAACTCTGCGGAAGCTTCTACTTCAGACATTAAGGATCAATCCAAACCAAAGAAGGATACTTCTATGCTAACCACCTTCTTGGAAACTCACATGAACCTACTCAGGGATGCTAAAGCGGTAAAGGGACTGCAAGAATTGATAACTCGATGTGCAGGAGAAAACAAACTGTGAATGGTCCAGAAGTTAGGCAAACATACTTTGCGCACTGGGTGGGAAATGCGATTGACTGTCCAGATTGGAGACTATGAGATGGACTAGGTCATTTTGGACTTGGGGTCTGATGTGAATGTCCTACCAAAATAGACTTGGGAGCGCATGGTAGGCCCACACTACAATGGTCCCCGATCCAGTTACAAATGGCTAACCAACAAAAGATCCTGCCCATGGGAAGACCGCATGGGGTTACAGTAGACAATGATGGCACTAGCACACAAACCGTTTTTAAGGTGATAGAAATTGTGGATGATAGTAACCTATATCCTACATTGCTAGGGATAGATTGGGCAATGGATATGGATGGAGCCATCAACCTCAAGAGACAAAAAATGATATTCGAAAAGAAATCTCTCCATGTAGTGGTTTCGTTGGATCCAGCTGAAGGGGCACGCTATACTAAGCCAGTGTGCGATGAAGAAAATGATGGTGAATTGGACTGTATCTACCAGATTATAGCACAAGATTAGGATAGGGTAAATCCAACAGCGGATAATAGACTCTCATGGGGTTGTGATAGTTCTTGCATGTTGGACTCAAAGGAAGATATCGAATGATGGCAGAATTGACTGCATGAATTAACCACACTAAATTGTAATAGGATGGTGACAATAGGGGCAAAGGAGCAGCCGAAAGTATCCTCAAAAGAATCACGTGCAACTGTTGCTTTAGGAAAGGGTGCAGCTCCGAATATGTGAAGCAGAGGGCGCGTATGTCAGAGGCAGGTGCACACACGGATGGGAGAGCGAAACGAGGTAAGAATTACTCACCAACATAGGTTGCAGGTGTATGAGGTACAAACACGCAACCAGCTTAGAATTAGTAGCCGAAAGCCACCGTAGCAAACTAGTTCACCAGCAGCCGGCGCCAAGGTCAGTATGGACTCAGGGAAGTTGCGGATACCACGGATTCATTGGGCCTGTAATAGATGACAGAAGGCAGCTTAGAAAAGACATGGTAGCTGCAGGCCCTGCAACATCAATAAACTAGGGGTATGGCCAAGGAAGAAAAGTGCGCTAAGAAGGGATGGATCCAGCAGCGTAACACAAGAACGAGTTGTGACCCTGCTATCATGGCTATGCCCGCACTTACGGAAGAACACACCTACCAACTGACTGGCTACCCAGACGCTCAAGAGGGGCTCACAGCCTGGCTAGTAGGGAAGTTGAGAACTCACACCAAAGGTGCGAGCACCTGACTAGCAGTAGAAACTATAGTCTCAGTGCCACAAGCAGTTGAAAGAAGGCATGGGACTATAAACAAGTCTGCGGAAATCCAGCACGACAAAAGGATTCTTTACCAAGTACGACAGTCCACAAGATTGCATCTATACCCCAAGGATTGCACTACAATGAGGAAAAGTCAAAATATGACCATTAGCAACATTAGTCCTGATAAGAAAGTACCAGTGAAGAGTAGCGAGTACTAGGCTTCCAAGCACCCCATGAGTACCATGGCGAGAACCTGAGCACATTTCGCAGAGGAAATGCAATTAAATCAGGAAGAGCCTGAGGAAATGACTCAAGTTCCCGAAGTTCCTAAGTCTCCATGCACACCGTGACCCAGGAAGAACAGGCAGATTGTAGGAACAGTCTGGGCCTCACGGAGATTCAACAAATAGTAGGCAGTTGCCAAAGGCAAAGCAGTCACCACTGAACTCGCTGAGGATGGCAACGATCTGCAAGCCCTAATTAATTATATCGATGCACAGGCTGAGGAAGAAGATGCTACATTCCAACTTCCATCACTACCTTCATATATTTCCCCATGGACCAAGATGACCAAGATACCGAAGGATGTGGACGTTGCAAAGACTACGCTCCATAGCCCACTTCTTCTGGATGACATAAGGTTCGAGGGGTTGCCGATGGGATGCGTTCCAAGCATAAAGTTTGAAGATTGGGACCTTGCAGATAGCGAAAAGTTCCTTGAATTGGCCGAAGACAAGTTATTACCGCAGAAGTGGTTACCAGGTGTGGAGAAGGCGGGACTACTAAATCTCAGGTGGATACCACACTATCACTACACGACTGTCACCATATTTTCGATCCGCTAGCTGCTATGTCTCATACATGATGGATATCTATGGTTTGAGGAGCCGATCCCAATCACCTCCGACTTAATCCACCGAATTACGCACCTGCCACTTAAAGGAAATAACCCCACAGACATAGTAGGAACAAGTAGAGAGGGAGGCCTCGCCGAAACAGTGGAGGTGAAATACCATTTGGAAAAAGGAAAGTGGGGGTATGTCATATCAAGCATCAGTGATCGCATGGTATGAGTTGCCACTCAGCTACTAGCTAGTAAACTCATGAGGAAGTGTCACATAGATGAGGTGCCAGCTCCTGCCATTACGTTGGTAGGGTAGTGCACCAAAGGGATTCATTTCAATTGGGTGTAGTTTTTATGCGATGAATTTCTGACCAACTGTCAAGAAGCACGGGACAATGGTAAGACATTTCATTATGCATGGTTTCTCTTATTAATCCTTATGGTTACAAGTGAACTGCTGCAGGAGAGCCAATTTCCCAGCACTGAAGATAGCTTACCCGAAGCAGTGCGATATCTTTCGCTCGGGGCTACAAAGGACATAGCAAGGGCTTCTGAAATTCAGGCCTTTTGGACCTCCATGGAAGGTAATATCCAGACACAAATTGCTCGAAGACTGCACATGTCTCCCACGATCTACAATAATTTCCAAAGCACAGTCGAGTTCAAAGCGAACATGCATCACTTGTATATCCGAGCGCAAAAGGATCCAAAGAAATCATGGGTCACACTTCTGTTCATTGCCACAGATGATTCCATTTACGCGGTATTAGCATCATGGCCTCTAGAATGGCACACCCCAGACAAGGCCGTTCTCGAGAGGATGGCAGCACAACAGCAGAAGAAGGAACGACAACAGCGACTCACTCAACTGGCAGAAAAGACACGTTAGGAACAGCAAGCCACTTCGCAGCAGGAGGCTACCAAGAGCCTGACAACAAAAGAGAACCAAGAAAATCAAGAAGTAGACTTGGAACAGGACCCTCAATAGGAAATAGAGACGCAGGCCCACCTCAAGCGATCACACAGTAAGGAATCACTGGCCACAAGAAAAAATTCCAAAACTATGAAGGCTCTGGAAAAGGAATTCATTAACAGTAGCTCGCCAGCAAGCAATGTTCCCACCAGTACGCTGACCGAATTCATCACCGAGCAGACAACTGTGTTGGGGGAGATCCGAGCATAGTTGCAAGCACTGCAAGTGCGCACCCCGGATAGGGTCACCCTATAGTTAGCAGAAGATATAGCCATTACCAAGCGGACACCAAACACCCTTCCATTGCTAGCAAATGCTATCCTCGTCGATGTTGTAGGCGAAGAACATAGCTAGGGATTACATCTGGTCGCCCTATCCAAAGAAATGCTATACCAACTGCAAGAGTGGGTAACTAATGAGCTTCATGACAGGGAAGGTCGCACTTTCCACACCTTGATAGAGCAGTAGGAAAAGTTAGAACAAGTCACTCTTCAGCACAATGACTTGGCCGCACATTACCGGGAATTATAACAAGCTATGAAGGAGGCGTGTAGTGTGGTACTGGAGCTAGCCATCCCTAGAGACCTCCCAACGGCTACCACAATTCAGCACATGGTAGCCAGATTTCGTACGGCCCAAGAGGAGGCCACAAGAGCCTAGGAGGAACTAACATTACAAATTGCAAAGCTCCACCTCAAGGCATGGCCACCCACACCTCCAGACGAACGGGAATGGCGTCGTGGTGACATTCTAGCCGGATTAGAAAAAATGAGGAGCGTTGTTTGCGAATGCTTGAGATTACTAGGTCAGTCTCTTAGTATACTCACATCCCTCCAAGAGGACCCAACCATACAACAAGTGGAAACCAGGGCACATGAGTTATAGCAGGCTTATGACACTACTCGCGGGGCTATACAGACGGTCGTTATCATGTAGCGGTTGGCCCAAATGAAGGAGGCCCAGGCTCTCAAGGCCTAAGTTGATGTGGTGCGACAACAAGAGGCAGTACTTAAAGAACATATCCAACCCTACCTCAATGAAGCATTTAGCATCTCTACAACTATTGAAGGAAAGTTAGCGCATATGCAAGCAGTGTGTGACACTGAGAAAGCAACTGCAAGTGATAGGAATGCATAAGCAGCTCACTTGGAGAAGGTAAAGAGGCTCGTAGCCAAATTTGTTGTAGGGACAGGCAATATGCAGAAGTTGTTGACTGACCTCCATGCGAAGATTCCTGCACCAGCTGAGTGACTCGGGATGATTCACGATGATTGTGTTGGGGGATTGTTGGGTAGTAGAAGCCCCACGCAATGGTCATGGGGCACAAAGCCCGAAATTTTGGGTAACGATAGGGTAAAGACTCCACGGGATGTGCAGAGCGTGATTTGTAATAAGTTGAGTCAAAGGGTAGTCTGTCCAAAAATAATGTAAAGAAATATAAGTTGAGTCGGCCCACCCATGAATCACGGTCCATGGAAAGGTACAAATAGAGCGAGGCTCTATGGGTAGAGGTAGCTAGTTTTTGATATGTAATTATGGATCTGATATGTAATGGGTTTTTGAGAAGGAAAGTATGAAAGTGTCTGTAAGTCTAAGTCAAGGGTATTGGGTAGTGGATAGAGGCTCTGCAGCTGTGTGCGTAGAGGCCTAGAAGAGTCTGCAGCTATGTGCATGGACCCCTGTTGCCGAGTGCGCGGGGTGGATCTGGATGTATTGGCGAAGAAATTGAATAAAGATAAGTTGATTCTGAAATTCTGTGTTAAATCTGTATTATCGCAGATCTAGCTATTGTATGGTTAATATAACTATTTAATCTGTGCACATATGCTTACGTACTGAATATATGTAAATCTGCGTCTATTCTAAGTGTACAAACTAGTTAATTCTGATAAATGTTTGCTTAAAGACCCTGCTAAGTAGATCTGATTTAGAATACCTCATTAATTAATTAATATTATGAAGCAGCCCAGGTCCGAATCTATGTGGAGGCAGAGTAGCGCGAGGCTGCTGAATGGTGCACGACACCTCCAGACCACATCTAGACATCCCAAGGGTGTGGAAACCTGGTTCCAGCACCCTCCGCTACTACCTCGGGTGAGACCTCAGTCTGTGCTTTGCGGGCTGTTGCCGAAAGGGCCATAGATGCGGGATTTTTTTGGCTAAATAATTCTTCTAAACCTGGGTTAGGCCCATATAAGCCAATAGTTTGGTGCCTAGCTATGCCACTTTATTGCAGTGTAGTGTTGTTATTAGTTTTCATGGTTTTATTCTTGGTTATTTCTTGGTATTGCCTTTTATGTTTTGAGTCTTTTGAATTGTTTGGGAAAGAGGAAATTTAATGGAGCTCAAGGAGAGCTATGTGGTACCCAAAAGGTAATGTAAGACTCGGATGAAGCTCCGTGCATGAGTAAAGTGTAGCAGAAGGTAAGACTATGACAGACAATTGCACTGGTTGGGTCCATTATGGTAAATGGATGGTGGTAGCACAGACATGTGAAAGGTAACTAGAAAAGGTAAAGTAAATGGATCTAAGGTGTTACATGACTTGGGTATGTTGGGAATGATTGTTCCTAATGTTGTGTAGATTGTGCATGAATAAAGGAGGTTCTCTTAACGTAGACCTTATGTTATTTGGTAATGATCATAATTATGTTGATGTTTATATATGTCTACATGTATGTATGTATGTATGTCATTGTCTAACAGGATGATGATTGTTGTATGCTAATGATTATATATGTATGTATCTATGTCACTGTCAGAAAGCATTGTCAGGGATCGTTCTTGTGGAGGAATGATTTCTTATGCAAGAGAATATGATTATATGTTCACATGTTGTGGCTAACAAGAGATGAATTCCATTGACCTGAGTGGTGAAAATCAGTTCTAGTAGAGAGGGTTGGATCTCTCGAATTGATCTTTATTTCAATTATTTTAATAATTAGAATATTGTATTAATTTTAGAATAGGAGATAAGTTGTTAGTATAGGTGTGTATCGGATATTGAGAATATGGATTTAATGTTTGAGTTGACAAAAAATAAAGATTGAGTTGTCAATGCAGTTAGGATAGGATTTGATTCATAAAAGAGGAAAGAATGTAATGATAGAGAGATTAGATGATCAAGAAGAAAGTGAGTAAGCGAGAGTTTGAGTGAGAGATAGGGTTTGAGATTGAAACGGAGGTCATACAAATCATTGTAATTGAGCCGAGAGGGCCAAGACTCTTTAATTACCATTTTGTTGAATAATTGATTGAAGTGTGGTGTGATGCACTGTTCTGGTGTAGAAATTCTCTTATGACTATGTATCGGCGTTCTAGACCCTAATTGGGTATTTTTCTCTATTTAAACACTTTATTTATAAATCACAGTTGATTAAGATTAATGATTAATATTGAGCTTAAGCGTTAAACCTTACATAAGCATCTTTATTAAGATTTTGAATTAAGCATGTGGCAGTATTTGATAAGGGGGAAGTGGTATCTCGCGCGCCCTAAAGATGGTAAGTGGTATTCCTAAATTTCACATGATTAGCCTAAGTGGGTGACACGTAGCATGAGAAAACTGCTTTTCTCATGCGCTTTTGACCTGATATCATTCGTGCAATAATTCACGCGAGATTGCACGATAGTCATTCAATTGGACAGGTCACATCGATGGTGGAGATTGTTCGGGCTAGTTGGCGAGAGGACGACACTATATTCGTTGGATCTGAAGGATTGAAATCGATGGTGTGGATTGAAGCACATGACAAAGGGAAAATTCAAAGAACAACTGACGGTGATTGGTCAAGTAAGTGGGACCCTCAGGAAAAATCCACGTACAAGATCTGTCAACACACAGCTGATTGGTTATAAAGTTAACCAATAGTCTAATTCCAGACTACCACCTCATTTTCATCAACCTCCTACATCATTTTTGGTATAAGAGGATAGAGATTAAGTTTTTCTATAGTAAACATGCCACGAGGAGAGAAGGAGGCATAGGTCGTGGGAGACCTACAGCAAATGCAGTTCTGCTGGATGAGATCTGAAATCTATGTACAAGGATGGAGACAATGGAGACTGCTCAAAGGAGAGCACCTGATTAAGGAGATGTCATTGCTACATAAGAATATTTTGAGGAAGAAAAAGAGGATGAAAGTGAAGCTGCCAAATTTCTCAAGATATTGGCCAAAGCAAGTGGAAGACCAAAGGTGGAAATACCTTTGTATGATGGGAATCTCAATGTAGAAGAATTGATGGACTGGATTAGTTCATTAGATAAGTATTTTGACTATGAGGAGGTTGATGACAAAAAGAAGGTGAAATTTGCAGTTACTAGATTGAAGGGTCATGCATCTATCTAGTGGGATGAATTACAAACATCTAGAGCAAGAAAATGGAAATCCAAGATCAAACAATGGGATAAAATGGTAAGTAGATTGAAAGCCAAATTTATGCCAAAATATTATCAATTAAATATTTTCAGATAGTTACAAAACTTGAGGCAAAAAGGAATGATTGTCAAAGAATACACAGAAGAGTTTTATAAGCTGAGCATTAAAGTAGGACATGCAGAGGATGATGTAGAAAATGTAGCCAGATACATAAATGGGTTGAGATATGACATATAGGATGAAATCATCTTGTTGAGTCTGAAGAAAATTTAAGATGCCTATCAAGCAAATTTGAAGGCAAAAGAGAAGATGTTGAGGAAGAAAAATCAGAGGAATAGGGGCAAAAGTTCAGCAAGAGGTAGAGGAACTACTGGATCAAGATTTCAGCACCCTCAGGGTGAAGCAGGAGGTTCAAGTAGTCGACCACCACAGAGAGGATAATTTAGTAGAGGAATATTTGCACCCAGACGAAGAGGCCAAGGAAGAGAAATTTCGTGTTACACATGTGGAGAATGGGGACATGGATCATGGGATTGTCCTCCTAATCAAGTAAAAAATCAAAGGAATGTGAATGTGGCTGAGGCAAGGGAAGAGAAACCTCAAATTGAAAACAAGGAAGAATCACCTGAAGTAGGAGAATGCTTGTTGTTGAAAAGGATATTGCTTAAGGCAAAGAAAGAGATAGGAGAACCAGCTCAGAGAAAGAGTTTATTCAGAGCTACATGCAAGTCCAAAGGAAAATGTTGTAAAGTGATAATTGATAGTGGAATCACTAATATCCTTGTTTCTACAGAAATGGTGGACAAGTTAGGACTAGTGAAAACATTACACCCTACTCCTTACAAAGTATCGTGGCTGCAAAAATGACATCAGCTTATTGTGACAGAACAATGCAAGGTAGAGATACAGATTGGTACTTATAAGGATGTGATATTGTGTGATGTAATGCCAATGGATGTATGCCATGTGATGTTGGGAAGACCTTGGAAATTTGATTGGAAATATATTCATGATGGGACAATAAATACTTACACTCTGGAGAAGGATGGAAATAAACACACACTTCTTCCATTGAAGGATGAAACAGGCAAAGAAGCGCTTGGAAATTGCGTTATGCTGATGAGTGGGAAAGAATTGTTGCAAGAAGTCAATAAGGATGAACAGATGAATTTTGCTGTCATAAGGAGACCTAAGGTAATTTTAACTTCCACAAGATTAGATGTTTTATCTAAGGAAATCAAAACTCTGTTGAATGATTTTGTTGATATTATTGTGGATGAGTTTCCAAATGCATTACCACACATTAGGAGTATTAGTCATCATATTGATCTAATACCTAGAGCAAGTTTGCCAAACAAAGTAGCATATAGGTTAACTCCTCAAGAAAATACAAAAGTTGGAAGACAAGTACAGGAACTAATGGATAAGGGATTAATCAAAGAGAGTCTTAGTCCATGTGTTGTACCAACAATACCCAATCCAAAGAAAGGTGGTGAATGGCATTTTTGTATGGATTCCAAAGCCACAAACAAGATTACTATCAGGTATATATTTCCTTTACCACGCATGGATGATTTGATGGATTGTTTAAGTGGGTCAAATTATTTTTCTAAAATAGATCTGAAGAGTGGATATCAGCAACTAAGGATTAGAGAAGGAGATGAATGGAAGATTGCATTTAAAACAAATAGTGGGTTGTATGAATGGTTAGTGATGCCTTTTGGACTCACTAATGCACCTAGCACATTCATGAGATTAATGAATGAAGTCTTGAAGGAATATGCAGGAAAGTTTGTCATTGTTTATCATGATGATATTTTAGTTTTAAGTAGAAGCAAAGAAGAACATCTTGAGCATCTTAAGTTGGTTTTAAGAACTCTGTAGAAAGAGAAATTGCTGATAAATTTGAAGAAATGTAGTTTCATGAAAGAAGAATTAATCTTTTTGGGATTTGTAGTTTCTAAAGAAGGTTTGAAAATGGATCCAAAGAAAGCCCAAGCAATTTGGAACTAGCCTACTCCAAGAAACATATTTGAGGTAAGAAGCTTTCATGGTCTTGCAAGTTTTTATAGAAAAATTATCAGAAGTTTTAGTCAGATTTGTGTACCACTTATTGAAATAATCAAAGAGACTAATCAGCCATTCAATTGGACAGAAGCAACAGATCAAAATTTTAAGTCGCTGAAGAAGAAAATTACAGAGAAACTAGTTTTAGCTTTCTTGATTTTGGGAAAGCTTTCCAAGTTGAAACTGATGCTAGTGGAGTTGCAAATTGATCAATTTTGAGTCAGGAACAGAGACCAATAGCCTACTTTAGTGAGAAACTAAATGAAGCTAAGAAGAAGTATTATTCTTATGATAAATAATTTTATGTTATTGTGCAAGCTTTGAAAAAATGGAGACATTATTTCCTACCAAAGGAGTTTGAATTGTATTCTGATGATCATGCATTACAGTTCATAAACAACCAACCAAAATTGAACCAGAAACATGCCAAGTGGGTATAGTTTTTACATAGTTTTACTTTTGTGATAAAACACACAAGTGGTAAGTTGAACAAAGTTGTTGATGCTTTGAGCAAGGTAAATTCCATTGTACAAGAATTAAGAGTTTGTGTTGTAGGATTTGGAGAAATGGTTGATATGTATAAAGATGATGCAGAATTCAAAGATATTTATGCAATTTTACAAAATCCAATAGTTCATAATAGAAGTCAGTGGTTAGATTATTTTATCCAAGGAGGTTTACTATTTAAAGGTAACAAATTGTGCATTTCCAAATGTTCTATGAGGGAAAACATAATCAAGGAGAAACACAGTGGAGGATTATCTGGTCATTTTGGACAAGACAACACCATTTCTCAAGTAAATGCTTTTTACTATTGGCCAAAGATGCAAACTGATGTTAAGAAATTTGTTGGGAAGTTCAGAATCTATTAGCATTCTAAAGGGGGAAGCCAAAATACTAGATTGTACCAGCCATTGCCAATACCAGACCGACCATGGGATGCAATTAATATGGACTTTGTTTTGGTGTTAACTAGAACTCAAGAAGGTAATGATTCCATTTATCTTGTGGTAGATACATTTTCCAAAATGGCACATTTCATTGCATGTAAAAAGACTACTGATGCAACACATATTGCTAATCTATTTTTTTCATAGGTTGTAAGGTTACATGGATTGCCTGTAAGTATTGTGTCTGATAGGAATATAAAGTTTGTTGGGCATTTATGAAGAACTCTTTGGAAGAAACTAGGTGCCAACCTTAGTTTCAGTTCAGCATATCACCCTCAAACAGATGGACAGACTGAAGTGGTAAACAGAAGCTTGGGAAACATATTGAGAATTTTAGTGTATAACAATCCTAAGTAGTGGAATTTAACCCTTGATTAAGCTGAGTTTGCTTATAATGACACTCTAAACCGAAGTACTAGTATCAGTCCATTTCAAATTGTTTTTGGAATGAATCCAAGAGGTGTGTATGAACTTCTAAATTTGGATAAACAGGAGACAAGAAGTGCAAAAGTTGAAGAGTTTGTAGAGCATATGCAGAGACTACAAGAAGATGTCAAAGATAGATTGCAGGAAAGCAGTGGAAAATACAAACAGAGAGCTGATATGAGGAGGAGATAAAAAGAATTCCAAGTGGGAGATCTAGTGATGGTATACTTGAGAAAATAAAGATTTCTTGTTGGGACTTACAATAAACTAAAGATGAAAAAGATAGGGCCATGCATAATTGTGAGGAAGTTTTCAACTAATGCTTATGAAATTGAATTCCAAAAAGGGATTAGAATATCACTTATCTGAACAATGTTGCAGATTTGTATGCATACAAAGAGACAGAGTCATAACTGCAAAAGGAACCTGCAGGATATGAAGTTCAAACTTTAAATTGGGAAGAACAAATGCCAAGGATAGTAAAAACAGAGGTGGAAGCTATTTTGGAGAAAAGAGTCTCCAAAAGAACCAGATGACAGGTTTATTTTCAATATTTAGTCAAATGGAAGGGACAACCAATGGAGGATGCTAGTTGGATAACAACAGCAAAATTACAGAATTATGGAGTAAATCCTAAAAGTTTGATGAAGAATTCTTTTCTTCCCTGGGAGCTGATGCAGGAGCATCCAAACTTGGTTAGCAATGTGATTGTATGTTCACATGTTGTCGCTAACAAGAGATGAATTTCATTGACCTATGTGGTCCAAATCAGTTCTAGTAGAGAGGGTTGGATCTCTCGAATTGATCTTTATTTCGGTTATTGTAATAATTAGAAGATTGTATTAATTTTAGAATAGGAGATAAGTTGTTAGTATAAGTGTGTATTAGAGCTTGAGAATAGGGATTTAATGGTTGAGTTGATAAAAATAGAGATTGAGTTGTCAATGAAGTTAGGATAGGAGTTGATTCATAAAAGAGGAAAGAATGTAATGACAAAGAGATTAGATGATCGAGAAGAAAGTAAGAGTTTGAGTGAGAGATAGGGTTTGAGATTGAAACAGAGGTCGGACAAACTGTTGTAATCAAGCCGAGAGGGCTAAGACTCGATAATTACCATTTTTTTGAATAATTGATTGAAGTGTGGTGTGATGCACTGTTCTGGTGTAGAAATTCTCTTATGACTATGTATCGGCATTCTAGACCCTAATTGGGTATTTTTCTCTATTTAAACACTTTATTTATAAATCACAGTTGATTAATATTAATGACTAATATTGAGCTTAAGCATTAAAATTTCCTTAAGCATCTTTATTAAGATTGTGAATTAAGCACGTGGTATTATTCGATAAGGGGAAGTGGTATCTCGCGTGCCCTAAAGGTGGTAAGCAGTATTCCTAAATTTCACGCGATTAGCCTAAGTGGGTGACATGTAGCACGAGAAAACTACTTTTCTTGCGCGCTCTCGACCTGATATTGTTCGTGCAATAATTCATGCGAGATTGCGCGATAGCCATTCGATTGGATGGGTCACATCGATGGTGGAGATTATCCAGTTTAGTTGGCAAGTAGATGACGTGATATTTGTTGGATCTGAAGGAGTGAAATCGATGGCGTGGATTGAAGCGTCTGACAAAGGGAAATGTCAAAGAAGGATCGACGGTGATTGGTCAAGTAAGCGAGACCCTCGGGAAAAATCCACGTATAAGATCCGTCAATACGCAACTGATTGGTTATAAAGCTAACCAAAAGTCTAATTCTAGACTACCACCTCCTTTTCGTCAACCTCTTATGTCAATGGTGTTTGTTGTTAGTCTTGTGCTTTTGGTTTTTTGTGATTGTTTTTCTTGATTTGTGATTTTGCGTGTGTCTGGTGCATAGCTATGCCACTTTATTGCGGTGTCTTGTTGATATTGGTTTTCATGGTTTTCTTCTTGGTTATTTCTTGGCATTTCCTTTTATGTTTTGAGTCCTTTGAATTGTTTGGGAAAGAGGAAATTTAATGGAGCTCAAGGAGAGCTATGTGGTACCCAAAAGGTAATGTCAGACTTGGATGAAGCTCTGTGCATGAGTAAGCGTAGCGGAAGGTAAGACTATGACAGATGGTTGCACTGGTTAGGTCCACTATGGTAAATGGACGGTGGCAACACAGACATGTGAAAGGTAACTAGAAAAGGTAAAGTACATGGATCGAAGGTGTTAGATGCCTTGGCTATGTTTGGAATGATTGTTCTCAATGTTGTGTAGATTGTGCATGAATAAAGGAAGTCCTCTTAAACTAGACTTTTTGTTATTTGGTAATGATCATGGTTATGTTGATGTTTATATATGTATACATATATGTATGTATGTCATTATTTAATAGGATGATGATTGTTGTATGATAATGATTATATATGTATGTATCTATGTATATATGTCATTGTCGGGAAGGGTTGTCAAGGATCGTTCTTGTGGAGGAACGATTTCTTACGCAAGCGAATGACGGGAAGAGGTTCCTGGTCTTATGAGGAATCAATTGAGAAGAGTAGTCATGACAAATATAGAAGGTCAATATCATATGGTTATGAGTTGATATTATGTGATTATATTATGCATATGTTATCGACAGGTTATATTGAGGGATACAACAGCAAAATGAAATTAGTGTGGTTTGTGACATGCTGGGACAAGCATGGATAAGACACTGGAAACAAGGTTTCTTGGTAAGGACGGTGTGGTTTTGGATGTGTGGTACTACTATTACGCATATGATGTACATATTTCATCTATGATGTGTGCACATGTGGTGTTGTGCATATATAGTGAGTGTACATGTTGTTTATGAAATTTTATGTACAAGATGGTATAGATAGTGTTGTGTGAATATTGCATATGAATTGCTGGGTATAGGTGGTGCTATGTATAGGTTGCATATGCAATGTTGTGTACAGATGATGCTATGTTCATGTTGGATATGTAATGTTATGTACCTGTGGTGTTGCGTCCATGTTGTACAGATGGTGCTAGGTACATATGGTGTTGTGTGTGTGATTGTACAAGTGTTGTTGTGTGCATGTTGTGCAAGTGCCACTATGTTTAGGTAGTGTTGTGTACATGTCATGCATGTGGCGCTATGTACATGTAGTTTGGTGTACATGTCGTGCATGTGGTACTATGTACATGTGCTATTGTGTACACATTGTATAGGTGGTGTAGTGTACATGTCCCATTGTGTACACATTGTGTAGGTGGTTTAATGTACATGTGATGTTGTGCACATGTTGTGCAGGTGCTACTTTGTACATATGGTACTAGTGTACATGTGATATTGTGCGCATGTCATACATGTTGTGTTGAAGGCACGTAGTACTAGGTGCATGTATTGCATGGTTTTGTATGTCGTGTGTGGTTGTATGTGTGTGATGCACACTACGTGTATGTGGACATGGTTTAGGAGAAGGCACTGGGTGCTTGTCTAGTGTAGCAATAGATCCAGAGTGCATATGGAATAAAGACAAAGGTAGAGGCTAAGGATTAATGAAAGGATAAGTATCAACATTTTATTTAGTTTTATTATGCATGTGATTTATGATTATGGTATATGATGATTATATGTGATCTATGGTTTTGGTTTATGATGATTACATGTGATTTATGATGTTGATCTATGATTGTTTTATTTTGAGCTAACCATATGTGATATGTTTATACATGATGTTTTGATCAAACAGTTAGTTTCACTTGTTGTGATAGAAAGCAAACGTGATTGCAAGTGTACCTTGTTGATGAACTACCAACGAGGTTTGATTTGAGGTTATTTCAATTTATTTTAAATATAATGAAATTTATGTGCTTGGTTTAGGAAGCACAAAAATGCTTAGTTGGATGGTTTAAATCAACTACAAGAATAGTAGCAAAATAAATTGGAACATGTAGTAGTATGTTGGTAAAGCACTTCAGTGGCAAAGCCATTATGGGGCACTGGTACCCAATAGTGTCCATTGATTTCCATGAGCATGATATGACCGGTATGATGGTTTTGAGGTAGGTATATTCCTTGGTTATTGATCTTCCAAGGCAAGGAAGCCTTGCTAAGGGATGGATCACCTGGGATAGGGGATGTTGGGGAACTTGGAAGGCGAGTGATTTCATGGAAAGGGGTGACCAGATTTCCTGATGGACTGTGTAGCATAGAAGGGAAGGTCATGTATATGTTTGTTGTGGTCATTATCATTGCCAAATGGAATCAAATGCACATTGGGAGTGTGCCCTGGAACAATGAGCCAGTAATTGTTCACTGAGAGGACAAGTGGCATAGGATTGTAGCGCTGGACATTGGATGCAACTTTGACTATGATAGCGGATTCTAGACTTCTTGGGAAGCAGGTGAATCCTGGTATTACTTTGAGGGTGGAGGTGTGATCCTCTCGATGCCCTTGTTGATCGATAGGGCATCGTATCCTTTTATTTGTTGGTTTAGAAAAATTTCATATGTGTATATGTGGTTATTGTAAATATTGTAATTAGTTGTGTTATAAATCTCTAGTATACGGTATGGTTGTTATCTATTCATGATGTCATAATGTTTTCTTTTGAGTAGGTCATTCATTTTAAATACTACAATGATTTGTGTTATAAAGCTCATTGGGCAGTATGATTTGTTTTCAGCAGTCTTGTCATTATAGGTGTTGTTGAACACCAAGGATGGTGTCCCCCAAAGGGGAAGGTCTGTAACAACCTTGGTTAAAAAATCACGTAAAAATGTACAAGACCACGGATGATGGGACGTGTATTCCAAGCTTAATGGTGTGCAGAACATCCTAGGGGGTGTTCATTTGATCGTTTATGGCTAAGGAAATTAGCAAAGGAAATGGTTAAGGCTTTGGAAAGGAAAAATGGAATTTTTGGCACATTTATTTATGAAAATAATGGAAATTAAGAGAAAAGGAAGGTGAAAGGTCGCAGGTTGCATGTGAGGAGGAAAATGAAGGAAAATAATGTAAAATGAAGAAAATAGAGTCCTCACTCATAAAAATGCTTCTGAGGATTAGTTGATAACTTTTTGTTAGTTGAGTTTTAGAGCTCTCTCGTTATTCTCTTTCTCTCTCACTCTTGGACACTTAGAGTTCTCTTGGAGTATTTTGGCACTAGAGAAAAAAAGGAAAAGAAGGTAGGAGGAACCAAGATCAAGAAGCTACAACAAGATTCATTGCAGGTATCGACTTGCATGTGTATTTTCCTTACTAGAGTTGGCATGCATGGCATTACATGTGGTTCTTTTTTATCATGGCATGGGCTTTTCCAGGTGTAAAAGTTTTTCAGCCTAGCCTTTCCCTTTATGGATAAACATGGTGTGATGGGGTTCTCAAGTTTTGGTGGAGCTAGATTGCAGGATGGATTTGAAGTTGAGTGGGGTGGATCTCCAAATTATAGAGCACATGGCATTGTGGTCCCTGAACCAGATTGTGGATCACAGTAATGACAATGGCCTAGTGAACCCTGAGCCTAAATCTGGGTTGTGGTAAAGCCAAGATTGTGTTGCCTCGGTGGGCCTAGGAATCCTTGCCAGTGAATGGCAGGATATACGATAAATCCAGGAGGTGGTTTTATCTCAGTTGGGCCTAGTAATCCCAGGTTTGGGATATGTGATAAATCCTGGAGAGTTGGTCTCGGTTTAGGACCTAGTGATCCAGGTTGGGATTGTGATAAAGCCTGAGAGGCTAGGAGACTAGAAAATTCCTCACGGTGTAGGTGGATAAATATGGTGGCAACCATGCTTGTTTGGCCTAGTGATCAGGTGGAGATCACGATAAAGCCTATTATGGTGTATTCGTTAGGTTGGGCTAGTGATCCGAGATGGATTAGGGTAAAGCATGGTTTCTATTGATGCGGGTGAGGTGATTTAGCCTCGGTATGGCCTGGTTGGTTATTTTGGTTTGAGTCCCACATTCATTCTTTGAATATGGAACGAGGGTGAATGGCAGAAGAGAGATTTGGCTCAGCTATTCTATGGTCGGATGGAATGTGGTAGTCACATATCTGGTTGGTTTATTACATTCATTAATGAGAAATCCATTTCCTTTATTTTCATGTGTAAATGTACTGATGTATATGTGGATTTTATGGATGATATTATTATGATATTTATATCCGTATTATGCTAGTTATATGTATGTTTTATCACAATAACTTCGTATGGCTCTCAGCATGCTTTTACTTGTAAATCAATGGATAATATATCTATGGCCTAATAGATTATAATGTAGCAAATGACATGAGGGAACAATGGTTCATAGTGATTCTCATATAAGTATGAGATCCCTACACTAAATTCTATTGTTTACACCTATAGGTTACATGTTGATGATATGTTTGACGAAATACCTTTCATGGCTAGTCAGGGTTTGGTTAAGGTCTTGTTCAACTTATTATTTTGGCATCATTATTTCCCTATACTTTTACTAATTTTAAGTTTTCACTCCATTCTGGGCACTAACCTAGGCTCTGGGCCTGAAAAAGTGGCTCGAATACCATGGTCATTGGTGCAAAACTAGAAATTTTAGTCTCTGTTCACTAGCAGGCAAGCCTATGAGAGAAACTTTCAGTTTTTGGATGCTCTCTTTCCCATAGCATGGGAGTGACTAAGGCTTAAGATGTTCAGAACATTAGTGGGACCTAGGGACATGTTGTCTAAGTGGCTGACTTGTCTCCTGAGGATTCTAAAGCTGATGTTGGATGATTGTGTGGATGTTTTCATTTATTCCCCTTCCTTAAGGTCACATAGGAGGTCGAATCCAATCATATTAGCCTCTCGTCTTATGTTTACCTGGGTTGGATAGTTACTTGGGTAGATGTGGGAGGAGGGTGTTACAATAACATAGGTCAAACACCACAAACATACATTATTATGTTGGTTATACACTAGAGACAGACGTTACTATTCTAAAAGGTAAAAAATATAAACTATTTTGTATAACCGACTATGTTCAATCACAACAATGTGTTCTTCAGTCTTTGTACTCTATTTCTTTGTTCTTCAAGATTTATTTTCTAGTACTAGTGTGCCATTATGTTTGCAAGAATAATTAATGAAAAAGAATCAACTTTACTCATCACATCACTTAATTCACCTTTACACTTCACATCAGCTTGAAAAACCTTTTCACATAAAGTAATCAACACTAGAAAACAAGAACCAACATTAAGCAACTTCATCAAGCAACCAACGCTAGAAATCAAGCACCAACATCAAGAAACCTCATCAAGAAATCAACTTTGCAATATCAAACACACTTAACATTAACATAACTCATCAATGGTCAAGCATCAACCTTGAGAAATGCACCTCCTCAACATGACACACTCATCAATTGTCAAGCATCAATATTCAACATCAATATGGCTATGGTCATTTGACATCAGTCCCAAGGTTTCCAACAACCAAATTAGTAGCAAAGCCTCAATAATTTCAACATTATATATTTCCAACTCTATATGTCTATCATATAAAGGAAAATAATAACAAATTTCCCAAAACCATAATGGAAATGCAGTCTCACCTAATCATTTTATCTAGAAGGAAAGTCCACATGGATTGATAGATATAAGTCATTATATTCAATAAATGGAGTAAAGGTTATGTCTACCATATTCTTGGCCAAGAATGAAATTTTATTATCCAACTTCTCTAGTTTATTTGAAATCTGGCATATATCCCACACATAGGGACCTATCATAAGGGATAAGATCCTAATTTGGAACCTATTGAATATAATTCTTAGAGAGTCTGGCATGTCTTGAGTCTATATTTGGTACATGGTATTAATTTTAAAGTTGATCCCTTGTTAGCTAATTTTCCTACAAGTATGTTTCAATTTTTCTTAGCATGGGATAGAATGGGAGCTATGATTCATTCCAAAACCTTTGTTACCTTTTAAGCTACTATGAAGTCTCCAATTGTATGATACTTTAGAAGAATGTGAACCATATTCTAGCTTTCTAATGATCTATTGATCTGAAATGATCAAAACTAAATACCGATGTAGAATTGATTAACCATTAATGATTTGAATGTTATCTGAAGCACGCAAATCGAGGAAAAACTGCTTGAAGAGAACACTTTACAACAACTGATTAAACATAAAATTGATGCATAACAGAAGTGAAAATAGTAAAAACATGGTTATACTAGACAACAAAATTAATGATGGAGTTTTCCCTGATGGACTACATCTCCGTGTCCCCTTTCAAGATGAACAACCATTTTTATTAGGAATGAGGAGAAAGGATTCGATTACACAATGATTTAGTCAGAGTGAACTTACACACAAGAAATTTTGACTTCTGTCATCTGATAGCCCTCTAAACTAGCTTTCTAACACTGCTTATGGTTTCCAAAACCGACGTCAGATGCTCCCGAAATACGGACAACAAAATCACCTATGTCCTCTAGAATCTGCATGCAAAAGTGAAAAAACCACTTTAATGTCTTTCAAAGGATAAATTTGCCTCTTAAAGACCTCCAGGTTCATAAAAACCACTTGTGACTAAATAAATGGTGAATTTGGTTAAGTTTGGATTGATTTACAACTCGATCTAGTTGTTGCTTGCCACCTAGGGTAAGTTGCTTGGTCCTCGAATTAATTTAATACCAAAAATCGCAACAAAACCAAACTAAAACCTTATATTACCTTAAAATTCATTAGCCATTAACTAATTGGGTGGAAGATTGGTTACACCACATGTGATTGCTATTGACTCCAATGATTTTGGGTCTCGACAGTTCCACTGACTGTTTGCCGAAATGGTGACGTTGGTGGTTACCCTGGCCCATTCACATGTCACATTTTTGTTGGAATCTCCATGCGATCAACCAAGCCCAATAGTTAACATAACCCCGACTACCTTTGTTTTTTATCACATGCCTTGCATTCCTACTGCTATCAGATGCTAGCGGCTTAATGATAACATGATGGTCAACATACACCAACGACTCTGTTCACATGCGATCGATGTGGTTTAACTACTGACAGTTAATGAATGCAGTTTACTCCGCCAATGCCACCGTTCACATGTCCCCATTGCGGTCTGGATGCCCGCGTAGCTGCAACTATTTAGGAATGTGTATTATATTTTACAATGTCTTTTAATGTTTAAACATTGAAAATAGGTTGAGACTTAGGTGATATGTTCATTGCGATAGGTTTTAAGTTTTTATTAACACATAGTACTAGGTTTAGCGTTTTGAATGCAGGGACTATGGTGGTAGAACTTAGGCATAGGTCTAGGATTTAATACATAGATTAGGGTTTACATGTAGTTTTAGAAACGCATATGCAAAATGTTGTCACAATGTGACGTTCGCGACATTCGTCACATGATGACAGTAAACCCATGCCTATCGTCGACAAACGACGATATCGATCCTCTGCCACATCGACACTAATTCTTCAAGTCAAACAACAAAACACATGTCGTCGACCAAGTCCTAGGGAACTATTGATGAACTCATGTCGACAACCAGGTGCTGACCCATCTTAATTGAACACCATGAAACCATAACCAATATTGTCGAATTGTCAAAGCTGAACTAAAGCAACGACAACACTGAACACTGATGATGACACTTGAACACCTATAAAATTGAATCAACGGATCCTCCTGGATCATCTCTCTCCACTTGAAAGCTTTTGGACCACAAAAGTTTAACTAATTAATTATTCGATGAGGGTACAACCCCCTCTCTTTCCACCTTGACCTGAAAATGTACTAATACATTCAATCAATCACCTGCAAGTGATGATCCTAATGATGTTGACCATGATACCTTTCAAGTCAGTTACCTATTTCATCCATCTGCAGTACGAACAACTTGCGACGATGGGCAAACAACTTGTTATCAACATGGAAATTAAATTCTTTCCACGAAGAACCATGAGTTAGTGATTCAAAAACGTCTTTGAAAACAATATTTGTATAACTTTGTTCAATACATCTAATGGGTATTAACAATCTACTTTCCGGAATAATCGAAATATTCAAAGACTCCTCTGATTTTGACTTCATATCAATTACATGACTTGATTTACTTTCTTATTGACTGATTACTAAGTGAACTTGTTGCACAGAACTCATCCAGTTGTGATTTAAAAACTGCTGCAACTTAGTTTGACTTTGAAAGTATCTAAGTAATTGTTGATTTACTTGAATCACTATTTCTTCATCTATTAATTGATATCTCCATTGACTAACACTTTCACTTAATGCATTAGTTTTCAAATCATGATAAGGAAAATTTAGATGTGCTTACGAAAATGCTTTGTCATGAAAACTTATAGCCTTCCTCTCCACTTGAAAAGAGGCTTCATTAATTTTTAAAGCATGAAATTATAATGCAATACCAAAGAAATGTAACACTAATGTTCCACAATACTGACCTGCACCCTTGAAACTTAAAATAAACATACCATCTGAAATAAGTCTCTGAATAGACTCACATGTATCATTCCTTGCAATACGCTGCTCATGATGATAGTTTCTAGAATTCAGTTGAATGAATGAGTTGAAATTCATTCTATCTTTAAGAAGATTTTCATAGGACATTAAATGTATCTCATGTTGCTTATCCTATTTATGAATAAGTTTTCTTGGAAAATAATTAACCACCTTGACCAACTGATCTATAAACTAAATCTCGCATTCTGAAAAATCATCCTTATGTTGTTCCTGAATAAACATGAGTACATATTTACTTGAACTTATTAACTGCTTAACTTGATTTGTAACAATTAAATCCAAGTTTGATTTGACTTTAAATGCCCTAACAATGAATTCAACCCCTTATTTATTTAGGTAATATTTATGTTCTCTTCTGTAAAACATTGCATCTCTATCATAAAGATAAGGACTTCCTAAGAAAACTCCACATATGTCTACTAGGACCACATCTAACTCCACTTCATCAATGTACTTAGATGTAATTGCAAATTTTAATCGAAACTACTTTGTGACATGTATCTGAGTTGATTTATTAATCCAACGTAATGGGTATGGTCTTGGATGATTTTGTGTCTCCATCCCAATTGATTAACTATACTTTCAGATATTAAATTTGCTTGCAATCCGCTGTCAAACATTGTGTTAATTTTTGTATGCTTAGAAGTTATCCTTATGTGGAAGAGTTTAACTCTTTTATGCTCATGTGAGGGATTTATGTTTGAAGAAGATGCAATAGCTTTTGAACTTGAACCAGTATCAGAAGTTTTACCTATCGTAACCATGGTGGTTATCCTCCTTTCATCACCTGAATCTGAACCTAGATCCTGCTGGACTACTACAATGGCCTTCTTTTCATCCTTCGCCTTAAATAAGTTTTTGGGCTTAATTTCTGGATGAATTTTCCAGCACTTTGATTCATCATGACCGATTCTCTGGCAATGAGAACAAGTAGGTATTTCCTTCTGAACGATCACTGATTTCTTTCTCTTCGAAATGTTCTTCCCCTTACTATCACTAGAATCTTTGGTTTCCAACTCTTTGGATTGTTGAGATGAAAACTTGAATGGTCTACCACCTGATTCAATATGTATGGCCTGAACACACACCTCATCAAAATCATTAGGATTAAACATCAATAAAGTATGCTGCAAATATGAATGTAAATTGTCGATGTATTTTAACAAAGTTTCATGTGTATCCAATGAAATACCAAGCGCCAATGCTTTCTTTCTGAATTCCTGAGTAAACTCTTGAACACTCTGCCCTTTACCTTCCCTTAGATGATGACAATCAATAACAGCTTGTTGCATGTATCCTAAAGGACAGAATTATTTCCTAATAGCTTTTAAAAACTTAGAACATGAAGAGATGACTTTTCCTTTAAACTTTACATCTATTTGAGTTTTACTTTCCCACCAGATTAAAGTTTTTCCCCCCATTCTAAGTGTAGCTAAATGAATTTTAGTTTTATCGCTAGCAATGTTATGAATGCGACAATACATTTCTAACTGCTTTATCCAGTTATCTAGCTTTTCAAGATTCATTTCGCCATCATAAACAAGTAACTCAAATTTAACATCAAGTTTCAAAAGAGATGTTTTCTTAGGTTTCTTTTCCGTTTTAGATTTTTCACTAGAAGAAGAAGAATAAGAAGAGGATGATGGATATGATGGAGGTGAAGGTGGTTTATCATCCTTTCCTTTTACCTTTGTCCTTCTTTGATTCCTTTGAAGAAGAAGCATCTCTCGCCTTCTTTCCTTCGTGCAATTATCCCAACTTCTGCTGCATGGTTAAGAATCCCTGCTGAAATTGTTCCTCGCTCATCTTAGTTTGAGTGTTTTCACCTGCATTATATTTTGACATAGTTGATTTCTGAACGACTCATCGGTTTCCAATCATTGGATCGATATGCTCAAGGATTCCTTCTCCTCGTTGTGACTTTGACTCAGTTAACATTCAATGGCACATTCTACAAATGCAACCTGCCCTGATACCAAATTATATTATGTGAAATTATCATAAACTAAATATTGGTGTAGAATTGATTAACCATTAATGATTTGAATGTTAGTTGAAGCATGCAAACCGAGGAAACCTGCTTGAAGAGAAAACTTTACGACAATTGATTAAACATAAAATCAATGCATAACAGAAGTGCAAATAGTAAAAACACAATTATACGAGACAACAAAATTGATGACGAAGTTTGTCCCTGATGGACTACGTCTCAGGGTCTGCTTTCAATATGGGCGACCATTTTTATTAGGAATGAGAAGAAAGGAGTTGATTACACAGTGACTTAGTCAGACTGAACTTTCACACAGAAAATTCTGACCTCTGTCATCAGATAGCCCTCTGAACCACCTTTCCAACACTGCTTACGGTTTCCAAAACTGACCCTAAATGCTCCTGAAACACTGAATCTGCACGTAAAAGTGAAAATACCACTCTAATGTCTTTCAAAGGATAAATTTTCCTCTTAAATACCTCCAGGTTCATCAAAACCACTTGTGATTGAATACATGGTGAATTTGGTTAAGTTTGGATCAAATTAACAACTCGGTCTAGTTGTTGTTTGCCACCTAGGGTAAGTTGCTCGGTCCTCAAATTAATCTAATACCAAAAATCACAACAAAACCCACTTAAAACCTTATATTGGCCCGAAATTCATTAGCCATTAGCTAACTGGGTGGAAGATTAGTGACAACACATGTGATTGTTGTTGCCCTGACGGTTTTGGGTCCCGATGGTTCCACTGACCATTTGCCGAAATGGTGACGGTTGACGGTTACCCTAGCCTATTCATGTGTCACAGTTTAGTTGGAATCTCCACACGGTCATCCAAGCCTAATGATTAACATAACCCCAACGGCTTACCCTTGCTACTGATCACATGCCTTGTGGTCCTACTGTGGTCAGATGTTGGTGGCTTAATGATAACCTAATGGTCAACATACCCTGACGACTCTAATCACATGTGGCCAACGCAGTTTAGCTACTGACAGTTAATGATTGTGGTTTACTCTACCAATGCCACCATTCACATGTGAGGCTGCAGTGGTTTAGGACTGTGTATTATATTTTACAATGTTTTTTAATGTTTAAACATTGAAAATAGGCTGAGAATTAGGTGATATGTTCATTGCGATAGGTTTTATATTTATATTAACACATAGTGTTAGGTTTAGGGTTTTGAATGCATGCATTATGGTGGTAGAACTTAGGCATAGGTCTAGGATTTAATACATATATTAGGGTTTACATGTAGTTTTAGAAACCCATATGCAAAATATTGTCACAATGTGACATTCGTGACATTCGTCACATGATGACAATAAACCCATAACTATAGTCGACAAATGATGATATCGATCCTCTACCATGATCACACCCATGTCGACACTAATTCTGTGAGTCAAACGACAAAACACATACCATCGACCAAGTCCTAGGGAACTATCGATGAACTCATGTCGACAACGAGGTGTTGACCCATCTTAACTGAACGCCATGAAACCATAACCAATATTGTCGAACTATCGAAGCTGAACTGAAGTGACAATGACACTGAACAATGATGATGGCACTTGAACACCTGTACAATTGAATCAACGGATCCTCCTGAATCATCTATTTTATTTTTTTTAGTCCCCTTCTATTAGCAATTTTTGAAATTTTATTCTTTTAGCAATGAGAAATCCCGATTGGAAGTCATTTAAATCAGCAATATTATTACTATATGTCCTAAGATCTCTTGAGTAACTGTAAATTATCTAACATAAATTTTTTATAAAAATACCCCAATAACTAGTTGGTCCTAGATTTCCCTTTGACACTCCATCAAAGTTCAATTTTAGAAAACTAGTTGGGGGAGAGACCAATAATTGTGACTTGAAGTGCTTGGTAGAGACAAAGGAGGTTGAGGAAAAGTGATGGATTGATGGAGATTTAATAGAGAAATACCGTGTTTTATGCTTGCTATCCCAATATTGGGAGGTGTAAGGGATTATAAAATAATTTATATGGTCTTATTAAGGATAGAATGTCAAATAAAAGCCACAGGAGCTATATTATTTTTAAATATTATTTGATTCCTTACTTTCTATGTTTCTCATAAGATAAACCCTAGAAATAGTTTTCAAGCTCTATTTATCATTGGACTAGAGAAAGGAGTAGATATCCATTCCTCTATGGATGATAAAAATATTATTATGTTTCAATCTGATTGCTGAAAGAAAATTGCCACGTGATACCATAGTTTAGAAGGAAACTCACAATTGTTCAAGAGGTACTTAATATGCTTAGGGTTGGCACAACAAAGGTGGCATATAAAGGACCCCTGAAAGCCTTTTTTATGAAGCTTATCCTCGTTTAATTTTTTGTTAAATAGAAGCGACTAGAGGAATAGAGTTACCTTAGGCCATACCCTAAGTTTCCAAAGCTTATTATAAATATTTAAATGAATAAATTTTTCATGAACCAAAATATTGTTATCTAGGATTTGTCTACCTTCAACATAGCTAGTTGTTTAAGAGAGATGAAAGTAGGAAGGAGAATTTTGAGTTTGTTAAAGATCACTTTAGAAATTATTTTATAGAATACATGAAAGAGTACAATGGGGAAAAATTAGAGGGATAATTATAGTGAATACCTTTTGGGTTGAGAGAGATAAAGATGGCATCCCAGGTTGAGAGTATGGAGGAGTAAATCCTACAACATTAAAATAATATCCACATGTGTTCTCCTATAGCTTTCCAACAATATTGGAAGAAATCAGTTGTGAAATCTCCTAACCCTATTGATTTATTTCCAAGCATTTCTATGACTACTTATTTTATTTGTCATGGATTTTGCCCTTGATAACATTATTTTTTTCTCCAAAGTGACTAAATTTGGAATGTGCTTTGTTATTTCTATATGGAATGCCTTCAATCTCTAATTGGTTCTGTTAGGATTTCATTAAAGTGATTTACTAACTCCTTATTTATTTCCTCATGATTTTCAAGCTTATAATTTTGAGAGTTTCTAATGCTCACAATTCTATTGCACTACCTATGTTGAATCATAGATCTCTGAAAAAAATTGATATTCCTTTGTCATTCTTTAAGCCATTGGATTCTTGATTTTTTCCTCTATGAAATGTCCTATTTAATATGCTCTTACAATTGGACTTGAATAATAGTGGCTCAATTCTTCCATCCTTACCTTCTCAATGATAATTTTTGCAAGGATTTCATCTCCTTGTCTACTACATCTTTTTATCATGGATGTTTCCAAATTCTTTAATATTCCACTCTATATTTATTTTGATACATCTTAACATATTCTAAAAGTGTTACATAACAATATCGTCCATGTTTTCTAATTCTTTCCACCAAGCTTCAATGTTGCTTAAGAACGAAGGTTTCCTTAACTAAAAAGATTTGAAATGAAGGATTTCTGCTTGGAACTCTCTTTCTAATCTAAAAAAAGTATTATCAACCAATGATCTAACCCATTGCAAGGTAGAAAATAAGCTTCAAATTTAATTCAACCCAAGAATAGAGATTCAAAGAGAAGGAATGGATCCAAATGTGGAAACTTTTGAGAATATTCTCCTCATTTATTTTTCCAAGTAAATGCGCCATTGTTTGTTTCCATGTATATCATATTATAATAATTGGAATGTCCATGAAGAGAGAAGTATCTTTATTCAATCTTCTTATATTCATTAAAATATTTTATCTTATTAAAATCTCCTCTAATGATCCATGATTTTCCTCCAATATTTTTGGAAATATTTTGAATATTTTGAAGGAGAATATTCTTTTCTAAATAATAATTAGGTCCATAAACACTAGTAATGAGGCCAGCACATGTGAATCCTATTATAAGGAATCAAGTTTTAGTAGTTCTTGGAGAAGTGAATGAGACAAGAAGTGAAATTGTAGAAGTATTCCAAACAATGGTCGTTCCTCTCAAGGCTTCTTGAACATCATTTGTGAGTGGTTTACTACTTTTCCATACTTTCCTAGAGATTTTTTCCATTGATTCCATAAAACATTTAATTTCTTGTAGCATCATAATATCTAGCAAGTCTTGCATGATTCTACTTTTAAAGAGTTTTTTCATGATTCTTTTTTTTATAGAGATTCTTCATCATGAGAATTACCATGCCTATATTGACTAGATACTTTTTGATTTCTTGTATGAGATGTTTAATATTTTCTTTACTCTTTTTCTTATCTTCCTTTGCAGGCTTCATTTTCTCTTTTTTTTATACTACTTTTTCTCCCAAAAATGAATAAGAAGGAGGAGAAGAATGACTATCTTATGCTTGTGGCTAAAGTATTTCCTGAGAATTTATATCAACTTTTGTAATTATTTGCACTTCCTCTTCAAGAATCACTACGAGATATTTAGTCTTCCATTCTAGTGCTAGCATATATAAATCCAAATCTTTTAAATCCATTTCCTTAAGATACTCTGCCTCTAAGTTCTTTTGCTTGTCCTAACCCATTTCCATATCTTCTGTTCTATTTTTATGCTCCACTTTCCAAATTATTTCCAAAACAACTAGTTTACTCCTTTCCTAGAGATTGGTTTCTGTTCATTCTTTGTACCTTTTCAACAACATTTTCTTCATCTTCCTCTGGTTTTTTAAGAACAATATATCTATTACCTTCTCTATTTTCCTTGATCAACAACCCACCTACCCCTTTCCTAGAAATATTTTTCCTATTTGTAATTCTAGTAAAGCCTTCCTGATCTGGATTGCAAGAAGGAAATTAAATACAGATATAAATAGAAGCACATAGCTACATTGAAAGAAAAAATGTAATTCATTAATAACAAAGTACTAAAAATTGTTACATGGAGAATGGAAATACACTAGTTCGGGTGATGGTAGCGTATCTTTGAGAAGGGATGTAGTGGTTACATGCCTTCTAAACTGTGTTACAATGAGGCTCAAAGGCCTTTTTATCATTTAGAAACAATGGGAAAATCTAAACATCCAAAATCCTAACCCTAGGAGATGAAGCACCAAAAGCTTGTGGGCCCTGTTGGGGTTAGTTAAAATGTCAACTTCCTCGTTTTGTAACTTTGGCATATGATCAATTTTTCATTATCATAATACCTCATTTCCAGTCTCTTAATTTTTCCAGAAAATGTCTTTTAGGCCCTCAAAATGGCTCCAAAAATTTAGGGCCTGAAAAACTGCCAAAAATAGTAAGTTATGCTGCAATTAAGGAAACTAAAAGAAACAATTGTGGGGGTCCAAGTGGAATAGGTGGGTGGCCACCAATATCCACCTAGATCACTTCCTGATCTTTTATTTGTGTTTCTTGCATAGGTTTCTACGTGAAAATTATACATAAATAATATGAAGAGATAAGCACATTCATGGCATTTCCTACAACATAAGGGAATATGTTCATAGTTTAGGGGTTGTTCCCATATGTTATCATGATTTTTGATTTTGACACTAGTTGATATTGGATTCATTAGATCCATGTATACGCAAATGTGGCCATATGAGGTGTAGCAGCCCTACCTTATTTTTTTGAAAGGATAACAAAAGGCCCTATAACACTTCCTAAATCCTCTAGAATATGTTGTTCCAAAATTCATGAGGAAGAGAATAAAGTTTTATCAAGATAAATGCATAGTTAAAATCTTCTTTATTTATTTTGAATAATTCTACCAAGTGTTTCATATAAAGACTACTTGAGTTTAGGAAATATGGTCATCCTTGAAAAGAATTCTATGTAATAACTATGAATATAAATATCTACACCACAAAAGATAATAATAATTAAAGTAAGAATAAGTAACTATATATATACATATGTACATAACATCATTTAAAAAACAAATGAACTTACACCTTACATCCATCTTAAACTAGAACCTTTGAATTCTTTAGAGAAACAAAATTTATCAACCTTCTTAAGTATTATTTAATTTTTTATTTAATATGAAGGAATAAATGATGATGAATACTAGCATCCATTAACGTCAAAATGGCCTATGGAACTCTTAGAAGATAAGAAACTACTTTACATTCTTTAAAATATTATTGTTATGCTCTATTAGAATGGTGTTACAATATAACCATAATTTTGTTGAGTTAGAAAGTCAAAAACGTTGATAATGTGACACATTTTCAAATTTATATCTAATATGAACTAGCCAATCTCTCAAAAGTGGAAGAAAAAGTGTTTTTCATTTTTGACCATGTTGTTGCTATAAATAAAATAATTCCATAGTGTTTTTGTAGTGGAGTAATGTTCATTCACTATAAAACGCATACAAATTGATTCTTATCTTAACAATATTTATTTTCTCCCACAATAATATTATTTAAAGAGATTAGAAAGAATATACAATGACATTAGATAACATTTTTATTTATGGATCCAATGGTTGTGAAGGGTGAATACTATGTTTGTTGTAATCATGTATAAATATTAATCATGTGTGTGTAGAATCTCCTCATCTCTCACAAAAAAATACTCTCTATAATAAGCTCCATTATATCAGCTTTAGTGTTTACATATATTCCTCATAACATCAGCCCGCTCTATGAAATCTCAATCAAAGGCATAGGTTTTCTCCTCTCTTTTCAGTTGTGTGGACATGGAAAAGTGGCTTAAATCCTGGGGTGGTTGGTATAGAACTAGAAATTTTAGTCTTTGGTCGCTGGCAGGCAAGCCTGTGAGAGCGACTTTGGGTTTATGGACACTCGCTTTCCCATTGCATGGGAGCGACTAAGGCCTAAGATGTCAAGAACATTAGTGGGACCAAGGGACAAGTTGGTTGAGTGGCTCACTTATCTCCTGAGAATTCTGAAGCTAATGTTGGATGATTGTGCGTGATGTTTTTGTTGATTCCACTTCCTTAAGGTCACATACGAGGTCGAATCTAATCATAGTAGCCTCTCGTCAGATGTTTACCCTAGTTGGCTAGTTACTTAGGTAGATGTGGGAGGAGGGTGTTACAGTAGCATCGGTCAAACACCAAAAACATATATTATAATGTCGATTAGACACTAGAGACCTAGATTACTATTGTAAAGAGGTAAAAAATATAAACTATTTTGTACAACTCATTATGTTCAATCACAACCATGTGTTCTTCAACTTTTGTACTTTGTTTCTTTGTTCTTAAAGCATTATTTTCTAGTACTCATGTGTCATTATGTTTGCAATGATAATTAATGAAATAGAATCACCTTTACTCATCACATCACTCAATTAACCTTTTCACTTCACATCACCTTAACCAACCTTTGCACGTCAAGTAATCAACACTAGATAACAAGCACCAACATCAAGTAACTTCATCAATAAATCAACAATAGAAATCAAGAACCAACATCAAGAAACCTCATCAAGCAATCAACTTAGCAATATAAAACACTTTTGACATTAACATAACTCATCAATGGTCAATCATCAACCTTGAGCAATCCACGTCCTCAACATGACACACTCATCAATCGTCAAGCATCAATCTTCAACATCAATAAATCTCATCAATATGGTTATGGTCATTTGACATCAATCCCAAGGTTTCCAACAACCAAACTTGTAGCAAAGCCTCAATAATTTCAACATTGTATATTGCTAGTTTTATATGTCTATCATATAAAGGAAAATAATAACTAATAAAAATATATTGCCAAATATTAGCAGTCAGAACTTCATCATTACCACTATAAAAAAACCATAACAGAAATGTAGTCTCACCTAATAATTTTATCTAGAAGGAAAGTCCACCTGGATTGATGGATATGAGTCCTTATCTTCCATAAATGGAGTAAAGGTTATGTCTACCATATTATTGGCCAATACTAAAATTTTATTATCCAACTTCTCTAGTTTATTTGAAATCTGGCATATGTGCCACACATAGGGACCTATCATAGGGATAATATCCTAATTTGGAACCTATTGAAATATAATTCTTAGAGATTCTGGCATGTCTTGAGTCTATCTTTTGTACATGGTATTAATTTTAAAGTTGATCCCTTTGTTAGCTAATTTGCCTACAAGTATGTTTCAATTTCTCTTAGCATGGGATAGAATTGGAGCTATGACTCCTTCCAAAATCTTTGCTACCCTTTTAAGCTACTATGAAGTCTCCAATTGTATGAGACTTTAGAAGAGTGTGAACCATATTGTAGCTTTCTAATGATCTATTTTATTTTTTTTAGTCCCCTTCTATTACCAATTTTTGAAAATTTCTTCTTCTAGCAATGAGTAATCCCTATTGGAAATCATATAAATCAGCAACATTGTTTCTATACATCCTAATATCTCTTGAGTACTTGTAAATTATGTGACGTAAACTTGCTATAAAAATACCCCAAAAACTGGTTGGTCCTATATTTCCCTTTGACGCGCCACCCAATTTCAATTTTAGAAAACTAGTTGGGGGAGGATACCAATAGTTGCGACTTGAAGTTCTTGGTAGAGACAAAGGAGGTTGAGGAAAAGTGATGGATTGATGGAGATTTAATAGAGAAATATCGTGTTTTTCTTTATGCTTTCTATGTCAATATTGGGAGCTCTAAGGGATTAGAAAATAATTTATATGGTCTTATTAAGGATAGAATGTCAAATAAAATCCACGGGAGCTATTTTATTTTTAAATATTATTTGAGTCCTTACTTTCTAGGTTTCTCATAAGATAAATCCTAGAAAGAGTTTCCAAGCTCTATTTATCATTGGACTAGAGAAAGAAGTAGATCTCCATTCCTCTATGGATGATAGAAAGATGTGTATGTTTCAATCTAATTCTTGAAAAAATAAATCAACATGATCCCATAGTTTAGAGGGAAACTCACAATTGTTTATGAGGTACTTAATATGCTTAGGGTTGGCACAACAAAGGATCGTGGCATATAGAGGGCCCCTGAAAGCCTTTTTTATGAATCTTATCCTAGTTTAATTTTTTTTTAAGAAGAAGCAACTAGAGGAATAGAGTTATCTTATTCCATAGCCTAAGATTCCAAATCTTATATTGAATATTTAAATGAATAAATTTTTCATGAACCAAAATATTGTTATCTAGGATTTGTCTACCTTCAACATAGCTAGTTGTTTAGGAGACATGAAAGTAGGAAGGATAATTTTGAGTTTGTTAGAATTCACTTTAGAAATTATTTTATAGAATACATTATAGAGTGCAATGGGGAAAAAAATAGAGGGAGAATTATAGTGAGTACCTTTCGGGTTGAGAGAGACAAAGGTGGCATCCAAGGTTGAGAGGATGGAGTAAATCCTAGAACATTCAGCTAATCTCCACACGTCTTCTCCTAAAACTTTCCAACAATCTTGGAAGAAATCAGTTATGAAATCTACTAATCCTATTGATTTATTTCTAGGCATTTCTATGACTAGTAATTTTATTTTTGTCATGGATATCGCCCTTGATAACATTGATTTTTTCTCCAGAGTGACTAACTTTGGGATGTGCTTTGTTATTTTCTATATGGAATTTCTTCAGTCTCTAATTGGTTTTGTTAGGATGTCATTAAAGTGATTGAATAACTTGTTAACTATGTTGGACCCGGAAACATATCAGGGGATCTCCCCGGTAAGAAGTCCCAACTAGACCTCAAACCATTTGGAGTATGATTCCCAATAGTGGGTAGTATAGATATGCCTTGACTACGATAGTGCATAGAAGTAAGCAGGATAAATTTGTCAGAATTAAGTGTGTGACCTTGTGGCAAGTCAAGAGAGATGCATGGGGAGGTTCTAACACACTAAGGGGGAAAGTAAGTGTATCCCTTAGAAGCCTGTAATAGTACACAACCTAAAAGGAACACACGAGATGAATGACATCACAAGTTGGAAAGTAGAATAGTTGAAAATCCAAAGTGATGGGTTAAACCAACAACATGACTTCAACAAGATTCATACAATCGTATACAAAATATTTCATACACAAGTGTGTAAGTTAAACAACATAAATTACTAAAGTAACCCAAATAGTCAAACTACAATAACAACATATGCATGAAGACGTGTTGGATTTGTTATATTATATATAAAGTGAAAGTTCCATCCATCCATAAAACCATGACATCCATTAGCCCCAACATTGGAACATTATAGTCAACATCACCTACTCTTCCAAAGAGATGTACTCACTCTACACTATGGGGAAGCCAAGGCTCATCATAATACTCTCCAAGCCCAAAACCTTGGCTCCCAAAATATTGTTCAATGAATTATTAGGTTCTATTTATAACAAAGGGTGGGGTGGCCCTTGACATTCCACTTTGTGACTCTTGGACTTCTCTCATGACTCTTCAATTTCATTACATATAACTCTTTACATTACATATGATTGTTTGCATTCCACTAACGACACTTGGAATTCACTTTACATCGTGTTTACAATAATAATACATTTTCCACACATACCCATGTGGGACAAAAATAGGCATGATTCAGCTAGATAAGACAACACTAAGACTCAGATGGTTGTGGAAAAACAAACTCATCAACCTCCTCTCTGTGATATTCAGTGATGAACTGATGCCAGGCCTGTTATTGTGCAATGGTGTTCATGTATTATTCCTGATGTCTTTTTGGAATTGAACTCTCGCCTCCATACCTTCTGAGTATACTGATCTAGAACCTCTATTCAACTTGTCTTGTAACATGCGTAGCTTAGTCCTAAGCGCGGTCAGACCGGTGACATATATCTGCATTTTCTTTACGTTGATTTGCAAATTTGCATTGGTGGCCATGTGCATCAACTGATAAAAGTACACATTGAGCTCCAGTCAGACTTTGTTCTTCTCTTTGGCTTATGTGAGTGTTCCAATTGATGGCATGTCGTACTTTCTCACAACAACATCCAAACTCCTGAACAATCATTCATATGAAACCTCAACATTGGTGATGAGCAGCGAGAGTTCCTCATAGTTTTGGATTAGACTTTGAATGCATGCTTTGTCCAACTCTACCTACGACTTCATCATCTTGTGAAAGTGAAGCGAGGCTCCCTTGTAACTCATTGTCCATGTATGTACATGATCAACATTGGCATGTATATCTATGAGTGTTCACGCTATCTTGGTACAACGCTACTGATGACCATGTTGATGGACAACTGCCTTGTGCACGGTGATGAACCTGTCATACAATCTCTGCATGACTATCTCAAGATTCAATACTTTAACAAGTATCGCTTTCTTCATCTCTGCTCTGGTGGATCCTATTGATTGTTCCTCTCTCTACATGGTTGCTTGTAATTCCTTAGTCATGCCTCATTTTCTACTATCGAGAACTTCACGCTTGAGCTTGTAGCTTCAACATAAACCTTCATAGCATCGGCCAAGGCAGATTGTTGTCTTCACACATCTGACACAATCACCCATTCTTCAAAGTGCGTAGGTGATACATGCTCATCCGAGATGTGCGCTCGGTGTGCCTATACAACTTTTTACTATGACTCATCAAAGGCTATGTTGTACCATTAGGGGAGTTTTGAAGTATAAATTAGGCCTCCTAAAGAAATTATAAAATAATAGCAAAAATAATAAAATAAGATTTGATTACATCATCAAATTTTAGAGGGAAAAAAGTAAAGGTAATTTTCAACTCATATTTTCAACTTATCTCCATATTGGATTACTCAAATTTCAAGCAGAAACACTCATTGGATGCATAATTTGATTCATCGTCAAAGAAGTACCCATGTTGCATATGTTTGATGGACCTTACTATAAGAAAAATGAGAAATACATGAAAAACGTAATTGCAATCAAGTTTTTTCATGTATTTCTCATTTTTTGTGTAGCGGGATCCATCAAAAGTATGCAACATGGGTACTCCTTAGATGGGGAGTTAAAGTTTTCATCCAATGAGTACTCCCTCTCAAAATTTGAGTAGAACCTTAGGGAGATAAGTTTAAAATATGAGTTGAAAAAGTACTTTTATTATTTTATTATTTTTTAATATTCTAACTTTTTTACTCCAAAAATGGTGAATCATCCCCCATCGTTGACATAA
Source organism: Pinus tabuliformis (assembly GCA_031772625.1). Lineage (NCBI taxonomy): Eukaryota > Viridiplantae > Streptophyta > Pinopsida > Pinales > Pinaceae > Pinus > Pinus tabuliformis. The sequence goes on from CM062815.1 coordinate 825,067,868, forward strand.
TCATCTTGAATACTATTGGTTCTTAAAAATTTTATTTTCGTTGTACATTTTTCTTAGGAGGCCCATTTTAGACCTCAAAAATCCCCTAATGACATATTTTCTTGAATTATCCTCAAAGAGAATGTTATCCCCTTGTTCATTTGGGGACTTTCTCTGCTGCTTGAGCTGGTGAAGTCTGTGGGGTGAACTCTGTTATTTTTGGCATGAGGTCAGTGTCCTGATCTTGTTCCATTTGTACCACCTCTATGTCCATTGGTTCTACTATCGGTTCATCTTGCTGAGCAAGTTCCTGTTCCTGCGGCTCCTCACCCTAGTCATCATCTACTACTGGATCTGATTCTTCAACCTATATTGGCATATTTTTCTCTGCCTATGCACCTTTCACTTCCTCCTATTCTTGTTCCTATTCATGCTCCTGCTGCACTTCCTTCTCTCTTTTGCACAGCTCTTGTTCTTCTTTGAGCTTCTTCTCTACTTCCTACAGCTTCCTCTTCATCTCTTCCAATCTTTTCTTATCTCTTCTTCTCTACGATCCTCTCCTATCTCGTTGTCACCTCTTTGTTTCTATCTCCAAATCTACTCTCTCAACCAGTGTATCTTCCTTAAACTTGTAGCTTTGCTCCACCTCTGCGCTTTCAATGATCTTCCTCTTGCCTTTGTCCTGCAGGTTTGTTGCTTGTTGTTGCTCCCTCTGGTGTTTCTACCTTAAGTGTTTCTTGCCACTCTACTACCATGTTGACTGGTTCAATGAGCCTAGAGATGTTATAACAATATCTCCAATGGTCTTCCTCTAGCCAATGACACGCCTCGTGGATCCAAGGATAGTACACTCTTGTACAGTGGTCCCTGCATAAGCCATGCGAATAATATGGATTGAAAGCCTTGGTGTCAAACTTAAACTTCTTGAAGTCCTCAACCTTAACATCTATTTCTTTCAAAGTAAAAAGTACGTACAACCCAATTCACAAAGGAATAATAGGCCATGGTGCCTTCTTATTATTGTCTAGTCTAGTTGATAACCCTGTTGAGAGGTGGTATGAAACCTCCTACATGACCAACTTGTCTATGGAAAACATCAACAACAAATGCGGAGCCTTCTCCATGTTTTACATCCTGATGAAGGTGTCATTCGATGAGGCGTACCAATCTACAATGTTCAACAACGCCTCCATTGATTCCTGGGACATGCAAGGTGGATCTTGTTCAAAGATCATCACGTACAGAGGGGAAATGAAGTGGTCAGATAGTCTATCCATGACTCCTCGGTAGATGCACTCTAAGAGAAAATTACAACATATGTCCACAACATTCTCTAAAGGTGTCCATGCCCAACTCATGTCACGAAACTATTTATCAGCACATATTACATCGAGCGAGTAGGAGGACATGAACAATCTTACTTGTTGATCCTTGGGAAAACTTCAGGCATTTGATACATGCACTTTAAATTGGAGATCCAACATGTTAGACCAGTTGAAAGGTTTTCATTCACTTGCCAGTTGATCCAACATAACAACCAAACTCTACGGGAAGGTCTCTGTACTCTCTTGGCCATACAAGTGACATGCAATGATGACCAAGATTTGGTAAGCCTTCTTGATTGTCATTCTCTTGTAGAAATGGTTGGTTTCCATCCTGAACTTTGATGGCGCCCTTACCCAATGCTTCAATATGTCTCTTGAGTTCGTGTTGTTGTTGGGAGTTTAAAACGGTGCATCCATCGTGTTCACCACTTGCGGAAAATGATACATCTGCTAATAAACTTTCACCCTGAAGGTAGCAAGCTCTACTCCACTAACACTTCTTAGTATCATTGTCTTAGGATTAATGTGTGAGACAATCCAGTGGATCATGTCTACACATGGAAAGGTGGTATGTCTACATGGAACCTTGTACAATCCTGACTTATGAATGTTGACATAGACATGACGGTCCTCCAGATTCTCCTCAAAATTGTCTACAAATATAGTGTTGATGTCTTTCCATGTGATCTTGTGTCTACATAAATGGGAAAGCATGTTATAGACATATTTGGGCACCACAACCCCAATCACATATATCCATAAACCAAGGGCTTCTAAGTCCCTAAAAGTGTTGTTTCATACCCTAAAGGAGCAAGGTCAGCTGATTACATCATCTCCCAGAAGTTCTCCATGAAAAACTACTCAGAACTGGTCAAAGTAGGACCATACAGACTGCCCAGTGCTAAAGGTGCGATGCATCTCTCCTGCCACATGCAAAAAGTGCGATGCATACTCGAAAGTCCTTCTGTAGGGTGTGACGAGCAAGAGCAGACAAATGGAACAAGCAATTTGCTAGGTGGAGACCCTGAGAATCTTCTAGAAATTGCTCATTTGACACTTACCTCCCTGAATTCGCCCAAGGATGAGTAAGAGATCATGAAATCTCCAAGTGGAACCAAGAATTATCAGAGAGATGACACTAATCAAAATCCCAGAAGATGACTCACCCCCCTACAAATATCTATATATGGATCCCTCATCCCAGAGATCCAGAGGTTGGAATTTGGTAATTTGCAAAGAAGTGTTGTTGGATTCTCTTTGAAGACATTGTTGGGTGATCATGCTTTGTATGAGGTGAAGAGGGCTTTCAAGCTAGGAGGATGGCGCTGGGTTAGACCAAGTGGTTGTAATCCTCTCTTCTACTACTTTAGATCAATAAAGCTATTTGCGTTTTCTTCCATATTCTTGTGTATCTCTGAATATTGTGTTGATATATGCATTTGTATGGTCAATATATATTTGATCCTATATTGTTTACAGTGATAGATCTCTATGCTTTGATGGTATTATGTTGTTGTGATTCTACACGTTCTCTTTGAAGCGGGACAAGTAAGGAAGTAGTGGCAAGATTCTGTCGAACGGGAAAGGAAACAAGCAAGGAGACAAGTGAAAGACTGAGTTTGGTACTCTCTCCTTCTTTCTCATCTATCTCTTGTAAGGGAAAGCACAAGTGACTTTTGTTTGTTTGTTTCTAAGATAGCTACCCATCTTAGTGGGAATAGTAGTTCTGAATAGACACTAGTTTTCCTGGTAACAAAATGGCAACTCCGCTAGGGAGTGATTAGTTTGATTGTTAGTCCCTATTTGTTTGATTCATAAACCACAGACGGAGCCTAAAGTTAAGCCAGCTAGCCTTCGAACTGCATTTTCTATGTGAGTGCAAAGTAGATCAATGCTGCTTCAGTCAATCTCCGGGTTTTTTTATGAACTGAAAAATTGACTTGAAAACATCCTAAGTGCCCTAGAGGTAGCTCAAGTAACCTCATTAGATCAGCCCCTATACTTTGTGTTTACTGACTATCATTAGCTTGGCCTAAATCCCTGAACTAAGCTGCAAACTATGACCAAAAACCAAGTTAAAGTCTCCTCCCTGGACCATTGCACCCTCTCTTCTTGGCAATCTGGATGCATCGCACCTCCCATGTGTAGTAGGTGAGATGCATCCCTGTTTCCCTATGTTATAGGTGCGATGATCAGATAAGACTGTTTCTGCCTCCAGATTTTGGTTTTTTCTTCACTGTCTTCAGCTTTATTCAGGAGTTTTGCTATTTGTGATCAGTAGACCAATGTTGAAACCCTCTTCCTTTGCATCATCCAGCCTCCATTTTACAAATATTCATGAATGTTTTTATGTATTTTTCGCCATTCACAGTTCTCATTTACAAAATAGTAGCTTAATCGAACTATCACCTTTTGATTTGAAAGTGTCGCAAGTGTCATTTTCAGTCAAGGAAAAGAATCTTTCTCTTGTTGATAGTCGATTACACTATTACTCTTGTATTTGATCTGAATTAATTGTATTTCAAGTGTCGAAAGTAGTTTTCAACCCAAAATCGCAAAGTGTCGTCTTGTCTCCTTTTTGTTTTTTGAAAAGAAAATCGTTAGTACTGTTGCTTTGAAAGAAGATATAATTCATATTTGTACTTAGCATTCTTTTTGTCATTCACACATTAAGAAAGTGGAAAACAAATACATGCATGTGCATTTGCATTTAGACTGCTTGTTGATTTTGATTTAGGACAGTGCATCTAGTGTGTGCTCTCTGCTCTGTGTTGAAAGTATTTTGTTTCTCTTTCCTTAGTAGCTAGGATTTCATTGCAAAAAGAAGAGTAAATGACTGTTTATCATCTTAGATTGCATATTTAGGAGCTATATATCTACATCATGCAGTGAACCTTAAAGGAAAACTTCTTAAGAAAGATCAACTATAAAATAAATTCAATGAACATAAAAATGCTTTGGAACCTAATGCACAACATCTAGAAGTCTAGGCTAGAGATGTATTCCAGTGTTGTAAAGCTTGGTAACTGTCGTTTTCATTGTAGGTTGGGTGATTCCTCCTCTTTGAGACGACAAGTGCCAGTACGGACTTATGCTCCCATGTACCGTCGAGTATATATTGGGAGACCACAATAGGCTATATCCTTTATCCTTAGGAAGTTGTGTCTACCGCCCTATCGATCGCAATGCATTGAACACAACATTCGGGAAGATTGACTGTCGTACCGTAAAAAGTATTCTACAGTTTTGTGATTGGTTTGGTAATCCCTCTGTCTAGGTTTCCAGAGTAGTCTCTAGCATTCCTTTTTAGACTCCTTAATGGAAAAGGTTCATCTGAGCACTTCTCACTTCAGGCTGATTAAAAATCAAAGGTGACTAGAGTAATCTTTAGCTTTTTCTCGACTCTTAAAAATTGAAAAAGCAAGTTGTGTCAAAGTGTCTAAAATTTAGTTAATACGGAATAACATTTTCCCCTCTTATTTTGAGTTAATCAAATAATCCGAAATCATGGAAGAAATTCAATCAAAACCCCGTCGTTCGCAGAGACTAATGAGTCAACCATCTTTGACTCTAGAAATGAAACCATTCTCGGCCAAACGAACTCGTTTAATTGGGTAAAAGTCTCCTAGTTTGTTTGAGACTTGCGTTTCAACATTCTCTGAGACTCTAGTTACTCCAACCATTTTTGGTATCCCTGCCTCTATAGAAGAAGTTCTGCAGTTACAAGAGGACATTAGAACTGATCCTAGTGTAACAGTAAACACTTCCATTCCCGAAACATCTCCATCTAGGGTTGATTCGGAAGGTGTTACCCCTCCAGCATCTGTCGCTGCAAAATCTATACCTTCTTCGGCACCAGAAATATTTTACAGACCTGATGATCTACCTCTCCCACCTGGATTGATTGCTATAGAAGAGATTACAAAGGATCTTCCATCTAGCACTCCATCGCATTTTGGAACTAGGATCCACATATATCCTTCTACTTCAGAAGTTAGAACTCCTTCATTGCAAGTTCCTGTAGAATCGCTGGGAAGTCTTTTGGATAGACTCGATATGTCTGGACAACCATCGACATCTAGGACTGTGTCATCTGATACAACGATAGCAAAACCTCCTGCCACCACTCCGAAAATGTTCGTTGGTATACCACCTGTCCCAACTAGCTCTGAACCGCTAGAGTAAGTCCACCCAAGGACTATTTCGACAGTATGTTCTGTTCCCATTTGTTCATCCAGAATAGTATCTGGAATTTCTTATGTTGAATCTCAGCAAATTGATCCTTCATAGTAGTATCAATTTGGCCATAATGGCCTCCAAAGACCAATCATTCCTTTGAGCACTGGATTGCCGCCATATGGGGGGCACTATACCCTTTCATTATTCCCTCTGGGAGAACAACCATATGAGAGTTCACAACTGAATTCGGGTCAAATTGGAATCACATCCAGTGGTTGGGTGCCAATACTACCTCAACAACCAAGAGTTGTATACTCAATGCAACCGAGTCTACCTATGTCGAATGTCGCCACTACACCAGCTACCATGATAGTGTCCAGGGTACAAGCGTTGCCTATTGTATGTCAGCCTCATTCTCAGGTCATAGTTCACCAGCCTCTTGTCTCCACGACACAACTGCAATCACCAATTAGTGGCTCCTTAACTGGAGTGAATCAGGTTCAAACAGGTACTATTACCCCTCATCTTGGTCAAACATCCAATATTGAGCAATAGCAAATGGTTCCGCAACCATGGCTGGTGCAACATTAACAACTGCAATTCCAACAAGCTTACCAAGGACCTAAGCAACAAAGCTTTGCAGGTAATGTGTAGCCGTATATTCAAAATGGTTATCATCAATCATCCCAAATTGGTTATGCCCAACAACCTTATCAAAGTTATCAGAATCAAATGCATTATGCTGGTTTGCAAAGACCCATTGCTCAGGAAATCCCATCTTATCCTGGGAACGCTTCGCCGAACCTGAATCAACAGTTTCCCTTCATGGTGACTTTAGAGTTACCAAATCTAAATCGACTAACGAACAATCCAATCACTTATGCCACTTAGTGGCTGGCGATTCCTCATAAAATTCTGTCAGATATTCCTAAATTCAATGGAAATGCGAGTGAAGATCCATCGAATCATGTGATGACCTTTCATCTATGGTGTTCCTCCAACACTCTAAATGATGATTCGATTAGGCTTCACCTTTTTTAGCAAACGTTAATTGGTCCGGCAGAAAAATGGTACATCGAATTTCCTAGAGCTTCATTTGATAATTTCGGCACCCTTGCCACCATCGTTCTAACCCATTCTTAGTTACCAATAAGGTACGAAACAGGAACAAAGCTTCTTACCAATTTCAAATAGACGACGGCCACATACATATCTGATCATATTCATGAATGGCGACGTCGCCGTAGAATGGTAAAAACATATGCCCCTGATTAGCTACTAGTTGAATGTTTTATTAAGTCTTTGTGACCTTCTATTATAGAAGACGTGGCAAAGGGAGGAGCCGTCATTGACAAGCAAGTCATTGCTTGTGCGCAATATCTAGAATTGATCTATACTTAGTCTGGCATGCTCTATGACAAAATCCCTAATGCTCCAAGACCAGAATTTTCCATTCCTCCTCCTCCTAAATCAAACAAGGACTCTCATGCCGGCGATGGCGTGACAGGTACGATAAGCACGAAATCGGCAAAGGTTCCGTCTAAGAAAGGCTGTAAGGTTTCTGGTCAAAATGCACATGAAGAACTTCTCGCCTCAGAGGTTAATGCTGTGTCGACCAACAAAGGCAAGGAACCGAAGCAACCAGGGGGCAAGAAGAAAGAGAAGAGCAAAAAGAAGAAACATGATGATTCGTCTCCTGAAAAATCTTACGCAAACCCTTTTGGGCAAAGGAAACCTAGTCAGCCATGCCTCATATGCGACGAGGATCATTGGATGAGAGATTGTCCATATAAAGCTGAAGTTAAGAAAATCTTTAAGAATTCAAGAACTTCAACAGTATTGACTGACCCATTTCCGAACCCATGAACCAATCTGGTTACTTGCGACAATGTTTGCCCAGCCCAAGTGCTTATGTTGTCCATTTCAAAACAACAAAATGATGCTTTTATATCGACAAGGAATAAAGATTACGAGAATCCATAGCTGTCGAACAACAAGGCTACTGATCAACCTAGTAGTTCAACAACAACTTCGATTGAAGTTGTGCCACCCGTCATTCTTGAGTTAACGATAAAGCCACCAAAGGGAGTAGTACACAAATCAAAATTTAATCCTCGTGCCAGAGCAGCACAAAATTATAATATAATAGAGAACCTAGCCCAATTGCCATCCACAATGTTGACACTTGAAGTACTGCAAAATTGTCCCTTCCAAAAGCAGGCTCTATTATCAGCAATAGGTGGGATTGACCCAGCGGATTCCAATCTTGTGGCCTTTAATCATAAAGGATATGAACCTCAGTTACCATCTCAACTCTCTTTCCTCATTCAAGTGAAAGCCCTCAACAAAACTATTCATCGAACAATTATTGATGAGGGGACATCTACATGTATTATGTCAATGAGTTGCTAGAAAACTTTAGGATCACCAATGTTGTCACGATCATCAATGACATTAAAAGCATTTGATGGACAAACATACACTCCATACGGGATTTTGAATAACTTACAAGTTGAACTGGGGGGGAAAAACAATAGAAATTGATGTTGAAGTTATCGATGGAAATCTCGATTATAACATCCTACTGGGAAGGCCTTGGATTTATGCTATGGCAACTGTTGTATCAACATACTTCAGGAAGATTTCATTTCCTTTTCAAGGAGGAATTACAATTGTTGACCAACAAACATTTCTCCCAAACAATTCACAAGTTATGGGAAGCATCCCAATGATCCATGCAAGCTCTCAGTTGCTTCAAAATATCGGAGTAGGCCTGGTAAAAGACCCTACATTGATGGGTACTTTTTCCCTACCGCCTCCAAACAACCTAGCAGAACTGGCCACAGTGGGAACCTGCAATATGGTATCTTCCATTCAGAAGGTATCCGAACACGATGTTAGCATGGATCATCACCAGGTATTGCCTCCAAGCCAAATAGAAGTATTGTAGCAATCAATATTCTCGGCATGGGAGGCAAACCCAAATGAACGCTCATCAAGCATTTGGGTAGATAGGTCTAAGGAGTCAGGTACCTCTTTAGATCCTTGGTCGCATGTACATTCTATGGAAGAAGGAATTTCTCAGTCGATGAACATAGAGGGGGCACCATGGGAAGATTACCACCATCGTTCCCATCTTCCGGATTACAACGAAGATTACTCCAACGACCTTAATCATCCATCATTTTTTGATTTTCTACCAAATACTATAAATACGGTGGATTCCGAGTGAAATTTGTCCAATATTCAAGAAACTATTGCCATAAATATCTTGACAAAACCAGATGTTGTAGAAAATATTCATGTCGGAAAATCTCTTTCTTCTTTAGAACTAGAAGTATATTAAGCTCTCTTTCGCAAGTTTAGAGATGTCTTTGCATGGTCATATGAAGAAATTCCAAGCATTGACTCAAGCATAGTTGAACACGAAATTAAAAGGTATCGAGATGTCAAACTAGTAAGACAATGGCTTCGGAAGGTGCACCCAAAGAAAGCCGCTACCATCAAGGAAAAAGTTGAAAAACTTCCCCATGTTGGTTTCATTTACCCGGTTCCTCTAACTGATTAGGTATCGAACATTGTTCCTGTGTTGAAAAAGAGGAAAAATTAGAGTGTGTGTTGATTACGGGGATGTAAATCAAGCTTTTCCAAAGGATAACTATCCTACACCCTTCATTGACCAGATAATTGATGAATGCACTAGATGCGAAATCTTTTCATTTATGGATGGATTTTTTTGGTATAATCAAATTAATATCCACCCACAGGACCAGTCAAAGACTGCATTTATCTGTCTTTGGGGCACATTCGCGTACCGTAAGCTACCTTTTGGTTTAAAGAACGCAGGGGAAACTTTTTAGAGGGCAATGAATTATGCCTTCCATGACATCAAGAACATCGTTCAACCATACCTCGACGATCTTCCGGCTCACTCGCGAAAGCGGACCAATCATCCGCAACATTTGAGAGAAATATTTCTACGTTGCCGACACTACAAAATAAGACTCAATCCGCACAAGTGTGCGTTTTGTGTCAGTTCTGGTCATTTACTTGGCTTTGTAGTTTCAAAGGACTAGCTTCGTCTCGACCCATGCAAGGTTCAGGCAATCATCGATTTGCCTCCACCTTCAAATTTGCTTCAGATTCAGAAACTCCAAGGGAAAGCAAACTTTCTGAGGAGGTTCATTCCAAATTATGCCGAACTTGCTAAAGGTTATATGCGTCTCTTGAGAAAAGAAATACCCTTCAACTGGGATCAGGTCGTGCAAGCTTCCTTTGATGCCCTAAAGGAATCCCTAATAAAACCATCATTAATGTACACTCCAAATTATCAAAGAGACTTTAACTTGTATCTGGCTGCAGCAGATACGACCATCGCAATGGTTTTAGTTCAAGAAGACAATGGAATCGAACATCCTATTTATTATTTAAGTCAAAAATTAAATGATACAGAAAGTAAGTACTCCTATGTTGAAAAGCTGGCTCTCGCAGTAGTTCAAGCAATACAGAGATTTCAACACTATGTTCTCTTTCAAAAAACTACCATTTTGTAAGATTGCAACCCCATGACTTACATCTTGTCGAGACAGTTGCTTGGGGGAAAATATTCAAAGTGGATAGCAATTTTGCACGAGTTTGATCTAAAATTCGTAAAATCCAAATCAAAGAAAGCTCTAGTTTTCGCGGAGTTACTATGTGATTTCCCATTGTCGTCCAACGATTCAACATCTAAAGCAACAATCATGGATGAACTTTTGTTTCTGATATCTTCAAGCGATCCGTGGTATGGAGATATAATCATTTATCTCCAAACCCAAACGTATAGGTCTAATACCTCTCGCTCAGAACAACAATGTACTCGATACCAAGCATAATACTACATGATCGTCAATGATACGCTTTACCGTCGTGGTGTCGATACAGTTCTGTGAACGTGCCTCACGAATGAGGAGGCTGAAAAAGTACTGAATGATTTTCATTCAGGCGCATGTGGGGGGCATCAATCTGGTTATGCTACGGCACAAAAGATTTTACAAGCGGGATACTTCTGGCCAACAATGTTCAAAGATTGCATAACCACAGTCAAAAGTTGCCATGCTTGTCAAATCTTCAACCACAAAACCAGAATACCACCCGCACCTCTGCAGCCAGTAGTTGCTGTTAGGCCATTCGCCAAATGGGGCATAGATTTCATGCAATGTAACCCCACCTCGACTCGGGGGCATGGGTATATCATATTCGCTATTGACTATTTTACAAAATGGGCTGAGGTGATGCCTACCTTAACCAATAGCGACGAAACAACCGCTCTTTTCTTTTTCAATCATGTAGTCTCCAAGTTTGGCGTTCCACAAGCTATAGTCACAGATCATGGATCGCATTTCCGTAATCACATGACGGTAGAATTAGCCGCCAAATTAGGACTATCCCATGATAGCTCTACTCCCTATTATCCGCAAGCTAACGGGCAAGTTGAGGCGATCAACAAAGTCATGAACCGCATGCTACAAAGGATGATTGGAGTCCATAAACGGATTTGGCACCTAATCATGTACTCAGCCTTGTGGGAATACCGAACATTAGTAAGAAATGCGACCGATTTACGCCCTTTCAGCTGGTGTATGGCCTGGAAGCAATCTTACCAGTTCAATGCAAAATTTCATCCCTTAAGCTCGCAGCTGACATCCTCCCTGGAATTTCAGAGGAAGAGGCTCATTTCTTAGAGTTAATCCAACTGGATGAAACCTGTCGTGACACCGCCTTCGCTAATGAATCACATGAGAAATGAATCAAAGCACAATTTGACAAGAATGTCAAACCCCGCGTTTTCTCAGAAGGTGACCCGGTCTTGCTTTATGATCAAGAATCTGATAAATTGGGAGCAGGTAAGTTCCATTCTTTATGGATGGGTCCCTACATTTTTAAACATGCATTAGCAAAAGGAGCCTACAAGCTAGTAGATCATGACAAGATTCCACTGTCACAACACCGAAACGGGTTGTACCTTAAGTTTTACTATGCTTGACTGGGCATGGTAACCTCTTCATATGCTTTTGTTACATTTTTGTTTTCGTTAAGAGTGATAGTTTTGGTTGGGTAATCCAATTTTGCATTTTGTTGTAGATGTCGAACCCATTGGAGTCATTTGTTGGATACCTGACGGGGCGAGTCGTAGTACACAGAACCTATCTTCTGCAGCTTCAGTCATCTTTGATCCAAGCGGTGAGTTAGTGAGTTTCAGAGAGGCGACTATTGGTCAATCAACGAACAACATCGCTGAATATAGTGCGTTCATAGAACTCCTCTCTGATGCCATCGTGCATGGCATACACCAACTTGTCATCAGGCTAGACTCGCAGCTTATCATTCTACAGCTTACAGGCATCTATTCCATTCGAAATGTTGTGTGTGGAGCATGATTGTTCAAAGGTCTTTATTTCAGCCAGATGTATACCCTAGGAAGTCTTGTACACCCCTCCACGCGGGGGGTGCGGGGGGGACTTGTCCCCCCTGTGGGGGTCCAGGGGCTCGGGGGCAGCACCCCGAAGCTAAAAACAAATGTAAAATTACCTTGTAAAAGTATAGTATTTTCTAGTCAATCTAGGTCGTTCATTAGGCGGATGATTTGATGGTAGAACTTATGTTTAGTTTATGGTTTTTTGCCCTAGAAGGAAACCCCTCTATTTGTATGAGGGTATTGTATTTGAGGCTGTGAAATAGATGTGTATTATGTGAGCGAGAAATAGAGAGGTGAGACTGTGAGAGAAAACAGAGGATATTACAGCAGATTTGCTGTAGGTTGTGTCTCTTCATTTTGCTGGATAATAGAAAGGAAGGACTGGTTGTTCAGGGTGGACGTAGCCCAAACTGGGTGAACCATGTATATCTGTGTCTCTCTTGTTTTGTGTGTTTTCTGTGTTTATATTTCTACAATATTTTATGTGTTCCATTGCTCCATAATATATAATTTTCTAACACGAAATCTAGCTATCTATCACATGTTCCTAAGGGACAAGATTTTGGAAAGGCACTTCGATTATATTCAATATCAACATATTTCCAGAAACTTAAACACATTAACCGATTCATTAGCAAATTATGTGTTAGATAGACATTTGCAACATTTGTAAAAGAAAAGCATTTTATCAATAACTGCATCAGGATCATATAACTTAACTGAAATAAAGCTATGAAAATAATATATATATATATATATATATATATATATATATATATATATATATATATATATATATATATATATATATATATAACTGTTTATAGTTTGTACATAGTGTTCTGTGTCCAAGAAAAAATCAGTCATATGACCCAAAAACTCAAAATGCAAGGGGGAACCCTAATCTAATGGTGTTGGTGATAACTAGTCACCGCTTGTGAAATCATGTGCAAGAGCCTACTTCATCGGCTTGGCACACCAGTGGTATGGTGCTATAATCTCAGAGGTAGCTCATCAGTCCTCACATCCGGAATACCAAGGGTGAGACCCTCGATCTGATCCTGTAACACCGCAAGGGTCTCGGATACATCCAGGTCACGAAGAATGGCCCTCCCTACAACCTCTCCTGCTGGAACGACAACTGTTGCTCTCGAGTGCACTTCTGGTCGCACTGGCCTGATATCTGCATAAGCACATGAGTTTTGATTAGTCTTGATAAATATTTAGAAAACATAAGAACATTATAAAAATAAATAAGCAAAGATATGGTCAAAAAGTTTTACCTATGACACCCCACTGCTCGCCACCGGCAGCACCAAATCTGGGCCACCCCAGAAATCCATCCCAACATATGGATACTTGGCATAAACCATCTACTGACGGTTGAACCACTCGAAGAAAGCATCATAGAATGAAACCTACGATTGACTAGAATGTTTGGCCATAAGGTCAACCCATCTCTGCATCCGTGGCTCAGTCAGTGGTGGTAGGCCAAGTGAGATGTACTCGATAAACTAGTCAAAAAGTAGATGTCCTCAACAGTCATGGGGATGGATTTGCCTCTTATCTGAGACACTTGGTTGGTAGGATCCCATGCATCAAGGAAATATTGCAACAAGCTTATTTGTTGCCTCATGCTAGACATGCGGAAGAACTTGAGCAAGCTACAGTTTTGCAATGCAGTTACCGTACCTAGATCATGTAGGGAAACCATGTCCTCTTCTTCATGCTCATGTTCATGCCATGTAACAACCATTTTTGCTCCGATGAATCTGTGAAAAGCAAACAAGAGAAGAATTAGGACCCTGATTTGGCAAAAAACAAGCAAAATTTCCATGAAAAATCAGTGCAAAAGTTTTCCTCCTTGCGCCCATTATACCCTAGCTATGCACTAGGTGAGATGCATCCTAACTGACCAGTGGCCAGTCTAGGATGCATCGTACTTTTCGATATATACTTGGTGATATGGGGACATAATGAAATGTTCAAACCCTAGGGGCCCAAAAAGGCAGGAAAACATGCTCAGAATTCAAAAAGGAAAGAATGCAATTGAAGAGCTCAGGTTTAGCTCCTACCTAGTCCAGATTGCATTGAAAATCATCCATAGAATCTCCCAGAATCAGCTGATGAAAATCAAGGGGGAAAACACCTCCACAGCTCCAACAGTCACAACTCCAAATGAAATGGTAAAATGAGGGGTTAAAAACTATTTTTAAGTTACCTTTCACATAATTTAAGTAGGGTATTAGCTTTTCAACTCATTTTTTAATCATATGTCCTTATTTCTAATCAGTTTGATGGAGCAATTGAACAGGTAGTACGACCGTCAAAAGAACATAGTGTTAACGGTGAATCGAATATCAATGACCATTAGCACGAGCAATTTTATACAAAGTTCAAGCTTGTTAAAAATTAAACCTAGCAAGGAGCATATGTTCCACCAGAGTTTAAGCTCGTTAAAAAATGAACCTGCCTCCGGTAAATAACCATTGTGAACGCATTATCATCAACTTTTGAGCCTTCGTCATGTTCTTATTATCACCTCCACTCTGTTTTAGCTGATCATACGCCTCCATTTGATTGTTTACCCCTTTTGAGGAATAGCTGCGAATAGTGATTCTATTAGCCATCTTCTTAACACTGTCGTGATTGGAAAGTTCCAACCCTCAGCTGGAACCAGCTACTACCCAAAAATATCACTCGTTCCTCAAAACAAGTCTCCTTTAAGCTCTTTTCACCTGACTCATAAAATATGAAAATATTGCCAAGCAATTGGCCTCTCTAGCTCGTTAAAGTGATTGGAAGTGCCATCCCTCCTCTAGATTTTAATATTTTTTTGACCTGAGGGATTATTACACAAAAATATCGAGCGTTTGTCTTGTTCGGCTCGTTAAAAATATCGAAAAGTCATCCCTTTTGCATTGTTTTATACTTTTTCGGACTTAATGGATTATACTACGAAAAATGAATATTGGAGTTTCCTTTCCATCTCTTTTCAGAATCTCTAAAATTGAAGAGTGATTCTATTAGCCATCTTCTTAACACTGTCGTGATTGGAAAGTTCCAACCCTCAGCTGGAACCAACTGCTACCCAAAAATATCACTCGTTCCTAAAAAACAAGTCTCCTTTAAGCTCTTTTCATCTGACTCGTAAAATATGAAAATATTGCTAAGCAATTGGCCTCTCTAGCTTGTTAAAGTGATTGGAAGTGCCATCCCTCCTCTATATTTTAATATTTTTTGGACCTGAGGGATTATTACACAAAACGATTGAGCATTTGTCTTGTTTGGCTCGTTAAAATATCGAAAAGTCATCCCTTTCGCATTGTTTTATACTTTTTCGGACTTAAGGGATTACACTACAAAAAAGGAATATTGGAGTTTCATTTCCTTCTCTTTTCAGACTCTTTAAAATTGAACAGGACCGAGTTATCCTTGTCATTAAACTGGTTAAAACAATAGCGACAAACTTGTCCATTCAGACAAGAGCGAGTTTCACTATCGCTAGGCTCGTTAAAACATAGCGACAGCTTTGCCCGAAGGGAAAATTATAGAACAAGCATATGTTATCCTCCTCAAGCTTGACAAAATAAAGAGGTACTCATTAGAAATGATTGGGGAAAATTGGGAAGAAAGCTTGAAGAAACTTTATTGATAGCAAGTCGCTCTTGAACATGACACTTTCACTCCATCACCATGGTTGAGTCGGGTTGGGTTATTCCATTCACTGGTCACATCACCATTGGTCCATCGTACCATCCACTTTTGGAATTAATTCTACCAATCCATTTCAGTGTTGCCAGTATGTTCAAGAGAAGTCGCTCAGAGAATTCACCTACCTAGCTTATGTCTCATCCGCTGCAATACCTTCACACTTGATTCTTTCATGACTGCCACCCTGAACCTTGTATCATCAGATCGTTTTCACCTCTACAAAATCATTTTCTCCGTTCTGTGTCATAGATGTGGGATCCATCAATGCCCTCCTACGATAGGTCACTTCTTGTTGACATCAGCTCGTTATCCAAGAATCCGACCTAGGAACAACCCTTTCAGTACTTTGAAGCTTGCATGCCTCAATGGCAAGTTTCTCACTTCTGGCGACAGGTTTACATTAATGGCCTTCGACCGAAATATTTTGCGTGGTGTTCAACATTGACTCATGTATTCACACCACGTGAATTGTACTGCAATACCTTGAGGGTCATCATCATCATCAGTGATTCCTCTCGTGCCTGTTAACAGCTTATATCATCGGCTAGTAATCAGGAAATGTCCTTCCATGTTCAACATCTGAACATATTTTCACATGGATCGACTTGTACTTTCGGGAGACGATTGAATGAGTTTTGAAGACCTCGGATCTAGTTTCATCCATCCGGGCTGTGATATATTTAGGAAAATAAAGACATCAAATGTACATCATTGCTGCACAGATAATCATCCAAACTAAGGGATGATGGCTCTACCAGAATAATCAGTCTGCACATAGACGGTTGTTTGTCCTATGTACATGAAAATGAATTTATCAAGCTGAGCATGGGAATGCCCGCCTCAGCCAGATCATGAAAATATTATGAAGATAATGTATTGTATTGTATCTTATTACAAGTCACCGTCCAGATCGGAAAACCTCACATCCTCATTATAAAGCATTTCACCCGACATCAAAAGACTTACGACCTCATGCTTTAGGGGGCAACTGTTATAGACATATTTTGGCACTGCAACCCCAATCACATATGTCCATAAACCAAGGGCTTCTAAGTCTCTAAAAGTGTTGTTTCATACCCTAAAGGAGCAAGGTCAGCTGATTACATCATCTCCCAGAAGTTCTCCATGAAAAACTACTCAGAACTGGTCAAAGCATCACCATAAATTTCCCAATGCTAAGGGTGCGATGCATCTCACCTGCCACATGCAAAAAGTGCGATGCATACTGGAAATTCCTTCTGTAGGGTGCGATGAGTGAGAGTAGACAAATGGCACAAGCCGTTTGCTAGGTGGAGACCCTGAGAATCTTCTAGAAGCTGCTCATTTGACACTTACCTCCCTGAATTCGCCCAAGGATGAGTAAGAGATCATGAAATATCCAAGTGTAACCAAGAACTATCAGAGAGATGACACTAATCAAAATCCCAGAAGCTGACTCACCCCCCTGCAAATATCTATATATGGATCCCTCATCCCAGAGATCGAAAGGTTGGAATTTGGTTATTTGCAAAGAAGTGTTGTTGGTTTCTCTTTGAAGACATTGTTGGGTGATCTTTCTTTGTATGAGGTGAAGAGGTCTTTCAAGCTGGTTGGATGGCACTGGGTCAGACCAAGTGGTTGTAATCCTCTCTTCTACTACTTTTATTAATAAAGCTATTTGAGTTTTCCTCCATATTCTTGTGTATCTCTGAATAATGTGTTGATATATGGATTTGTATGGTCAATATATATCCGATCCTATATTGTTTATAGTGATAGATCTCTATGCTTTGATGGTACTATGTTGCTGTGATTCTACAGGTTCTCTTTGAAGCGGGACAAGTAAGGAAGCAGTTGCGAGATTCTGTTGAAGGGGAAAGGAAATAAGCAAGGAGCTAAGCGAAAGACTGAGGTTGGTACTCTTTGATTCTTTCTCATCTATCTCTTGTAAAGGAAAGCACAAGTGACTTTAGTTTGTTTGTTTCTAAGATAGCTACCCGTCTTAGTGGGACTAGCAGTTCTGAATAGACACTAGTTTTCCTGGTAACAAAGCCCGTAGACACTTGTTCAACCACATCTTTGGTATTGCTTTCAACTTTGTCTTTTGATCCAGCTCTCTTGGAGGCCATGTTACATGTACTGTTGAGAAGATTCCCAACACCTGTTGTACCTGGAGATAGAAAAGACACTTACAGAAAGCCAATGTTAGTTGAAAACATAAATCAACTCAGTAATCAATTATGCAACAAACTGGGTGATTGTTGGGCAAGATTGCGAAGCATTGACTCAAAGAGGTTGGGAGACTGTCAGCTGGAACTATGCATTGTGTAGTCCCAACTGCCAGTGTGGATTGTTGCTAATTGAAACTATGTAATGTGCAGTCCAGAGTGGTTGAATGTGGACTGGAACTGCAGAATGCATAGTTCAGTCTAGCTGGGTGGATGGCTGGAACTGTGCATTGCACAGTCCTAGTGGGTGGGACTGGGCATTCTCTCCCAGGATTGCACAAAGCAAAACTAGGAGCCACTGTCATGTAACCTCTATGCAATTCCTAGAGGCAAGGTGGAGCCTTGACTTTTGGGAATACACAGTGCATGTTGGGAGAAGCAAGATCTGGGTGAGGGAAGCCCAGATCTCACCAAGGGCAACCTGAAAATGTGAAGAACTGAATGAATGTGAAAAGATGGTGCAGATATGAGTGAATAGACATGAATGAAATCCAACCAAGCTTAGAAATTAGTTGAACAGGAAAAAAAATGAAGCTCATGAAGGGATTCGCCACAATAGCGACTATTAGTGTAGAACAAGGTCATACACGAGCAACTAATGAAATGCAATGCAAAACTAGAAACGACACTTCTACAAGTTAAAACAAAAATTGAAATGGTAGCGGTTGTTCACTAAAACAAGTAAAAAAAACACTCACACAAACCAGGAAATCAAAAGCGGCAAAAGACTGGAAAGAAAAACTTACCCAGAAAAGTTGTGCCAACTATGTCGAAGGTTCCCAGATGCCTCGGGAATGCCAGAGCTCCAAAACCGA
Source organism: Pinus tabuliformis (assembly GCA_031772625.1). Taxonomy (NCBI): domain Eukaryota; kingdom Viridiplantae; phylum Streptophyta; class Pinopsida; order Pinales; family Pinaceae; genus Pinus; species Pinus tabuliformis. Next base: position 825,086,544 of record CM062815.1, read on the forward strand.
ATGTGAAAAATGAGCTATGGGGAATCCATTAAATAGATGTTTTAGATTTAGGGTCTATGACGCACATGCCACAAATATAGGAAAAAGTGACACTTGGAGGGAAGTTTCTAAAATCAACTTTGCATGTAATGCCCAGTGACTAAAAAGAGATCCCGAAAATCTATGGATCTTTTTTTCTCTTTTTATTTTTTTCTTTTACGATAAAAGCTTCCATGAATGCAAGGGAAAATTGCATTGTTCTGGAGGGATCCAGACAACCTACCTACACATGCAATGGAAGCCAACTAAGGAAACGCTTATGTGATGTTTCTGGGCTGAGAGGCCCCAACTGTCTCACAAGTTCTGCTCAATTTTCTAGAGCAAGGTTGTTGGCCTACTTTGCTCAATTTTCCAAAGCAAGGTTGATTGCCTACTCTGTGAAATTTTTGAGTGTAAAGTAGCTATTAGGCTACTATGCTCAATTCTTCAGTGAAAGGCAATTGCCCTCTAGGATGGCACAATTTTCCTAGACAACACAAGACTGGATGTGAACCAAGTTGTTGGGTTAGCTTGAGGTTAGTCAACATAACAAGAAAGTGAACACAAGTTGTTAAGAAAAATATAAAAACACATTTAACGCAAGTACCTAAGAAGTAGAACATGCATGCTAATATTTCAAGGACGGAGACTCCAAAATGAAGTGAAGGTGAAATTTTGGAGGGTGGTTGTAGCCTCTACAACATTGGCAACACAGTGGTAGAACTCTAGCTCTCTCTATGGACCTTGTTTTGTGAAAAGTGAGTCTAACTACGGAAGTATTGTTTTATTCTTTGATCATCATGGCTTCAATACTAAGCTTGAGTTAAAGATATATTCCCTACCATTCTCTCGATCGGTTAGCACACATACCAAGCCAAGCCAACTGAGTTATTTTGATTGGGGATGAGAGGTATATTGGTGCACAATTAATATAAATGTTATAGTCTTAGTTTCATCTCTGGTGTTTCTCTGCCACCAAAAGGCCTAAACACTACCCCGGTAGTGTCACACAAGGACACAAGCATCACTCCGCTGCCAGCGAGCCTGGTCTGTACCCAGGCGGAGTTACTTGCATCACCTCTCTTTGCAAGAATCCTTTCTCTTCTCTCACCTTTATTTTTTTCCTCATTTTTCATATTTTTCTCATTTTTTAAAGAACTGTGCACACACACTTATTCATTTTCAGAGGCAAAAGAGGGATCCTGACTTATTGAGAGAAAAGTAGGTTGTCCCTTCAGAGAAGTATGTTATATATACCTTTGACATACTTGTTAATGTTTTTCCCCTCACCTTACTCTACTTGACTGAACTGACAATAGTTAACCCAAAAAAACTTATTAGAGTAGGTGGCACTAGTCAAAAGTGAAAGTGTTGTGTTTTCACCAAGACTCAATCTGAACATAACATATTTTCCATTAGGGTATCATCAACTGAAGAAAACAAGCCCTTCATAAAGAGAGAGGACAACAGATAACCAAGTGTTGATAGTTGTACACATCCTCCTGTACTTCACCTTGCTTGTCTCATGATCCACACACGGTTTCATGCAAAACTAAACCTATGGGTGCAAACAAGCAAAGAGTAGAAGTAAAAGAAAGCAAACCAAGTAAGCAAGAAAGAAATGCAATGCAAACAATAATTCAAAGGAAAATGCAAACAAAACAAAATAAAGGCAAACAATAATCCTACTCCTAAACTAAACAATGCATGTGTCCACTCACATAAAGTGATATTTCCAATGGAGCCACCATCGCATTAGTTGACCCATGTTGGTTAAGTCTTGGTTAACAATAAATATAAGCATTTAAACCAACAAACAAGAAATATATAATAGTGAAGGCAAACAGGCTCTGAGTTTAAAAGTGTCCACAGAAAAGAAATGAGTAAAAGCACAAGATAAGCATTATGCGGACATATCATGGTGATGCAACACATTGTGCACATACAATAATCATACACACTCTTTTGACCATGATAAATGAGAAAACATGAAAAAGAAAGACAACATAGACTTTTCAAGAGTGTGTGTTGTATATGATTCCTCCAATACACGAGCGATGGGTTCATGTGATTCAAGTGGAGTATGTGAAATATGTGAACTATATTGATCTTCAATATAAATAGGAGAGTGGTGGGGAGCCTTCGTTATTTCAATAAATTTCTTATCGGAATTAGAAATGACCTCAAGAAAATGAGGACCTAACATAACCATCAATGTGGGTTGAAGTGCCTCGATAGCTTGAGAAGTTTCCACTTCATCATCAAGTAGATCATCAAATACGAGTGGCTTAGAAAGATTTACAATGAATGAATCATCATCATGATAGAATGAAAGAGTAAAGGGATCATGATAGTCATGATCATAAAATTGAATATGTTCATTGACATCCTCATGATCTAATGAATCATACAAAGGGTTTGATTAAAATCATGAATGTTCACCCTTTTTGTTTTGAGAAAGAAAAGATGATAGATTGGGAGGACTTGCAAAGAAATATGTGTCTTCTCCATGATCAAATGACAAACTAACATCCGGTATTTTTTGTGAATGATCAGAATAAAAAACATTTAGGGATGGATTCTCACAAGACAAACCAGAAACAACAGAATAACAAAAGATGTCAGGAAATAGTGGATGAGGTGTAGACAGAAGGATTTCATCCTTCACCACATGTTCTTCTTCAGCTTCCCACACAAACCCATCATAAATGACAGCATAGGTTGGTTTCTCATCACCAACTCTGTCGATAACTTGATCCTCATGAACAACAAGTGTGGTGTCTGGAATGGGAGAACACAACATAGTACAATCCAGAGGATCAACAAAATTAGAGGACAGAGGTTGAGATAACGAAACATTATGACAACCAACAGGATTGTAAAGAAAATCTGTGCAGATATCTAGAGCAGGTAGGGTGGGAGGATGTGACAGTTCAACATATGTGCACACACTTTCTCCCACCTCACACTGTAGAGCTAGAGCTGTTTGATGAGAACTGGATGGAGGTTCACTTGTGAAAGCAACCTTGTCTGTCTTATATTTTGTAGCTCTAACGTCGAGGTATTTTGGGAGATGTTCGAATGATTCTAATATATGTGGATAATTAAATATGTGAAGAAGATACCGAAATATTTCACAAAGAAACTTCCAATCAATTTCACCTTCAAGGATTTGAAATGAAATATTACGAAAGCAATCCCAAAATTTCACAAGGGACTCATCAGGTTCTTTTCGTAATTGCAAAATTTTATTTTTGAGTGCTTAACAATCATAGTGATAGAAAGAACTTGTCAACTATCCAACCAACTGATCAAAAGAGTGAATAGAGGCATCGGACAGTGTGACACACCACATCAGTGCATTCCCATGAAGTGCAAATGCGAATAGAGAGCAGGCAATGTAATCCTCAATGATTTCATGCCTTTCACAAAAGTGAGTGAAGGAAACATTGTGCCTAAGAAAAGCTACTCCACCTTCATAATCGTATGTGTTATGTGACAAGTCCTTCCAAAGCTCCTCCGATATCTCAAAATCATTTCCATAAGACAGACATGTCAGAGGATTAATTGTATAGTAAGTCATGACAGATGTGCAGAGATTCAAAACAAACTTTGAGGACTCAGCTTGTCATCTAGCCCTCCTTCTAGTGCCAAAAATATTGGTGGTACTAGACCCGCCAACAAGTCAAGGGATCTCCCCGATAAGAACTCCCATCTACACCTTAGACCTTTTGGAGTAGGAGTCCCAACAAAGCTATGCCTTGACTGCGATAATGAGTAGAGGTAAGTAAGATAACTTTGTCGGAAGCAAGTGTGTCACCTTGCGGCGAGTCGAGAGGGATGCATGGGGAGGTTATAACACATGGAGGGGGGGAAGAAGTATATCACTTAGATGCCTCTAATAGTAGGCAGCCTAAAAGGAACACACGAGTTGAATGACATCACAAGTTGGAAAGAAGAATAGTTGACAATCCAAAGTGATGGGTTAAACCAACAACACAACTTCAACAAGATTCATACAATCATATACAAAATAGTTCATACACAAATGTGTAAGTGAAACAACATAAATTGCTAAAGTAACCAGAATAGTCGAACTACAATAACAACATATGCATGAAGACATGTTGGCTATGTTATATTATATATAAACTGAAAGTTCCATCCATACATACAACCATGATAGCCACTAGCCCCAATAGTGGAACATTATAGTTAACATTACCTGCTCCTCCAAAGCGATGTCCTCACCCTACACCGTGGAGAAGCCAAGGCTCATCACAATACTCTCCAAGCCCTCTCTAAGCAATGCCTAGCAAAATCTTGGCTCCCAAAATCATGTTCTATGAGTTGTGAGGTTCTATTTATAACAAAGGGTGGGGTGACCGTTCACATTCCCCTTTGTGACTTTTGGACTACCCTCATGGCTCTTCAACTTCATTACATATAACTCTGCACATTACATATGATTGTTTACATTCCACTAATGACACTTGGAATTTCAGTTACGTCATGTTTACAAAAATAATACACTTTCCACATATACCCATGTGGGAAAAAATAGGCTTGAGTTAGCTAGATAAGACAACACTAAGGCTTAGACGGTTGTGGAAAGACCAACCCGTCAACCACCTCTCTGTGATCTTTGATAATGAACTAATTCGAAGCCTAGTATTGCATAATGGTGTCTGCGTACTGTTTGATGATGTCTTTCTGGAAATGAACTCTTGCCTCCATTGCTTCCTCGTATACTTATTTGGAACCTCTATCCAACTCGTCTTGTAACATGCGTAGCTTAGTCTTCAGCACAGTGAAAACAATGACATATCTCAACGTATTCTCTGCACTGATCTAAAAATATGCATTGGTGTCCATGTGCATCAATTGATCAAAGTACATGTCAAGCTCCAGTCGGACTTGCTTCTTCTCTTTGGTTTTAGTGAGTATTCTAATTGATAGGGTGTCATTCTTTCTCACCACGACATCCAAACTCTTGAACAATCGTGCATACAAAGCCTCAACATTAGTGATGAGCGGCAAGAGTTTCTCATAGTTCTGGATCAGACTCCAGCTGTGTGCTTTGTCCAACTCTACCTGTGGTTTCATCATCTTGTGCAAGCGAAGTGGGGCTCCCTTGTACTTCATTTCCCATGTATGTACATGATCAACAGTGGTAGTTATATATGTGAGTGTTTACGCTATCTTGGTGTATCGTTGTTGGTGACCATGTAGATGGACATCTACCTTGTGCATGGTGATGAACCTATCATACAGTCTCTATATTACTGTCTCAAGAGTTGACACTTCAGCATGTATCGCTTTCATCAACTCTGCTCTGGAAGATCCTGTCGATTATTCCTCTCTCTACCTAGTTTCTTGTAATTCCTTAGCCATGAGCTCATTTTCTTCTATAAAGAACTTCACACTTGAGATTGTGGCTTCAAAATAAGGCTTCGTAGTATTGGCCAAGGTAGTTGGATGTCTTCACATGTTTGACAAAATAACATGTTCTTCAAATTGCATAGGTGAATCATGCTCATCCGGGATGTGCGTTCTCCATGCCTATACAAATCTTTATTGTGACTCATCAAATGCTATGTTGTACACATCTATTCCTGGATTATCCTTCAGGAGAATGGTATCCCCTTATTCACTTGTGACTTGATCTACTGCTGTAGTTGGTGAAGCAAGTGGGGCGACCTTGGTTGCTTTTGGCATGAGGTCAGTGTCTTGATCTTGTTACGATTGTACACCGTCTATGTCCATCGGTTCTACTATCAATTCATCCTATTGAGAAAGTTCCTATTCCTGTAGTTTCTCACCATGTTCATCATCTATTTTTGGATCTTAATCTTCAACATGCATTGGCATGTTTTCTTCTACCTGTTTCCTTGCACTTCCTCCTGTTCATGTTCCTTCTATGCTTCGTTCTCTCTTTTGCACAACGCTTGTTCTTCTTTCATCTTCTGCTCCATTTCCTACAAATTCCTCTCGTCTCTTCTAGTCTTTTCTTATCTCTTGTTTTTTGCACTCCTCTCCTGTCACATATTTGATTCTATCTCCAAAGCTACTCTCTAAACCAGTGGATCTTCCTTAAACTTGTATCTTTGCTCTACCTCTGCACTTTCAGAAATATTCCTCTTTCCTTTGTCTTGCGCAAGTTTTCTGCTTGTTGTTGCTATTGTTGTTTCTCCCTGTGGTGATGCTGCCTTGAGTGGTGCTAGCCACTCTACTACCATGCTGATTAGTTCGTGGAGCCTAGAGGAGTTATAGCAATATCTCCAAGGGTAATCCTCCAACGAATGACACACCCCATGGATCCAAAGATATTACACTCTCATACAGTGGTCCCTGCGTAAGCCATGCATATCATAGGGATTGAAACTCTTGGTACCAAATATAAACTTCTTGAAGTCCTCGACCTCACCATCCAGTTATTTCAATATCCATATCACATAAAACCCAATTTTCAAAGGAAGTATAGGCAATGGTGCCTTATTATTCTTGTGCAGTCCAATTGATAATCCTGTCGAGATGTGGTATGCAACCACGTGCATGACTAGCTTTTCTGTGGAAAACTTCATCAACAAATGTGGAGCCTTCTCCATGTTGTACATCTTGATGAAGGTGCCATCAGGTGAGGCATACTAATCTACAATGTTCAACAACACCTCCATTTATGCCTGAGACATGCAAGGTGGATCATGTTCAAAGATCATTGTGTACAAAGGGGCAATGAAGTGGTCAGATATTCTATCCATCACTCCTTAGTAGCTGCACTCTGAGAGAGAATTGCAATATACATTCACAACATTCTATGAAGGTGTTCATGCCCAACTCATGCTAGGAAACTATTGATGGGCACAGATTGCATCGAGCAGGTAGGCGGACATGAAGAATCTTGCTTGCTGATCCTTGGGCGAACTCTGGTTATTTGGTACATGGACTTTCAGCTGGAGAGACAACATGTTGGACAATTTGAAAGGTTTTCCTTCACTTCCTAGTTAATCCAACATAACAACCCAACTCTGTGGGAAGGTCTCCATACTCTCTTTTCCATATAAGTGACATGCACAGACGACCAAGAGTTGGTAAGCCTTCCTGAGTGTCTTTGTCTTGTAGATCTAGTTGGGTGTCATCTTGAGCTTTGATGGCTCCCTTACCTAATGCTTCAAGATGTCTCTTGTGTTCGCGTTGTTGTTGGGAGTGTAAAATGATGCATCCATCATGTTCATTGGCTATGGAAAATGATGCATTTGTTGATAATATTCTACCCTGAAGGTAGAAATCTCTAATCCACTAACACTACTCAATATCATTGTCTCAAGATTAGTGTGTGAGATAATCCAGTGGATCACGTCTGTGCACAGGAAGGTGGGATACCTGCATGCAACCTTGTACAATCCTGACTTATGAATGTTCACATAGACATGACAGTCCTCCAGATTGTCCTCAAAATTTCCTATGAATATAGTGTTGATGTCTTTCCATGTGATCTTTATGTCTTTCTCAATGAAGAGATGTGTGTCTGCATAAATGGGCAAGATCATAGACACTCTTTCGACCACGTCTTTGGTACTACTTTCAACTTTGTCTTTTGGTCCAACTCTCTTGGAGGCCATGTTACCTATATTGTTGAGAATATTCTCAACACCTGTTGTACCTCGAGATAGAGAAGAAACTCATGACAAGACAATGTCATCTGAAAACATAAAGAAACTCAAGAATCAATCATGTAGCAAACTGGGTGGCTGTTGGGAAAGTTTGCACAACATTGACTTAGAAAGGCTAGGAGACTGTCAGTTGGAACTGCACATTGCATGGTCCCAGCTACTAGTAAGGCCTACTACTTATTGGAACTACATAATTCACAGTCCAAAGAGGCTGACTATGTACTGGAACTGTGCAATATGCAGTTCAGTCTAGCTGGATTGTTGTCTGGAACTACGCATTGTGCAGTCCCAGTTGGCAAGATTGGGCACTGTCTCTGAGGATTGCACAAAACATAGTTGGGAGCCATTGTTAGCCACCCTCTATGCAATTACTGGAGGGAAGGTAGAGCCTTGACTTTCGGAATTCGTAGTTCATGCCACGAGAAGCAAGATCTGGGCCAAGGCAGCCCATACCTACCTAAGGTCAACCTCAAAATGCGAAGTACTAAATGAATTTGTAAATATGGTGCATATCAGAGTGAATATACATGCATGCAATCTAAGCAAGTGTAGAAATAAGTCAAACAAGTGTAGAAGGGAGTCACCGCAACAGTGATTGTTAGTGCATAATAGAGTCATGCATGTGACACTAAGGAAATGTGATGAAAAAATAGAAACTATACTTCTAAAAGTTAAAACATATTGAAATGCTAGCATTCGTTCACTAAAGCAAGGAAAACAACACTCACACAAGCCAAGAAATCAAAAGTCATAGAAAAAGAGGCAAAAGACATGAAAAGAAAAACTTACCTGGAAAAGTTATGTTGACTATGCGAAAGGTTCCTAGATGTCTTGGGAATGCCAGAGCTCCAAGATCGAATGTGAAGAATGAGATTTGGAGCATCCATTAAATATATTTGTCAAATTTAGGGTTTATGATGTGCATGCCACAAATCTAGGAAAAAGCGACAGTTGGCAGGAAGTTTCTAAAATCAACTTTGCATGTAACTCCGAGTTGCTAAAAATAGATCCCTAAAATCTAGGGATGGTTTTTCTCTTTTTTCTTTTTTTTCTTTTTTTGGGAATAGTTATCATGCATGCAAGGAGGAATTGTGTTTTTCTGGAGAGAACTGGGCAACCTACTAGCACATGCCAAGGACAATACCTTAGGAAACGCTTACGTGATGTTTCTGGGGTGAGTGGCCCCCGCTGTCTCACAAGTTCTGTGCAATTTTCTAGAACAAGGTTGTTGGCCTGCTATGTGTAATTTTCTAGAGCAAGGTTGGTTGCCTGCTCTGTGCAATTACTAAGTGCAAGGCAATTGTTAGGCTGCTCTATGCAATTCTTGAGTGCAAGGAAGTTGCCCTCTAGGTGGCACAGTTTTCCAAGTTGTTGGGTCAGCTTGCATTAGTCAAAAAAACAAGAAAGTGAACACAAGTTGTTAAGCGAAAGATAAAAACAACTGAAACAAAAGTACCTGCGTAGTGCAAGACGACTACTAAGATTTCAAAGAGGGAGGCTCCAAAACAAAGCAAAGGAAAATTTTTGGAGAGTTGTTGTAGGTGCTACAACATAAATCCTTATTTATTTCCTCATTATTTTCAATCTTATACTTTTGAGAGTTCTTAATGCTCACAAGTCTATTGCACTACCTATGTTGAATCATAGATCTGTGAAAAAAATGATATTCCTTTGTCATTCTTTAAGCCATTGGATTTTTTATTTTTTCCTCCATAAAGTATCCTCCTATTTAAGATGCTCTTACAGTTGGAGTTGAATAATAGCTTCTTAGTGGTTCAATTTTTCCATCCTTACCTCTTCAATGATAATTTTTCGAGGATTTCAACTCCTTTTCTAGTACATTCTTTTTATTATGGATGTTTCCTAATTCTTTAATATTCCACTCCTTTATCTTTATTTTGATACATCTAAGTGATTCTAAAAGTGTTATATAATGTTATCGTCCATGTTTTCTAATTCTTTCCACCAAGCTTCATTGTTGCTTAAGAAATAAGGTTTCATTAACCAAAAATATTTTAATATGAAGAATTTGTGCTTCGGACTCTCTTTCCAATCTAACAAAAGTCCTATCAACCAATGATTTGGCCCATTGCAATGTAGAAAAGAACCTTCAAATTTAATTCAATCCAAAATAAGAGATTCAAAGAGAAGGAATGGATCCAAATGTGGAAAATTTAGAGAATATTCCCCTCCTTTATTTTTCCAAGTATATACTCCATTGTTTATTTCCATGTCTATCATATTAGAATATTTGGAATGTCTATCAAGACATAAGTATCTTCATTCAATTTTGTTATATCCGTTAAAATATTTTATCATATTAAAATATCCTCTAATGATCCATGATTTTCCTCTAATGTTTTTGGAAATATTTTGGAGAATATTCTTTTCTAACTAATAATTAGGTCCATAAACATTAGTAACGAGGCCAATACATGTGAATCCTATTAGAATGAATCTAGTTGTAATAGTTCTTTGAGAAGTGAATGAGACAAGAAGTGAAATTGTAGAAGTATTCCAAAGAATGGCCATGCCTCCCAAAGCTTCATGAACATGATTTGTGAGTGGTTGACTACTTTTCCATACTTCCCTAGAGATTTTTTCCATTGATTCCACAAAAAAATTAATTTCTTATAGCATCATAATATCTAGAGATTCCTGCATGATTCTATTTTTAAAGAGTTTTTGCATAATTCTATTTTTTCAAGAGTTTCTTTATCATTAGCATTACCTTGCGTATATTGACTAGATATTTTTCCATTTCTTCTATGAGATGTTTAATACTTTTTTTACCCTTTTTCTTATCTTCCTTTATAGGCTTGGTTTCCTCTTTTTTTATATTACAATTTCTCCAAAAACTGAAGAAGAAGGAGGAGAAGAATGATTATCTTGGGCTTGCATCTAAAGTATTTCCTAAGAATTTATATCATATTTTGTAATGATTTTCACTTCCTCTTCAAGAATCACTAATAGATCTTTAGTCTTCCATTCTAGTGCTAGCATCTATAAATCCAAATCTTTTAAATCCATTTCCTTAAGATACTCTTCCTCTAAGTTGTTTTTCTTGTCCTCACCCATTTCGATATCTTCAATTCCATTTTTATGCTCCATTTTTTGAATTATTTCCAAAACAACTAGTTTACTCTTTTCCTAGGGATGGGTTTCCATTCATTCTTTTTCTTTTTTCAACAACCTTTGCTTGGTCTTGCTCTAGTTTTGGAAGAACAATATATCTATTGCCTTCTCTATTTTCCTCGATCAACAAGCCTCCTTTCCCTTTCTTGGAAATATTTTTCCTATTTTTAATTCTAGTAAAGCCTTCCTAATTTGGATTTATGTAGGAAGGAAATGAAATACAAATACAAACAAAAGCACAAAGCTACAGTGAAAGAAAAACTTTAATTCATTAATAACAAATTACTGAAAATTGTTACATGCAGAATGGAAATACACTAGTTCAGGTGATGGTAGCTTATCTTTCAGAAGAGATGTGGTGGTTACATGCCTTCTGAACTATGTTATAGTGAGTTTCAAAGGGCTTTATATCATTTAGAATCAATGGGAAACACTAAACATCCAAAAATCTAACCCTAGGAGATGAAGCGCCAAAAGCTTGTGAGCCCCGTTAGGGTTAGTTGAAACATCAACTTCCTCGGGTCATAAATTTGGCATACAATCTATGTTTGACTACCATAATACCTCATTTCTAATCTCTTTTTTTCCCAAAAAAATGTCTTTTAGGCCCTCAAAATGGCTCCAAAAGTTTAGGCCCTAAAAAACTACCAAAAATAGTAAGTTGTGCTACAATTGAGGAAACTAAAAGAAACAATTGTGGGGGTCCAAGTGGAATAGGTGGTTGGCCACCAATATCCACCTGCATCACTTCTTGATATTTTATTTATGTTCCTTGCGTGGGTTGCTACGTGAAAATTATACATAAAATCTCTAAAGCAATGAGCACATTCATGGTATTTCCTGAAACAAAAGGGAATATGTTCATAGTTTAGGAGTTGTTCCCATATGTTATGTAATGGCCCCGAAATAATAACACGCAATTAATTAGATTAATCAAGCGATTTATAATCAACACACAATTTATCACCTAGTTAACATTAAATTTCAGAAATATGAGTGTGAGCAGAGACAACTTACCTCTGGAAGGCTAGTTGAATGCTAGTTAAATTTTGATTATTGCAATAAAGTCTTGGGGACATTACATGTTATCACAATTGTTGATTTCGACACTAGTTGAGACTGACTTCATTAGCTCCATGTATACACAAATATGGCCATATGAGGTGTAGCAACCTTACCTTGTTGTTTTTGAAAGGATAACAAAAAGCCCTACAACACTTTCTATATCCTCTAGAATATGTTGTTCCAAAATTCATGAGGAAGAGAATAAAGTTGTATCAAGATAGATGCAAAGTTAAAATCCTCTTTATTTCTATTGAATAATTCTACCAAAGGTTTCATGTAAAGGCTACTTGAGTTTAGTAAATATGATTGTCCTTGAAAATAATTCTATGTAATAACTATGAATATAAATCTCTACACCACAAAAAATAATAATAATTAAAGTAAAAATAAGTAACTATATTTATACATATATACATAACATCATTTCAAAAACAAATGACCTTACATCCATCTTAAATCAAATTTATCAAGCTTCTTAAGTATTATTTAATTTTTTATTTAATATGAAGGAATAAAGGATGATGAAGACTCCATTAACACCGAAATGGCTTATGGAACTCTGAGCAGTGAGAAGATAAGAAACTACTTGACATTCTTTAATATATTATTGTTATTTTCTATTAGAATGGCTTTCTAAGATCACTCTAATTTTGTTGAATTATATTGAGTTAAAAAATCAAAAAGTGATAGTATGACACATTTTCAAATTTAGATTTAATGTGAACTAGACCATCTTTCAAAAATTTTGTTGAATTATATTGAATTAAAAAGTCAAAAAGTTGATAGTATGACACATTTTCAAATTTAGATTTAATGTGAAGTAGACAAAAGTGAAAAAAAAAAGTGTTACTCATTTTGGACGGTATTGATACTACCATGAAAATAATTTCATATAATTTCATTTTGGAATAAGATAATATTCATTCATTATAAAACACATACACATTTATTCTTATTTTAACCATATTTATCTTTTCCCACAATAATATTATTTAAAGAGGTTAGAAACGATATACGATGACATTAAATAACATTTTTATTTCTGGAGGGCCGACGGTTGTGAAGGGTGAGGACTAGGTTTGTTTTAATCATCTATAAATAATAATCATGCTTGTGTAGAATCGCCTCATCGCTCACCCAAAATACTCTTTATAATAAGCTCCATTACATCAGCATTAGGGTTTACAGATATTCCCCGTAACATTAGCCCGCTCTGCGATATCTCAATCGGAGACGTAGGTTTCCTCCCTTTTTTTCAGTTGTGTCGTCTTTTATTCGGTTGCTATGGATTCTTCAAAGGACCAGAAAACGCAGGATGTGCCTTCGAATGTGGACGATAGCATGGAACGGCCATCGGGTCCTGGAAAAATATTCATCGGCGGACTTTCTCGGATTACCACCACAGACGCTTTTACAGAGCATTTCAGTAGGTATGGGGAACTCACAGACTCTATTATCATGAAGGACCGTGTCACTGGGCAGCCTCGAGGATTCGGGTTTGTGACTTACGCCGACCCCTCTGTGGTGGACAAGGTTATAGAGGACACCCACATCCTCGATGGCAAAACGGTGGAAATCAAAAGAACGATTCCAAGGGGAAATACGTCGAAGGGTCCAAGGACGAGAAAGATATTTGTGGGTGGTATACCCAAAGCTATTTCTGATGATGAGTTCAAGAACTACTTCGACAAATTCGGCAAAGTTGTAGAACATCAGATCATGCGAGATCGAAGCACTGGGAAGTCCAGGGGTTTTGGTTTTATCACTTTTGACAGTGAGCAGGTTGTTGAAGAAATCATTTCCAAAGGCAAAATGGTTGAGGTAGGTGGAAAGCAGGTTGAAATCAAGAAGGCTGAACCCAAGAAGCCCTTGCCTGACGCTGCTCCGATTTATGGGATTGATAGTCGGCCTCCCTACGTTCATGGTAGAGTTGGAGCTTTTAGGGTTAGTTATAGTGGATATGGAGGGAGCAACCCGTATATATTAGCAGGAGGTTATAGCGGTAGGCCTGGAGGGTATGCTGCGTATGGAGGTTCTGAATATGGTAGACGTTATGGAGGTTACGGGGTTGGCAGTTTAGGAGCCTATGAAGAAGATCCTGCCCGTGGTTATGGAGTTCGTCCTGCGTCTGATGGCGAAGGGTTTTGTGGGTATGGCAGTGGAATGATGGGTGGCTATAGAGCTGCAGGTTATGGTTACGGTGCCAATGGTGATGGTGGTAGTTTTAATTCATTACGCGGCGTTGGAGGTGCTTATGGGAGTGGAAGGGGAGGCTCAGGAAGTAGAACCGTTGGTCGATATCACCCATATGCCAGACAGAACAATTGACACTGGAGTCAATAGATATAGAAGTGACTGTTAGAACTCTAACAATTCCAGATATTTACTTTGGAGCTTACTACTTTATTGAGACTTAAATGTACTATTGTCATCTGAAGCCATGAATTTCATCTGTATTTGTTTGATTGCATGGGAAGGCCTATTAACGACTATTTCCATTGTGGAATATTAGATAGTTCCCCTTGTGTTCGGGCCTTGGCATTATTTGCATGGAAAGCCTTGAGGTTTGCCAAGGCTTTCTGGAAGTTTTGAGTTTCTAGAAAATAACATTATATATTTTTATGTAAGTTGTAGATTCAATAACTATTGCTCTAGATCTATCTAATTCAGGATTTATGAATTTAAGCTTTATGTTCAATCAAGCTCACATTCAATCTTATTTTGAGCTTGTTATTTAGGATTTTTTTTGGTATCTATACCAATATCAATCCATATTGATATCTACCCTTAAAAAATATGATTTACTTAATGAATTAAGTCATGATATCAAAGTCAATTTTGATTAAAATAATATTTGATACATCTTGAAGGTATCAAGGAATTGAAATGGTTAAGACAAATTTTATCATAGTACCCTATACAATGGGAGAACCATGAAAGAGGAGGTAATTTGTTGAATAGGATCTAGCTTGAGAGGAGGCTAAAGAATGTTGGAATGAAGACTAAGGGTCTCCTACATGTAAGGGGCTAGACATCTTCAATTTGAGTACTAAAAAACTAGAAATGGTTTGGGTCCCCCAAATACGGAATGGAATTTTCCTTTAAATGTGTTTTATTAGCATATCTTTTATCACCACAGACAATTACTAATGTTTGATTTATATAATGTTGTAAATTTTATTTGTGAAATATATTCTTATTACCACTAAAAGATTCATGTTTAACTTAGATCTAGGGTTATTATATATTTTTCATGGGGATTGTGTGTAGAGTGTGTGTGTTGTGCCACATTTCTTGGCTCTATGTCATCCTATGCATCTCCTCCAACTTCTTCTTTGGTTCGTCTAGGGAAATACCTCTGGGATGAGTTCACCTTGTTCGATTCACTCCTCCTAGGTTAATGTCATCCCATGCCTCAACACTTAGCACAACTAGTCCTTATGGGGAAGTCATTCGGGCCCCACAATGTTACTCCACCAATCAATGTTATTACTACCTACTAACTCCTCCTAGGCTCACGTCATCTCGGGCAATCCCTTTTTGTGCAACTTCAAATCATTGGGGAAACTCTTCTAGGATGAGTTATGTAGTGTGGGCTCCACCTCTGGCCAATTAGAACTCATTATGCCACTAAGTTGTTATTTTACATTGACTCGAATCTCTTATTTGTGACTTTGCTTAAATACTCCACCCAATTTGGAAAAAATGTCAACCTTGGTAACCAATTTAACCCTACAACATATTTAGAGTTGCTACTTTGAGCTTGGGGATAGTCACTTTTGATTATCAATCACTTATGATCTGTAAGGCCTTTTCTAGACTTTGCCATATCATTAGAAAGGTCTATCTGAGCACTATCAAACTGTGTTATTTCTAGGAGTACCTAAGTTAATATCCTATAGCACAAATGCATTCAAACCCTTAGACTCCCTAATCATCATAGGTGTAACATTTTATATTCTTACCTCATCTTGCTACTGTAATGGTTCTTTACCAAGGATTGTAGTAACCATGGGACTCCCCTTGATTTTGATGCACCATGCACATCAATTATATCCTAGCTAAAATCAATGTCGACTATCTAACAATATCCCCATTTAGTATTGATGGAAACACAACAATTCTCCATATCGATGGTCAGTGGTCAAGCCTTCTTATCAATGATTGTCATTTCTTCCTTGAATGAGCCACCAATGGCTTTCTCTCCCCTGCTTCAGCCATCAACAACTTACTCTCCCCCTTTGACATCAATGGCAAAGAGTTACAAACTACTTCTCCTCCTTTCAATTGTTGACTAAGGGTTTCTCTACTAATGTGCTCCCTTACTTGCATAATGCTCTAGTTTTGGACACCTTATGGCTACTAAAATAATACTCCCTCTAGTTTTGGACACCTCTGTAGGTTTTAACCCCATACAGAAATTACCTGTATACGAATTCTAGAACACAGAAAATAAGCAATGTGAGAGCATAACACATAAAACACATATACATAAAGATTTTCTCTTGGACCCCAAAACCAGGACTACCAGCTTGATTTTTCATTATTTTCCTGTCAATGTTACAATACATATTTATACATGCCGAAGCATCCAAAACCATGGACCAAAAACCATTGCGTCCAAAAACATGGACAAAAAACTATTGTGTCCAAAACCATGTGTGAAAAACATGCACAAAACAATAGGTAGGTCCGCCCAACCTAATATAGGGTCCAAAACCAAAGTAGCTCCCCCTCTATGGGGATTGATACTATGGACCTAACTTAACTCTATGCCTCATGTCATTTCACACTTCTGTTGCAACCCATCATTTTCTCACACCATAAAATAGTGTTGTGAACTCCCCCTCATACCATACTAACTGCACTCTCCTCCCTCTTGTAATGCTAATACATTTGAAATAGAAAATTTTGTTATTAAAATCAGTAAGGGGACTCAACCATACCTCCAATAATTTAGATGAACCTCTATGTCTATTTCCTCTTGAGGCCTCCATCTAACTTCTTTGGCTCTCTTGAAGACATTCTCTTCCTTTTAATAAAGAGAAGTTAAGGGTCTACTCCATTTGAGTAGTTTATCCTCCTTTAATTTACACATCTTCACTAGTTGAGCCTTGATAGGAGCATTACCTTTTAGCTTTATATTTACCCTTGTTTGGTATTTATCTTGGTTGTGTAAGGCTATAATGCACTTCTCCTTAAATTCCTCTTTCTTCACCTAAGCCTTATTTTCACTAATTTTCCTTTTTTCCTTCAAGGAAGGATTAATTGGGATGTTTCTCTCTTCTATAAACTAAACCTTACGTTCATTGCAACCAATACTCACAGAGGGGTCTACTCC
Source organism: Pinus tabuliformis (assembly GCA_031772625.1). Lineage (NCBI taxonomy): Eukaryota > Viridiplantae > Streptophyta > Pinopsida > Pinales > Pinaceae > Pinus > Pinus tabuliformis. The sequence continues at coordinate 825,103,776 of CM062815.1, forward strand.
AAGGATAAGAGGATAATTCTTCTTGTTTTTATTTTGATTTCTTTCTACTCTTTTCATCATGTTTTCTCTACACAGAACACTGAATACAAACTCATATTTGACTTATAATTCATTTCTTCTCATCCTCAATGGTCAAGTTACCTACCTTTGTTGTATTCTAAGAAGGGGATTTTTTCTACTATATATGTAGTGGGTTCTCTTGTGCCCAAACTTGCCATAGTTGTAGCATTCATTATGGTAAGGTAGCGGGGAAAAAGGATTTCTCTATATAACAAAATCATTCTCAAACCCACTACTATTTCCAATGTGATTATTCATGGGCATATTATGCCTTCTTGAATTACTTCTACACAATGCATTTCGTTTTCTTGCATGCCATTTATAACCTATGGCTTTATGTCCAAAATTGTTGCAATAAAAACAATATCCATAAAAGAGCTTTGGATACTTGAAGATACCTTTTATTTCAGTAGACCTTTGTCCATAAACTAGAAAGTGCGTTTGAGAAAATGAGGGTGCCACACCCATTCTTGTTTTTTGGTTGAGAAAATGTGGATATGATTGTAAATGTAAATGTAAATGAACGGGAAGAGTTGTGTATGTAAATATCTTGTAAACAATGTGTTTTCAGGTATAGAAGACTGAAGATGGTGTTCCTCTAAGGGGGTGGGGTCTGTGACATCCTTTTCCATCAAAACCTCTTGTAAATATTATTATGAATTGTAATTCATGTAAATAATATGGAAAAGTAAACACATTGATTGGATGAGGAAGTTGACATGGATTAAGAGATTTGAAGGAGGAAGAGTTTCTTGTAAAACAACAACTTCCATTTACTTCATCATCAAAATGCTTGTTGGTTATATGACCATATTGTGCAGCCATTTAATGGAATACATGGACCTCTAAAAAGGTGGATGATCATATAGACTCAGCTTGTAGCTCATGTGATATAATCAACATGCAAGAGGAGTTGAGGAAGAAAGGTCTCAATGAGGATTCTTGGTGAGAAAAGAAAGTAGATATTTCTCCCATGGTAACACATTATTCTAGGAGAAATAATTCTAAAAGAGTAGGATGGAGTGAAGAACATAGAGAAGGAGTTTGGAAACTATTTGAGTCTACCTGGAAGACTAGATCTCCTTAAACATGTGTTATTTAATTACGCTTGTGAGATGGATCCCCCATGTTATTGTTGAGTTTGTTTTGGCATGCCTCTATGATGATTTTATTATTGAGGCCTTTGGATGTGTCCATGTGTTGTTTTGGCTAGAGAGAGATCGATAAATCTAGGATATTATGGCGCTTGTTGGGTTGATAAACCTATGAGGGATTTATCATTGATAAACCACCTGATCATTGGCTAGCCTCGAGGCTGATAAACCACTAGGGAAATTTCTGGGTTGAGAAACTATTGGATAGGCTGAGACACCTCAATATTTGAGGGGCTGATAAACACCAAGGGTATCCTTCGGGTTGATAACACTGGTCCTAGTACCCTTTGATAAACTACTAGGATGCGTGTGCTCTTGTCCCTACTAGAGCTGACCCATTCTATAAACCTTCCCTTTATGTATATACATTCTTATATAGAACTAAACTCAGACTCTCTATGCTCTGTTGAACCCTTGTGGTTGTGTTGTTGTTGGGTGAGAGCTATTGTGGTGTTACAACTGGAAGTTATTGGAGAAAACACTTGAGGAGCGTCTCTGCATCTAAAAATTGGTTGATTGTTTGAGAACTCCTAAGAAATTTACCTCCTCAGACTTTGAATCCAACTAGGGGGTGGTTGGCTACAAGAAAGAGTAGCAATGAAATCATCCTACTTTTGGGTGGAAAATCAAAGTCCCTTCTTCAGTTCTAGTCCTGAAGTTACTAAGATAAGTGGTTAAGTGTATTTTCATACTTATTTGTGTAATATGAATTTTATCGTTGTTGAATATGTGTGTGTGTGTGTGTGTGTCTGTTTATAACATGTATTGTTGTTAAGGAATGCATGATACATATGTAATTTATTGAATGGTATGAATGTTTGTTCTCATGTAAGAGGGGCTTGCGGATCCATATTCCATTATTAGACTCTAAGTAGTCTATGGCTATTATTGACCAAGATCTCAAATGTGTAGCTATGGTGGATGAAAATTATGATCTGGACATTATGACTTATCAAGAATTTCTATGAAAACCTTGAAAACCCCGGAAAATTCAAGGGAATGGGTGTAATGTCCCCTTAAAAACTACATGGGAAAATTTCTTGGGAGCATTAGGAATGGAGGAGTGAAATCCATGTACAATAGCTAGAGGGATCCATATTTAGGTTGTTCTCGCAACGTGAGAGAAGGAATTTATCTAAGTGTTGGAGAGCTTGAAAGAGAGTTTTTTATAATCATTTAATGGAGGTATTTCCCGTTTGTGTTCCAGGAGTAAGGCAGGAAATCCTCTTAGATGTGGCCATAGTAGATGGGAGTTGCGAGATAGATTATAAACCATTCAAGAGATAGGGAAATTCCTATTGCATCATAGTCCTTGGTATGCCAGTAAGTACCTAGTTGTGGCCCCTAGTGGACGAGATCCAGGAGATAGAGTGTTTATTGTCAAATGGTGTGAATATCATGGTTGTAGTCTATGAGTAGGAGAAAGGCTAGGGCATGATTATGTGGAGGCCAATAAGTTTGGATCCACTATATCCCATGTATCCATTACAATGGTGAAGTCTATCTTTGCTTATGAATATAGTACCCTATTAGGACCTAGGGCCATGTCCAAGTGGTAGAATGACATGGTCAGGGCGAGAGTTGGAAAACTAATAGGGCAAAATGTGGGTTGATGATGGGTGAGTAGGTTAATGTGGTGCTCCCATGGAGTGCCATGTGGTAGGGATATTTGGCCCAATTAAGGGGGTCAATATATCATATTTTAAGTGACACATAGCACCCTCTAAAGGTGCCACCTGGGATGACATGTGGCAAAGAATAAGTGATGTGTCATGGACCCAGAGGTAGTACGGTGTGCTAGCATGGGGTTCCCCAATGCATTGTGGGATAGTTGGATTGATTATGAATTCTCAGTGGTTGGTGTAACGAACCTCCTTAGCCTACCCATGAAAATAACCTCTAGGCTAACATATCGGATTTGCGGAAATTTCTCTTTCTTTATTGAATATGAAACTGATGATTACAACAATGGACACTTGCAAGACTGAGTTTCCTTCCTCAGATTGACTGTAGTAGCATTTAACGAATATATCTTAGCTGAAGGCTTAAGAAATTGTTAGGCTACTTGGCATGCGTGCAGGATGAGTCTCAAAAACTTAAAGACTTATAGACTCATAGAATACCTATATGATCTGGCCACTTTAGCTTCACACAAGCATCAAGCACTAATGTGCAGGCTTCTCGAATCACTTACCGACTAGAACTCTCTAAGACTCTTCTCGTGAGGCAAGCAGTTCAGACTAAAAGTTCGCAGATGTAGAACAGGAGAAAGTTCGACTCAAACTCTCAAACTCCCCGAATTTCTTCTCCTTCCCCAATGAGCCTTACCTTGTAGTTCGAAATATTTATAGAGCTACCAAAGGGGACAAGCATCCGTCAATTGCTGAAAACAGAATGTACAAAACCTAATGACTCAAAAGCAATGTACCGATCGTATCTCATCAAATTGCCGAAAGCCAGATTCGGGCATGGGAGGATTGTCCCATATTATCTCATCCCTTCTCCTTTTATGGATAGCCAGAGGCATATGGGGACTGAATCTAGTACACACAGTATTTACACACAGAATATTCATCAAAAGAGAACCCTCGAAAGATTGAAAAGGCTTAAAGTCAAGATATGCAAATCTCGTTTGTACAAATATTACAGAGTGGAGATTCCAAGACAAGGGAAGCCATGAAAGCTTGTCCAACACCATAGTCGGTTGGAAAGACGACACTTAAAAGGTGTAGTAGTCAATATGAGGATGAGTGTAGTACTGGTAATTCCACCTTTCAATCATGTAGTTTGAATAATACTGGACCCATACTTCATTTTCTGATTCCCAAGTTGTTTTACTGTGTGGGTTAGGTAGGTCCAGATAATTTAAGTTCATGAATGGATTTAGATTTGGATCCACTTGTTCATGGAATTTGGCATAACTAGTACTTATGGAAATAGATCTTGTTTTATAATGATTCATTACAAACCATCGGACATGGCCACATCTTCTGACACCTCTTAGGAAATATATATCTTCTAGTTCCAATAGATCCTTTATTGTTTTGTAAAGGACCTCAGTTACGAGCATACTTTGTGGACTAAACCCGGAATCTTCAGCAGAGTAAAAGAATAGGGTTTTAATATAAGGGGTGACAAGCCATATATCTTCCACCATTGCATGAACCAATCTGGGAGAGGATCATCTTCCTCCATGTCTTCAGCAGGGACACCTTCAAATAAGAAAGAAAATTGTAAGGAGTAAAACAGATTAGAAGAAAAATTATGGAGGTTCATTCCTGTATAGAAGGCTTCCTTTTGGCGTTCCTCGTCATAGTTTGATCTATTGAGATGATTAGCAAACCTCCTGAATGTTATATGGCAACTTGTGATTTGATTATCATCTTCATTGTCTCTTTCAATTCTGTAGGCTATGCTTCCAATGTGTCTTAAATAATCCAGAGCCTCTAAGGGTTCTTCATTCAATTCATCCTGCAAAGGATCTGTCCAGAGATAAGGAAAACCTGTCCTGTATCGGACTTCTTTTATTGGCCGCCAATCATCATCATGGTCTAGCAAAGAATTCTCTAAATCATATGAAATCCATCCAGTTGAAGTTTCTATCTCAATAGTCTCATCATGTCTTCTTAAATATGTTGACACCTAATCCTCAACAGATGGGTGAATTGGAAAGCGATCAATCATCAAGAAGATGAACTGATCCGTCCTATTTTTGTATATAAATGACAGTTAGCTAATGAATAATGCAATCAGTTTTTTCTTGCCTATTCTGGAGTTACCCTGGACTGACATGGTATCAGAGCACAGGTCCCAGGTTCTTAAAATAGCCGTAACTCCTTCATTTCTGTTGTTGTCCTCTGTCGTTCTGCCACTGCTTCTGCCTGAACATTTGCAATAATGCCTCTGTCTTGCGTGTCATTAGGTCTCTGACAGTAGAGTCAGGTTGTCCGCAACCGTTGCATTCGCAATCGTTAGCGATAACGTATGTGGCTCGCAAAGGAAACACCAAAACCAACTGGTTTTCCATCTGTCAACAGTTCGATTCATTCTGTATCCAAGCCACCGGTGCTCTTGGTGCCTCTTTCGCCGCAGTTGTCTTCCTAATTCTTCTGGTTTTGTTATCGGCTTCAACTCTCCACAAGCGCCGAGCAGAGTTTTAGGGCAAAAGTTAGATTATGCCATTACTGATTATGTTTGTGGCTCTGTGGTATTTATGTGACTCCAGGACAATGTGTCCATCTTTTTCTTTTATGTTTGGTTTGATATAATGTTTCATTACAGTGCTGGTCATAGTTCTTTCTACAGTCTGCTCACATTACTGTTTCGTAAACCTGGGAAGGTGCATATCAGATAAAGGATTAGATGGGAGGTTGTTTCATCAGCATTCTCCTGCTCATGGTCTCGGATAGGCCCGCATAAGATATTGTTGTGGCTCCATACTTGAAGCGGAAAGGATCCCGAGGGTCTTTTTCATGCATTCGTTGAACACGAAGCTGTTTGAATAGTTTTTGAATGCGCTGTTTTAAGGAGGATATGGTATGGTAACTGAATGGCATCCTGTTTTTCAAGAAAGACTTTAAAATTGGCGCAAATGCCATTTTTTATTTGAAAACAAAAAGGTGTAGCATCAAAATACTTCAGTAGTAAAGCAGTTCATAGAAATGAGATTTCCTCGTTTCGTTCTCTATTTCAAAGTTTTTTCAGTAGTGCTCTTCATCTATTTCAAGTGAAATTTTTTAGAGCCTTTGATGTATGAAGGAAAATGGAACACCATTGAATCTGTTCTCAAGTAAAAGACTGTTTTTAAACAGACAATTACATAACTGATGCATTGTTACATACAGAGGATGGAGTCAAATATGGTTGTTGTGGGAAGATTGTAACATCTGGCACCGTCTGTGGGAAGTCTTTGAGAGTGAACATTGCTGCGTATGGTAACAAAACTGTGTTTAGTAGTTCAAATAGTATTGCGCAGTTTACATATATCATCCAAAGCATTTATATAAGCTGTTTTCAAAGCATTCAAAGTTATATCAGTCAGAGTGTTTATATATCAAAGCATTTGTAGTATTGCATGATATATTTTAATATATTGAAGTGATATATTAATAGAATGAAGTGATATATATTGAAGTGATCCATTGCGCATTTTTCAAAACATAGTAATATTGCAGTGATATAAGAAATGTTGATGCTTCTATCAAACGTTAGAAGAAAATAAACTGCATAAGGCTGTGGCATAAGGATTTTTTTACAGAAGTTTCTTTTTAGCAGAGACATTCTTTTACAGAATGCATTCAATCATTTCTATGGTAGGAATAGTTCTCACTGGCAAGGAGAACTATTTAGAATGGTCTCGGATGGTAAAACACACCCTCATCTACAATGAGTTGTGGAAAGGAGTGTGTGTCGGAGAAGAAGACAAAGACCCTGTGCAGCCTACATTAGATAAAGAACTTGTCATTTGGGAAAACAAGAACAGCAAAGCCTATGCATTAATCGCAGCATCTATAAATGAAGAAGTAAGTCGCCATATTTCATCCTATTCCACTGCCTTTGAAGCTTTACAAAAGCTGAAAGAACTCTATGATTCACATTCTGCACTTGAAGTTGTTCAGCTCATGATTAAACTCTTCACTCTTGAACTGAAAAATAATGATCCTCTTGCTCTTGCATCTGAAATAAAGTCTATAATGCATGATATTAAATCCACTAAGGTTGATCTGGATATCTCTCTTATTGCCTTTCTTAAAGCACTCTATCCTACCTACTCCAATTATCTTGAGTCTTTACAAGCAAATGGAAATCTTAAAGACATAACCTTTGAGTCTCTTGTGAAAAATTTTGCTGAAAGAGAGAAAGCCTTTGGAAAGAAGACAGTCCCTGAATATTCTGAAGAGACTGTTTGCCTTGCTCATAAAGAAAATCATCCTGCTCAAGATTCTACAAGAGGAAGAGGTGGACGAAGAGGAAGAGGAAGATACTTCAGAGGCAGGGGGGGCAGACATTCTCAAGGAGAAAAGGCAGATCTGCATTGCATTCGCTGCAAACGAAATGGATCACATGATGCTTCTACATGCAAGCTACCATGGGACAAAATTGACCAGAGAAGAAACCAGTAGAAAGGTAAAACTGATGACACAGACAAAGGTAAAGCACCTGAATCCGCTCACTATATTGAGGCACAATGTAACATTGGAGTAAATGAAGATTTGTTTATCACTTGCTTCTTCGAAAAATGACGGGTTGCTTGATTCAGGAGCAACCTGTCATATGACTCATAAGAAAGATTTTTTTGAAGATTTCACTGACAATGTTGATGGAGCAGTATACTTTGCAGATCAGTCAAAAATCAAGCCATCAGGGCTTGGCACAATCAGGCTTAAACTGCCTGGTCTTCCAGACTTTCTTCTGGATCATGTTCTATATCTCCCACAACTCAAGAGAAACTTGCTGTCCTTGGTCCACATCCACCAGCAAGGTCACTCCATTCATATGTTTGATGGAAAGCTTGAGGTAAGAAAGGCATCTGATAACTCACTTGTCATGAGGGGAATAGAAGAAGAAAGACTTCTTAAACTACAAGGAACCTCTGCTCATGCACAACATTTCTCATATATTTCTCATCATGAAGAAGGTACACTTCCATCAAGTTTATTATGGCATGTTAGATTTGGACATTTAAACTATGATAGTCTCCGCTTGTTGAAGAAAAATGGTGTTGCTGGTTTGCCTACAATTCCTAGAAAACATAAGCAATGTGATGCTTGCATTCTAGGAAAGCATAGCAAACAGTCTTTTCATGATTCACATTCAAGAGCACATAGGAATCTTGAACTCATTCATTCAGATTTATGTGGTCCAATGCCTGTTCATTCTGCAAATGGAAATAAATATATCATGACATTTATTGATGATTACACCAGAATGTGTTGGGTTTATTTATTGAAGAACAAATCTGATGCTTTTCAAACATTCAAGAATTTTCATAAATGGATTGAAAATGATGCACAATCTCATATTGGGTCTATTCGCACTGATAATGGAAAAGAATATACATCAAATGAATTTGAACACTATCTTCGCCAACATGGGATTAAACATCAAACAACTATGCCTTATAATCCTCAACATTATGGTGTAGCTGAAAGAATGAACAGAACAATTTTGAATATGGTACGATCCATGCTTTTCTTCAAAAATGTAAAGATAATGTTTTGGGCTGATGTTGTTCTATGTGCTGCATATATAAAGAATAGATGTCCATCTAGTGCTATAAGAAACAAGACTCCTTATGAATTGTGGTATGGACATGTTCCTTCGGTAAAACATCTCAGGATCTTTGGTTCCACCTGTTATGCTTTAATACCAAAGGTACATAGAAACAAACTTGGTGCTAGAAGTCGTAAGTGTATCTTCCTGGGGTATTCAAACACATCTAAACCATATCATCTCTATGATGAAGTAAATAAAAAGTTTGTTGTATCTAGAGATGTCATTTTTCTTGAATCATCCAAATCTGACAGTGTTGTTGAGCAGCAACTTGATCGCTTGGATAGATTCACAAAACCGAAATCATTTCAAGAGTTTGATAATCAGATTCCACATCTTGAAGGGGGGATTCCTATACTAGATCACCATGTGGAATCTTCTTCTGAAGAACAATCTCCCCTGCATGACACTCCAACAACGGATGATGCTTTAAGTGATGTAATTGATAGAATTGGGAGACTTAATTTTGATTCAGACCCAACTCAATCAACAGAGCAGCCTGGACCATCTCAGAAAGGTCCCCCAAAATGGCTGACAAAGACACTTGAAAGTGTTCATCCTGATGAAATTGGAAAAACAGGAACCAGAAATACAAACCGACAAGATGGAGGTGATGCAGATAATTCTAATTCACCTGTTGATATGGATGTTACTTATGATTGTGAATTGAACTTGTCTACAGATTTTGAACCAACTTCCTTCAAAGAAGCTGCTTCTCATGATGAATGGAAAGAAGTGATGCAGAAGGAGTATGATGCCCTCATAAAGAATGGCACTTGGAAGCTGGTTGATCCTCCATTTGGAACCAAACCAATTGGGTGCAAGTGGGTCTACAAGAACAAATAAAAAGCTGATGGCTCACTTGACAAGCACAAAGCTAGGCTTGTGGCAAAAGGTTTTGCACAGAAGGAAGGGGTCGATTATGAGGAAACTTTTTCCCCCACAGCAAAATGGGCCACCATCTGGACACTCTTTGCACTAGCTGCTCAGAACGGTTGGAAAGTCCATCAAATGGATGTAAAAACTACATTCTTGAATGGTGATCTAAAAGAGAATGTTTTTATGTCCCAGCCTGAAGGATTTGCTATGAAAGCACATGAACATAAAGTATGCAAACTTGTGAAGTCCTTGTATGGCCTCAAACAAGCACCACGAGCCTGGTATGAAAAACTAACTGAGCATCTTCTGAAACTCAACTTCAATCATTTTGATCTTGATGATGCAACTTTATTTGTCAAGAAAGTTGGCAAAACAGTTGTATATCTTGTGGTATATGTAGATGATCTTTTAATGATAGGGAACAATGAAAGCTATATTGCATCCATAAAGAAAGAATTAGGAAAAAGTTTTGAAATGACTGATTTGGGCTATGTTCATTACTATCTTCGCATTGAAGTAACCCAACATCCAAAATCCATATTTCTTTCTCAAAAGAAATACATTGGAGATTTGTTAAACAGATTTGGCATGACAGAGTGCAATCCTCTTTCTACTCCAATGGAACAAAACTTGAAGCTCACATCTATTGAAGGAAAGGAACTTGAGGATGCAACAAAGTATAGACAGCTTGTAGGAAGTCTCATCTACCTCACTACTACCAGACCAGACATTTCATTTGTTGTTGGAATCCTCTCCAGGTTTATGCAAAAGCCTTGTGAGGGACATTGGTCTGCTGCAAAAAGAGTTCTAAGGTACTTGAAGGGAACTCAAGACCTTGGAATCAAGTATACACAGGTGGACGACTTCAACTTGATTGGATACTCTGATTCAAACTTCGATGGAGACAAGGAAACTGAGGTATCTACTTTAGGATATGCTATGAGTCTTGGATCAGGAGCTGTCTCCTGGAGATCACGCAAACAATCAGTACCAGCAGATTCCACAACAGAAGCAGAATATGTGGCAACAGCTGAAGCAACAAAAGAAATTGTGTGGCTCAGGAAAATTCTTGAAGATTTGCAGGTAAAACAAATACAATCAACTCCACTCATGATTGATAACACCTCTGCAATAAAGTTGGCCAAGAACCCAAAGTTCCATGATCGTACTAAGCACATCAATACTAAATATCATCTGATCCGACATCATGTTGAGGCCAAAACAATCCATCTCCGTCATTTTTCCACAAACGAGCAAATTGCAGACATCTTCACCAAAGCGCTTGGAAGAGAAAAGCTTGAAAGATTCAGAACGATGCTTGGACTCACCAACATCCCTTCAGATTAAGGGGGGGAATGTTGACACCTAATCCTCAACGGATGGGTGAATTGGAACGCGATCAGTCATCAAGAAGATGAACTGATCCGTCCTATTTCTGTATATAAATGATAGTTAGCTAATGAATAATGCAATCCGTTTTTTCCTGCCTTTTCTGGAGTTACCCTGTCCTGACAAAATAATTACAATTCAAAGCAAGGATGGAATGTTCTGAAAGGAATTCCCTGCTTAACATATCTGAAAAACTGTTTTTATCTCCTGGAACAAATTCAATATCAAAAGAGTATTGAATTAGTTCCATGATCCATCTGACTAATGCTGCATCTTCAAATTGGCACTTATGGATCACATATTTCAAGGCTTGATAGTCTGTCTTTACTGTGAACTTAGTGTATATGACAAAGTCTTTAAACTTGGTGATACCAAGACAGACTGCTCTCAATTCTTTCTTCAAGCTGGACCAATTTAGTTGGTTTTTAGCCTAGAGCCTAGAGGCATACTGGCATACCTCTATCTCTTTCTTTCCTCCAGACTTATTTGGATTTTCTTGGCACAAAACTGCTCCCCATCTAGCCTGACTGACATCCGTCATGATTATCTTTTTCCATTCTCCTCTTATTGGAGACAGCGGCTGGATGCTCTTCACTCTTTATTTTATTCTCCTTACTGCTTGAGTACAGTTTTCATCCCATGGAATAGGGATTTTCTGGAGCATTTTATTTAGTAACTTCCTATCTTGTGCACAGTGGCTCAAAAATTTTGAAATATAATTACGATTTCGTAAGAATGTTTGTAACTGAGTTTTATCAATTATCACGTCTGGGAAATGATCAACAAAATTGAGACTTCTTTGAATCACAGTGTAAGAGCCATACTGGATATTGTATCCCAGAAAATCTACCATAGTCTTGAAAAGATTCATTTTAGATGCAGATAAAACAATGCCCATTTCTTTGATTATTTTCAAGAAGATTTTTAGATGTTTGATATGATTTGGTATATTGTCAAAATGTATCAACAAATCATCAATATACTTCTTTAAAAATTCATCCATACCTTCGAAGGTTTCATCCATTATCTTCTCGAAAGCTGAAGGTGCATTGATGAGACCGAAAGGCATGATGTTCCACTCATAATGCCCTTGTGGAACAGAGAAAATTGTCTTCCATTTGTCTGCTTCTTTAATACCAACCTGCGAAAATCCTGATTTTAGATCAAAATTAGAAAATACCTTTTATTTTTTGATATTTGGGCCAAAATAGTGGATGGCTTTGGCAAGGGATAAGCATCATAGTCGAGAATGTTGTTGAGAGGTTTCTATTTGACTACCAATTGGGGCTTTCCTCTAGCAATCTCTACATGTTTATTTACATAAAAAGCAAAGCAAGCAATAGGGCTCTTGCTTTTCCTTATTAATCCTTTCTTCAAAAGATCTTTAATTTCTTCTTTGCACATCTTCATCTGTTCTTCATTCATGGGGACTGCTTTAGATCTTCTGAGCTTACCATTGAAATCTGCTTTCAGTGGGAGTTCTACTTCATGCTTATAGATATGCCAAAAGGAATTGGGATCATCAGAGCAACATTTTAGAGAGTTCTAGTCGGTAAGTGATTCGAGAAGCCTACGCATTAGTGCCTGATGCTAGTGTGAACCTAAAGTAGCCGGATCACATAGGTATTCTATGAGTTTGCAAGTCTGTAAGTTTTTGAGACTCAGTCTGCACGCATGCCAGTTAGCCTACGAATTCCTTAAGCCTTGAGCTAAGATATATTCGTTAAATGCTGCTGCAGTCAATCTGAGGAAGAAAACTCAGTCTTGCAAGTGTCCATTGTTGTAATCATTAGTTTCATATTCAATAAAGAAAGATAAATTTCCACAAATCCAATATGTTAGCGTGTTTGATTGTGTTGATCCTATAAAATGGTATCAGAGCCACATTCTTTAAATTTAGCAGTGAGGTTTGCTATCTCCTTTGCATACTTCCAATTATCTAAAAGCCCTTTTACTTTTAGAGATTCCTTCTTTACTTCCATCTTAGCCAATACATTTTCTAATCTTTCTATTCTTCTTAGTCTATTTGGGGCATTTGAGTTGATGAAAGGAAAGAATATCTCTTTACCATTCAAGCTGACAAAATAGCCATACCTTTGAGTAGTGACGTCAAGCTTGGCTCCATGCTTGGTGAAATTCTGGAAAAAAGGAGTTCCTAAATACATAGCACAATCCATGTTAGGAACTATAGGACACACCACTCTTATTCCAGTGTCTTTTGTCAGAAATATTTCAATTTCTGCTTCCTTCTTTGTTTCTATTTCACCACTGGCTGTAATAAATTTTGGACATGCAGTTGGTCGTCTCAAATGGGTGTTAACAACTGCATCACTAACAATGTTCAATCTTGAACCAGTGTCCATTAAGACTTTCCAGTCTTCATACTGGTTCCCAATCCTTACTCTCATTTTGACACAATACATGACATCTCGATTTATGGCATTGCATTCGAATGATATCCTGTCATCCTGGTTCTTTTCTTTTGGTTCTTCTTTATGAATTTCTTCAGAGATGGGATTTGCAACATAAGTCCAGTTTTCTGACTATCTTGAAAGACGAGGATTCTTTTAAGTAGAAGCACCAAGGGATCCCATCATTTTTACTAAAAGATTTCTATGATTTTTAATACATAATTTCTTATTTTCTCTCACAGTCTTCCTTAGTTCTTTGATTGCCTGATGAATTGCTGGAAGAGTCTATGGGAGATCTTCTCCAAAATCTTCAGTCCTGAATTGCCTTGTTAATGCTTCTATTGAAAACAAAGTAGCAGGAGGGACATACCCTTTGTATGGCTGGTTCTTTAGACTTCTGGGGATTTGCTTCAAATGGTCCATCAATAATGTTTTGTACATATCTTTTAATTGCAGATCTGTTGTGGCCATCACTTGTGTGAAGAGATTCCTACTAATCTCATCATAGTCTGTCTTCATCATTCTTACTGCATTGCTTTTACAGACATCTGGGTCACTGCATTCACAATCTCTGCATTCAGTGTAGTAAGTATCCCTGCATATTTCTTCTTCTAATGATGAAGATTCATCTGCATAATTTACTTCATTTTCTGATTCAGACTCAGAGCTGATTAGTTCATCACAACTACTTGGAAGATCAAAGAAGTCGACCTTTCCCTTCTTGTTTCCATATGTGACCTTCTTTTTAGAAGATTCTTTTTTCTGCTCTGGACATTTATTTGATGTATGCCCTTTTTTATTATAGATGTAACAGATTATTTATTTTCCTTTAGAGAACATTTTTGTGTGTTTGTATGGCTTATTTTTAAAATGTCTCTTTGGTTTTCTTTTGGAATGTTGGGAATTCTTCTTAGAATAGAATTTTTTCCTTTGCTTCTGCCCCTCAGAATTGCCAGCTTTCCCTCAGTGCCATTGTTTGCAGAGTTGTTGATACCCATGTGGCTTTTTTGGGTTTGTAGCAGCACGTGCAACTTTCATTTGTGAACAAAGCTCGATGATCACTGATTTAACTGCTTGCCTGATTACGCCGAACTTATAATCTCCTACTTTGCCTAGGAGTTTATTTACAATTGCAGAGGAGACCCATTGTGGAAGTCAAGCAACAAATATTTCCTTCCATTTTGGTTCTAGAATCAAACTAGGAGACAAAGTATGGAGCCTATGCAAAAACTCATTAAAGTTTTCATCAAAATGTTGCATATTATGCAACCTCATAGCAAGCAGTGTGATGGTTGTGATATCATCTGTAATCTGAGAAAAACCAACAAAATTTACAGTGATTCCATGGAGTAGTTTTCCTATCATATTATTTTCAGGAAGATGGGTAACAGGATCCATTTATGTGGTTCCATCTTTATTCAACACAACTGATCGTTCCCAGGAGGGAAGAAGGTTTGGTTCTTTTAGTGTTTCTGCTCTCAACCATGCATCTAGAGTACCTTCAAAACCTCCAATTATTCTTCTGCAGGCATTTATGGGGCCAATGTCATCTGCAAGATATGTCCTATAGCAAACTAGCATAGATTGTAAGACTGACATGACCTCTGCCTTAGTGCAGTTATCAATATTCCATGAATAGGTGGAATTGGCAGACCAATGTTTGTGATATTCAGATTTCATTAAATCTTTTTGGTATGGGGCTGGATCCCAAGTAGAATTCCACTTGGATCTGGAAGAGGTGGCATTCACCTGGTGTTCTACATCTTCTTCTTCTGTCCCTGTGATGCCAAATTGTTCTTTATCTTGTTCAGAAAAATTGTTAATACAAGCCTCAATATCTTCAAGTATTGGGCCTGCTTCAATCTTATGAAGGCTTGTATCTTCATCATCCTTGTCATGAGAGGATTCACCAAATATGAATTCAGAAACACTACCTTTAGATTCATCAGGCTTTTCTTCTTGAGGTTTTTCTGACAAATAAGGTATTTTGGTGAAAATACTGGGATTAGCAAACAATGAATAGGGATGTGTAGAAGTAGGTGGTGGAAAGTTTAGGGAACTGGGAGCTTTAATCAGACTTTCCACTGAAGGGGTTATGCAGTATGGGACTGTTGTTTTTGGCTCGGAGAATAGAGCGGTGGATTTGTAAGCCTCTACACTGGGCTTCTTTTTTAATGACTCTACTCCAGTAGATACAACCCATACTTGATGTTTTACAATATCAAGGCTTTTATTTACCTTGAAAATCTCTTTTCCATGAGCTGCTGCTGCTTCACAGATCTTTTTATCTATCTGAATTGACAATCTATCCAGGCTTTGTGCTATGGTTTGATCATTTTCTACAAGAGTCCTGACATTATCATTCAAACAAACTGTATTGTAATGTTGTTTCTGTAGAACTCTTTCTAACATCAATTTCATTTATTCATATGCATTTTTTACAGAGTTAAATTTACTTCTGACAAATCTTTCTAAACATGACATAGCTAAGTTTGTCCAATTGGTTGCTGCAATTGCTTCTCTTGCAGACAATGCAGAATCATCAGGATGAGAGGGAAGAAGTTTATATATTTTCCCATCCTGCTGTCGGATCACAAAATTCTTCCATGGCGGGAATTTTGTATCTGTCTCTTGGATAGAGCCATCTAGAAGTTCCCACTTATGCTTCCCTAGGGTTCCTGTCCTTATCATGTTAACATGAAACTGGGAGCATACAGATTTTATCAATTCTTATCCTTTTTCTCTTACTGTAATTAGATGTTTTGGCAAATTAGGTTTGGAGAGCATATTTTGGATCTTAGGAGAGAATTCAGGAATTCTGAGAGGAGAGAGAATGATGACACGATTCCCCTCTAATTTCTTTTCTACATATTGTTCAGGTGCATTGATCCTTTTCTGCTTAGCTTCATTCCTGAACTGTTTTATTATTGATTCCTCTACTTGACTTGCAGAGGGATAATACCATTCATAGAATGATATCCACATGTCTTGAGCTTTCATGTATTCTTTCCATCTCTCATTGTTTTGCTGGTTGAAAGATTTTCTGTCCTTTTTTTCTAGAAGGAGCATTTCTTGCATATATAAATGTTCTTTTTCATGAGTATAAATATCCCAATTAAACATTTTCTTCTTCTAGGCATTTTCTGGATCATAAGGACCAATTCCTTTGAAAATTTTCAAAAATGCAATTATCTCTTCATCTGAAGGGATTTCTATTGAACTGGGAATTTTATCAATAGGATTTTTCCTATAGGTTGGGATGGTAGACTCATGTACAAATCCCAAGGCTCTATTAGGATGGAGAGAATTTACAAGAAGATCTTCTTGAAGATTAAAGAAATATACTTTTTTGTAACTTTGCTCAGAAAGATCATCTTCAAAAGGTGGAACAAATTTGATCATATTTACACGGTGGTTATTGGATGATACTCCATGAGGAGTAGGAGGATCAGAAGAGAACTGGAAAAATGTTTTTGAGCAATGTGGATGGTCACAGACTGAACTAAAAGGCTGAGATGGTTTGTGCAGGATGTAATTGACTAATAGAAATAGTTGTAGGTATTGAAGTGATAGAAAGTCCACCACGCTGAGCTATCTTTACTCTGGGGAATCTGGTGATAACCTTGCCATCTGTTTCGGTGATAATGGAGTGGGCAGCAACAACAGTTTTCTTTGTGGGTTTTCCCCAATTGGTAACACAATCATCTGGCAGACACAAATCTTTACGGGAGACATATACAGGGGCAACTGGATTACAGGCAGAGTCATACTATACAAGGGTTACTCTACCAGAGTCCTTACCAGGAGAATGCAATACTGCAGGTATGGTGGTATTATAAAACCGAACACAAGTAATATAAAAGACTGTCAAATTTTTTGATTTTGAATGGAAGTTTTCATAACCTTTGGTTTGGATACCTAGGGTTAGACACTTCAAAATATTTGGGTCATCAAGGGCAATAGGGAAATCAGGGAAAACATCATATTGAATCAGACCATCAGAGAGACTGATCTCGATTCCTCCTATCATAGCTTGTGTAAAATTACTCCATCGATTATCAAATAGGGCTGAAAAAACAAAGGCTTGTTTTCCTTTTCTGTGCAAAGCATTCAGACCAATCCTGACCATTCCGAGATGGGCGTACTGTTATCCTGATTTCAAAGCAACTTGGATATGTTTTTGTTCAAGGAGTGGGATAGTCATCATGACATTCAAGCTTAGCTTAGTTTTGATAGACTTCTCTTTTATTTTTATCTGACTAAGAGCTCTAAAATTAAAAGGACCAAGATTTTTATATACATCAGTAGGCGAGACGGAGGGAAGTTTCCAATCTATAGTGGGGCTAACTTCTTCTACATTCAGACATGCTTCATTTCCAGAAATTTCTTCATTGTGACATAAATCATACATTCCTGATCTAAGTTCTTGTTCATTTTGCATTGCATCAAAATATTTTGAACCAAATTTTCCCATAGATTCAGAAGAACTTGCAGATTCCATTTTCTTCAGGTTAAAGAAAGAGAAATACTCAATATTAAAGTTGTAGCATGATAACAGGAAGAGATTGCGACTTCCCCTTGCTGGCTAAATTGCGACTTCCTCAACTTGAATTTTCAGTCGAATGTCTTCAACACCCTCCAAATGCCAACTTTGACAACAATGGGCTACAAATGATATTCATGACCTCAGGCAAATTCACGATCCACTCAAACAATAACTTGGCTCTGATACAAATCTCTCTAAGAAGCTCTCTATCTCTGCAGAAGCTGACATGGGTTTGTCTTTCCTTTTCTTGTTATTCTTCTCCAAACACACAATAGCATAGTGTCCCAACATTTGACAATTCCAACATTTGACTTTGGAATAATCCTTCTCCTTGTTCTACTGCTTACATTTACCTTTACATTTGCCTCCACTGTTGGAATCTTGCTTCTTTGCTCTGCCCTTCTTGCCTCTTGCTAACAATGCCACATTATCATCCTCCTCCACATATTTGGATGCCCCAAGATGGTTCTTTCTAATCTCATTCTGAATGTAATCATCCCACAACCTCTCCCAATTGAGAAGGTTTTCCCGTGCAACAATGTCATCCACAAAATTCTCCCAAGTCTTGGGAAGACCATTAAAAGCAATTCTCACCAACTCAGTGGGTGCAATGATCTCACCTACAGCTACCAACTCATCTCTCACTGAAGTGATATTTGTGAGGTATGTTGTAGCACTGTCAGTCTTAGCCATTTTAATGGACTTTAGTTTCTCCTTTAGGACCATTTTTCTGTTTTCATTTGAGGTCTAGTAAAGACTGGTCAAGGCTATCCACATCTCATGTGCATAAGCATTTCCTCTCACATGAGGAATGACATGGTCTTTTATTCCTTCTAGAATCAATCTTTTTGCCTTAGCATTATTTTTGTTAAACTCTACCAACTGTACAGGGTCAGCAGGTACTACTACTGGGTTCTGTGTGGTATTTACCATAATGCCCCAAACTTTTGCTTCCTCAAAGATGCTCTGGATTCTCTCCTTCTATGCACTATATTTGTTCTACCCATCTAACCTGTCTTCAACTATCAAACCCAAAGACATGTTTGACTGTCCTATCAAATTGAAATTTTCAAATCTGTGGTAAAGGTTTATGTTTTCTATGTAAAAATCAACTTGCTGTAATTTTCACTTTGCTGTCCCAAACTGTACTTTTCAGCCAACCAAGCTCTGATACCATGAAGAAATATCAACCCCCACTCCGGTTGTCAGTTTTCCTTATCACTCCATGGATTTAGTTTTAAATCCAAGCATGATAAAAATTCTAAAATCTAGAAATGATAATATTTTTCTGAAAACACAAATTTAGAGATTTCACAACTGTTGAAATTGCAGAAATAAAACAAACTCAAATTATGACATATGCACACAGAAAATAACACAATGATTTATGGTCAATGTGACCCTGGAAAAACCCCCTACAACTCTTGGGGAAAACTAGATTGAGAGCTCTTCTTTATTTCTAAAAATGATTTTACAAAGAAACTGAAATACACAGTAAAAATTCCAGCAACCACAAATTACAACTTATCTCGATTTTCGTGCTTCAACTCCACCTCAAAAATCGTGCCAATCAGAAAATAGCCAAAAAAGAAATTTTTACAGAAATAAAACAACATTAAATTTTGTATGACCAGCCTCGAAAAATGTGCCTGGAACTTGTTGTCCCTCTTCCTCGATTTTCTGTTCTTTTCTCTTGTTGTACGATTTTTCCTTGGGATGTGTGCCAATAAATGCTACTGCCCAGATTTGCTGAAATGTCTTCTTGCTGCTCTCCTTCACTTCCTCACTGCTCAGAAATTTTATCCTTGCTGACTCTTCTCTTTCTCTCAAATGCTCATGAAAAAATGAATTGATCTTTTCCTCTTCTCTTCTCCTTTTATTCTCTAAATGACCTTTTGGGTTACACTAAGATCTAATGGCTGAGATTCATTTAGATCTAGGAATGAGAATAAATGTGCATTTAATTCTCACTTTCTATTTTTTAACTCACCCACTTAAATAAAGACCCACTTAGCCTTTTATTTCCATAGTCACTTTTTCACTTTCTAATTCTTCATTCACTTTAGTAAAGTCACCTTTAAATTAGAATGTAACTTTACCACTTATAAAGTCACTTTTAAATTGAATGCAACTTTATCACTTATAAAGTCGCTTTAGCAAAAAAGTAAAAAATAAATTTGGACACTTTTCCCTAGGCCAAAGATCAAAGCCTTAGGGAACCACTTGCCCTCTGGTACCCAAATTTTAACATGATGATGTGTCAAAGCACGTGGAGGTTGCTACTGATTTTGAAAATCCACACATGTTAAATGATAGTGCCAAGTCATGGTGTTGGCTAATGTGGCAAGGTCATATGCTCAAAAAATTAAATGGCCATAAATTTTGATTCATCAATTGGATTTCAATCAACTTTATATCATTATAAATATCTCAACAAGTAGAATACAATGGTGGAACCCAAGGTTAATATCACTAACTATGGGAGACAAGAAATTTCTAACCCCATTTCCATGCTGAGACCATGGAGGTTGGTTTAGGATAAAGTAACACCTTCCATTAAGCTTGGGAATTCCAATGGGGTGGGATGGAGAGTTACAAAAACTAACCTATGCTCAACATTTTTCATGGTTTTTAGTTTTTATGTCATCTACCTTTAATTATATATATTTTTCATGGTTTTTATAACCACTTTTTGTACTTTTGGTAATAATGTGTTAGGCCACGTCTAGCTCAAACAATGGGTTTTGAAGCGCTTGAGTTCAAGCCTTGACCAATATTTTCAATCTAGTCATTTCTATGTTAATATTGGTATCTTGGGAGGTACTCCAAACCCTGGGCAAAAGGGTTGTGGAGGAACTGACACCACAAAAGGCCTTGTGGGCTAAGAACCCAAGCATGGGGTTTTACACCCAAAGGAGTTGGGCCAAAACCAAGAAGAAATTTGATTATGTGACCCTTGGAGATAGAATAGAACCCTTAAAGGAGTAAGGGGAAACATCAAGCACCCAAAGAAAGTCGCTGCCATCAAGGCAGAAGTTGAAAAACTTCTCCATGCTGGTTTCATTTACCCGGTTCCTCTAACTGATTGGGTATCGAACATTGTTCCCGTGTTGAAAAAGAAAGGAACAGTTAGAGTGTGTGTCCATTACAAGGATGTAAATCAATCTTGTCCAAAGGATAACTACCCTACACACTTCATCGACCAGATAATTGATGAATGCGCCAAATAAGAAATCTTTTCATTTATGGATGGATTTTCTGGGTATAATCAAATAAATATCCGCCTACAGGACCAGTCAAAGACTGCATTTATCTCTTCGTGGGGCACATTCACGTACCGTAAGCTACCTTTTGGTTTAAAGAACGCAGGGGCAAATTTTCAGAGGGCAATGAATTATGCCTTCCATGACATCAAGAACATCGTTTAACCATAACTTGATGATCTTTCGGCTCACTCGCGAAAGCGGACCAATCATCCACAACATTTGAGAGAAATATTTCTACGTTGCCGACACTACAAAATAAGACTCAATCCGCACAAGTGTGTGTTTTGTGTCGGTTCTGGTCATTTACCTAGCTTTGTAGTTTCAAAGGACTGGATTCATCTCGACCCGTGCAAGGTTCAAGAAATCATCGATTTGCCTCCACCTTCAAATTTGCTTCAGATTTAGAAACTCCAAGGGAAAGCAAATTTTCTCAGGAGGTTCATTCCAAATTATGTCGAACTTGCTAAAGGTTATACGCGTCTCTTGAAAAAAGAAGTACCCTTCAACTAGGATCAGGTCGTGCAAGCTTCCTTTGATGCTCTAAAGGAATCCCTAATAAAAGCATCATTAATTTACACTCCTAATTATCAAAGAGACTTTAACCTGTATCTGGCTACAACAGATACGACCATCGCAATGGTTTTAGTTCAAGAAGATAATGGAATTGAACATCCTATTTATTATTTAAGTCAAAAATTAAATGATACAGAAAGCAAGTACTCCTATGTTGAAAAGCTGGCTCTCATAGCAGTTCAAGCAATACAAAGATTTCAACACTATGTTCTCTTTCGAAAAACTACCATTTTGTCATATTGCAACCCCATGTGTTGTAGGGAAAAGTATCCGATTCGGATGACCCTATCCCACTCTAAGGGTGATAGTACCTCAGCAACAACTGTAAAGAAAACTACTTAAGGTTTACTTCTTTACGAAAGCAAGAGAGAATGAGGAAATGCACTAACCATTGCCTTGCGCTTAATGTCGAATCCAAACTCTTCTCTTTGCTGCTTGCTCCCAGCTCCTTGCTCTTTTGCTGGCCCAGCTACAATGAGATCCTGCAAAATAACAAAGAAGGAAACTACAAGAAGCATGCAATCATAACTGATTCACGGATTAGCATAAATCAAATATACAATTATCACAATACATTATTGAAACAAGTGCATATAGAAGAACCTCAATAGCTTTTATTAATGAAGAAGTAAAGTTCTGAGAGAGTTACAACCATTGAAGGCCCCAATCCAGCAACACCTCCCAGCAGAAAGAATTTCTCCTCTTCACCTCCTTCAAGCGATCACCCAATAGCTCTATAGTGAAATCAACAGCATATCATTACTTTGCACAAAATTCCAGCCTCCTGAGCTCATAGGAGAGAGCTCAATATATAGATGAATTGAGAAAGGATGAGTCAGCTTGCAACTGATGTGTAGCTGCCTTGTGTCCTCTCTCTCTTCAGTTGATCTTCAGTTCTTGAGTCCACTTGGAGAACCTTGCTTCCACTTGGAGAAACAGAGCCTCTGACTCATCACAATGCGAAATCCCTGATCCAAGTGTCATTTTTGGAAGATTCCAGAGCAATGACTCAGTGTGCCACTTGTCCCATCTCGCTCAGCGCAGGTGGCCTTTGTTCCACTTGCTTTGCAATGCAGGTACACCATGGAGGAGTTGAGTTTCAGCGCAGAAGCCTAGTGGAGCACCTGCTTTGATTTCAGGATTGCTTGTTTTTGAGTGTTTTCAGGTGGAGAACTGATCTGAGAGCTGTTGGTTTGCTGACCTTGTTCCTCTAGGGGTAGGAACATCATGTTTAGGGACTTTGGATCCCCTGGATTATTGACAATTCATGCCCAATGCTGCCAGGCACAAAATTGTCTATAACAGATGCCCCTTAAAGTATGAGGTCGTTTATCGGGTGAAATGCTTTATTAGGAGGATCCGAAGTTCATTCAATCTGCTGAGGAGTGTCCTGTAATAAGATACAATACAATACATTATTTTTCATACTTTTTCATGATCTAGCTGAGGCGGGAATTCCCATGCTCAGCTTTATAAATTCATTTTGGTACATAGCACAGACGATCGTCTGATGATAGACTGATAATTCTCTGCTGAAATTATCATCCTTTGAGAAGGATGATCATCTGCTGCAATGATGTACATATCAAATGTCTTTATATCCTGAATATATATCACAGCCCGGATGGATGAAACTAGATCCGGGGTCTTCAATCTCTTCCGATCTTCACTCGATGTACAAGTCGATCCATGTGAGAATTTCTTGAAGTCGAACATGGAAAGACATCGCTTGATTACCAGTCAATGATGTAAACCGTTAACAAGCGCGAGAGGAATCACCGATAAGGATGATGACCCTCAAGGTACGACAGTACAATTTACATGGTGGGAATAAAGGACTTGGCGTCGACCACCATGCAAAATCTTCTGGTCGAAGGTCATTGATGTATACCTGTCGCCGGAAGTGAGAAACTTGCCATTGAGGCATGCAAGCTTCAAAGTACTGAAGGGGTTGTTCCTAGATCGACTCCTTGGATAATGAGCTGATGTCGACAAGGAGCGATCCGTCAAAGGAGGGCCTTAATGAATCCCACTTCAGTGACACGGAACGGAGCTAGTGATTGTGATGAGGTGAAAACAAACTGTGATGTATGATTCAGGGTGGCGGTCATGAAATGGATGAAGGACAATGTATGGCAGTGGATGGGACACGGTTGACTCTTTGCAGAACAACATCTCTTGAACATATAACGACACTGATGTGATGGATTGGTAGCATTACCCCAAATGTGGATGGTGTGGCGAGGACCATGGTGATGAGACCGGTGAATGAAACAACCCAACCCGATGTGATACGGAGGACAAAGTGTCATGTTCAAGAGCGACTTGCTACCATTAAAGCTGTGAGGTTCTCCCAATTTTTCCCCAGTCATTGCTGACCAGTACCTCTTTATTTTTATCAAGCTTGAGGAGGATAACATATGCTTGTTCTATAACCTGCCCTTCGGGCAAGCCCATCGCTATGTTTTAACGAGCCTAGCGATAGGGAAACTCGTTCTCGTCTAAAGACAAGTTTGTCGCTATTTAATGAATTTAACGAGTCTAACGACAAGGATAACTCGGTCCTTTTCATTTTTAGAGATTCTGAAAAGGTACATAAAGTCAACTCCAGAATTCCTTTTTCGTCATCTAATCCCTTAAGTCCGAAAAAGTATAAAACAATACAGAAGGGATGAATTTTCGATTGCTTTAACGAGCCGAACAAAACAAGTGCTCGATCTTTTTGTGCAATAATCCCTCAGGTCCAAAAAAGATTAAAATCTAGAGGAGGGATAGCTTTCCGGTCGCTTTAACGAGCTGGAAGGCCAAAACTCGGCAAACTTTTCATATTTTACGAGTCAGTGAAAAGAGCTCAAAGAAGACTCGTCTTTTGAGGAACGAGTGATGAACAGGGCAGCAGCAGATTCCAGGTACAGGTTGGAATATTCCAATCACGGCAGTGTCACAAGGATGGCTTAGTGAAATCACTCTTCGCAGCTGTTCCTCAAAATGGGTAAACAAACATATGGAGATGAACGATTGGCCAAATGAACGGATGGAGGTGAGACTGCAAGAACACGACCAAGGGCTTTAATATGGCTGTCAAAGGTTACATTTACCAAGGTTATTTACCGGTTCATTTTTTCTGGGTGAGCTTGAACTCTAGGGGAAGATTGCTCACAACTTATGTTTATTTTTTAACGAGCATGAACTATGTGCTAAAACTGCTCGGTTCTTGCGTTTATTTTTTAACGAGCATGAACTGTGTGCTAAAACTGCTCGATTATACCAGTCATAATACAAGAAACGCCTCAGGTGAGATAGCTATTTTTTAAGGAGCTTTATCTCACGAAGCTATGCTCCTATTTGGCAAGTTTTGACTTTTTCCCCACATCCTTTCTTTATGTAAGTTGGAAACGGCTAATCCTACGAGTTTAACGGGTTAGACCTACAGGTTTAAAGGGAGGACCTAAAAATTTAAAAAATAAATAGTCGTCCCGCGCTTGCACTCCAAAAGGTTTGCATGCCCCCAGGTATAAAGTATAATTTCGAGGCGCTGCCTCTTTCTTATTATCCGAAAAATGGTTTTGTTTGCTGCCGCAAACTAAACTCTTTTTCCGGCGATGTCTATTATTAGGTTGCTAAGGATGGTGACTACTTGTTGCAGCAATTTCATCTCTTTCTTTGGAGGCTGCCCCTACTTATCCTTCAAAACATATGTTTTAATGGGTGAGGCTTGCCTTCAAAGATGGTGGCTACTTGCCGCCACAAATGGATCTCCTTCCTCAGGAGAGCCTATTTTTTAGACAAAGGGAGCCGATTATTTCGCTCACATAACTTTGACAAAAGAACTTTATCCTAGAACAACCCTCTCTTCCTTCCTTCGGACGGGGTACGGACTAGTCCCATTCTTCTGCGGAAATTAACTTTATACCCAAGGTTTCCTCTGCCCAAGGCAGGCCAGGGTGCATGCCCCCTGGGTCCCAGTTCTTTCTTTCTGAATCACTCGCACTCATCGGGAAGTAGAACCGGGGGTGGAGGCATTCCTTGAGTGAATAAACCGTTAAGGGATGGTATTTGACTATTTGCGATGCGTGATCCTGGAAATGAACGTTGGTCTACGAGCTTGACCATTCTTCCTTCGTGCGGAAAACACATAACTCTGAAGAGTGAGGACACTATTGCCTCCATGCAATATATATAGTCTCGTCCAAGGAGTAAGTTATACACCAAGGGTCCCTGGACGACCATGACGTTCATATGAACTGTCTTCCCTTTCAATGTAATGGGAACATTGGGGAGAATCCCTAACGGGTGACTGGTTCCTTTATCAAAACTTGATAGATTTCTCATCTCAGGTAAAAGCGTCGGGGAACCCAGTGCTTTCCAAGCAATAGAGGAAAGGATACTCACAGATGCCCCTTCATCAATGATAGTTCCAGCCATCACCATTCTGTAGATTTGGACGATGATTCTGAATGGGATACTGGCTGGTAACCGGGGTCTGCCTAGTTGATTCCAATCAAAGGACACAACCAGGTTGCTTGGTGGTGGGGCCGAATACACGGTCGGATACGACCCTGACGATGTTCCTTCCTGCGATAAAGGAATGGGCGCATTGCCCTGATGCTCATCAGAGTCTGTGTTGATGAAAAGAATATGGACGGTGTCATCCTTATCCTCTTCAGTGAGGGTGTCATTTGAAGATGGGTCTTCAATGACGGAGTCATTTGAGGATGAAACCTCTGAAGGAAGAACTGGGTCAACTGCCGTTTCGACCTTTAGACTTTCGTCTGGTCTGGATTCAGTAGGTTCATTCTCAATGACTGACACTTCAGCTGACCACTTGAGCGGGCCAGCTGGATTTTCAACTATCGAGGGATTAGGCACGAGTTTTTGGTATCCAGGAGGAAGTCGTAACGGTGATACCGGACGATCTTCCAAAACTCTCTTCGCCTCATCTAAGAGTGGACATCGGTGGATGGCGTGATCACCTTCACACAACATACAGGGTGATCTTGGTCTCCCTTTTCGTCCTTCACTCTCGCTAGTTGACGGACTGCAATCAACATGACTACCAGAGGTTGATGCTACCGGATTGTGCAACCTGGGGGACCAGTCCCTTAGTATCCGGGGAATACAAGGACAATCACGGTGGAAGTGCTTGCCCCCAGTCGCCTTCGCCATAGGCTCCTTCTGCTTCTTTTCTTTCTTCTTCTTCTCCTTCTTCTCCACGGGAGGCTGACTTTTGCCGGCTCTACCCTACGAAGATGAAGGATCAGAGGAAGAATTGTAAGCAGTGGAAGGCTGGTGGGTAGTTCTAGACTGGTCTGACTGTTGATTCGACTGCTCAGGATTAGTGGCGATCTAAACTACATTAGTTGAAAAGAGCCATACAGGTAGGCCAATTGTCAATCCTGGAAGCGACAATGTGGCCATATGAGGCGCACCAACATCTCCCCAAGAGGAGAAGGGATTGGGACTTTCGCCAAGGTGACTTCCTTGGTTGGTGGGCTCCATACTTTTCAACTGAAAGATCAACGTGGGAATAACAGGTGATTATGTTCCGATTAAAATAAATTTTATTAACGACGCTTTAGACACAACTTTGCTTTTTCATGTTTTAAGAGTCGAGAAAAAGCTAAAGATGACTCTAGTCTCCTTCGATGTTTTAACGAGCCCGAAGTGACAAATGCTCGGATGGACTTTTTCAGTTATAGAGTTTGAAAAAGGCCAAAAGAAACTTCTCTGGAGTTCTAGGCAGAGGGTGTGCCAAACTTTTCGCGAAACCACAGAATACGTTTTACGGTACGGGTGGTCGATCTTCGTGAATGCTGTGTTCACTGCATCGCGATCAGTAGGGCGGCCGACACGGCTTCCTATGGATAAAGGCTTTGTTCCTATAGGGGTCTCCCAATATATACGCGATGGTACGTGGGAGCACAAGTCCGTATTAGTGCCACCGACTCTCAGGAGGAATCACCCACCTTCGTAGAGATCGACAGTCACTATGTTTAACGACGCCGGAACACGTCTCTACCTAGACCTCTATGTGTTTGCGTTATGTTACAAAGCGTTGTTATGTAAATTGAATTTATTTTAATGTTGATCTTGTTTAGCAGTTTGCCTTTAAGGATCACCACGAGATGTGTGTAACAAATTCCTGAATGCAGTCTAAGATGAGAAGCAAACTTTTCAATCTTTCAACTTTGAAAATCTTAACTACTGAGGGAGAAGAAAGGAAAATCTTTTCACACAGATCATAGAGCACACACTAATGCAAATTTCCTAAATCAGCATGCAAACAGTCAAATGCAAAATGCACAATGCATGTATTTTCTTTTCCCTTTCTTAATGTTGATGCATTACAAAAATAAAGTTGTTATATAACTTTGATTTCGATTTCAAGCGAAAGTAAACAAGCTAGTCCAAAATCAAAAGACACCTTAAGATTTACTTGTTTAATCACTGGAAATACATGAAATCAAACCATAATGACGAAAGTGAAAAGACTAATCAGCTATGGACAGCAAACAAGCTAACTCTTTAGACCAGCAAAATGCCTAACACAGGTTCGGATCTAAGAGGCCAAAGCAAGACTAGTTCACTTTCGTTATGGGAAATTGTAAATGAAGCAAGAAATACAAAAGAACAAGTACAATTTCGTTATATAACAGAGGCAGAATGATGGCAAGTAAGGTTGGTTTCAGAACAGGTACAAGAAAGACAACTTGCTGCAAAAACTATAGTGAAAACAGGCAAGAAAAAGGGAGGAAACCCCAACTGCACAAGGCAAAATTGGGCCAACGCAGGTGCTGCTCAGCCAGTCTGGCTCTCAGCGTAGGTAGCCCCTTCGGGACCTGCGTTGCAAAGCAGGTAGCCTGTGTACTACCTGCTTTGGAAAACGAAAGTTGCGTTTTCTCAGTTTCCGGGTCACAATTTTCTCAAAAATTCACAGTTTTTGCTCAAATCAGAAGCTATCAGTCAAGCACACACTAAGGGATGACAAGGAAGGTGAAAAGCTATCACTAAGAGCTTACAAGGATCCTTGTAGAGCAGCTCTTCAAATCATGAACATGCTCAGAAATGAGCTAGAGTAACTGCCCTCTACTTCGCTTTTGATATAGTCAAAAGCTTTTCGATTTGGTACTATTTTGTTCAGGAAATGAATAGCAAAATACTACAAACAATCAAACAGATACGATCCCCGGCGGAGTCGCCATTTTTGTTGTAGGGAAAAGTATCCGATTCGGATGACCCTATCCCACTCTAAGGGTGATAGTACCTCAGCAACAACTGTAAAGAAAACTACTTAAGGTTTACTTCTTTACGAAAGCAAGAGAGAATGAGGAAATGCACTAACCGTTGCCTTGCGCTTAATGTCGAATCCAAACTCTTCTCTTTGTTGCTTGCTCCTAGCTCCTTGCTCTTTTGCTGGCCCAGCTACAATGAGATCCTACAAAATAACAAAGAAGGAAACTACAAGAAGCATGCAATCATAACTGATTCACGGATTAGCATAAATCAAATATACAATTATCACAATACATTATTGAAACAAGTGCATATAGAAGAACCTCAATAGCTTTTATTAATGAAGAAGTAAAGTTCTGAGAGAGTTACAACCATTGAAGGCCCCAATCCAGCAACACCTCCCAGCAGAAAGAATTTCTCCTCTTCACCTCCTTCAAGCAATCACCCAATAGCTCTATAGTGAAATCAACAGCATATCATTACTTTGCACAAAATTCCAGTCTCCTGAGCTCATAGGAGAGAGCTCAATATATAGATGAATTGAGAAAGGATGAGTCAGCTTGCAACTGATGTGTAGCTGCCTTGTGTCCTCTCTCTCTTCAGTTGATCTTCAGTTCTTGAGTCCACTTGGAGAACCTTGCTTCCACTTGGAGAAACAGAGCCTCTGACTCATCACAAGGCGAAATCCCTGATCCAAGTGTCATTTTTGGAATATTCCAGAGCAATGACTCAGTGTGCCACTTGTCCCATCTCGCTCAGCGCAGGTGGCCTTTGTTCCACTTGCTTTGCAACGCAGGTACACCATGGAGGAGTTGAGTTTCAGCGCAGAAGCCTAGTGGAGCACCTACTTTGATTTCAGGATTGCTTGTTTTTGAGTGTTTTCAGGTGGAGAACTGATCTGAGAGCTGTTGGTTTGCTGACCTTGTTCCTCTAGGGGTAGGAACATCATGTTTAGGGACTTTGGATCCCTTGGATTATTGACAATTCATGCCCGATGCTGCCAGGCACAAAATTGTCTATAACACCATGACTTACATCTTGTCGAGACAGTTGCTTGGGGGAAAATATTCAAAGTGGATAGCAATTTTGCAAGAGTTTGATCTGGAATTCGTAAAATTCAAATCAAAGAAAGCTCTAGTTTTCATAGAGTTACTATGTGATTTTCCATCGTAGTCCAATGATTCAACATCTAAAGCAACAATCATGGACAAATTTTTGTTTCTGATATCTTCAAGTGATCCGTGGTATGGAGATATAATCATTTATCTCCAAACCTAAACGTATAGGTCTAATACCTCTCGCTCATAACAACGATGTACTATATACCAAGCAGAATACTACATGATCATCGATGATACGCTTTACCATCGTGGTGTCGATATAGTTCTTCGAAGGTGCCTCACACATGAGGAGGCCGAAAAAGTACTGAATGATTTTCATTCACGCGCATGTGGGGGGCATCAATCTGGTTATGCTACGACACAAAAGATTTTACAAGCGGGATACTTCTGGCCAACAATGTTCAAAGATTGCATAACCGCAGTCAAAAGTTGCCACGCTTGTCAAATCTTCGACTGCAAAACCAGAATACCACCCGCACCTCTGCAACCAGTAGTTGTTGTTGGGCCATTCGCCAAATGGGGCATAGATTTCATGCAATGTAACCCCACCTTGACTAGGGGGCATGGGTATATCATAGTCGTAGTTGACTATTTTACGAAATGGGTCGAGGAGATGCCTACCTTAAACAATAGCGGCGAAACAGCCGCTCTTTTCTTTTTCAATCATGTAGTCTCCAGGTTCGGTGTTCCACAAGCTATAGTCACAGATCATGGATCGCATTTTCGTAATCACATGATGGTTGAATTAGCCGCCAAATTAGTACTGTCCCATGACAGCTCTATTCCCTATTATTCACAAGTTAACGGGCAAGTTGAGGTGATCAACAAAGTCCTGAAACACATGCTACAAAGGATGATTGGAGTCCATAAATGGAGTTGGCACCTAATCATGTACTCATCCTTGTGGGCATACTAAACATTAGTAAGAAATGCGACTGGTTTTACGCCCTTTCAGCTGGTGTATGGCCTGGAAGCAATCTTACCAGTTTAGTGCAAAATTTCATCTCTTAAGCTTGCAGTTGATGTCCTCCACAGAACTTCAGAGGAAGAGGCTCATTTCTTAGAGTTAATCCAACTGGATGAAACCTGTCGTGACGCCGCCTTGGCTAACGAAGCACATAAGAAATGAGTCAAAGCACAATTTGACAAGAATGTCAAACCCCGCGTTTTCTCAAAAGGTGACCTGGTCTTGCTTTATGATCAGGAATCTGATAAATTTGGAGCAGGTAAGTTCTAGTATTTATGGATGGGTCCCTACATTGTTAAACGTGCATTAGCAAAAGGAGCCTACGAGCTAGTAGATTATGACAGGATTCCACTGTCGCAACCCCGAAACGGGTTGTACCTTAAGTGTTACTATGCTTGACTGGGCATGGTAACCTCTTCATATACTTTTGTTACATTTTTCTTTTCGTTAAGAGTGATAGTTTTGGTTAGGTAATCCAATTTTGCATTTTGTTGTAGATGTTGAACCCATTGGAGTCATTTGTTGGATACGCTGACGGGGTGAGTCGTAGTACACAGAACCTATCTTCGCAGCTTGGGCCATCTTTGATCCAAGCGACAAGTTAGTGAGTTTCAGAGGGGTGTCTATTGGTCAATCAACGAACAACATTGCTGAATATAGTGCGTTGATAGAACTCATCTCTGATGCCATCACGCATGGCATACGCCAACTTGTCATCAGGCTAGTCTCACAGCTCATCATTCTATAGCTTACAGGCATCTATTCCATTCGGAATCCAGCTATCTATCACATGTTCCTAAGGGTCTGAATTTTGGAAAGGCACTTCAATTCTATTCAATATCAACATATTTCCAGAAACTTAAACACATTAACCAATTCATTAGCAAATTATGTGTTAGATAGACATTTGCAACATTTGTAAAAGAAAATCATTTTATCAATAACTGCATCAGGATCATATAACTTAACCGAAATAAAGCTACGAAAATCAAATAATATATATATATATATATATATATATATATATATCTATATATATATATATATATATATATATATATATATATAACTGTTTATAGTTTGTACATAGTGTTCTGTGTCCAGGAAAAAATCAGTCATATGACCCAAAAACTCAAAATGCAAGGGGGCACCCTAATCTAATGGTGCTGGTGATAACTAATCACCGCCTGTGAAATCATGTGCAAGAGCCTACTTCATTGGCTTGGCACACCAGTGGTATGGTGTTATAATCTCAGAGGTAGCTCGTCGGTCCTCACATCCGGAATACCAAGGGTGAGACCCTCGATCTGATCCTACAACACTGCAAGGGTCTCGGATACATCTAGGTCACAAAGAATGGCCCTCCCTACAACCTTTGCTGCTGGAACGGCAGCTGCTGCTCTCGGGCGCACTGCTGGTCACACTAGCCAGATATCTGCATAAGCACATGAGTTTTGATTAGTCTTGATAAATATTTAAAAAACACAAGAACATTATAAAAATAAATAAACATAGATATGGTCAGAAATTTTTACCTATGACACCCCATTGCTCGCCAACCGGCAGCGCCAAATCTGGGTCACCCCAGAAATCCATCCCAGCATATGGACACTTGGCATAAACCATCTTCTGACGGTTGAACCACTCGAAGAAAGCATCATAGAATGAAACCTACGATTGACCAGCATGTTTGGCCATAAGGTCGACGCATCTCTACATCTGTGGCTCAGTCGGTGGTGGTAGGCCAAGTGAGATGTACTGGGGTTGCATTAGTGGGATCCTCTCCAAGGCGAAAGCTGTCAGAATAGAACAATAGAAAAAGTTCTTAGCTCTTTCGTTTTTCACCTTGGTAAATTGTTCTTTGATCACTGGAGGTACTACATCACACAAGTTGAATACCTTGGGTTCGAGGCATTCCAAGGCATACTGCATATAGGACTTGTTGTCCAAGTGAAGGGCCACGCTACCAGCCAATCTAGAAAATGTGAATAAAATAGTCCTCAAGGACCAGTCTATGACATCTCAGATACTGATCTTGCCATCCCTGATTGGCGGAGATCCTTCTCTACAGTATCGACAAATATAATCCCTCACAGGTTCACCCCCATGGGCAGAACCTGATAATGAGAGAGGGACACCATGCCTCGATAAACCAGTAAAAAAGTAGATGTCCTCAACAGTCATGGGGATGGATTTTCCTCTTATCTAAAACACTTGGTTGGTAGGATCCCATGCATCGAGGAAATATTGCAACAAGCTGATTTGTTGCCTCATTCTAGACATGTGGAAGAACTAGAGCAAGCCACAGTTCTGCAATGCAGTTACCGTACCTGGATCATGTAGGGAAACCATGTCCTCTTCTTCATGCTCATGTTCACACCATGTAACTGTAGAGCCTCTACTTTACACCTACTTGTCTACCATTTTCCTCAGTTTTTCCTCATCTTTTCTTCACTTTTGCCTCATTTTCACTATAAAACCACCCAGATCATTACATTAGGTGTCATTAAGCATGATCAAGCAAGTTTTGCTAATGGATGACTATTTGTTTAGATTTTGACTTACTTGCAGGAATCCCGCAGCTATCTGATGATCCTGCAGCTATCTGAAGATCCTGCAGCCTTTTTGTTAAACGCAATGTTCCACGTGTCGGTTTGCCAGATGAGCCACATGGGCACTTAGGTATCAACGTGCTCGAGGTTCCTGTCCCATTTTTCCAGCCATCCACGTCATCTTTACCCATGGTCAAAGCTGGTCAAGTTACGGTCAACTCAAGGCTGTTTAACGGTGATTGTGAGCTGCTAGGTCACGTCGTCTTAAACGGTGACTTGTCCACGTTCTACAGGTGGCAGGGGACATGATCCAACATGGGATTCATTACCCATGACGACAGAACCATTAAACTCATCCACGCAGCCGTATGAAGTGTCAAGGGACCATAAATACGCATGACAGTTTGTTGTTTTTCAGTTAATTAGCTGTACGAGTAGGCTATCTTAGAAACCTCTATAAATAGCTGCGTCTGCGTACGCTCATTAGACTTTTATCAGTTGTAATTTCTGAACTTGTGTTAAATTTAAGAGCGTTGTGAACTCTGTTTTTTTTAGTGCTATTCTAGCACTCTGTTTTGTACACTTTTTGCAAATGGAGGAATAGACATAGCATCGTTTTGAAGTTTCCAGATCTCTGAGTTTTCTTGTGGCTGAATGAATAGAGGGCCCCTGCTCATCTCATCCTCTGTAAAGTATTTTATGTGCAGTATTTCTTTATTTTCCTATTCATTTCTTTAAGCATGTATAGTTTCATTTACTTGTTTTCCTTTCTTTCAAGCTGATCAGTGTTACTTCTTTGCAGGTTTCTTTTAGCCCGGGATTTATTTTTATGTGTGTGTGTTTGCTTTACAAACTAATGGTATTTGAAGTTGACAAATTCAAGTGCTGCCTTTGTTTTTATAGCTGATTTTTAATCTTATTTCTCAAAGAGCTGCTAACACATGAATGATCTTCATCATAAACTGTTATCTTTTAAGATCAGAATATCACTAACTTGCAGTTAGTTTTGAGTGCTTTTTAGACTATTCTTTCACTACTTTCTAACCATACTTTGCATAGTACATATGGCTGAAGTAGAGAGTTAGAAAGAGCAAAATATTACCACTAGTCTTTAAAGTAGAGTTTTGATTTTAAGTGCTTCTTAGACTATTCTTTCACTACTTTCTAATCATACTTTGCATAGTACATATGGCTGAAGTAGAGAATTAGAAAGAGCAAACCGTTATCATTAGTCTTTCAAGCAGATTTTTCTCACTTTTCTAATTCAACTTAAGCTACTTTCTATCCGTGCTTTACACAGTACATGTGCTTTGAAGCATCGAGTTAGAGAGAGATAATCTTTATTTTTGGGTTTTAAAAGTGACTTTCTTTTCTTTTATTAGCAGCAGCTTGAATGGTGTCTAGTGCCATTGGAAGTGGTCATTTGCTTTCAAATTTATTTCAAGTTATTTCAGTTCATTTATTCCTTTCAAGCATTTCCTTTCAAGCAAGTAGTTAGAGATCACTAAACACACACTTTCACTCATTTAGGATTCACTCTACACACACACCATCACGCACTTGTTTATAAATTATCACTCCATCTTAGGAACATAATTAACCACAACAACACCCCCAACGATAAGAAAAACTCTAAGAGGTTACTTAAGTACATATAGTACACCTTCACTTCATCAGCTTACGAGCCCCGGGTTGACAATTAATACTAGCAATTTAGATAACACTAAATTGACTAAACATTTTGGCGCCGTTGCCGGGGAAGTGAAATTAAGTAGCCATATTCTTAGAAGAAAAAAAAATATAAAGTTTCAAGGAAAGAAGTTAATAGCCTATCTAAGTATGCTCTCCTCTTGCACTTTGAAGTGATCTGGAGGATCAGAAAGGAGAAAGTTATTGATTTAATAGTTTCTTGAGTATGCTCTCTTCTTGCACCTAGAGTGAACTGGAAGATCAGAAAAAGAACTATTTAACTTGACTTGAAGATAAAATAAAAAAATGACATGCATAGAGCTAGAGATTCTAGGGGAAGGTTTTTAGCTAGAGCTCAAAGTTCAATTTTTACAAGTCCATCTGCTTCAAGAGATAGACAAGAGACACCTCCCTTATCTCCAACCGAAACTCCTAGTCCTGAAATTCAAGAGCCAAGAGTTGACTCTCCTATACCTTCTATTGAGTTTGAACTAGGAAGAGACTCTTCTCTTTCTCCTACAAGAAAACCAATTGTAATTGAGGAAATAGACTCACCTGAAGAGGAAGGAGAAATCTCTTCTCATTCACCCTTTGTAGAAGAACCAGAAGATTTTGAAATCCCTAGGAGAATCATCATGGCAGAGGAAGAAGGAGGTGGTAGAGGTAGAGGTAGAGGAGGAGGAGGAAATAACAATAACAATGGAGGAGGTAGAGGTCCCATTGGAGGAAATAGAGATGGGGATAACTCATTTGGGTTTCCCATTGTTAATGAGGACTCCCGAGCCACCATGAAAAACATATCACCATCCGTCCTCCCAAATTTTCATGGATTAAGAACTGAGGACCCTGAAACATTCTTGTTTGAATTTGAAGTTGTGTGTCGAACCTATGACTATCTGGATGATACTCAGAAACTCAAACTGTTCCCATCAACATTAAAATATCAAGCTTTGAAATGGTTCATGGGGTTACTTACTCAATCCATTAGGACCTGGGATGAAATGA
Source organism: Pinus tabuliformis (assembly GCA_031772625.1). Lineage (NCBI taxonomy): Eukaryota > Viridiplantae > Streptophyta > Pinopsida > Pinales > Pinaceae > Pinus > Pinus tabuliformis. The sequence goes on from CM062815.1 coordinate 825,139,893, forward strand.
AACAAACCTTTTTGGATAGGTATTTGGACTATTGTATGCCTACTAATCATAAGGACGAGGTTTTTAAAATGATGCAAAAAGAAGATGAGAGCTTAGAAGATTTACTTGAGAGATTTCAATATAATTTAAAAAGAGCAAAAATGAGTACCTTGGATGAAGAGACCTTAAAAGCCCTCTTATTAAAAGCCATTAGGGATGAATGGATAGATATCTTAAACATGATGGGGAAGGGGGATATTTCTCAACTTTCTCTCAATGATATAGCAGAACTTTGTATCCATCTCTCAAGGGGCAAATCAAAAACTCAAAAAGGGCCTAGAGATCCTTCTCTCCTTAGGGCAAATAAATCTGCAACAGGATCAGTGAGTAGGGCTGAAATCGGTAATATGCTAGATGAATTTAAAACTGACATCTTAGGGAGTCTTAGTGAACAAATTGATACCCTTAAGATTCAAAATAAACAAAAAGCAGAAGCCGAGGCTATGACTATCTTTTGCCCGAAGTGTAGAAAGAAGCATGCTTTAAGGGAATGTCCCTTGGAAGCACAAGTTGTGGAAACCTGTGTAATTTGCTCAGAAACCCATGAGACCAAGGAATGTCCTTCAATCCCTGGCCTCAAAGCAGTCTTTCAAGAAGATCCAAGTACGCTTGAATCCCTTTGTTTTGTTGCAAGAAGACCTTGGCAGGGGCATCAAAATCAAGGGTTTAACAACTCTATGAATTTCCAACCCCCACCAAATTGGAATCCTTGGCAACAACCTTGGTCACAACCACAAAATCCTTTCCAAGCATGGTTGCAAAGCATGCAAATGCAAAATCCTTATGGGAGATTTGCCCAATTCTATCAATATCCTCAATCCTTTCAAAATCAGCAAGCTCCCCAACTTCCAAATCAAGGTCAACAATTGTCATTACCATTCCCTCAACAACAACAACCTCCTCCACAAAATCAAAATTCTCAACTCTTGTTACAATCTCAACAGAGGCCAAATCAACTTCCCTCTCAACCTCAACCAAACCCCAATAATAGGAATCCTCAAAGTGCTTACGTAATGGAAGGTCAACCACTCATGGAAGGTCAACCATTCCCTACCTATATGGTTGTTCCTCTCAATGAGGTCCAACTCAGATCAGGTAGAATCCTAGACCAACCTTCTACAAGTGCTCAACAACCAAGCATTTCTGAGGAAGAATCTCTCAAAGCCAATAAGGGTTCTGAAGTATCCCTTCAAAACCCAAGCATTAAAGAAAAAGAAAAAGAATCAACTCCCTTAGTAGAGCAACCCACATCTTCAGCTATTCCTCCTTTTCCTGAAAGATTGCAAATTGATAAAGGAGTGGAGAAGCAGATTTGGTTGCCTGACTATAGCTTTCTAGATGAATTGAAAAATGTCTGTATCAAGATTCCCTTGTTAACAGCCATTAAGGAGATTCCCATTCTAGCAAAGACAATAAAGGAGATGAGTTTGAAGAAAACAATAAAAAGAACCAAAGATACCAAAAGGATACATCTAGTTGGAAAAATTGCAGACATTATGATGGGTAAAATTACCATGCAAAAATATGTAGATCCCGGTAGCCCTATTGTTAAAACTCATATTAATGGGGTTGAAATCCCAAATACTTTGATTGACTTAGGAGCCGCTATCAACATTATGAGTAGACAGACCATGGATCAGTTAAAACTTCCTAACCTTCTCTTTACACCTACTTTGTTGCAACTTGCAGATAGATCAATCATTAAACCTGATGGTGTATTGGAAGACATTCCAGTCTCACTAGACTCTTGGGAATATCCAGTTGATTTTATGATTTTAACTCCCAAGAACAATCTAGGAGGACATCCTCTTATTCTAGGAAGACCTTGGCTGGCCACAGCTGATGCTTTCATAAGTTGTAGGTCTGGAGACATGTATATATCAGATGGTAATTCTACCAAGAAATTCAACTTGTATCCTCCCGCAAAGGCAATAACAGAAATAGGAGAAGATGAGTGGATTGATGATGAGGATACTCTTCAACCTGTTCTAACCATCTCTGAGATCAGTGAGGACAGTCAAATTCTAAATACATTAGAAAATTTTGAGATACCTTTAGAATATGACTCTTCACAGTTTCAGTTAGATGCAGACATTGAATATCTCTCCTCTAGACAGATGTCTCTCTTCTCAATGGAAGAGTTTGGTAGTTCTACAGTTGAAATCTTTCCAGGAAAAACATTAAACATTAACAAGAACTTGGAAAGACTACAACAAGAAGAATTAACTAAACTGTTGCAAAAACATTCCACTGCCTTTGCATGGGAATATACTGACATGAAAGGAATCGACCCTAAGACTTGTATTCATCACACTTATATTGAAGAAAACAGCAGACCCATTAGGCAGCCACAAAGACGGATGAATCCAAATCTTAGGGAAATTGTGAAAGAAGAACTTCAGAAATTGCTCAAGGTAAACTTCATTTACCCCATTTCAGATAGCCAATGGGTTTCTCCCTTGGTTATAGTGCCCAAAAAGAATGGTAAATGGAGAGTTTGCATTGACTATCGAGAATTGAACAAGGCAACCTTAAAGGATCATTTTCCTCTACCTTTTATTGATCAGGTACTAGACACTTTAGCAGGTAAAAAGTATTTCTCATTCTTGGATGGTTTTAGTGGTTACAATCAGATTCAGGTAGCACCTGAAGATCAAGACAAAACCACCTTTACTTGTCCTTGGGGAACTTTTGCCTATCGAGTACTCCCTTTTGGATTGTGCAATGCACCCGCTACATTTCAAAGGGCTGTACTAGGAATCTTCTCAGATCTGATTCATGATTGTGTAGAGGTATACATGGACGATTTCACAGTCTATGGTAATACATTTGAAGAAGCTTTGGCAAATTTGGAAAAAGTACTGGTAAGATGTAAGGAAACAAATCTTTCTTTAAGTCATGAAAAGTGTTTTATGATGTTTACTGAAGGGATTGTTTTAGGACATCATATTTCAGGAGATGGAATCAAAGTTGATAGATCTAAAGTAGAAGTCATCTCTAAGTTACCTGTTCCAAATTGCCAAAGAGATGTTAGAAGTTTTCTTGGGTTTACTGGTTATTACAGAAGATTTATTGAAAACTTCACTAAGATAGCATCCCCTCTTTTCAGACTACTTACTAAAGATTGTGAATTTAAGTGGGATCCTGAATGTCAATCTGCCTTTGAAACTTTAAAGACTAGAATATCTGAAGCACCCATTCTAAGGGGTCCAAATTGGAAACTCCCTTTCCACATTTCTACTGATGCTTTAGATACAGCTTTAGGAGCTGTTTTGGGACAAAAGGATTTGATCCCTTATGCCATTTATTACACGAGTAAGAATTTGACTCCTACTGAGTTAAATTATACTGTTACTAAAAAGGAATTTCTAGCCGTTGTTCATGCTATAAACAAGTTTAGACACTATATAACCGGCTATGAAACCTTTGTCCACACTGATCACTCTGCCATTAGATACCTCATGAACAAACCAGTCACTAATGGTAGAGTTACAAGATGGCTTTTGCTTTTACAAGAATTCAACATAACTGTGTTAGATCGACCAGGTAAACAGAACACAGTAGCTGACTTCTTGTCTAGAATCCAAAACACTAATGAGGACTCTCCTGTAGAGGATAAATTTCCAGATGAGTATTTGTTTGCAGTAACTACCAAAACCCCTTGGTATGCTGATATTGCTAATTATTTAGTTACTGGAAAGTTACCTTTACATTTATTTCCTAATGAGAAAAGGAAAATCATTCAGGATAGTTCACATTATTCTTGGATTTCTAATGAATTGTTCAGAACAGGGCCAGATTTGATGATCAGAAGATGTGTACGGGAGGATGAAATGCCTGACATCCTTAAGGCATGTCATGACGAACCTTGTGGCGGACATTTTTCTGATAAGAGGACTGCCTATAAAATCCTTTCATCAGGATATTATTGGCCTTCTCTCTTTAAGGATGCGAAGCAATATGTTAAAAGGTGTGACAGTTGTCAGAGAATTGGGAGACCAACTCTTTCAAATGAAATGCCACTACAGCCACAGGTATGCATCGAACCTTTCGAGAAATGGGCTCTAGATTTTGTTGGACCAATTAATCCGCCATCCAAGCAAAACAGATATATATTGGTTTGTACTGATTATGTTACCAAGTGGGTAGAAGCTATAGCATTGACTTCTGCTACTGAAAATTCAGTTGTTCAATTTCTTTTTAAGGATATTTTCACTCGTTTTGGTGTCCCAAGAGAAATTGTAACAGATCAGGGAAGCCAATTTACATCAAGGATGATGGAGAAGCTGATGGAGGAATATAAGATCAAGCATAGAACATCTACTCCATACCATCCGCAAGCGAATGGTCAAGTATAATCTACAAATAAAATTCTTGAAAGCATCATCACAAAGACTGTTCATCTTCATAGAAGAGATTGGGCAGAAAGGCTTCCTGAAGCCTTATGGGCCTATAGAACTACATGGAGGAACACCACAGGACATTCTCCCTATGAACTTGTTTATGGGAAGGAAGTCCTGTTCTCCATTGAGTTCCAAATCAAGACCTTCAAGACAGCAGTTCAATTGGGGATGAGCTTATCAGAAGCCCAGAAGCACAGAATGGACCAGTTAAACGAACTAGATGAAATGAGACAAGATGCAATTCTAAGGACCGATCTAGTTCAGCACCAAAGAAGAAAATGGCATGATCGACATATCAAAGAAAAGAAGTTTCAAAAGGGTGATTGGGCACTCTTGTTTGATTCAAAATTTAAGGACTTCAAAGGAAAATTTCAAACTCATTGGCTTGGGCCATATGAGATTGATGAAGTCTTTAATAATGGAGCAGTTAGAGTGAAGACTATTGATGAACTTCAAACTCCCTTTATTGTGAATGGCCACCGGTTGAAAGTTTACCACAAGCCACTCTCAAAAGAGGAGTTTGTTAATTATTCCAAGGCGATTCTGAAATGAGGCTGGTTGAGAAGAATTCTTCTCCTCCATCAGCCTAATCTCTGTTTCTTTCAATTTCAATAAAAAAAAAAAAAAGGAAAAAAAAAAAAAGAAAAAAAAAATGAATAAATGTATGAGCCTGAAAACCAATCTCTGATTGGCAGTCTCATGCAGAAAACATGAGGTGAAAATCAGGGTCACCTGACACCTCATGTTTTCCAAAAAAAAAAAAAAAAATCTCTCTCTCTCTTTCATCTCATTTCATTTATTCCATCTCACCATCCTCACTTCACCTCACTGCTTTCCACCCATTCATTCATTTATTCCATTTCATTTCATTAATAAAGTTTTTTTCAGGCAACTAAAGTATTTTATGCAGCTGGAAGACACCATTGCAGTTCCTGCAGCTATTTGGCAATTCTGCAGTCGTTTAGCCTTTCTGCAGCCTTCTGCACCTGCACAAGAAACACAGTCTGTTTGAAGAAAATATTTACAGTTCAAAATCATCAAAGATAAGGAGGAAAGAATCATGTGCTAGCAATAAAGTTGACAAAAGGTTAGTAGCAAATTATCAGAAGCCAAATCAAATGCGGATCTGAGGTATGTTTAAAATTTTAAACCTATAGTTATTTCATTACGCAGAATTTTCTGGGTTATGTCTTGTTGGCCACTAATTGTAATGATTACCCATTTTCTTTTCCCATACGACCACAAATCTACGAATCCTCCACGTCTACCAGCTCATAATACCCACGATTTTTGAAATCACATATGGCTGTTTTTGTCATTAAGGTTTCGTACCCTAATGACGTAACCTACCGTATTACGTCTCTCTCAGTCCTCATCCCGCAGCCATGTGTTAATCCACAGCCGAAATCGGAGAATATAGCCGTTCCATTCATTATTTCGAAACCCTCTGCGCTCATAACACTCCATTTCACGCTATCATCTCCCTTATTCCGTTTCACTCACTACGATTACCTCCATAAACCATACTCTGTTTTTCTCTCTGCTGTATAGCCAGTAAACGTGTGATACAGTTGTATTACGACTGCTAGTCACCGTTTCACTGTGTTCACGCTGTTATCCACCACTTAACTCTGATTCAAGCCGTGAATTCTCGGTGTCTGAGGCTGTTGATGCACCCATATATCCTCTGTTCCACAAAGTCTGAACAAGAACCGAGGAATTACTGTGTAAAGCCACCATCAAAGTCGTGTTTTAAACAGAGCTGAGGAGTCAATGGGAAAACTTTTAAGGGCTGAACCAGAAGGTTCGAAATTCTTGGAGGCATACCCTCAGGTTGAGGAGGCATTGCAAAAAGCCAATTGGCTACAGTGCATCAAGAAGTTTAAGGGCTACCACAAAGAAGTAACAAAAGCCTTTGCAAGGTCATTCAAGGATAAAGACAGTCAAGTAGAGGTGGGCGATTTAACATTTGCAGTCAGTGAGGGAAGCATAGCAAGGGCTACATCTCTTCCACAAACCGGTGAACGTTGGTTCAAAAACCGGGCAGTCCAGGATCAACAATGGAAGCGGATTTTTAAAAACCCAGGTATGGATACAAGTGTTTTCACCAAAGGAATTCCTATCTCTCATGTTAAGGAAGAATGGAAAATTCTACTGTTGTTAGTGCAAAAATTTTTCACGTGTGAAGGGAGATTTGGGGTATTATACATTTATCATGGTAAAATTATGCTGCAATTTCAAGGAGAACATGATATAAATCTTCCCTATTTTCTATTCCAAAGCCTTAGGAAAATGTGTTCCATGGCCCAACGGAATCCACGAAACATTGAAGCTTACCTCTGTCATCATAGTCTTGTTAAGTTATTGGTGGAAGAACAATTAAAAGAAAAACAAGACACATGGGAGAAATTCCTTGTAAGGAATCATTTTAAAGAACCTGGAGAAACTTCTATACCTAGGAAAAGCAGAAGGAAGAGAAAAGAAAGTATCTCTGAGACTGATATCTTAGAGGAAACTGTTCAAGGACAAACTGTAGAGGAAATAGAAGTACATCATCCTGAACCTGAAATGGAACCTATTGAGGACAGTGCTCAAGAGATTATCTCAGAAACCCTCGTTGAACTTGCCAAAGAAGCTGCCAAAAAGAGAAGAGAAGATAAAAAGAAACAAAAACAAGACAAGGGGAAAATGCATAATTCAAGAAACTGATCAGACTCCAGAGCATTCTAGTGATGAAGAAAGAGATAGCCAGCCCTTAGCACAAAGGTTAGCTAAACTCCATGAGAAAATTGCCCTCTCCAAGAAAGTAAAAGTACAAAAACCAAGGAAAAAGGCACAAAAAGAAACACAGAGTGCTGCCACTGTAAGAAGGAGTAGTAGATTGCAGAATAAAGGGAAAGCCACAAGGACACTTTTCATTGATCTAAGCACACCTGAGAAGGGTGCTATAAAAACAGACCTTGAGGATAGTCCACAACGTGAGGCAGCTACTCCTCCAAGGGAGGACAGTCCATTTCAGCCGGAATTTGAAACTGAAATTGAACATGAATATAGTCCAAGGAAGTCACCAATTGTTGACCCAGTTCAACAAGAGGTGTACAACTATTTTGAAACATTGGAGCAGAACACTGCTGGCCCAAGTAATGTCATACCTCATGAGCAGCAAATAGACTTACTCAAACAAGAGATCTATGAACTTGAGGTGCTAAACCGTCACATTAAACAGAGAAATGAAGAAATGAAGCAGCAAGCTGATATTGCCAAAGAAATCCAAGATAACACCTTGCTTCACATGGGCATGTGGCAGAAGAAAAACAGCAGACTCAAGAAGAGATGTAGAAGGCTGAACAGAGCCTTAATCAATTTGAAATTCAGATGCATGTTCAAGAGACCAAAGGTTAATGTTTCCACACAAAGGAAGAGGAGGAGATTGGATGTCTTAGCTGAGGCATCCCAGCAGGTGGATTGAATTGTGTTTTCATTGCATGAGGACATGCAATACCCTCGGAGTGGGGGTATGTAGAGCCTCTACTTTACACCTACTTGTCTACCATTTTCCTCAGTTTTTCCTCATCTTTTCTTCACTTTTGCCTCATTTTCACTATAAAACCACCCAGATCATTACATTAGGTGTCATTAAGCATGATCAAGCAAGTTTTGCTAATGGATGACTATTTGTTTAGATTTTGACTTACTTGCAGGAATCCCGCAGCTATCTGATGATCCTGCAGCTATCTGAAGATCCTGCAGCCTTTTTGTTAAACGCAATGTTCCACGTGTCGGTTTGCCAGATGAGCCACATGGGCACTTAGGTATCAACGTGCTCGAGGTTCCTGTCCCATTTTTCCAGCCATCCACGTCATCTTTACCCATGGTCAAAGCTGGTCAAGTTACGGTCAACTCAAGGCTGTTTAACGGTGATTGTGAGCTGCTAGGTCACGTCATCTTAAACGGTGACTTGTCCACGTTCTACAGGTGGCAGGGGACATGATCCAACATGGGATTCATTACCCATGACGACAGAACCATTAAACTCATCCACGCAGCCGTATGAAGTGTCAAGGGACCATAAATACGCATGACAGTTTGTTGTTTTTCAGTTAATTAGCTGTACGAGTAGGCTATCTTAGAAACCTCTATAAATAGCTGCGTCTGCGTACGCTCATTAGACTTTTATCAGTTGTAATTTCTGAACTTGTGTTAAATTTAAGAGCGTTGTGAACTCTGTTTTTTTAGTGCTATTCTAGCACTCTGTTTTGTACACTTTTTGCAAATGGAGGAATAGACATAGCACCGTTTTGAAGTTTCCAGATCTCTGAGTTTTCTTGTGGCTGAATGAATAGAGGGCCCCTGCTCATCTCAGCCTCTGTAAAGTATTTTATGTGCAGTATTTCTTTATTTTCCTATTCATTTCTTTAAGCATGTAGAGTTTCATTTACTTGTTTTCCTTTCTTTCAAGCTGATCAGTGTTACTTCTTTGTAGGTTTCTTTTAGCCCGGGATTTATTTTTATGTGTGTGTGTGTTTGCTTTACAAACTAATGGTATTTGAAGTTGACAAATTCAAGTGCTGCCTTTCTTTTTATAGCTGATTTTTAATCTTATTTCTCAAAGAGCTGCTAACACATGAATGATCTTCATCATAAACTGTTATCTTTTAAGATCAGAATATCACTAACTTGCAGTTAGTTTTGAGTGCTTTTTAGACTATTCTTTCACTACTTTCTAACCATACTTTGCATAGTACATATGGCTGAAGTAGAGAGTTAGAAAGAGCAAAATATTACCACTAGTCTTTAAAGTAGAGTTTTGATTTTAAGTGCTTCTTAGACTATTCTTTCACTACTTTCTAATCATACTTTGCATAGTACATATGGCTGAAGTAGAGAATTAGAAAGAGCAAACCGTTATCATTAGTCTTTCAAGCAGATTTTTCTCACTTTTCTAATTCAACTTAAGCTACTTTCTATCCGTGCTTTACACAGTACATGTGCTTTGAAGCATCGAGTTAGAGAGAGATAATCTTTATTTTTGGGTTTTAAAAGTGACTTTCTTTTCTTTTATTAGCAGCATCTTGAATGGTGTCTAGTGCCATTGGAAGTGGTCATTTGCTTTCAAATTTATTTCAAGTTATTTCAGTTCATTTATTCCTTTCAAGCATTTCCTTTCAAGCAAGTAGTTAGAGATCACTAAACACACACTTTCACTCATTTAGGATTCACTCTACACACACACCATCACTCACTTGTTTATAAATTATCACTCCATCTTAGGAACATAATTAACCACAACAACACCCCCAACGATAAGAAAAACTCTAAGAGGTTACTTAAGTACATATAGTACACCTTCACTTCATCAGCTTACGAGCCCCGGGTTGACAATTAATACTAGCAATTTAGATAACACTAAATTGATTAAACAGTAACAACCATTTTTTCTCTGATGAATCTCTTAAAAGCAAACAAGAGAAGAATTAGGATCCTGATTTGACAAAAAACAGGCAAAATTTCAATGAAAAATCAGTGCAAAAGTTTTCCTCCTTGCGCCCATCACACCCTAGCTGTGTACTAAGTGAGATGCATCCTAACTAGCCAGTGGCTAGCCTAGGATGCATCGCAACTTTCGATATATACTAGGTGATATGGGGACAAAACGAAATGTTCAAACCCTAGGGGCCCAAAAAAGTAGGAAAACATGCTCAGAATTCAAAAAGAAAAGAATGCAATTGAAGAGCTCAGGTTTAGCTCCTACCTAGTCCAGATTGCAATGAAAATCATCCATAGAATCTCCTAGAATCAGTTGATGAAAATTAAGGGGGAAATAACCTCCAGAGCTCCAACAATCACAACTCCAAATGAAATGGTAAAATGAGGGGTAAAAAACTATTTTTAAGTTACCTTTCACATAATTTAAGTAGGGTATTAGTTTTTTAACTCATTTTTCAATAATATGTCCTCATTTCTAATCAGTTTGATGGAGCAATTGAGCAGGTAGTACAACCGTCAAAAGAACATAGTGTTAACGGTGAATCGAATATCAATGACCATTAGCACGAGTAGTTTTACGCAAAGTTAAAGCTCGTTAAAAATTAAACCTAGCAAGGAGCATATGTTCCACCAGAGTTTAATCTCGTTAAAAAATGAACCCGCCTCTGGTAAATAACCATTGTGAACGCATTATCATCAGCTTTTAAGCCTTGGTCGTGTTCTTATTATCACCTCCACTCTGTTTTAGCTGATCATATGCCTCCATTTGATTGTTTACCCCTTTTGAGGAATAGCTGCGAATAGTGATCCTATTAGCCATCTTCTTAACACTGTCGTGATTGGAAAGTTCCAACCCTCAGCTGGAACCAGCTACTACCCAAAAATATCACTCGTTCCTCAAAACAAGTCTCCTTTAAGCTCTTTTCATCTGACTCATAAAATATGAAAAGATTGCCAAGCAATTGGCATCTCCAGCTCGTTAAAGTGATTGGAAGTGCCATCCCTCCTCTAGATTTTAATATTTTTTTGACCTCAGGGATTATTACACAAAAAGATCGAGCGTTCGTCTTGTTCGGCTCATTAAAAATATCGAAAAATCACCCCTTTTGCATTGTTTTATACTTTTTCGGACTTAATGGATTATACTACGAAAAAGGAATATTGGAGTTTCATTTCCGTCTCTTTTCAGAATCTCTAAAATTGAAAAGGACTGAGTTATCCTTGTCATTAAAATGGTTAAGAAAATAGCGACAAACTTGTCCATTCAGACAAGAGCGAGTTTCACTATTGCTAGGCTCATTAAAACATAGCAATGGGTTTGCCCGAAGGGAAAATTATAGAACAAGCATATGTTATCCTCCTCAAGCTTGACAAAAATAAAGAGGTACTGGTTAGAAATTACTGGGGAAAATTGGGAAGAAAGCTTGAAGAAACTTTATTGGTAGCAGGTTGCTCTTGAACATGACACTTTCACTCCATCACCATGATTGAGTCGGGTTGGGTTATTCTATTCACCGGTCACATCACCATTGGTCCATTGTACCATCCACTTTTGGGGTTAATGCTACCAATCCATTTCAGTGTCGCCAATATGTTCAAGAGAAGTCGCTCAAAGAATTCACCTACCTAGCTTGTGACTCATCCGCTACAATACCTTCACACTTCATTCTTTCATGACTACCACCCTAAACCTTGTATCATCAGATCGTTTCCACCTCTACAAAATCATTTTCTCCGTTCCATGTCATAGATGTGGGATTCATCAATGCCCTCCTATGACAGGTCACTTCTTGTCGACATCAGCTCGTTATCCAAGAAGCCAACCTAGGAACAACCCTTTCAGTACTTTGAAGCTTGCATGCCTCAATGGCAAGTTTCTCACTTCTAGAGACAGGTTTACATTAATGGCCTTCGACCAAAAGATTTTGCGTGGTGTTCAACATTGACTCATGTATTCACACCACATGAATTGTACTGCAGTACCTTGAGGGTCATCATCATCATCGGTGATTCCTCTCGTGCCTGTTAACAACTTACATCATCTATCTCTTGTAAAGGAAAGCACAAGTGACGTTAGTTTGTTTGTTTCTAAGATAGCTACCCGTCTTAGTGGGACTAGCAGTTCTGAATAGACACTAGTTTTCCTGGTAACAAAGCCCATAGACACCTGTTCAACCACATCTTTGGTACTGCTTTCAACTTTGTCTTTTGATCCAGCTCTCTTGGAGGCCATGTTACCTGTACTGTTGAGAAGATTCCCAACACCTGTTGTACCTGGAGATAGAGAAGACATTGACAGAAAGCCAATGTTAGTTGAAAACATAAAGCAACTCAATAATCAATTATGCAACAAGCTGGGTGACTATTGGGCAAGATTTCGAAGCATTGACTTAGAGAGGCTGGGAGACTGTCAGCTGGAACTACGCATTGTGTAGTCCCAACTGCCAGTGTGGCTTGTTGCTAATTGAAACTATATAATGTGCAGTCCAGAGAGGTTGAATGTGGACTGGAATTGCACAATGCATAGTTCAGTCTAGCTGGGTTGATGTCTGGAACTGTGCATTGCGTAATCCTATTGGGTGGGACTGGGCATTCTCTCCCAGGATTGCACAGAGCACAACTAGGAGCCAGTGCCATGTAACCTCTATGCAATTCCTAGAGGCAAGGTGGAGCCTTGACTTCTGGGAATACACAGTGCATCTTGGGAGAAGCAAGATCTGGGTGAGGGAAGCCCAGATCTCACCAAGGGAAAACTGAAAATGTGAAGAATTGAATGAATGTGAAAATATGGTGCTGATATGAGTGAATAGACATGAATGAAATCCAATCAAGTGTAGAAACTAGTCGAACAGGAAAAAAAATGAAGCTCATGAAGGGATTCACCGCAATAACGACTATTAGTCTAGAACAAGGTCATACATGAGCAACTAAGGAAATGCAATGCAAAACTAGAAATGACACTTATACAAGTTAAAACAAATTGAAATGGTAGCAGTTGTTCACTAAAACAAGGAAAAAAACACTCACACAAACCAAGAAATCAAAAGCGGCAAAAGACTGGAAAGAAAAACTTACCCAGAAAAGTTGTGCAGACTGTGTCGAAGGTTCCTAGATGCCTCGGGAATGCGAGAGATCCAAAATCGAATGTGAAAAATGAGCTATGGGGAATCCATTAAATAGATGTTTTAGATTTAGGGTCTATGACACACATGCCACAAATATAGGAAAAAGCGACACTTGGCGGGAAGTTTCTAAAATCGACTTTTCATGTAACTCCCAGCGACTAAAAATAGATCCCTAAAATCTATGGATGCTTTTTTTCTCTTTTTCTTTTTTTCTTTTACGATAAAAGCTTCCATGAATGCAAGGGAAAAGTGTGTTGTTCTGGAGGGATCCAGACAACCTACCTGCACATGCAATGGAAACCAACTAAGGAAACGCTTATATGATGTTTCTAGGCTGACTGGCCCCGACTGTCTCACAAGTTCTGCTCAATTTTATAGAGCAAGGTTGTTGGCCTGCTTTGCTCAATTTTCCAAAGCAAGGTTGATTGCCTACTCTGTGCACTTTTTGAGTGTAAGGTAGCTACTAGGCTACTCTGCTCAATTCTTCAGTGAAAGGCAATTTCCCTCTAGGATGGCGCAACTTTCCTAGACAGCACAAAACTGGATGTGAACCAAGTTGTTGGGTTAGCTTGCGGTTAGTCGACATAACAAGAAAGTGAACACAAGTTGTTAAGAAAAATATAAAAACAAATTTAACGCAAGTACCTAAGAAGTAAAATATGGTTGCTAATATTTCAAAGAGGGAGACTCCAAAATGAAGTGAAGGTGAAATTTTTGAGGGTGGTTGTAGCCTCTACAACATTGGCAACACACTGGTAGAACTCTAACTCTTTGTATGGACCTTGTTTTGTGAAAAGTGAGTCTAACTCCGAAAGTATTGTTTTATTCTTTGATCATCATGGCTTTAGCACTAAACTTGAGTTAAAGATATAGTCCCTACCATTCTCTTGATCGGTTAGTACACATACCAAGCCAAGCCAACTGAGTTATTTTGATTGGGGATGAGAGGTATATTGGTGCACAATTAATATAAATGTTATAGTCTTAGTTTCATCTCTGGTGTTTCTCTACCACGAGAAGGCCTAAACACTACCCCGGTAGTGTCACACAAGGACACAAGCATCACTCCGCTGCCAACAAGCCTAGTTTGTCCCCAGGCAGAGTTACTTGCATCACCTCTCTTTGCATGAATCCTTTCTCTTCTTTCACCTTTGTTTTTTTCCTCATTTTTCATATTTTTCTCATTTTTCAAAGAACTGTGCATAAGCACTTATTCATTTTCAGAGGCAAAAGAGGGATCCCGACTTATTGAGAGAAAAATAGGTTGTCCCTTCAGAGAAGTATGTTATATATACCTTTGACATACTTGTTAATGTTTTCCCCTCACCTTACTCTACTTGACTGAACTGACAATAGTTAACCCAAAAAAACTTATTAGAGTAGGTGGCACTAGTTAAAAGTGCAAGTGTTGTGTTTTCACCAAGACTCACTCTGAACAGAACATATTTTCCATTAGGGTATCATCAACTGAAGAAAACAAGCCCTTCATAAAGAGAGAGGACAACAGATAACAAAGTGTTGATAGTTGTACACATCCTCCTGTACTTCACCTTGCTTGTCTCATGATCCACACATGGTTTCATGCAAAACTAAACCTATGGGTGCAAACAAGCAAAGAGTAGAAGTAAAAGAAAGCAAACCAAGTAAGCAAGAAAGAAATGCAATGCAAACAATAAATCAAAGAAAAATGCAAACAAAACAAAATAATAGAAAACACTAATCCTACTCCTAAACTAAACAATGCATGCGCCCACTCACATAAAGTGGTATTTCCAATGCAACCACCATCACATTAGTTGACCCATGTTGGTTAAGTCTTGGTTAACAATAAATATAAGCATTTAAACCAACAAACAAGAAAAATAAAATAGTGAAGGCCAACAAGCTCTGAGTTTAAAAGTGTCCACAGAAAAGAAATGAGTAAAAGCACAATGTAAGCATTATGCGGACATATCATGGTGATGCAACACATTGTGCACATACAATAATCATACACAATCTTTTGACCATGATAAATGAGAAAACATGAAAAAGAAAGACAACATAGATTTTTCAAGAGTGTGTGTTGTATATGATTCCTGCAATACACGAGCGATGGGTTCATGTGATTCAGGTGGAGTATGTGAAATATGTGAACTATATTGATCTTCAATGTAAATAGGAGAGTGGTGGGGAACCTTCGTTATTTCAATAAATTTCTTATCGGAAGTAGAACTGACCTCAAGACAATGAGGACCTGACATAACCATCAATGTGGGTTGAAGTGCCTCGACAGCTTGAAGAGTTTCCACTTCATCATCAGGTAGATCATCAAATACGAGTGGCTTAGAAAGATCAACAACGAATGAATCATCATCATGATAGAATGAAAGAGTAAAGGGATCATGATAGTCATGATCATAAAATTGAATATGTTCATCAACATCCTCATGATCTAACGAATCATACAAAGGGTTTGATGAAAATCACGAATGTTCACCCTTTTTGTTTTGAGAAAAGAAAGATGATAGATTGGGAGGACTTGCAAAGAAATATGTGTCTTCTCCATGATCAAATGAAAAACTGACATCTGGTGTTTTTTGTGAATGATCAGAATAAAAAACATTTAGGGATGGATTCTCACAAGACAAACCATAAACAACAGAATAACAAAAGATGTCAGGAAATAGTGGATGAGGTGTAGACAGAAGGATGTCATTGGTGGGCTCCAGTATTGTAGCAATAATGCTACAACTCATGGAGCTTCCTTCTTTAATTTTATCAGCCCGGTAGTTCGTAACAAACTTGGAAGCGACAGTGATGTATGCACAAGTACTAGCTCTTGCCGCAGCTGTCACCTGGTCAGCTGGCACAAGTCCACTAGGGGCTCAAGCCAACTTCTATAAGCTCTTAGAAGAAGATTTTTAACTGATGGATGAAAGCTAACTCAAAGGAAGCTAATCTATTTGCAGAAAGGAACTGAAAGCCAACAAGAACGCAAACCCTAGCAAACCCTAATTCTACCAACTAGTCTTACTGATGCAGAGATGGGAATGCAAACTACTGAAGGAGATGCCATTACTTCTATGAAGGTAAAATGCATGTGTCTGGACTACCTCTATCTGAAGAAAACATCTTTTGTATTTTTGTTTCAATTATTAGAATTATCATGCATGTGCTTTTAACTAGCTTTTTACTGTGCAGAGGTGGATCAAGGAGGAGAAAGGCTTGAAAAAGGTTGGGAAGGTTCAAAGAGGGTCTAAGGGGTCCCTAACACCCTTCCAGAGAGTCTCACAAAGTTTGGTTCCCAAGAAACCATGTTTATGAGCTTCTACAGGGAGTCTGCAAGGGTTCTACAGGATGTTTCAGAATTTCTACAGGATGTTCAGTAATTCCTACATGATGTTCTACAATCGGATTTTGGGTGATGGGTGAGTGGAAGAGGCTTCATGGGTGGATAGGTAGGTAGGAGAGGGGTTTGTAATGACTTAGTGACAGAGAGATGAGATGATGAGGAGGTGTGCTAAGTTAGTTTGTCTGGAGGAGGGTAGAGGGAATGGAAGGCCGAAAAGGGAGGATAACGTGGGTAGTAGAGTAGCTGAGAGACAAGGGGTCTAATTGGGGGATGAGCAGTTGGCCTGGGCAAGGCTTAGAAGGATGAGAGGGTGAGGGAGTAGCACTGCATAGTGTAAACTGAATCAAATCATCCACGTCCTGCACATAACCAAAACAATCCTGATCTGTCCTAACTTTTTAATGGAACCAATGATCAGCGCGTTACTTCTAAAGAAAACCATGTATTGGTACTGAAGCAAAGAATCATTCCAAGAGGTATGAATGCATGGACAACTTCTAAAAACAAAAATATTGCACCAAAGATAGCATGAATACGTAAACCAATGTTTTTGGTGGGTAGCACTGTCTGCAATTCCAGCCCCTAGAAAGAGGTGAAAATGAGTGTGCAGGCAACCCTTTTCTAGAACTTTTATCAACTCCAATCTCTTCACTCTATTCTAAACAAATGAAGCAACTCTGTCTTATAACAATGACCTACTTAACCACACCAAGAAATCTAACTTAGCAAACTGCATTTCAAATGCATGTAAAGAAAAACCATAATGCTGAAAGAAAAGATAACAATACAGAAGAAGGAGGCCTTAGGCTCTTAGGTTGGGCCCAACCCCGAGAGCTATGGCTCCTTTAAAGGCTCAGAATTGAGATCAAATCTGACTGCTTTCCATTAAATAATAATCATAAGTTAAATAGCATGCCAATAATGGCTACAAAAGAGCAAAACCAAGCTAGCAGCTCGTAGTGCAGAATGTGTAACAATGTTTCAAAATTCCTTTTCGAAGGTTAAGGCCTTATCATTTATACATCACGAGGCCCCAAGCTGGCCTCCTAAATCAGTGGGACTTGGCTGACCAAACTAGTAGTGAACTGTTGCTTCCTCAAAATCCATTTGGCTGCCTTCTAAATCCGGTTGTGGTGGTTGTTAGAGCTTGGAGTTGGGGGTCAAGATCCCGAGGAAGGCCATTTAATGCTGGACGACCCTCCTACGAATCCTCAACCCCATCTTGGCTATCTCCTGGTCCTTATCTGCTTGGTTTTGTTCCAATCATGTGTCAAAAAACCTGAAATGAGCACGTGTTAGCCACCTAGGAATAGTAACTGCCCTTATTCGTACAGATGACATAAACATACTAAAAAATGATGCATAAGTTATGAAAAATGAAGGATTGAGCAAAGGTAGTTAGGCCAAATGAGCCCAAAATGTTACCAAATTTGGGGCTCATCATCACCCCCCAGCTAAAATGATTGCTCATCCCTGAGCAACTAATCCAGCTCCTCGTCCTTCATTGCTTTCACTGCCACCCTCACATCCCAGGCTTCTGAAGTGGTCTCCTCCTCATTGGCATGGAACCCAGCCTTCCTTTCCACCTCTTCACACTGCTTATGCTCTTCTTTTTCTGTGTTGCCTTCCATCAATCCTAACAGCAGAGGTGGGCTTAGCTTGAGGCCAATCCAGTTGGCTTGGAGGTTCTGTGTGGACTTCTTGTAGAGGGGAACCCGTGCTAGAGCTTCCCTCATTCGAGTTGGAGTATGATATTCTCTGATTTTAAGGCTGTGGGACAATGTGTTCCATCGGCGGGTGCAAGCATGAACACAGTTGTCCCCTAATAGTCGCTCCATATCCTCGAAATGTGTGATGGCCTGAGCCTGCTGATCCATATATTTCAATAAAGTTTGAGGGTTGGTGGCTAAGTGTTAGTGGGCCGATATCAATGTAGTGGGATCCCCTGGCTATGCTCTAATCAGTAGTGGCTCATGTAATTCTCGGTCCATGACCTCTTTGACCTCTGCTACCCTTTTTTCTTCATGGTTCAACCATGAGGCAAATGCCATCAACTGCATATCCCCTACAACTATGTTGGGATCCCATGAAGTCACATTAGGAAGGGCCAAATTATGGAGATAGAACTCCGAGAGTTTGGCCTTATCCTCTGATGAACTGCTATTGCATAACGCTGTGAACTGTTGGGGGTCTTGGAGTTGGGAGATACCCCTCTGTGCCAATGCATTAATCTGAAATTGTAGCCACTGATCTCGTAGGTACAGACCATAGGATTTGGCCGGCTGTTTGCATTGTAGAGCATCCATGGCCCAACTGGCCATGCAAGCCAGTTGTGCCTCTTTTTGCTGCAACTATTGTTTGAGAGCTTGTATGCAGTTCCCTTTCCTGTAGATGCGAGTTTGGCTCCCCAAGACCAACTTGCAGTCCTTCTCGGCCTTGATGTTTTGCTGTAGTTTCCCCTGAGGATGTGCCCTTTTCCTTCTTCAGTTCCTGTAGCTACAGTTTAAGTTTCTCGTTCTCTTCCTGTAGGAATACCCGCTGGCAGTTTGCCACGTGTTTGGACATAGCTATTTCTTTTCTTGCCTCCTTGAGTTGTTCCTCCAAGGGTCCTATATCTGCCACTCCTTTTGATTTAGCTATTTTCATCCACGTGTGGGTTCTCACTCTTTCTTCCTCCAACGCAAAGAAAAGCGGCACTGTGAATTTTTGTGGAATAATTTTCCCAGCCTCCAAAAAGTTATAATACGAGCTCAAGCTTGGCTAGGGACTAGGTTCCGGAATATGCTCTTTCTCTTCTTCCCTCGGTGGCTCTACTTCGTCTTCCCTAAGTGGTGATGAGGGTGCCTCTCCCTCCATCATCTCTGTCTCCTTAAGCCGGGCCAATGTTTCCTGTAGAATGGCCTCAGCATCCTGTAGCGGGGCTTCTGAAGCCAACCTGTCCATTCTCTCCTTCCAAGTAGTTGTCTTCGGGCTCCCTCGCTCATAAGTGACTAATATTTTTGAGGGGGACCTCTCCCTTGGTGAGGTAGGGGTATCTTCTATAGTAATTGGGCTGCTGGATGGTGGTTAGGGCCTGCCTGTTTTGATTCTCACACTTCTCCTGGCTTTGAAATACAGAGGGATCTCCCTCTTTCGTTTTCCCTTCGGCTTAGGAGGTGTACTAAGGGTGGCTAGCACGGCTGCTGCCTCTCTTGCAAGAATTTTGGTTGTCTTCTCCTTTGGTTTTCCTTTCTAAGGGCTTCCTGTAGAAGGCCCTGTATCAGCTGATTTCTGGCTTCCTGTAGAAGCCGTTTTTGGTTTTCCTGTAGAAACAGGTGGCACCGTTTTAGCCTGTTTGGCTGAGGGTGCTTTGCCTTTTGACTTGGTTGAGGCTTCTTTCGAGGTGCCTTTACTGACGTGGACTTGTTTTGTCCTTTCCACCCTACTCTGTAGCCTTTTCTCTCTGGGTGTCAGTGTGGATTTGTCACCCTCCTTTTCTGCAACCTGGGTTTCTCTTGCCTCCCCTTTTGTTCTTTCTTCGGTGCTTTGGCCGCGGTTTCTTGGCCTTTCCCTTTCTTCTCTGTGTGTACTGGCTCCTTCTCCTCGCTACTGGAGGAGGTGAGCTCCTTGGTCAACATTTTGATATCGCCATCCTTAGTCAGATTTTGGAAGGCTTCCCACGAGAGAGGGACTGTGTAGGTGTGGAGTGCATCCTCCATGAGGAGCTTAATGAGCCCATGATGGGCTACCTGGTCTGGCATGCCCTCTCGTAATTTGGTGGCACATTCAGTCATGGACTGTAGGAGGAAGTAAGGAATACTTAGCTTGTTTTCTGAAGGTAGGTCCATTTGGTGCCTCAATTCTGTGAGTAGCCGGAAATGGTACCCATATACGATGCTGAATCGTCCTTCGCACGTGATATATTTCATAATTTGGAGGCTGAACTCACTCCAAAGCGGCTGTAGGCTAGCTCTGCGAACCTCGTTCTTATCCTCTGAGAATTGCTCCTCCGGTGGAAAGAACTCCTTTTTAGCCTTCTGGCCTAATTTCCTCTCCTCCTTGTCCCACGGTACCCCCATTGGGAGGCCAATGACTCTGCTGATGAACTGTGGGGTGAGTCTGAGATTCAAACCCCTGAAATTGACAACGGCCAACGTTTTTGATTTTGGCTTCAAAGCTCGCAGGAACTCCTCTGCCACCTCATCATCATAACCTTGAAGCTTGTCGCAGAACGACATCCATCGCACACGAGTGAACAGTTCTACCACCTCCGGGTTCCCCCGTAGCTTCTTTGAGTCTGTCAGTTCCTTTCTGATGAATCCACCTGGCATGGTGAAAGCCTGTTATGTTAGCTGGAGGTGGCGGGGGTGTATCAAAAGATGGCCTTTCGGATTGCTTGAGACAGAGCGCAGAACTACGCCTCTGTCATGCACACAATTCGTGAATATGAGCCTTGACAGGGCCTTAATTACGAACCAAATCCTATAGAAAACCCCGCATATACTACGACGATAATTTTCATGCAAAAGGAAGACGACGCTTGCAATTTTATGCTCAGACTGTAGTTTTACATTTTTGAGGACGTCGACTTCGCCACCCTTCAAACCAATTGCATGGGAGGAACAGGTTCAGGCTTACCTTTTCCAATTCGCCACCTTTGACGTGAATAGATCAATTTTCCTTCGTAGCGGTGAGCTTCCTGTAGAAGTCGCGCACAGGTTCCGGAGAGCACGTCAGTGGTTCTGCGCCTTCTGTGCCACCACCAGATGTCTGAACGAGCCGAGGACTTGGAGCAACGAGCTTCAAAGAAATTCGGACGCTCACTTGACTGCAAAACGGCTGGTGATAAATGAGTGGAGTGACGATCTAGCCGGTGGATTTGAATCCCGGCTGAACTCGTGGCACGGGGGTGAGCTGTCCCTGCCGGACCGTTGGAGGACGTCACCTACTCATTTCAATGCAAGTCTCCCTGACTGCCGCATCATTCCTTGCAGATCTACCGCCGCCATTTCCGTTAAATCGCCGCTTCTCCCTGACTGGACGCTTCTCACATGTCCATTACCCGTTTCGCTTGCCACGACCACCACTTTCCAAATCTGACGCGACCATCTAACTGGTTGTGGTGGCCAGTTGAATGGCTACCCGACTACTCAACCCGTTCATTTCCACACTTGCAAACATTTTAGAGTATTATTCATGTAATTCGATGAAAAAAGGGTGAGGCACTTACCTCTGCGGCCGCGACATTATTTTCAGGTTTCAGGACGAGGGTGATTGGATTTGCTTGTTGCTGCTTCATACACAGGCACGGAGCTCCCTCCTTGCAGACTGCTGCTAATTACGAAGCTTGTTACTTGGCTGCGGGTGGTGCATGTGCCTGCTCTATGTGTTGCAGGCGCCTTGATGGTGTACACTCTAGCTGGATGAACTGCTATGGGATTCCTGTAGGATGTCCTGTAGCAGTTTTTCCTCCTCGGGTGCATGCCAAAACGGTGGAGACGGTGGCATCACGGTCACGATCGCAGGGCCCTCGGATGGCTTTGATAAGTAATGCATGGTGTCTCTGCATCCTTTTTTCCCATTTGAGAATCGCTTCCTCTGATAATTCAATGTTCTGATTTGACTCTGCAGGTATTTCCATTGCATGGCAACTGGGGTGGTAGAAGGAGGCGATAGCAGTGCGTGAGGGAGAAAACATTAGCTTGCATGCCTCTGTGTCGGACCTCGGGTGTTAGATCTTCCCACACAGTCGGTTCTGGGCCGTCCAAAGCTTCTACAGGAAGTTTCCTGTAGAAATACAAAACTTCCTGTAGAAAGTCCTGTAGCTTCCTGTAGAAGGCTAAACTGTGATCAAATCATGCCCAGACCTTGGAAGAGATGAGTGTTTCTAGAGGGAGTGCTGGTGAGGTCACCTGGTAGCATAGTAGGGACCCTTGTCTTTGAGTTGAGGGGCCTCTTTTCCTGCATGGAATACCTGCAACCTGCATGCATTGCCACATTGTGAACTTGCTTTCCCTGTTCTTTTTGTTTGTTTTTTCTTTTTTTTTTTTTTTTTTTTTCTTTTTTTGAAACATCGCAGGGGCGCCTCAGGGAGGTTTTCACTCAAGGGTGTTTTTCAAACATTTTCAGAAAGACAGCAGGGATGCCTCAACGAGGTTTTCACCCCTACCATCTGCCTTGGGAGCCTCAGAAAGGTTTTCACCCAAGGATCTTTTTTTTTTTTTTTTTTTTAAGATCTTCAGGGTATGCCCAAAACAGAGGCAGAACCCTGCTCTATGACCAGCACAGATTTTTCCACAGTTTTGATGAATTCTTGTCTTGAGAGAGGTTTTTGTAGATCTTTAGTCGATGCCCATTGACAAGCATAGGGATGGCCTCGTCATCAATGGTCTGAATAAGAACAAATCCATTGTCATTACATTTTTCCACAGCGTATGGTCCCAGCCATCTGGTTCTCAGCTTCCCCTTGAAATCCTTATGCCTGGAATCATACAACAGCGCCCAATCTCCCGGCTGAAATTGCTTGTCATTGAGGTGTTGGTCATGCCACACCTTCCTCTGAAGTTGAAACACTTCTGAGTGGAGAAGGGCCTGCATTCGGTGCTCGTCCAATCCATTTAGCTGCAATAACCTTTCTTGTTGGGCATGGCTGAGATCCAGGTCTAGCTGAGCTGCCATCCTCAAGGTGTTGTATTCGAACTCAATTGACAGCAAAGCTCTCTTCCCATAAACCAGTTCATAAGGTGTGAAGCCGGTTGTGGTCTTCCAAGTGGTGTTGTAAGCCCATGTGGCCTCAACCAGGCGATCTGCCCAATCTTTCCTACTGCTGCTCACCACCTTAGTCAAGATCCCTTCCAATGCTCTATTGGTGACTTCCACCTGCCCATTTGCTTGAGGATGATAGGGGGTGGAACTCCTATGCCTGATTTTGTGATGAGCGAGTAGGTCTTCAATTAAGTTGGAGGTGAACTGGCTTCCTTGATCAATGACTAGCTCTCTTGGGTAGCCAAATTTGTAGAAGATGTTTTCTCTTAAGAACTCGGCCACCTTTTCTTCTATCGCTGCTTTGATTGCCTTGGTTTCTGCCCACTTTGTCAGGTAGTCTGTGCACACAATGATGTAAGACCTTTGCCTCGAAGGAGGATTGATTGGACCCACAAAATCCATACCCCACTTCTCAAATGGCTCAAGGGTCACTTGAGGTTGGAGAGGCATTTCGTCCCTTGGAGTCGGTTTACCCATCCTTTGGCATCGGTCACATTGGCTGATATACCTTCTGACATCTTGATGAAGCGTGGGCCAATAGTAGCCTGCCTGCAGGATTTTGAAGGCAGTCCTTTTGGCTGCAAACTGTCCTCCACAAGGCCCGTCATGACAGGTTAGGAGGATATCAAAGACTTCCTCCTCCCTTACACAATGCCTTAAGATCTGATCAGGGCCAAGCTAGAACAGGTTGCCCCCGATCCAAGTGAATGAGGCACTCTTCCGTATGATCCTACTCTTCTCTCTTGAGGATAGGTGCGGAGGAAACTGTGTTGAGACAAGGTAGTTTGCAATATCAGCAAACCATGGAGAGAGTATTGAAATAGCAAACAGATGTTCATCTGGCATCTGGTCATCCACTGCTCCATCCTCTCCTGCAGGTAAATCCAATCTAGACAAAAAGTCAACAACAACATTTTCTTTACCTGGTTTGTCAACGATAGTCAAATCAAATTGATGCAACAAAAGTAACCATCTAATAATACGAGCATTCACATATGGTTTATTCATTAAATATCTAATTGCATCATGATCAGTATGTACAAATGTTTGATATCCAGTGATATAATGTCGGAATTTGTTCAGTGCATGGACCACGGCCAAGAATTCTTTCTCAATTACAGTGTAATTCAGTTCTGCCTTGGATAAGTTTTTGCTGACAAAGTAGATGGCGTATGGAAGTTTTTGTTCAACTTGTCCTAAGGCTTCCCCTATGGCTTTGTTTGAGGCATCAGTGTGGATGTGGAAAGGTAGGGCCCAGTTTGGACCTCTCAAGATTGGGGCAGACACCAACTTGTCCTTTAATTCATTCAGAGCCTTCTGACAATCATCAGTCCATTTAAACTCAACATCTTTTGCCAAGAGGCTAAACGATGGCGAGGCTAGCTTACTGAAGTCTTTAATGAATCTCCTATAATACCCTGCTAAACCTAAGAAACTTCGAACCATGGTTGGTCGCACAAAGGTCCACTAAGGTGCTGGCTTGGGCATCCTCCACCAATTCCTCTAAGGACAATGCACTGGGAGGTGGAGTCTGGATTAAGGTCTCAATCAAATCATCCTCGGTTGGGAGGCCTCCCCTAGTGGTGTCTAGGGTGCACAAAGGTGCTGAGTACACCTCATCCTCTTCTCCTTCCTCCAACCAAAGTGGTAAGTCATGCTCTAATAAGGGTTGGGCAGGAGGGTACAGGACTAGCTGCTTGGACATAGGACCATTTTTGATGGTCATGTTTCCTGCACATCAGCTTATGTAAGCATCTGCAGTGGCTAACCAAGGTCTTCCCAAAATAAGAGGGTATCCAGTAAGCTTTGCCTTCGGTTCCAGAACCAAAAAGTCTGCAGGGTACTCCCAAGAGTCAACAGAGACCAAGACATCCTCTAAAATCCCTTCGAGAGTCACAGTGGAGCGATCTGCTAGTTGTAGGACTGTCGAGGTCTTTCCCAGGGAACCCTAGAGGTTGAGTTTGAGCATGGCATCTCTGGTCATCACATTAATGGCAGCCCCCAGATCAATAAATGTGTGAGGTATGATGGTGCCATTGATGTGGACATCAACTACAGGACTCCCAGGATCCAGATACTTTGGGCAGATGGCCTGCCCCAACATAAGATCAGACAGCTGTCCTATGACATTGATGGTTGAAGCATCTCTTTTTCGCCTGCCTGGGTGTCTGAAGCACTTTTTCTTAACCAGTTTGTTGTATATCGGTACATATTTGATGGCTTGGAGAAGTGGTATTCTCACACACAACTGTTTGAGTTCTCCCAGAAGCTCATCCTCCTCTGGGTTGGGTTGTGTGGTGGCCGTTAGTCTCTCAGGAAAGGGTGGAATGGCCTTTGGTTCACTTTCCTATTTATCTTCCTCGTCCTCTGGGGGAGGAGGTTGGCGATCTGGAAGAGTCTTTCCAGATCGCAGATTGATCTCCTGGATCTCCACAACATAGGTAGGGCATGATGTTTCCCCAGTATATACCTGTTGGGCTTGTCTGTTGTTGGGGTTCGGGTTCGGTTGAGCAGGCATTTGGGGTTGCCTTGGAGGAGAAGGAGGTAATGGTTGTGGTTGAGCTGGTGGTGGAGGCAAAATGGTGGGAGGAGTATTGTACTAGGGCCTCCACCCCGATTGAGGTGCATTCCACTGAGGCTATGGCTGGGCATGTGAGTGAAACGAATGCGTAGTGGGCTGAGTATGGTACTGGGGCGGGTAAGACCATGGAGGAGGTATAGACCAGGAAAGATGAGCAGGGGGACCCCAGGAAGGCATAGGAGCGAATTGGTTGGGGCTTTAATAAGCTTGAGGTGTCCCTTGCATCCCCTGTTGGTAAGGTCTAGGTTCATGTGGCCTCCTTTGGTTGAGGAAATAGAGAGGTTCAGTGGGCGCTTCTGTCCCTTGATACATGGATTTAAGCCCAGGTAAGGTCAGACATTGGTTTGTGGGGTGGTCCTCCTCACAAACAAAACATACCTCAACCGAATGTAATGGGCACTCGTTCTTAGGGTGTTTCCTTGTACACCTCGGGCAGAAGATAGCCAAAACCCTCTCAGCTTCCTCTTTCTTCTGCTGGATTCGGAATGTATCAAGTTGCATCGCGATGGTCTGTCTCACCTCACTCTTGAGGTCCTCTAATTGATTTGCAAACTCATGTTGGGAGAAAGGAATACCAGCTGAGAGGAGGTTTCCTCTACCTCTTTTCCGGGCTGCCCTAGAGTGGTTTCTAAACACAGTCTTTATGTCCTCATAAGGCAGTTGGTAAATATCTCCTCCAGCTAGCATGTGAAGGGTATCTAAGAGGTCTTCAGGGACTCCTCGGAGCAGGACCAACTTAAGAGATTCAGGGTCAAGTGTGCACCTGGCCCGTTTATAGCTAAGTTGGAACCTTTCCTCGTAATCTTCTAAAGACTCATCATTCCCCATGGTCATCCGAAAGATTTCTCCCTTGGTTTCCTTGGACCTACAGTAGTCCCGATATTTGGTATTGAAAGCTTGCTGCATCTAGGCCCAAGTGGTGATACTGTCCCCAGGTAAGCCCATGAACCAGCGTAATGCTGCATCCTTAAGGGTAGAGGGGAAGAGTTTCAGTTTTTGCTCATCTTCGGTATGGTCATAGGTTCGACAAAGGATGGAAAACTCAAACAGGAAGGTATTAGGGTCTTCAGTAGTCAGTCCATGGAAGTGAGGTAAAGCGGAGGGGCTGATGTTCTTCATTTTCATGTCTCCATTGGTCTCTCGGATGGGGAAGGGACCTTCAATTCTCTCATCTTCTCCCCTATTGTCATCCATAGCTTCAAATGGAGTGTTCTCTAACTCTTCTTCTGCTATAGGATCTTCGTATATCTCAGGAGGTTCGCCTATAGGTTCTTCTGGATCACTGTCACCAAAGAAGAGAGAAGGGTGACTCAGTGATGTGGTGGGGGTGTTGGGTAAGAATTTGCCTGTTTTATCTCGATTTCTACGAGGCATGAAATGAAAAGACTTCTGATTGCTTTTGTTTTTTTCTGGTACCTGCAAAACTAAAACAGATTGAATTACAACTGACTATCTTGCTGAAATGGAAATGCGGAATTGAAATGAAAGCATGAAAGAACTAATCTATTTTGGTCAAATGAAATTGTAGGAATGAAATGCTAAGCTACACTTGCGGAATTGAAATGCTAATCTATGCTTGCAAAAATGAAATTGCGGAATTGAAATGTTAATCTATGAAAGCAGGAAATGTCTATGCTACTTTTGCAGAAAGGAAATTGCAGAATGGAAATGAAATACTACTTAGCTGCAGGCGAGAGTAGGAAAGTAGAAGAAAAGCAACAATCGCCAATACTCTGACGCTTCCCCGGCAACGGTGCCAAAAAGATGGTGGGCTCTAGTATTGTAGAAATAATTCTACAACTCCTGGAGCTTCCTTCTTTAATTTTATCAACCCGGTAGTTCGTAACAAACTTGGAAGCGACGGTGCTGTATGCACAAGTACTAGCTCTTGCCGCAGCTGTCACCTGGTCAGCTGGCACAAATCCGCTAGGGGCTCAAGCAAACTTCTATAAGCTCTTAGAAGAATCTTTTTAACTGATGGACGATAGCTAACTCAAAGGAAGCTAATCTATTTGCAGAAAGGAACTGAAAGCCAACAAGAACGCAAACCCTAGCAAACCCTAATTCTACCAACTAGTCTTACTGATGCAGAGATGGGAATGAAAACTACTGAAGGAGATGCCATTACTTTTATGAAGGTAAAATGCATGTGTCTAGACTACCTCTATCTGAAGAAAACATCTTTTGTATTTTTGTTTTAATTATTAGAATTATCATGCATGTGCTTTTAACTAGCTTTTTACTGTGCAGAGGTGGATCAAGGAGGAGAAAGGCTTGAAAAAGGTTGGGAAGGTTCAGAGAGGGTCTAAGGGGTCCCTAACACCCTTCCAGAGAGCCTCACAAAATTTGGCTCCCAAGAAACCGTGTTTATGAGCTTCTACAGGAAGTCTGCAGGGGTTCTACAGGATGTTTCAGAATTTCTACAGGATGTTCAGTAATTCCTACAGGATGTTCTACAATCAGATTTTCGGTGATGGGTGAGTGGAAGAGGCTGCATGGGTGGATAGGGAGGTAGGAGAGGGGCTTGTAATGACTTAGTGATAGAGAGATGAGATGATGAGGAGGTGTGCTAAGCTAGTTTTTCTGGAGGAGGGTAGAGGGAATGGAAGGCCGAAAAGGGAGGATAACGTGGGCAGTAGAGTAGCTGAGAGACAAAGGGTCTAATTGGGGGATGAGAAGTTGGCCTGGGCAAGGCTTAGAAGGATGAAAGGGTGAGGGAGTAGCACTGCACAGTGTAAACCGAATCAAATCATCCACGTCCTGCACATAACCAAAACATTCCTGATCTGTCCTAACTTTTTAATGGAACCAATGATCAGCACGTTACTTCTAAAGAAAACCATGTATTGGTACTGAAGCAAAGAATCATTCCAAGAGGTCTGAATGCATGGACAACTTCTACAAATGAAAATATTGCACCAAAGATAGCATGAATACGTAAACCAATTTTTTTGGTGGGTAGCACTGTCTGCAATCCCAACCCCTAGAAAGAGGTGAAAATGAGTGTTCGGGCAACCCTTTTCTAGAACTTTTATCAACTCCAATCTCTTCACTCTATTCTAAATAGCTGAAGAAACTCTATCTTATAACAATGACCTACTTAACCACACCAAGAAATCTAACTCAGCAAACTGCGTTTCAAATGCATGTAAAGGAAAACCATAATGCTGAAAGAAAAGATAATAATACAGAAGAAGGAGGCCTTAGGCTCTCAGGTTGGGCCCAACCCCGAGAGCTATGGCTCCTTTAAAGGCTCAGAACTGAGATCAAATCTGACTGCTTTCCATTAAATAATAATCATAAGTCAAATAGCATGCCAATAATTGCTACAAAAGAGCAAAACCAAGCTAGCAGCTCGTAGTGCAGAATGTGCAACAATGTTTCAAAAGTCCTTTTCGAAGGCTAGGCACTTATCATTTATACATCACGAGGCCCCAAGCTGGCCTCCTAAATCAGTGGGACTTGGCCGACCAAAATAGTAGTGAACTGCTGCTTCCTCAAAATCCGTTTGGCTGCCTTCTAAATCCGGTTGTGGTGGCTGTTAGAGCTCGGAGTTCGGGGTGAAGATCCCGAGGAAGGCCATTTAATGCTAGACAACCCTCCTATGAATCCTCAACCCCATCTTGGTTGTCTCTTGGTCCTTATCTGCTCAGTTTTGTTCCAATCATGTGTCAAAAAACTTGAAATGAGCACGTGTTAGCCACCTAGGAATAGTGACTGCCCTTATTCGTACAAATGACATAAACATACTAAAAAATGATGCATAAGTTATGAAAAATAAAGGCTTGAGCAAAGGTAGTTAGGCCAAATGAGCCCAAAATGTTACCAAATTTGGGGCTCATCAGTCATCCTTCACCACATGTTCTTCTTCAGCTTCCCACACTAACCCATCATAAATGACAACGTAGGTTGGTTGCTCATCACCATCTCCGTCGATAACTTGATCTTCATGAACAACAAGTGTGGAGTCTGGAATGGGAGAACACAACATAGTACAATCCAGAGGATCAACAAAATTAGAGGACAGAGGTTGAGATAACGAAACATCATGACAACCAACAGGCTTGCAAGGAAAATTTGTGCAGATATCTAGAGCAGGTGAGGTGGGAGGATGTGACAGTTCAACATATGTGCACGCACTTTCTCCGACCTCACACTGCAGAGCTAGAGCTGTTTGATGAGAACTGGATGGAGGGTCACTTGTGACAACAACCTTGTCTATCTTATATTTTGTAGCTCTAACATTGAGGTATGTTGGGAGGGGTTCGAATGATTCTAAGATATGTGGATAATTAAATATGTGAAGAATATACCGAAATATTTCACAAAGAAATTTCCAATCAATTTCACCTTCAGGGATTTGAAATGCAATATTATGAAAGCAATCCCAAAATTTCACAAGGGACTCATCAGGTTCTTTTCGTAATTGCAAAATTTTAATTTTGAGTTTTTAATGATCATAGTGATAGAAAGCACTTGTCAACTGTCCAACCAACTAATCAAAAGAGTGAATAGAGGCATCGGGCAGTGTGACATACCACATCAGTGCATTCCCATGAAGTGCAAATGCGAATAGAGAGCAGGCAATGTAATCCTCAATGATTTCATGCCTTTCACAAAAGTGAGTGAAGGCAACATTGTGCCTAAGAAAAGCTACTCCACCTTCATAATCGTATGTGTTACATGACAAGTCATTCCAAAGCTCCTCCGATATTTCAAAATCATTTCCATAAGATAGACATGTCAGAGGATTAATTGTATAGTAAGTCATGACAAATGTGCAGAGATTCAAAACAGACTTTGAGGACTCAGCTTGTCATCTAGCCCTCCTTCTAGTGCCAAAAATATTGGCGGTGCTAGACCCGCCAACAAGTCAAGGGATCTCCCCGATAAGATGTCCCATCTACACCTTAGACCTTTCAGAGTAGGAGTCCCAGCAATGGGTAGTAAAGCTATGCCTTGACTACGATAACGTGTAGAGGTAAGTAAGATAACTTTGTCGGAAGTAAGTTTGTCACCTTTTGGTGAGTCGAGAGAGATGCATGGGGAGGTTATAACACACGAAGGGGGGGAACAAGTGTATCACTTAGATGCCTGTAATAGTAGGCAGCCTAAAAGGAACACACGAGTTGAATGACATCACAAGCTGGAAAGAAGAATAGTCGACAATCCAAAGTGATGGGTTAAACCAACAACACAACTTCAACAAGATTCATACAATCATAGACAAAATAGTTCATACACAAATGTGTAAGTGAAACAACATAAATTGCTAAAGTAACCAGAATAGTTGAACTACAATAACAACATATGCATGAAGACATGTTGGCTATGTTATATTATATATAAAGTGAAAGTTCCATCCATACATACAACCATGATAGCCACTAGCCCCAATAGTGGAAAATTACAGTTAACACTGCATGCTCCTCCAAAGCGATGTCCTCACGCTACACCATGGAGAAGC
This sequence comes from Pinus tabuliformis, assembly GCA_031772625.1. Lineage (NCBI taxonomy): Eukaryota > Viridiplantae > Streptophyta > Pinopsida > Pinales > Pinaceae > Pinus > Pinus tabuliformis. The sequence continues at coordinate 825,171,073 of CM062815.1, forward strand.
CAAGGCTCATCACAATACTCTCCAAGCCCTCTCTAAGAAATGACTAGCAAAATCTTGGCTCCCAAAATCATGTTCTATGAGTTGTGAGGTTCTATTTATAACAAAGGGTGGGGTGACCGTTCACATTCCCCTTTGAGACTCTTGGACTACCCTCATGGCTCTTCAACTTCATTACATATAACTCTGTACATTACATATGATTATTCGCATTCCACTAATGACACTTGGAATTTCAATTATGTCATGTTTACAAAAATAATACACTTTCCACATATACCCATGTGGGACAAAAATAGGCTTTAGTTAGCTAGATAAGACAACACTAAGACTTAGACAGTTGTGGAAAGACCAACCCATCAACCACCTCTCCGTGATCTTCAATAATGAACTGATTCCAAACCTGGTATTGCACAATGGTGTCTGTGTACCGTTTGATGATGTCTTTCTGGAAATGAACTCTTGCCTCCATTGCTTCCTCGTATACTTATTTGGAACCTCTATCCAACTCGTCTTGTAACATGCGTAGCTTAGTCTTCAGCACAGTGAAAACAATGACATATCTCAGCATATTCTCTGCACTGATCTACAAATATGCATTGGTGTCTATGTGCATCAATTGATCAAAGTACATGTCAAGCTCCAGTCGGACTTGCTTCTTCTCTTTGGTTTTAGTGAGTATTCTAATTGATAGGGTGTCATACTTTCACACCACGACATCCAAACTCCTGAACAATCATGCATACGAAGCCTAAACATTAGTGATGAGCGGCAAGAGTTTCTCATAGTTCCAGATCAGACTCTAGATGTGTGCTTTGTCCAACTCTACCTATGGTTTCATCATCTTGTGCAAGTGAAGTGGGGCTCCCTTGTACTTCATTTCCCATGCATGTACATGATCAACAGTGGTAGTTATATATGTGAGTGTTTGCGCTATCTTGGTGTAGCGTTGTTGGTGACCATATAGATGGACATCTACCTTGTGCATGGTGATGAACCTATCATACAGTCTGTATATTACTGTGTCAAGAGTCGACACTTCAGCATGTATCGTTTTCATCATCTCTGCTCTGGAGGATCATGTCGATTATTCCTCTCTCTACCTAGTTTCTTGTAATTCCTTAGCCATGTGCTCATTTTCTTCTATAAATAACTTCACACTTGAGGTTGTGGCTTCAACATAAGGCTTCGTAGCATTGGCGAAGGTAGCTGGATGTCTTCACATGTTTGACAAAATCACCTGTTCTTCAAATTTCACAGCTGATTCATGCTCATCCGGGATGTGCGTTCTGCATACCTATACAACTCTTTATTGTGACTCATCAAAGGCTATGTTGTACACATGTATTCCTAGATTATCCTTAAGGAGAACGATATCCCCTTGTTCACTTGTCACTTTCTCTGCTACTGGAGCTGGTGAAGCATGTGGGGTGACCTTGGTTGCTTTTGGCATGAGGTCAGTGTCTTGACCTTTTTATGGTTGTACACCATCTATGTCCATTAGTTCTACTATCAATTCATCCTACTGAGAAAGTTCCTCTTCCTGTGGTTTCTCACCATGTTCATCATCTATTTTTGGATCTTAATCTTCAACCTGCATTGGCATGTTTTTTTCTACTTGTTTTCCTTGCACTTCCTCCTGTTCATGTTCCTTCTCTCTTTTGCACAATGCTTGTTCTTCTTTCAGCTTCTGATCCATTTCCTACAACTTCCTCTCCGTCTCTTCTAGTCTTTTCTTATCTATTCTTTTTTGCACTCCTCTCCTGTTACCTATTTGCTTCTATCTCCAAAGCTACTCTCTAAACCATTGGATCTTCCTTAAACTTGTATCTTTGCTCTACCTCTACACTTTCATAAATATTCCTCTTTCCTTTGTCTTGCGCAAGTTTTCTACTTGTTGTTGTTATTGTTGTTGCTCCCTGTGGTGATGCTGCCTTGAGTGGTGCTAGCCACTCTACTACCATGCTGACTAGTTCATTGAGCCTAGAGGAGTTATAGCAATATCTCCAAGGGTAATCCTCTGGCCAATGACACACCTCGTGGATCCAAAGATAGTACACTCTCATACAGTGGTCCCTGCATAAGCCATGCGTATCATAGGGATTGAAACTCTTGGTACCAAACATAAAATTCTTGAAGTCCTCGACCTAAACATCCAGTTATTTCAATCTCCATATCGCATACAACCCAATTTGCAAAGGAAGTATGGGCCATGGTGCCTTATTATTCTTGTGCAGTCCAATTGATAATCCTGTCGAGATGTGGTATGCAACCACGTGCATGACTAGCTTGTCTGTGGAAAACTTCATCAGAAAATGTGGAGCCTTCTCCATGTTATACATCTTGATGAAGGTGCCATCAGGTGAGGCATACTAATCTGCAATGTTCAACAACACCTCCATTTATGCCTGAGACATGCAAGGTGGATCATGTTCAAAGATCATCGTGTACAAAGGGGCAATGAAGTGGTCAGATATTCTATCCATCACTCCTCAGTAGCTGCACTCTGAGAGCAACTTGCAATATACATTCACAACATTCTATGAAGGTGTTCATGCCCAACTGATGCTAGGAAACTATTGATGGGCACAAATTGCATCGAGCAGGTAGGTGGACATGAAGAATCTTGCTTGCTGATCCTTGGGCAAACTCTGGGAATTTGATACATGGACTTTCAGCTGGAGAGACAACATGTTGGACAATTTGAAAGGTTTTCCTTCACTTCCTAGTTAATTCAACATAACAACCCAACTCTGTGGGAAGGTCTCCATACTCTCTTGTCCATATAAGTGACATGCACAGATGACCAAGAGTTGGTAAGCCTTCCTGAGTGTCTTTGTCTTGTAGATCTAGTTGGGTGTCATCCTGAGCTTTGATGGCTCCCTTACCCAATGCTTCAAGATGTCTCTTGTGTTTGCGTTGTTGTTGGGAGTGTAAAATGATGCATACATCATGTTCATTGGCTGCAGAAAATGATGCATTTGTTGATAATATTCTACGCTGAAGGTAGAAATCTCTAATCCACTAACACTACTCAGTATCATTGTCTCAAGATCAGTGTGTGAGACAATCCAGTGGATCACGTCTGTGCACAGGAAGGTGGGATACCTACATGCAACCTTGTATAATCTTGACTTATGAATGTTGACATAGACATGACAGTCTTCCAGATTGTCCTCAAAATTGCCTGTGAATATAGTGTTGATGTCTTGCCATGTGATCTTTATGTCTTTCTCAATGAAGAGATGTGTGTCTGCATAAATGGGCAAGATCATAGACACTTTTTCGACCACATCTTTGGTACTACTTTCAACTGTGTCTTTTGGTCCAACTCTCTTGGAGGCCATGTTACCTATATTGTTGAGAATATTATCAACACCTGTTGTACCTCGAGACAGAGAAGACACTCATGAAAAGCCAATGTCATCTGAAAACATAAAGAAACTCAAGAATCAATCATGTAGCAAACTCGGTGGCTGTTGGGAAAGTTTGCACAACATTGACTCAGAGAGGCTAGGAGATTGTCAGTTGGAACTGCACATTGCATGGTGCCAGCTACTAGTGAGGCCTGGTGTCGATTGGAACTACATAATTCACAGTCCAAAGAGGCTAACTATGGACTGGAACTGTGCAATATGTAGTTCAGTCTAGCTGGATTGTTGTCTGGAACTGCGCATTGTGCAGTCCTAGTTGGCAAGACTGGGCACTGTCTCTGAGGATTGCGCAAAACACAGATGGGAGCCAGTGTCAGCCACTCTCTATGCAATTCTTGGAGGCAAGGTAGAGCCTTGACTTTCGAAATGCGTAGTTCATGCCAGGAGAAGCAAGATCTGGGCCAAGGCAGCCCAGACCTGCCTAAGGTCAACCTCAAAATGCGAAGTACTGAATGAATGTGTAAATATGGTGCATATCGGAGTGAATATACATGCATGCAATCCAAGCAAGTGTAGAAATAAGTCAAACAAGTGTAGAAGGGAGTCACTGCAACAGTGACTGTTAGTGCATAATAGAGTCATGCATGTGACACTAAGGAAATGTGATGCAAAACTAGAAACGATACTTATAAAAGTTAAAACATATTGAAATGCTAGCATTTGTTCATTAAAGCAAGGAAAACAACACTCACACAAGCCAAGAAATCAAAAGTGATAGAAAAAGAGTCAAAAGACATGAAAAGAAAAACTTACCTAGAAAAGTTATGTTGACTATGTCGAAGGTTCCTAGATGTCTTGGGAATGCCAGAGCTCCAAGATTGAATGTGAAGAATGAGATTTGGAGCATCCATTAAATATATTTGTCAGATTTAGGGTTTATGATGTGCATGCCACAAATCTAGGAAAAAGCGACAGTTGGCAGGAAGTTTCTAAAATCAACTTTTCATGTAACTCCCAGTTGCTAAAAATAGATCCCTAAAATCTAGGGATGGTTTTTCTCTTTTTTCTTTTTTTTTTCTTTTTTCGGGAATAGTTATCATGCAAGCAAGGAGGAATTGTGTTATTCTGGAGAGAACTGGGCAACCTACCAGCACATGCCAAGGACAGTACCTTGGGAAACGCTTACGTGATGTTTCTGGGGTGAGTGGCCCCGGCTGTCTCACAAGTTCTGTGCAATTTTCTAGAGCAAGGTTGCTGGCATGCTATGTGTAATTTTCTAGAGCAAGGTTGGTTGCCTGCTCTGTGCAATTACTAAGTGCAAGGCAATTGTTAGGCTGCTCTATGCAATTCTTGAGTGCAAGGAAGTTGCCCTCTAGGTGGCGCAGTTTTCCAAGTTGTTGGGTCAGCTTGCATTAGTCAACAAAATAAGAAAGTGAACACAAGTTGTTAAGCGAAAGATAAAAACAACTGAAACAAAAGTACCTGCGTAGTACAAGATGACTGTTAAGATTTCAAAGAGGGAGGCTCCAAAACAAAGCAAAGGAAAAATTTTGGAGAGTTGTTATAGGTGCTACAACATAAATCCTTATTTATTTCCTCATTATTTTCAAGCTTATACTTTTGAGAGTTTTTAATGCTCGCAATTCTATTGCACTACCTATGTTGAATCATAGATCTGTGAAAAAAAATGATATTCCTTTATCATTCTTTAAGCCATTGGATTTTTTATTTTTTCCTCCATAAAATATCATCCTATTTAAGATGCTCTTACAATTGGAGTTGAATAATAGCTTCTTAGTGGTTCAATTTTTCCATCCTTACCTTTTCAATGATAATTTTTCAAGGATTTCAACTCCTTTTCTAGTATATTTTTTTATTAGGGATGTTTCCTAATTCTTTAATATTCCACTCCTTTATCTTTATTTTGATACATCTTAACTGATTCTAAAAGTGTTATATAATTTTATCGTCCATGTTTTCTAATTCTTTCCACCAAGCTTCCTTGTTGCTTAAGAAATAAGGTTTCATTAACCAAAAATATTTTAATATGAAGGATTTTTGCTTCGGACTCTCTTTGCAATCTAACAAAAGTCCTATCAACCAATGATTTGGCCCAGTGCAATGTAGAAAAGAACCTTCAAATTTAATTCAATCCAAAATAAGAGATTCAAAGAGAAGGAATGGATCCAAATCTGGAAAATTTCGAGAATATTCCCCTCCTTTATTTTTCCCAAGTATATACGTCGTTGTTTGTTTCCATGTCTATCACATTAGAATATTTGGAATGTCCATCAAGACAGAAGTATCTTCATTCAATTTTGTTATATCCGTTAAAATATTTTATCCTATTAAAATATCCTCTAATGATCCATGATTCTCCTCTAATGTTTTTTGGAAATCTTTTGGAGAATATTCTTTTCTAACTAATAATTAGGTCCATAAACATTAGTAACGAGGCCAATACATGTGAAGCCTATTAGAATGAATCTAGTTGTAATAGTTCTTTGAGAAGTGAATGAGACAAGAAGTGAAATTGTAGAAGTATTCCAAAGAATGGTCATGCCTCCCAAAGCTTCGTGAACATGATTTGTAAGTGGTTGACTACTTTTCCATACTTCCCTAGAAATTGTTTCCATTGATTCCACAAAAAATTTAATTTCTTATAGCATCATAATATCTAGAGATTCCTGCATGATTCTATTTTTAAAGAGTTTTTGCATAATTCTATTTTTTAAAGAGTTTCTTCATCTTTAGCATTACCTTGCGTATATTGACTAGATATTTTTCCATTTCTTCTATGAGATATTTAATATTTTTTTACCCTTTTTCTTATCTTCCTTTGTAGGCTTGGTTTCCTTTTTTTTATATTACAATTTCTCCCAAAACTAAAGAAGAAGAAGGAGACGAATGACTATCTTGGGCTTGCATCTAAAGTATTTCCTGAGAATTTATATCATATTTTATAATGATTTTCACTTCCTCTTCAAGAATCACTAAGAGATCTTTAGTCTACCATTCTAGTGCTAGCATCTATAAATCCAAATCTTTTAAATCCATTTCCTTAAGATACTCTTCCTCTAAGTTGTTTTGCTTGTCCTCACCCATTTCGATATTTTCAATTCCATTTTTATGCTCCATTTTTTGAATTATTTCCAAAACAACTAGTTTACTCTTTTCCTATGGATGGGTTTCCATTCATTCTGTCTTTTTTCAACAACCTTTGCTTGGTCTTGCTCTAGTTTTGGAAGAACAATATATCTATTACCTTCTCTATTTTCCTCGATCAACAAGCCTCCTTTGCCTTTCTTAGAAATATTTTTCCTATTTTTAATTCTAGTAAAGCCTTCCTAATTTGGATTTATGTAGGAAGGAAATGAAATACAAATATAAACAAAAGAACAAAGCTACAGTGAAAGAGAAACTTTAATTCATTAATAACAAATTACTGAAAATTGTTACATGCAGAATGGAAATACACTAGTTCAGGTGATGGTAGCTTATCTTTGAGAAGAGATGTGGTGGTTACATGCTTTCTGAACTGTGTTATAGTGAGTTTTAGAAGACTTTATATCATTTAGAAGCAATGGGAAACACTAAACATCCAAAAATCTAACCCTAGGAGATGAAGCTCCAAAAGCTTGTGAGCCCCGTTGGGGTTAGTTGAAAAATCAACTTCCTCGGGCCATAACTTTGGCATACGATCTATGTTTGACTATCATAATACCTCATTTCTAATCTCTTGTTTTCCCAAAAAATGTCTTTTAAGCCCTCAAAATGGCTTCAAAAGTTTAGGCCCTAAAAAACTACCAAAAATAGTAAGTTGTGCTACAATTAAGGAAACTAAAAGAAACAATTGTGGGGGTCCAAGTGGAATAGGTGGTTGGCCACCAATATCCACCTGCATCACTTCTTGATATTTTATTTGTGTTTCTTGCATGGGTTGCTACATGAAAATTATACATAAAATCTCTAAAGCAATGAGCAAATTCATGGTATTTCCTAAAACAAAAGGGAATATGTTCATATTTTAGGAGTTGTTCCCATATGTTATGTAACAGCTGCGAAATAATAACACGCAATTAATTAGATTAATCAAGCAATTTATAATCAACACACAATTTATCAACTAGTTAACATTAAATTTCAGAAATATGAGTGTGAGCAGAGACGGAAGGCTAGTTGAATGCTAGTTAAATTTTGATTATTGCAATAAAGTCCTGGGGACGACTCTCCTCCGACTCTCCTCCCAACATAGGCTCAGTTGCACAAAATCTTGATGGCCACCCCCAAGCCCTCAATCAACGTACTATTGCCAGGGTATCCTTTGTCTCCTAACACTATTCTCCCAAGAGAATGGATGATGGAATCATGGAATGATGGAATGCCTCTCATCTTCCTCCTCATCTATTATATAGAGGAAACATTGGAAGGGGAACCACATGCACACACTCCACGTGTCAACATGCAACTTTACTGCTTTCTTGTTTTTACTTTTTGATAGCTTTACTGATTTTTACTGCTTTCTTGTTTTATTCTTATTTATATTTATTTAGAGCATGTAATTAATTTATTAATTTATTATTATTTATTATTTATTTACTATTACTATATTTTTTATTTATTGTTTATTATTTATTTAATATTATATTATATTATTTATTATTTTTATTTTTATTTTTATTATTTATTATAAAGAGACATTACATGTTATCACAATTGTTCATTTCGACACTAGTTGAGACTGACTTCATTACCTCCATGTATACACAAATATGGCCATATGAGGTGTAGCAACCTTACCTTGTTGTTTTTGAAAGGATAACAAAAAGCCCTATAACACTTCCTATATCCTCTAGAATATGTTGTTCCAAAATTCATGAGGAAGAGAATAAAGTTGTATCAAGATAGATGCAAAGTTAAAATCCTCTTTATTTCTATTGAATAATTCTACCAAAGGTTTCATATAAAGGCTACTTGAGTTTAGTAAATATGGTTGTCCTTGAAAATAATTCTATGTAATAACTATGAATATAAATCTCTACACCACAAGAAATAATAATAATTAAAAAATAAGTAACTATATTTATACATATATACATAACATCATTTCAAAAACAAATCCTTACATCCATCTTAAATCAAATTTATCCAGCTTCTTAAGTATTATTTAATTTTTTATTTAATATGAAGGAATAAAGGATGATGAAAACTCCATTAACAAGGAATCGGCCTATGGAACTCTGAGCAATGAGAAGATAAGAAACTACTTGACATTCTTTAATATATTATTGTTATTTTCTATTAGAATGGCTTTCTAAGATCACTCTAATTTTGTTGAATTATATTGAGTTAAAAAGTCAAAAAGTTGATAGTATGACACATTTTCAAATTTAGATTTAATGTGAACTAGACAATTTCTTAGTTTCTCAAAAATTTTGTTGAATCATATTGAGTTAAAAAGTCAAAAAATTGATATATGACACATTTTCAAATTTAGATTTAATGTGAAGTAGAAAATCTCTCAAAAGTGAAAAAAAAATGTATTACTCATTTTGGACGGTATTGATACTACCAAGAAAATAATTTCATAATATTTTGGAAAAATATTCATTCATTATAAAACCCATACACATTTATTCTTATTTTAACCATATTTACTTTTTCCCACAATAATATTATTTAAAGAGATTAGAAACGATATACGATGACATTAAATAACATTTTTATTTCTGGAGGGCCGACGGGTGAGGACTATTTATTTCTGGAGGGCCGACGGTTGTGAAGGGTGAGGACTAGGTTTGTTTTAATCATCTATAAATAATAATCATGCTGGTGTAGAATCGCCTCATCGCTCACCCAAAACACTCTTTATAATAAGCTCCATTACATCAGCATTAGGGTTTACAGATATTCCTCGTAACATTAGCCCGCTCTGCGATATCTCAATCGAAGACGTAGGTTTTCTCCCTTTTTTCCGTTGTGTCGTCTTTTATTCGGTTGCTATGGATTCTTCAAAGGACCAGAAAACGCAGGATGTGCCATCGAGTCCTGGAAAAATATTCATCGGCGGACTTTCTCGGATTACCACCACAGACGCTTTTACAGAGCATTTCAGTAGGTATGGGGAACTCACAGACTCTATTATCATGAAGGACCGTGTCACTGGGCAGCCTCGAGGATTCGGGTTTGTGACTTACGCCGACCCTCTGTGTTGGACAAGGTTATAGAGGACACCCACATCCTCGATGGCAAAACGGTGGAAATCAAAAGAACGATTCCAAGGGGAAACACGTCGAAGGGCCCAAGGACGAGAAAGATATTTGTGGGTGGTATACCCAAAGCTATTTCTGATGATGAGTTCAAGAACTCCTTCGACAAATTCGGCAAAGTTGTAGAACATCAGATCATGCGAGATCGAAGCACTGGGAAGTCCAGGGGTTTTGGTTTTATCACTTTTGACAGTGAGCAGGTTGTTGAAGAAATCTTTTCCCAATGCAAAATAGTTGAGGTAGGTGGAAAGCCGGTTCAGATCAAGAAGGCTGAACCCAAGAAGCCCTTGCCTGACGCTGCTCCGATTTATGGGATTGATAGTCGACCTCCCTACGTTCATGGTGGAGTTGGGGCTTTTAGGGTTAGTTATAGTGGATATGGAGGGTGCCCGTGGTTATGGAGTTCGTCCTGCGTCTGATGGCGAAGGGTTTGGTGGGTATGGCAGTGGAATGATGGGTGGCTATAGAGCTGCGGGTTATGGTTACGGTGCCAATGGTGATGGTGGTAGTTTTAATTCATCACGCGGCGTTGGAGGTGCTTATGGGAGTGGAAGGGGAGGCTCAGAAAGTAGAACCAATGGTCGATATCACCCATATGCCAGACAGAACAATTGACACTGGAGTCAATAGATATAGAAGTAACTGTTAGAACTCTAACGATTCCAGATATTTACTTTGGAGCTTACTACTTTATTGAGAACTAAATGTACTACTGTCATCTGAAGCCATGAATTGCATCTGTATTTGTTTGATTGCATGGGAAGGCCTATCAACGACTATTTCCATTGTGGACTATTAGATAGTTCCCGTTGTGGACTGTTCGGCCCTGGTTATTATTTGCATTGTGACCGTTAGATTGACCTAACACAAAGCCTTGAGGTTTGCCATGGCTTTCTGGAAGTTTTGAGTTTCTAGAAAATAACATTATTTATTTTTATGTAAGTTGTAGATTCAATAACTATTGCTGTAGATCTATCTAATTCAGGATTTATGAATTTAAGCTTTATGTTCAATCAAGCTCACATTCAATCTTATTATGAGCTTGTTATTTAGGATTTTTTTTTGGTATCTATACCAATATCAATCCATATTGATATCTACCCTTCAAAATAATGTTTGATACATCTTGAAGGTATCACGGAATTGAAATGGTTAGAACAAATTTTATCATCAACATGTTTGTTAGTACCCTATAGAATGGGAGAACCATGAAAGAGGAGGTAATTTGTTGAATAGGATCTACCTTGAGAGGAGGCTAAAGAATGTTGGAATGAAGACTAAGGGTCTCCTACATGTAAGGGTCTCCTAAAAAACTAGAAATAGTTTGGGCCCCCCTAAATATGGAATGGAATTTCCCCTTAAATGTGTTTTATTAGCATATCTTTTATCACCACAGACAATTACTAATGTTTGATTTATATAATGTTGTAAATTTTATTTGTGAAATATATTCTTATTACCATTAAAAGATTCATGTTAAACTTAGATTTATAAATAATTGAGGAATCAAAAAACACTTCAAGAAACATTATCCTATTGATAAAGATCTAGGGTTATTATATATTTTTCATCGGAATTGTGTAGAGTGCGTGTGTGTGTTGTGCCACATTTCTTGGCCGTATGTCATCCTAAGCATCTCTTCCAACCGCTTCTTTGGTTCTTCTAGGGAAATACCTTAGGGATGAGTTCACTTTGTTCGATTCATTCCTCTTAGGTTAATGTCATCCCACGCGTCAACACTTAGCACAACTTAAGTCCTTATGGGAAAGTCATTTGGGCCCCACAGTGTTACTCCACCAATCAAAGTTATGTTACTCCACCAATCAATGTTATTACTGCCTACTAACTCCTCCTAGGATCAAGTCATCTCGGGTGCTCCCTTTTTTGCAACTTCAAATCATTGGGGAAACTCTTCTGGGATGAGTTATGTAGTGTGGGCTCCACCTCTGGCCAATTAGAACTCATTATGCCACTGCGTTGTTATTCTACACTGACTTGAATATGTTATTAGTGACTTTGCTTAAATACTCCACCTAGTTTGAAAAAAATGTCAACCTTGGTAACCAATTTAACCCTACAACATATTTAGAGTTGCTACTTTGAGCTTGGGGATAGTCACTTTTGATTATCAATAACTTATGATCCATAAGGCCTTTTCTGGACTTCGCCATATCATTAGAAAGGTCTTTCTTAGCACTGTCAAACTATGTTATTTCTAGGAGTACATAAGCTAATATCCTATAGCACAAATGCATTCAAACCCTTAGACTCCCTAATCATAATAGGTGTAACATTTTATATTCTTACCTCATCTTGCTACTGTAATGGTTCTTTACCAGGGACCGTAGTAACCATGGGACTCCCCTTGATTTTGATGCACCATGCACATTAATTATATCCTATCTAAAATCAATGTCAACACACTCGATGCCACCAACTAACCTAGGAATTCCAACTATCCAACAATATCTCCCTTTAGTATTGATGGAAACACAAAAATTCTCCATATCGAAGAAATAAGGTTTCTCTACTAATGTGCTCTCTTACTTGCATAATCCTCTAGTTTTGGACACCTTATGGCTACCGGAATAATACTCCCTCTAGTTTTGGACACCTTATGGCTACCGAAATAATACTCCCTCTAGTTTTGGACACCTTTGTAGGTTTTAACCCCATACAGAAATTACCTGCATACGAATTATAGAACAAAGAAAATAAACAGTGTGAGAGCATAACACATAAAACACATATACACAAAGGTTTTCCCCTGGATCCCAAAACAGGACTACGAGCTTGATTTTTCATTATTTTCCTGTCAATGTTACAATACATATTTATACATGCCGAAGCATCCAAAACCATGGACCGAGAACCATTGCTTGCAAAAACATGGACCAAAAACTATCGCGTCCAAAACCATGTGTGAAAAACATGCACAAAACCATAGGTAGGTCCGCCCAACCTAATATAGGGTCCAAAACCAAAGTAGCTCCCCCTCTATGGGGATTGATACTATGGACCTGACTTAACTCTATGCCTCATGTCATTCCACACTTTTGTTGCAACCCATCATTTTCTCACACCATATAGTAGTTTTTTGAACTCCCCCTCAAACCATACTAACTACACTCTCCTCCGTCTTGTAATGCTGATACATTTGAAATAGAAAAAATTGTTATTAAAATCAGCAAGGGGACTCAACCATACCTCCAATCATTTAGATGCACCTCTATGTCTATTTCTTCTTGAAGCCTCCATCTAACTTCTTTGGCTCTCTTGAAGACATTCTCTTCCTTTTAATAAAGAGAAGTTAAGGGTCTACTCCATTTGAGTAGTTTATCCTCCTTTAATTTACACATCTTCACTAGTTGAGCCTTGACAGGAGCATTACCTTTTAGCTTTATATTTACCCTTGTTTGGGATTTATCTTGGTTGTGTAAGGCTAGAATGCACTTCTCCTTAAATTCCTCTTTCTTCACCTAAGCCTTATTTTCACTAATTTTCCTTTTTTCCTTCAAGGAAGGATTAATTGGGATGTTTCTCTCTTCTATAAACTAAACCTTACGTTCATTGCAACCAATACTCACAGAGGGGTCTACTCCAAGGATAAGAGGATAATTCTTCTTGTTTTTATTTTGATTTCTTTCTACTCTTTTCATCATGTTTTCTCTACACAGAACACTGAATACAAACTCATATTTTCCTTATAATTCATTTCTTCTCATCCTCAATGGTCAAGAAGGGGATTTGTTCTACTATATATGTAGTGGGTTCCCTTGTGCCCAAACTCGCCATAGTTGTAGCATTCATTATGGTAAGGGAGCAGGGAAAAATGATTTCTCTATATAACAAAATCATTCTCAAACCCACTACTATTTCCAATGTGATTATTCATGGGCATATTATGCCTTCTTGAATTGCTTCCAACCAATGCATTTTGTTTTCTTGCATGCCATCTATAATCTATGGCTTCATGTCCAAAATTGTTGTAATAAAAACAATAGCCATAAAAGATCTTTGGATACTTGAAGATACCTTTTATTTCAGTAGACCATTGTCCCTAAACTAGAAAATACCTTTGTTGGTTCTTCATTTTCTCTCTGTGGCCACTTGAATTGTTGTCTTGAGCTATTCCATGAGGGTTCCACACCCATTTTTGTTTGTTGGTTGAGAAAATGAGGGTGCCACACCCATTCTTGTTTGTTGGTCGAGAAAATGTGGATATGATTGTAAATGTAAATGTAAATGTAAATGAATGGGAAGAGTTGTGTATGTAAAAATCTTGTAAACAATGTGTTTTCAGGTATAGAAGACTGAATATGGTGTTCCTCTAAGGGGGTGGGGTCTGTGACATCCTTTTCCATCAAACCCTCTTGTAAATATTATTATGAATTGTAATTCATGTAAATAATATGGAAAAGTAAACACATTGATTGGATGAGGAAGTTGACATGGATTAAGAGGTTTGAAGGAGGAAGAGTTTCTTGTAAAACAACAACTTCCATTTACTTCATCATCAAAATGCTTGTTGGTTATACAACCATATTGTGCAGCCATTTAATGGAATACATGGACTTCTAAAAAGGTGGATGATCATATAGACTCACCTTGTAGCTCATGTGATATAATCAACATGCAAGAGGAGTTGAGGAAGAAAGGTCCCAATGATGATTCTTGGTAAGAAAAGAAAGTAGATATTTCTCCCATGGTAACACATTATTCTAGGAGAAATAATTCTGAAAGAGTAGGATGGAGTGAATAACATAGAGGAGTTTGGAAACTATGTGAGTCTACCTGGAAGACTAGATCTCCTTAAACATGTGTTATTTAATTGTGCTTGTGAGATGGATCCCCCATGTTATTGTTGAGGTTGTTTTGGCATGCTTGTATGATGATTTTATTATTGAGGCCTTTGGATGTGTCCATGTGTTGTTTTCGCTAGAGAGAGATCGATAAATCTAGGATACTATGGCGCTTGTTGGGTTGATAAACCTATGAGGGATTTATCGTTGATAAACCACCTGATCATTGGCTAGCCTCGAGGCTAATAAACCACTAGGGAACTTTCTAGGTTGAGAACACCAGTGTTATAAACACCAAGTGTATGCTTTGGGTTGATAACACTGGTCCTAGTACCCTTTGATAAAATACTAGGATGGGTGTGCTCTTGTCCCTACTAGAGCTGACCCATTCTATAAACCTCCCCTTTATGTATATACATTTTTCTATAGAGCTAAACTGAGACTCTCTATGCTCTGTTGAACCCTTGTGGTTGTGTTGTTGGGTGAGAGCTATTGTGGTGTTACAACTGGAAGTTATTGGAGAAAAAACTTGAGGAGCGTCTTTGCATCTAAAAATTGGTTGATTGTTTGAGAACTCCTAAGAAATTTACCTCCTCAGACTTTGAATCCAACTAGGGGGTGGTTGGCTACAAGAAAGAGTAGCAATGAAATCATCCTACTTTTGGGTGGAAAATCAAAGTCCTTCTTCATTTAAGTGTATTTTCATACTTATTTTTGTAATATGAATTTTATCGTTGTTGAATATATGTGTGTGTGTCTGTGTGTGTTTATGGCATGTATTGTTGTTAAGGAATGCATGATACATATGTAATTTATTGAATGGTATGAATGTTTGTTCTCATGTAAGAGGGGCTTGTAGATCCATATTCCATTATTAGACTCTAAGTAGTCTATGGCTATTATTGACCAATATCTCAAATGTGTAGCTATGGTGGATGAAAATTATGACCCGGACATTATGACTTATCAAGAATTTCTATGCAAACCTTGAAAACCTCGAAAAATACAAGGGAACGGGTGTAATGTCCCCTTAAAAACTAGATGGGAAAATTTTTGGGAGCATTAGGAATGGAGTAGTGAAATCCATGTACAATAGCTAGAGGGATCCATAATTAGGTTGTTCTTGCAGCACGAGAGAAGGAATTTATCTAAGTGTTGGAGATCTTGAAAGAGAGTTTTTTATAATCATTTAATTGAGGTATTTCCCATTCGCATTCCAAGAGTAAGGTAGGAAATCCTCTTTGATGTGGCCATAGTAGATGGGAGTTGCGAGATAGACTGTAAACCATTCAAGAGATAGGGAAATTCCTATTGCATCATAGGCCTTGGTATGCCAGTAAGTACCTAGTTGTGGCCCCTAGTGGACGAGATCCATGAGATAGAGGATTTATTGTCAAATGGTGTGAATTCCATGGTTATAGTCTATGAGTAGGTATCTCTATGTTGTTACAATAGGAGAAAGGCTAGGGCATGATTATGTGGAGGCCAATAAGTTGGGATCCACTACAACCCATGTATCCATTACAATGGTGAATTCTATCTTTGCTTATGAATATAGTACCCTATTAGGACCTAGGGCCATGTCCAAGTGGTAGAATGACATGGTCAGGGTGAGAGTTGGAAAACTAATAGGGCGAAATGTGGGTTGATGATGGGTGAGTAGGTTAATGTGGTGCTCCCATGGAGTGCCATGGGTTAGGGATATTTGGCCCAATTAAGGGGGTCAATATATCATATTTTAAGTGACACATAGCACCCTCTGAAGGAGCCACATGGGATGACATGTGGCAAAGAATAAGTGATGTGTCATGGACCAGGAGGCAGTACATTGTGCTAGCATGAGGTTCCCTAATTCACTATGGGATAGTTGGATTGATTATGAATTCTCAGTGGTTGGTGGAACGAACCTCCTTAGCCTACCCATGAAAATAGCCTCTAGGCCCCATAAAGTTAAAAAATTTGTCTTGATTTCAATTAAGATTTCACAGTCATCACGAGTCCAATGAACCAAGGATCATAACCACTGTGAAATATCAAGGTAGACAATCATATACCATGGGTGTAATATGATATACTCTCCTGACATGCAACCCTTACAACTACTATAATGTCTTCATGTAATACTTCGTGCAACATTAATAGAACATTTCCCTACATCTATATCTAATAACACAAGCATGCATCCTACTTCAGGTATAATAAAAGCTACTCTTGTCTTATCTATTATGCACATGCAAGAATACCTACACTGTCCTTAACTGGTACTAGGTTGAGGTTGTTTAGATCCAGTTTTCATAGTTTATAATTCAAATCAACCACTTATATTTTCATACACTTAATATGTTCTACTGTTACATCATAATGCAGTAAGAACATTTGCATAATAAGAATCCATCATTTTCCATCATAAGATTACTCTTAAGCAACAGAAAGAATGAAGATCGAACCTTATTGAGTATACATACCATAGATCTTCTGACCATCATGGACTATTCTGTTAAAGGCATTATACTATCTATTTTGCATGCAGCCACCAATATCTGCCATGTTAACTAGAGACTTTATATAGCAATACATACATACTCTGATCCTTTAAAATGATGATCACCTTTAGATTCATCGGATATTACACACATCCACATGCATAAAATGAGATTAATTACAAGAATACAAATAGAAGCATCAATAGATATCTTATGCCATGCAAGTACAGAAGTGGAATACATCAAGGAAAGAAACTCAGCTTATAGTACCTTATTGCATGGATTAAATAACATGAAGATCTGGCTTCACGATTTTAGACTTAGAACCAAAATCATTTATCAGGTATAGTTACCATTTTCCAACTCCTTAAGCATGGTCAAAGGAATACTGATATGCACATCAAGCCACAATGGATGCAATCATTTCATAAGGAAACATTAACACAGGTAATCTATTTATGAATAATTGTCACATGCCAATTTCTACCATGAATGGGTCCTAGAACTATTACCCACTGAACATGCTTCTACAGTTAACTTCACATTGGAATGCAACCTGCATAATAAATCCATCATTCCATAATAGAGATAAATTCAACCATCATTATATCTGAGATAATTGATTTTAATCTCATAACATGTAAGGATTAACAAAAAACACATACCATGCAAGTGAATCTCATGAGATTAGAGGGAAACATCATTAAATCTATTAATATCCAAGAACATGTAATTCATTCAAATATGTTTGCCTCACTCTCATAATAAAACAATTATAAATCCAAAATTATAATTAAATAAATCAAATCTTGAGAATTAGGAGTTAGTTCCTCAAACTAGGGAGTTTAGTTAGGATGAGAGATTCTCTCCAACTAGTTCTCCTAGATTAGTGTTTTGTTGAGAAAATATCTCAACCAAGTTTGTTCAAGATAGATGCACTATCTTGAGACAACTTCCTGAGAATGAGAAACTACAGGAAAGTCTCTCATGCCTTTTCCGCCATATCTGGTTTTTCTATATGTCTGATATTTATTTTATAAGTGTGAGTGTGTATTATTTGTTTATTAGTTTTCTTCATGTGGTATCAGAGTGGAAAAGATCTATGGAGCCTATGTAAAGAGTGTTCTGTTGCTTTAGTGTTATCAATCACAACATATGCATGGAGACAATTATTAGAGATTGACAATTTTCTCTGCGGCTATAGCAAATCCGGTGGCTGCTCTCACCCTCTTAATCTCTTAGGTGTAGTTTCCAATCAACCCATCTGGCTTCACCATTGAATTTGTAAAATATTTGCTGAGTTGCTTCTGAAGAATGTATGAAGATGCCCACATGGCATAGAATCCAGCTTTGCGGCATGTCGCCTTATGTTGGCCGCTTCAAAAATATGCTACCAAAGGCTGTGTATACGTGAGACACTAGAGAACAAAATTCAGGAAGCATGTGTTCTGGAGGTTTGCAAGATCAGCGCCAATTCTTCAAAGCTCGAATTCTTCACTTGGCTCATAATACAACAAATCCTCCTATAGCTCTTCGGTTCTATAAGTTGCAGGCTTAGGAACACTGGGATTTTTGATCCCAGAACTCGGAGTTACACAATCAAACTACGGATTGCGAGGTTTCATGTAGAATGTAAAAATATTCGTGGTTGGAGAAGAGGGTCATTGGTTGTGCTTACGATACCATCTAGAGGATTTTTTCCCAATACTAGATCTTGTTTTCCCTTCATTCTACCTGCCATGAGATGCCCACTGGAATCTTTCCTACTGAAGTCATTCATGCCATATTCAAACTGTAATTGTTTGATCTTTTTCCTTTTACCACAGTCATACTCTTCATCCCATTCATCCAATATATAGCCAATACTAGTGGATCGCTTGTCCCGATCTCTTTCAAATTTCGTCATAAAATCACATGCACCATCCCATCTTGTTTAAATGCAATGTAGCTGCAATGAATTCACCATAATCTATAGTACCACTGTTGTCTATATCAGCTACCTCCATAAGTTCTCGAATTTGTGACTCCATAATATTAGTAGCACCAACTCTCTTTAATCCATCCTTCAATTCATTGAAGGTAATTGTACCACTGTTATCTATATCAATCATCGTGAACATCTCTTTAAGACCAGCAATTTCATGTTTTGAGAGATTGTCCGCTATAACACAAAGAGCCATATTTTTAATCTTGTTCATTGTTGAGAATTGATTCAACTGAGAGAGCACTGTAGAATCAAGAGGTTTGTCAGGAGCAACCCCATCATCCCGAATCCAAGGGTCACAAAGCACTTCATGAGTTGTTGGGTGATTTTTGGGTTTTCTATCAAGCATCCTTCTAATTACATAATGACTCCAGAACTCCAAATATCAGCTTCGGGACCATAATTCTTGCATAGTACTTCAGGGGTTACATAGTACGGACTTCCAACCACATCACTAAATGTTTCAAGAATATTTTGACTTGTAATAGTGGAGCTATAAGTGATTTTTTTTAGAGACATAAGTGGTCATAGAGATTTTTGGAGTGATAAGGTGTGTTTTTATTTTGAGTGATAAGCAAGTGGAATAATAAGGTCTTTTTTTAAAAAAGGAAATATTCTTTTGGAGATATAAGGAGTGCTTTAAATTTTTGAAATCAATTTAGTGATTTCATAAATTGTTTTTGGAAGTCAAGTGATTTTTTTTTGTAATGGAGTGATAAAGTGTATTTTTTGGAGTGATAAGAGAATTCTTTTCTAGAGAAAGTCATTGTTGCACTCCACATTAATATTTTACTTTGAGAGCGATTGAGTCAATGCAGGTAGTTTTTGAAGATAATTTTCTTACAAAGTTTGCAAGTGTGACATTCTCATTGAGAAGTTTCCACGACAAAGTTGTGACATTGAAGAATGATGTACTCTAGTAATTAATAAAATCATAAATTTTGTGGTGCTTGTGTCCTAGATCCTGCCCGAAATTGAATAAGGGGATCTTAGGTACAACGTGTGTAACGAATGTGTGTGCATGACTTGTATTCAGTATATCGAAACACTCTCTTTGTATTATGCTTAAACAACTCCATGCACATAAGCAAGCTTAAGTATAATAATGCTTAATCAAGTTCCTGTAATCAAGCTTAAGTACACAAGCACAAAGCATCACATCATAAACTTGATAAAGATGATCTTCCAAGCAAGCACATTTCACATCATGTAATCAAAGCAATTCAAGTTAAGGATGCTACAAAATCAAGCATTTCAAGCCAAGATGACATCAACATCATCAACACTTTTTGTATCACTTGCAAATAAACATTTTTTAACTGAATTGTATGGGTGCATTCTTGGTCTTAACCGACACCCTAGTTTGAATTGTTAAGGTGAATGCATTAATTCAAGTAAGTCTTCAATGCAGTCATCAAGATTGAACTTGTCATTTGTCTCCTGAGTGCATTTTCAACAGTGTTTGACACCCTTCCTTTTTTAAAATCAGCAGTACATTCAAGAAATCACAAAGTGTCAATAATCAATGAAGAAAGTTCAAGCAAGCCATATAGCAAGAAATCATCATCAAACAAGTGTGAATTTTAGTATGCTATTCTTCAAGTGAGCAATAAACAAGTTCAAGCGAGCATGAAACAATCAATCAAATATTAAGCGAGTGAGTTCTACAAATCCAACAAGTATTAAAAGCAAGAGAGTGTGAGTTCCAAATAGTTCACATGGCAAAAAGCATTCAGTTTTTAAAGATTCTTAACAATTTGATCCTCTCAACTGCTGAAGACGTGGTACAAATCAGCAAAAAAACTCGTGCTGATATTCAAGTGCATCTTCAACATGCACATGAAATGATTGAGTTCCTTCAACTGGAGTCGCAACTTCAAAGAGATGAGCGGCAACAGAAAAGTGATGTTTCCAAGTCTTTCATCCATAAAGATGAAGATAAAGATGTTGATTCAAAGTCACTGATCCAACCAACTTCAAGTGTCGCAGTGGTCCCTGGTTCAATTCAACTTTATTCCAAAACAATCATCAAGCCATGGGAAGAAATCCAAAGTAACAGAAATCGAGAAGGATTAGGATATGAAAAAGATGAAAACAACTTGCATATCCTCGATTATTCTAAGCCAATCAAGTTCATCAGTGCTGGATTTCTTGATCAAATAACATCATCAAGCCATGAGAAAGTTGCAGTCAAACCAAAATGCCTTCATTGTCAAAGAATCGGTCATCTGGAAGACCAGTGTTTTGATCTCCATCCTTATCACCATTGTGGCAAGTCAAACCATTCATCAGCACAAAGCAGCACACAACAACAATCAAGCAGATTGAAGATAGATTATTCATGGATTGATCCTTGGGAATGGTCATCCACATTCAGAATATTGTATAATTTCTACAATCGAATTCACTCACATATTGTAGCCAACAGTAAAAATGAAGATGGTACTCTCCTGCAGTTGAACAGGGGAGTACACCAATGAAACACTCCTACACTTGAAGGGGGGAGTTCAACTATAATTTGAAGAAGATTGTCTCTCCTTTCAGCTGACAAAGGGGGGAAATGTTAATGAAATTGACAGTGGTTTTCAGACTAAAAGTCTCGACAACATTAACAAAGCAACCAGTGGGCATCAACAACAAAAGCTACAGTGAGTAGTTTTCGACATCAACAAATTCGCCAGTGGGAGATCAACAACAAAGTCAGCAGTGAGCAATTTTTAAACACAGCAAAAGCAATAGTGAGTTGTTTTTCAATGTCATTAGCCAGTGGGCATTCTCAATATTTTTTCAATGGACACAAGATGTTGATTTCAAGCAAAGGACAAATGGATCCTTTTGCATCTTGGCACGTGATGGAGTTTTTAAGAAACATTCAGAGATGAATCAGACATGCAGCTAACTCATGGTCTCTTCATATTGCAGTTTCTTCAGCATCCAGCTTTGGTGGTTTTTTATGAAAATGTTTTTTGAGGATCAACTTGAGAACTTGGAAGAGGGTTCCTTGTTCTTATTTTGGATTTATCATTGGGGGGGGGGGGGGGGGGGGAATGTTAGCCTCACTCTTAGAACTAGGAAAAATCCTCATAAGAAAATTGGAACAGTAACAGAGAGAGAGAGAGTAAGAATCCACGTACAAACATTCCATGCAAATAGCACCAACTAAATCCCACTTGGAGGGAGAAGCACCATCACCCAGCCATGAATCACCTCTGATTCCCCATGAGCCAAAGATATTGCCAAGGATCAATTGTCATCATTTCATCTCTGCACTAGGAATTTAATACCCTCTTTCATGATTTAGTTACCATTAGCGGCATCCTGCTTTTATTGATTTCTTCCATTTGCCTAGGTATTTTTCTGGAAAATCTCATCTTTATCTCCCACGAGGCTTTTCCTCATAAAATCTAACTTTTATCTCCTGCAAAGATTTTATGTCTGATAGATCTTTATCTCCCATCCGTCTGATGGATCACCAATCCATCCAAACTTATCTAGAATCACATCTAGAAGCTTTATCATGAAAGATTCATCTCTATCCCATTCCTCATGGGATTTTTCAAGCAACTCCTCTCTCTTGGTGCTCCACCCTCCAAGTGATTTATTTTATTAATTTATTTAATAACACATTTGCTTTTCATACCACATGTCACCTAGATTTCCTTAGCTTAGGTTTAGAATATTTTAACACACAAAGGAGGGTATCAAACCTATCTTTCCTCAGGTTAGGATTACAAACATTTAACACACAAAGGAGGATATCACACCTAGCTTTAACTTAGCTTAGGTTTACAATAATTTAGTACACAAGGGAGGGGTGTTACAGTTGGAGAGACAAGAGTTATGAGGAATGTAAAATTCCCATCACATAACATGAAGTTCATGTCGTTGGGGTCTTGATAGATGGATTAATTAGCATCTTAATGTAATTGCATGGAGTGTGATGTGACGAAATCTCAACCCCCACTCCCATTATCAGTTTTCCTTATCACTCCATGCATTTACTTTTAAATCCAAGCATGATAAAAATTCTAAAATCTGGAAATGATAATATTTTTTTGAAAACACAAATTTAGAGATTTCACAACTGCTAAAATTGTAGAAATAAAACACAACAAAATTATGACGGCCACACACAGAAAATAACACAGTGATTTTTGGTCAATGTGACCCTGGAAAAACCCCCTACAACTCTTGGGGAAAACCAGTTTGAGAGCTCTTCTTTATTTTTGAAAATGATTTTATAGAGAAACTGAAATACACAGTAAAAATTCCAGCAACCACAAATTACAACTTATCTCGATTTCCATGCTTGAACTCCACCTCAAAAAGCATGCCAATCAGCAAACTGCCAAAACAGAAATTTTTACAACAATAAAACAACATTAAATTTTGTACGTCCAGCCTTGAAAAATGTGCCCAAAACTTGTTGTCCCTCTTGATTTCTGTACCTTTCTCTTGCTGTACGATTTTTCCTTCGGATGCATGCCAATAAATGCTATTACCCAAATTTGCTTAAATGTCTTCTTGTTGCTCTCCTTCACTTCCTTACTGCTCAAAAATTTTCTCCTTGCTCTCTCTTCTCTTTCTCTCAAATTCCCATGAAAGAATGAATTGATATTTTCCTCTTCTCTTCTCCTTTTATTCTCTAAATGAACTTTTGGGTTACCCTAAGATCTAATGGCTGAGATTCATTTAGATCTAGGGATGAGAATAAATGTGCATTTGATTCTCACTTTATATTTTTTAACTCACCCATTTAAATAAAGACCCACTTAGCCTTTTATTTCCATAGTCACCTTTTCACTTTCTAATTCTTCATTCACTTTAATAAAGTCACCTTTAAATTAGAATGTAACTTTACCACTTATAAAGTCACTTTTAAATTAGAATTTAACTTTACCACTTATAAAGTCACTTTTAAATTAAATTGACTTTACCACTTATAAATTCACTTTAGCAGAAAAGTAAAAAATAAATTTAGACACTTTTCCCTAGGCCAAAGGTCAAGCCTTCGGGAACCACTTGTCCTCTGGTACACAAATTTTAAGACTCCTTCTTATCAAGGAAAGTGTTCCTCACCACTCCCATCTTGTCTCTGAAGTATACATGCTTGCCCCGTGGCAAGGATTTGGTGAAAATGTCCGCTACCTGCTCATTTGTGGAAATGTACTCAAGCTTGACAGCTCCCTTTTGGACATAGTCTCTAATGAAGTGATACTTGATCTCAATATGCTTTGACCTATCATGAAAAACTAGATTCTCCGTGAGTTTTATGCAACTTTGATTATCACAGTAAATTACTGAAGGTCTCAATGCCTGACCAAATAGACCAAACAACATCTTGTGAAGCCATATGGCCTCACAACTAGCCAAACTAGTATCCATACAATATGCCTTAGCTGAACTCAATGCAACTGACTGTTGTTTCTGGTTGATCCTTGACACAAGTGTCGAACCCAACCAGAAACAATACTCGAAAGTACTCTTCCTATCTGAAGCACAACTTGCCCAATATGAATCCATGTACCCTTCTAGTTTCACTCCATCACCCTGTCTATAATCCAGACCAAATCCACTGTCCCCTGCAAGTAACGAAGAATGTGTTTTGCAGCCACCCAGTGCACTCTCTTGGGTTCACACATGAACTGACTCATAGTGTTAACTGCAAAACATATATCTGGTTGAGTGTTGACCAAATACATCAAACAACCAATAAACTATCTGTATAGAGTAGGATCCACCAACTCAAAATCCAAAGCATGAAGCTTCTTCCAGTTAGTGATCATAGGTGTAGACATGGGTTTGCAGTCCTCCATGTGAAATTTTCTAAGAATATCCACAATGTACTTCCCTTGTTCGAGGAATAAATGCCCCTCCTCCTGCCACACCTCCAATCCCAGAAAATAATGCACCAAGCTGATATCCTTCATCTCAAACTCTGAAGCAAGATCTCTCTTGCAACCCTCAATGAGTCTCTCTGCACCAGTGATGATCAAGTCATCAACATACAACACTGGAATGAGAGGCTCTTTGTGAAACCAAACTGCTGCAAGTATGTATCAATCCTTGAGTACCAAGCTCTAGGAGCTTGCTTCTAGCCATAGAGTGCCTTTTTCAAGAAATAAATCCAGTTCTTCATGGGGTGATCATCAATGAATAAAACATAGTACTCATAGCCACTCAATGATACATGAGACATTAGACCACTCACATCGGCATGTATCAAGTCAAGGATCCCGGTTGCTTTACTATAACTACTGGGAAAACGAGATCTGGAAAACTTCTCCATAGCACATCCTCTATATACATCAAGGTGATCAGAACTGAAATCTGGCACTCCAGCGGTGATCTCCTGGAATGTACTCAAGGCCCCATGATACATGTGCCCCATCCTGTGATGCCAAATCTCACACAAATCTGAACTGGTAGATCTGTTGTCGATCCTATCTTGGGTGCTACTACTCAATGCCATCAGGGGCTAGAATGAGAACTTGTACACCTTAGCATGGCACACACCAATCTCTCTAGCTAAAGAAGCTAGAGTTCCCCTAGGATATATAATCACCTGCCCTCTCCTGAACAACACATCATACCCTCTATCCTCAAGTGTTGAGATGGATATCAAGTTCTTCTTCATTCCAGGCACATATAGAACATCTTACACTTTCAACGGAGGTTTGGGTCCCCTATCAAATGTCAATGTCCCCACACCGACTGCTATAACATTGCTATCATCACCAAGTACTACCTCCATATCAGTATCACCCTCTGAAAGATATGAGAAGCACTCTCTGACTCCTTTCATGTGGCGGGAAGCGCCACTATAAACATACCAAATTCTAGAAGATGCTCTGCTAGTAGCAGGGAAGGCACACTCTCTCTGAACCTGTATGGTAGGTGATCCTGCACTAGTGGCCTCACAAGCTATGAACCCAAAATATCGATCAAATCTCTCTGAGAAGCTCTCTATCTTGCAGAAGCTGCCATGGATTTGTCTTTCCCTTACTTGTTCTTCTTCTCCAGACACACAACAGCATAGTGTCCCAACATTTGACTTTGGAATAATCCTTCTCCTTGTTCTCCTGCTTACATTTACCTTTACTTTTGCCTCCACTATTGGAAGCTTGCTTCTTTGCTCTGCCCTTCTTGCCTCTTGATAACAATGTCACATTGTCATCCTCCTCCACCTGTATGGATGCCCCAAGATGGTTCTTTATAATCTCATTCTGAATGCAATCATCCCACAACCTCTCCCAGTCAAGAAGGTTTTCCCGTGCAACAATTTCATCCACAAAATTCTCCCAAGTCTTGGGAAGACCATTCAAAGAAATTTTCACCAACTCAGTGGGTGAAATGATCTCACCTACCACTGCCAACTCATCTCTCACTGAAGTGATCTTTGTGAGGTATGTTGTAGCACTGTCAGTCTTAGCCATTTTAATGAACTTCAATTTCTCCTTTAGGACCATTTTTCTGTTTTCATTTGAGCTCTAGTAAATACTAGTCAAGGCTATCCACATTTTATGTGCATAAGTCTTTCCTCTCACATGAGGAATGACATGGTCTTTTATTCCTTCCAGAATCAATCTTTTTGCCTTAGCATTCTTTTTGTTAAACTCTACCAACTATACAGGGTCAATAGGTACTACTACTGGGTTCTGTGTAGTATTTACCATAATGCCCCAGACTTCTGCTTCTTCAAAGATGCTCTGGATTCTCTCCTTCCATGCACTATATTTGTTCTGCCCATCCAACCTGTCTTCAACTCTCAAACCAAAAGACATGTTTCACTGTCCTATCAAATTGAAATTTTCAAATCTGTGGTAAAGGTTTATGTTTTTTGTGTAAAAATCAACTTGCTGTAATTTTTACTTTGCTGTCCCAAATTGTACTTTTAAGCCAACCAAGATCTGATACCATAAAGAAATATCAACCCCCACTCCGGTTATCAGTTTTCCTTATCACTCCATGCATTTAGTTTTAAATCCAAGCATGATAAAAATTCTAAAATCTAGAAATGATAATATTTTTCTGAAAACACAAATTTAGAGATTTCACAACTATTGAAATTGCCAAAATAAAACACAGAAAAATTATGACATCTGCACACAAAAAGTAACACAATTATTTCTGGTCAATGTGACCCTGGAAAAACTCCCTACAACTCTTGGGGAAAACTAGTTTGAGAGCTCTTCTTTATTTCTAAAAATGATTTTACAAAGAAACTGAAATACATAGTAAAAATTCCAGCAACTACAAATTACAACTTATCTCGATTTTTGTGCTTCAACTCCACCTCGAAAATCGTGCCAATCAAAAAATAGCCAAAACAGAAATTTTTACAGCAATAAAACAACATTAAATGTTGTACGACCAGCCTCGAAAAATGTGCCCAGAACTTTTTGTCCCTCTTCCTTGATTTCTATTCTTTTCTCCTATTGTACTATTTTTCCTTGGGATGCGTGCCAATAAATGCTACTACCCAGATTTGTTGAAATGTATTCTTGCTACTCTCCTTCACTTCCTCACTGCTCAAAGATTTTCTCCTTGCTCTCTCTTCTCTTTCTCTCAAATGCTCATGAAAAAATGAATTGATCGTTTCCCCTTCTCTTCTCCTTTTATTCTCTAAATGACTTTTTGGGTTACACTAAGATCTAATGGCTGAGATTCATTTAGATCTAGGGACAAGAATAAATGTGCATTTAATTCTCACTTTCTATTTTTTAACTCACCCACTTAAATAAAGACCCACTTAGCCTTTTATTTCCATAGTCACTTTTTCACTTTCTAATTCTTCATTCACTTTAATAAAGTCACCTTTAAATTACAATGTAACTTTACCACTTATAAAGTCACTTTTAAATTAGAATGCAACTTTACCACTTATAAAGTCACTTTTAAATTAAGTTTACTTTACCACTTATAAAGTCACTTTAGTAGAAAAGTAAAAAATAAATTTGGACACTTTTCCAGGGAGGTGGTACCTGGGGGCATAAGTTATGAACTTCCCTCCTTGAATCAAATATCTTCCTCTGCTCGTCTGGACTGGAGGCAGGAATTTGGGTTGTTTATTGGCCTTATCTCCCGGGTGAGCTTGACTTCCTGTCCTTGTTTGATCCTGCATCACCCCATATTTCTCACTTATACCGCGGGCGGGGTACCGGTCGAGACATTCCTCTTTCGACGTCCGCGCACCTCATATGGGTTGTTAATGCTCCCGATGATTGGCCTTGCACCAGCCATCATTTGGTTGATGAGGCGGATAATCCCTATCTTCTGCTATCCATTCCCCCCGTCCAATCAATAGGTTGATTCCCAGAGTCTTTAAAAGCCATACCTCCCTACGGGCATATCAGTTCTATGCATCCCCCCCTATAATACCCTATTTCCCTCCTCTATTTCCTTCGATCATCGGACGTGAAGGTCTGCAGCCACCGAAATCATCCTCCCTTCATCCGCTGGCATTCCTTGTTTGAGGCATATCGATTATAGAAGACATATGGGTTGTTGTAATCCCCATGGAGTCCATTATTGTAACTCAACCTCGGGGGAGGGAGAGAAAGCACCCTCATCGATCGAAGCAGCTGATCGACGTCGAGTCTCATACGGGTGGTGGAACCGGGGATCTTATAATGCTCCAGATCACTCTATCAATCCATTCCAGTCCCACCTTCATTCGTGTGCTGCAACTCATCAGCTATAGCCAGTGGCTAGGAGTTCTCACTTCAAGCGGATATTCGAGAAGCTGGCCGCAGCACCTCTAGTAGTTGGAGAAGGAGATAGGCGTCCACCTATTCGATCATATGCCATACCTTTTGGGGGGAGATCCCCTCCTTTCGTTGGACAGACAGAAATTGACTGGTAATTCGCCCTCCTTTGCAGATTATTTAAAATATCAGATGGACACTCCCAATCATGCTCTATGAATTGAACACCTCCTGGGCAAGCAGCACCAGAACGAAGGTTATCTGCCTCGAGGGGCGGCTCATCCAATCAAAAGAAGAAAATTGATGGCGGCCTTATTAGTCGAGCGTGCTTACGCACCCTTCACCCGGATCGAATATTATCGGAGTTAGAGACTGCAAATAAAAGCGTCTAGTTTAACCAGTGAAGGCAATCTTGGGAAAGAACCGATATGTACTGATCTTACTGGTCAAACCGAGCATTTATGGGGAGCCGCAAGATACGGCCAAAAAGCAACGAGCGAAGTCGCCGTAGCCGTAGTTTATATTTCAATCCGCTGTTGCCTATAGTGGAGATTGAATTGAACGAAAAGACTGGGAATTAAGCAATCAATTGAGCTGCTATACCTGGAATTAAGGAAGATATTTCTCTTTCGCCGGGGAATAAAGTCAAGCAATTCAATATCCCTTATAGCGCCCCCGGTACTACATGAAATCAAGCAATTGAAGCTTATTGGTCCCGGTCGGCCTTAGAGGAAATCCTTCAATTGAGCTTATGGGAATAAATCAATCTCTTTATGTAGCCCCCCGGGAATACACAGGAAATCAAGCTTCTTCCTTTCGCTTCGCCCTCTCCTTAGTTTAGGGAATAAAGTCACCCGGGGAATGAATGCTATCAACAATTTATGTAGCTTCTGGGGTACGATCCAGATCTGGCTCCCGATTACGAGACTCGTACTCCTCACCTCTATAACGAA
This sequence comes from Pinus tabuliformis, assembly GCA_031772625.1. Lineage (NCBI taxonomy): Eukaryota > Viridiplantae > Streptophyta > Pinopsida > Pinales > Pinaceae > Pinus > Pinus tabuliformis. The sequence goes on from CM062815.1 coordinate 825,200,642, forward strand.
CCTTAGTTTCTCCTCTGTCAGAAGGAATGACTCTTCCCATCGATAACGCAATTACGATATGATGGGTCGGGTAGCGAATCGGGCGCTGCCTTAGCTGCCTCTGTCTCGTCTTTGCTTGTCTTCCTCTGAACCGAGTTCGTGCTCAAGGGTCAATCAAACCACGAACCAAAGGAACTCTCTATTAACAACTCCCCCGTGAATGATCCCAAATCATTCTTAAAGCTGGGGCCAGACATAAAGATAAATGGAGTGAGTCCTCTTCCTCTTCTCTATCTAGGTATCACCTCCCCTGTAATGAGAACTCCCCTTAGATTGACTGACTTATGCCTCAGGCCCGGCTATCCCGATCTGTATTATAGTTCTATCCTCCGATGGGCTTCTCGATATGGCTAGACTTTCTTTCCTAGCGAGGTGATTGATTGCAATCTGAGATTCATACTAATCAGACTAACCAGACTCTCTCTCGTCAGTCTGCATGATCCGACTTGTAATATATATAAGAATATAAAAGTATATTACATAATCTTTCTTAAAGGATTGTAGCTAGGAAGACTGCTGAAGAAGAGAGAAGACCTTGGTAGCCGCGTATCTTTCGATTGAAGACGGCTTAACTTTGGGAGGTGGTGGCGTGGTAAGCCACTCATAGGAATAGTCAAGTAAAGGCTCTCAAATCTAACACACAAAGATGCGCCTCAGAGAGTGTCCTTTCCTTCCAAGGGCAATGTGAAAAGCACGGTCAGAGATCGAACTGAAGGATTTTTATGGGGTGGAGTGCTTGGTCGTAATTCGCGTGTCGGCAGCCCTGCTAGGAATTAGCTTGGCATCGTCATCGTCACTTTTAGTTAAGGAAGAAGCAGGTCAACGGAGGCCTAGAGAAGGAGGTTCAGCCGGGCCAAACCAGGAGAGCGAGCAAGAAGAGTACACGAGGATGGAAGAAGTTCCAGCGCTTGCCGGGATGGTAGGGAAGAATGAAAAAGCCAGCACGTAGCTGTCAGTAAGAAGAAGGATGTAGCTCCTACTCGTTTTGGTAGACGGCGACGGAATTGTTGTAGATATAAGATCACCGAAAGACTCATCTGCGGATGAAAGACCAGATAGATGAAGCGCTCGCAGCTACAGCGATAGATAGAACACTCACGCGATATTGATCAATGGATCGGGCTTTCGCCCATTGTCCAAGATTGGGCACCAAAAGCCAGCTCCCCACTGCTTGGACACTCCTCCGCCCGAGGATGCGGAAGCAGGCTCGACTGATAAGGATGCGTAAGCAGGCTCGACCAAAAGGGAGAGGACCCTTTAGGGGGCTCGACTGATAAGGATGCGTAAGCAGGCTCGACTGTTAAGGCCGCCATCACCTTTAGGTGCTCGACTGTTAAGGACCCTTTAGGGGGCTCGACTGATAAGGACCTTTAGGTGCTCGACTGTTAAGGATGCGCAAGCAGGCTCGACCATAAGGTCCGTCAGGGGCTCGACCATAAGGGAGAGGGAGAGGACCCTCACCATATGAATAGTGAGTGACTCCGTCCCTTTAGGGTGCTCGACCATAAGGATGCGTAAGCAGGCTCGACTGTTAAGGAGAGGACCTTTAGGGTGCGTAAGCACGCTCGACTAATAAGGAGAGGTACTCGACTGATAAGGACCTTTAGGTACTCGACCATAAGGGAGAGGAGAGGGAGAGGAGAGGGAGAGGAGAGGGCTTCGCGCTTAACCGACTGGATCCACTTAGGGTTACGGAAATAGCGTATATAAAGACACGACGTCGAATAAGTAAATTGAAGGGAAAGATGTGAAAACCTCTCCCTTATGGTCGAGCCTGCTTACGCATCCTCCGCCAAGCTAAAATGGCCAAATTAGTAGGGTTTTAACGCTCGACCAGGCCCCCCACCCAATAAGTAAATTAAGGGAGAATGCCCCAAACCTCCGCCAAGCTTCAATGGCCAAATTAGGCCTTGAAAAACCTCTCCCGGTGGTCGAGCCTTAAAGCGCATCCCCATGCATGAATGCATTATATATGTCATTACGCCATCTCGCCGAGGTGCACATCTCTATTTTATGAAGCCGCAACTACCACATGCTCATATATAACTAACTACGCCGTATCTAGCAACCAAGCTACTTACGGAGGTGGCTTATAAACCGCCCAATTATGGTAACCCTCACCATATGATAGTGAGTGACTCCGTCCCTTCGACCCAGGTGGCTTATAACCCGCCCAGTTATGGTATCCCTTAGACCCAGGTGGCTTATAACCCGCCCAGTTATGGTATCCCTTCGACCCAGGAGGCTTCTTCCTATTATCCATCCTCTCCTTATCCTTCCACCAGGATGGCTCTTTCGGCTTATGGGTAGGTAGCTTAGTAGTTTTACCTAGTTTAGCCTCCAGTCTATCCATCTCTTCATTCTTCCGAATCTGAATAAGCTGCTCCCGCAGATCCTCAAGTTGAGCATCCTTATCCTGAATAACCTTCTTCAGCAAAACCTTGCACCTTAGGATGGATCAACTCCGACATCCGGTTCACCAAACAATTTACTGACATTAATGAAAATGATCCGCCAAGCCGAGTCCCTTCACTATAAGCCTTGACGCTTGAGGCCTGGACACAGTAGATAAGCCTTGACTCACGATCCCTACTCCTTCCATTCACATCATCCCATCCCTACAATTCTACACCATCCCTAGTGATATATCCGTGCCCAATAGCAATAAGTTCTCGAATCAACCAGTTAGGGTTATTCTGTTCTGCCCACGGGGATCTACCTGTTAGCTATTAAACCAGCTGCTATCCAATAAGATACTTCCCTACTGCTCCTTCTTCTAAATATTCCAAGGTGCAAAGCCGCTTGTCCCTCCGGGGGCAAGGAAGGGAGGAAAAGGAAGAGAGGGAGGGAGGGAGAGATTGATGATACAGGTAGGTAATAGGTTCCATGCACTGTTGGAAACTACGATTGGTACGGGTGAACTGTGATACGGGTGCAAAGGTTGAGGAGGGAGAGATCAGAAAGCCGGGCAGCAAGAGAGAGAGAGACGGGCTAGATAGACGGAAAGGTCTCAAGTAGAGATAGAGGATAGGGCTTTGGTTTGAGCGTGCTGGTAGTTGCAGTCTAATAAAAGCATAGGAAGGAATTCAATTCCCCATCTCCTATAGTTGTTCGTTCAACCGGTTACCCGGCTCCTTCATTTACTGTTACCATCCTTTGTTCACTCCCACCCGATATAGTAGTCATGTGACGTACTGGATGTTTGGCCCATGCTTTCCCACTTCCCTCGGTTAAGGGCAGGTAGTGATGTGATGTTAAGATTGGCCGGGCAAGCTGGATGATTGTCAACTCTTCCAAGGCCTTCCTTTCCTTTCTTATTAAGAAGAGTTGTTGGATTGGTGCTTCCTTAAGCTGCTTGCTTGCTGGTTCATGGGTGGGGGTTTGAAGAGAAAGAATTTCTCCTTTGCATCAACGTCGTCATTCATTGAGCATTGAAAAAAGGTAAGAGCATCGTTCAAGACCTGATGACCCAACTTGTCAAGGCAATAGGAAAGAAAGAGCACTGGCTTTCAGAAGGGAAGGATGCTCACAAGCGGTTATACGTAATAAAGACCAACGGAACGGGTGCGAAGAAACTAAAGTGAAGGTTGAACAAAGGTGCGAAGCCGCTTGTCCCTCCGGGGGCAAGGAACTTAGGTGAATGTCGAAAACCATATAAATCGCCCTTGTAGCGCATTCTATTACCACTTCCAGTCCACCCTTGACGAGGGGCCCTGTCCTTTGACTCATCCATCATACAATCTCATACTGACTCATCCATCATACAATCTCATACTGACTCATCCATCATACAATCTCATACACTCTGTGACTCACGCTCTTACTCTTCCTCAATAAAGAAAAGAGTGATAGAAACCCTCCTCCCATACTACCATAGATTTTCCCATTAACCTGTTCTATTCTTGCGCCTTCCCACTGCAATAGTAAACGGGTAGGTGGGACCAAGTTCAAGATCAAAGTGATAGAGAGGTCAAGTGCTTGCTATCAGGACTAACCTTCTTCTATTTAGTTAGTTAATCTCTGGTCAAATTACCTCGACTTTCCCTATATAGGGGGGCAGTTATCCTCTATTCAAGTCATTCATCCAGTTCTTTATAAGGAAGAGTTGGATTTAAGAAGAACGTAACAAATAAAGTCATAAGAATTAGGTTGAAGAAGCAAATATAACCAATCTTTCAAAACGTGCTCAATGGCTCTTATAAAGCATTCTATCGCCATTTCTAATCCACCCTCGACGTTAGTGGAAGCGTTGGCCCTGTGCCTGTGACTCACACTTTGACTTTTCAATAAGAAAAGAAAAGAGTTACGATAACCATTCTCCCTTGCTACCATTAAGTACCACATTAAGTACCAATTGAGCCTGACCCAATAAAGGTTGGTTGCTGAGCCTGCTGATCCAATGAAAGTTGTTGGTTAATTTCGTAAAAGTCGTCAAGCCCTCAAAGCAATCCATGTCCTGATGGTAATTTGCGTGCATTTTATAGCCACCTTAACCCTTCAAGGTGTTGAAGCTGTGTAGGTAGCGCGCGATACTATAAATACTAATATATATTGAATGAAATCTCAAGCTGAAGAGGAATAGTCTAGTACTCATTCAGAGCTAGTAGAGGGAGGTAATAAAGGTAGGTTAGGCAGGTAGGTAGATAGAGAGATAGATAGAGCTGGGGTATAGCTGTGTATAGCTAGATAGAAGGATAGAGCTAGATGGGGATAGAGTGAATATTAGCGGTATGAGTCTGATGGATGGTATGGGTGGTAGGGCTGGGCTAGAGGGTCTGTATGTTTAGATGGGATGGCTGGACACCAGAGGAATGGATGGACACACCAGAGAGCAGGAGCTGAACACGAGGTTAGATATTGAACACGGCTTAAAGATATACACTTACTGAGATCACTACACACAATCAACACACGTTGAGCTAGAGCTACACAGACACAGCAAGAGATATTATATATACGTGATTTCGATAATGAGCTTTGATTCTTTCAGCCTTTCTTATTCTAGCATATTTCTTCTATTTTCTTTGGTCTATAGTACAGGCGCCTCGGTTCTTCCACTATGCATAATATAAGATATAATAGGCATAAGGCATGAGATGAAATTTAGGGAGGAATATATCCAAATATGAAAGGTACTGACCGGCCTGGTATTAGAAGGCTTGGTCTCTAGCAAGGTAGGTTGGATGCATGCCTATATGACTGAGCCTGGCATGTTATTCTAAGTCAGGTTTACGCTTAGGTATGGCCTGGCTGCGCATAGTAATAGAGTTTCTATGCTTGGTTGGAAGTACGAGTGACCATTGAAAAGTCAAGGGTAAGGTGGTTTAATAGCACATGCCATCCAATTCCAATCCCATCTGCTGCTTCTAAGATAAGTTCTACCTACATGGGTGACTCACTAAAAGATTCCAGGTCTAGGGCTGGCTCCAGGTCTAGTTGGTGCAGGTAAAGAGAAACAAGGGGAGTGTTTCATGTCCCTGCCAACTTGAGTCTTTCTGGCATCTAATTCCATCATGCTCCTAGGTGAAGGCGGTATTAAGAGAGGGGTAAGGTTGAGCATCCCCATTCACTGCATCCATTCATGGCATGCCACCCCATCCCATAAGGAGCTTCAAAGCTCTAGCAACATGGGTGACTAACAAAATGCCTGCCATGCATTCAAGGTCTAGGGCTAAAGATCTACTAGTTGTGGTAGGTGAAAGAGTAAAGGCAAGGGTATGTTCCGTATAGCAATGGCTTCCTGGCTGAAAGAATCCAAATGCTGGGTCTCGAGGCCTGCAAAGCCTAAGTAAAGATACAGGGCTATCGTACCAGGTCTAGTTGTTGGTGCAGGTAAAGAGAAAGGGAGTGTGTAATAGCAGTCCCAATTGAGTAATATTTCTAAAGGCAAGTATGATAAACAAAGGATATCTTGGCTGGCTTTGTCAGGGCATCCCTCAATATCCCTCCTCCTAGCATTGATAAGTCTGGTCCCATAATCCCATCCCAACGAGGCTCTAAGATGTCCCGAATGCCATCCATCTACCCAAGCCATACCCGGCAGGCAGTTTCAAGGATCAAAGCTCAAGGTCAAAACCCTATGGACTGGACTACTAAACTATCCCTCTATTGCACCATCCATACATCCATCCATCTATTCATCCAGCCACCCTGCTGCCATGTCCATGCATACTAATCGGGGGGAGCAAAGGAAGCAGGCAACTAAGAGTATTTGGCGGCAATCCATAAAAAGGTAACTAAGTTGAAGTTCGTGGATGAATACTTCTTTCTTATCCTGGGTCGGTTGGGTCGTGTGCAAAGAAGGTAAATCAGGTTTCATATTCTATATGTAATAACGCAAATGACAAAATCCCATCCATTAACTAATTGCATTGGTTATTCCGGGCTCCGAAGGCACCTAGTTGGGGGCTACAAGGTCGGTTCCGGTAAATACTAAAAAGTGTATGAGATGCAATGTTCTCTCTATTAAGCGCGTCATTGGCATGGGTCGAGTCATATGTGGTATCGAAATGGCATTTCTCTTAAGGCAAGTGGCTGACTGAGAGCATGTTGGGTGATTTAATCCATTCAATTCATAATCCGGTGCTGCTGAAAAGAGAAAGTCCTGGGTTAGGGATCGATCCTCCATAACTCTATCGTCCTAGGGTTCTGGTCTAAAGCTAAATTAAGGTTGGCCAGTTTCATTCCGACCCGATAGAGGCAGTAGCCATGAAGCTCTTCCATAGAATGTGACTAGGGGTAGCAGTTTCAGGGGTAAGGGGAAATATATCCTATTGTGGTACCTCCGATTCCGATTCCTAATTAAGTAAGTGGTTGTTGGGCAGCACTCCGTCGACTAGAGTAATACGTATGTAATAAGTAGTATACACATCTCAATAGAGATAGATATGTAATTACACTTACCTTTCATGTTTGTTGTAACTCTGTATGAAACATCTACAGGTTAGTTAATAGGGATCTGCTCATATCAAACTAGCTATCATATTCAATAGGATAACCCTATCATGTAAGCTATACTACTAGGCTGTTGACAAACCTAATCAATATGGAGATCACTCATTCCTGGGATTCAAACCCATTACCTTTGTTAAGCCTATAGAGTAAGCTCATATCTTATCACAGTAAGCAGCTGTATGGTATAAGATGATACAATGGAATTAGGACTAGTTAGATATGTAACAAACCGTATCCAGTCTGATTGGTACCTGTCTTATTAACACATACGTAACTGATGACTGTTTCAGCTTAATAGATTACCTCACCTTTATTGAATGGTAATAGCTCATCCTTAAGCTTAGAATAGGGGTGTAGAAGGAATTGAACAGAGCTGACTGTATTAGTACTACTTATGTGTATATAGCTTATGAATCCACAGCTAGTAACATATGGGAATAAGGTAAGCATCTTTACCGTGTGTTATACTCATGTCATATTAGTAACCCTTACATAGCATTGGAATAGTAAGCATCATATGACCAATACTTATGGAATGAAAAGTAAGCTTTGGATCATATACGCTTTGACTTTATCACTATGCTTTTCATATTATATAAATACGCATAAGTTGGTTAGCTCGTGAGTAATAGCGTACAATGTGAATAGAAGAGTATCAATGATTATGTGATTACCTATTGTGTTATACTTGGTGTAATAATAGCAATGTGCAAATACAAACCAGTATTGCTTCTACATTGTGTGATAAGGGTAACAGTACTAATAGAGTAGGTGCAATGAGTACTAAGCAAGAAGCAGTGATAAGAGTATAAGGTTGACTAAGCTTCCTGTAATCATCATGGTTACTCATGTGTTATACTTGTTCAGGTGTATTGGTTATGTATAAATCCCATTACTATGACCATATATGATATCAATATAAGATCAGTGATAAGAAAGGTATCATGTTTAGACTGGTCATTAGCATAAAGTCTCATATAGGTAACAAAGCCTCATGAAGCCAAATCAGTGTATGATTACTAGCTTACTGACTGGTGATAGTTGGAACATGGTTGGTACTATTCCCATTAGATATTAGAGTAATATGTGAGAATTCATATTGACCCGTATTCCTTATACCACTACTGGGTAACCAGCTGTGATCATTACCATATTTATGCTTGTTTCAACTGCTTTCACAGGTAGCTTGATTGGTTGTATTGCCATAATATACATACTGCTTATAACACTATTAGTATAGCTCAACTATCCGTGTTTAACCACCTCTGTATCGTAGTGAAAATATCGTTACTGCTTATTCATATGTTAATATTCATTGCACTACCTTATACTCCTACTCGGTCATTGGTGTATATATAGTCATAACTCCATTGATAGGTGAACATACTAGGGATAAACACTAATGATCTCATTGCTATTACTTACATTACTATAATCATCAGCCTTTTCCGAGTACCAGACCATGGTTGCTGGACGACCAATGGATGTGTTCGGATGTGTCTCTTACCGCCGGTGGGCGTGCCCCTAACCAATGTGTGCTTCTTTGGTTTTGGTGATGTGTTTCGTATACTAAGGCTCTTATCTCGCTCAGGGCTGCTTGGAAGAAGAGTAAAAAACAGGCGGTTGACCTCATTATGCTACAGTAGAAGGCCAAGACGGATCGTCTCTATCGAGATCGAGATCTTTTTCCAGGGCCGCTACCTCGCCTGGTTCCAGGTGCATAAGTATCACCCGCAGTATCACCAACAGCCAGAGCACAGCTAGTTCCTGTTCGATCAAATCCAATTCCATAGCCCGTTCCGGAGCCACAATTGATAATGCAATTGACCCTGTACCAGTTTCTTTTATTGAAGTTCCAATTCCAGTCCCAAAGCAAGCACTACCAGGAGCAGCAATAGAGGCATAGGCGGGGGTTTCACCTTATCCCGTGGTGGGAGCAGCAGGAACGAAGGCGGGGGCAAAGCCAACACCTTGCAAAGCATACCTCGCAATTTGATGGCCCATTTCAGATCTTCCCATTCTAAATACATTATTAGAGTAGGATTTGGTTGAATCAATTCATTACCACTGGGAACTAGCTTTGACAATCAGTTGACTTCAATTCATTCGGACAAGGGCGCATGGTAGGCCACCATACATACCTAACCCTAGCCAGCCAGCTAACGGATCAAATGGTTACACCCGAGGGAGAGCGAGGCAGTCCAACCCCCCAATCTGGACCTGGTAGAGAGAGACTAAACAATAGCCCACTTAGGATAGGACTGATGAAACAGCCTCATCTACGCCTAAAAGATACTGCTGGTTTTCGAAATGGAATTCTAACTAGTACATATGGATCTGCTCAATCTACATCCGCTTCTGGAACTATATATGCAGCTGTTAGTGGTGCTTTCTTGGGAACTGGGGCTGGCTCATCCCTTCCAGGGCAAGAGCTTGTTAGAGAGCCAGCATCCATGCTAGTTTTAGATCGAGCAGCAATGATAGATCGAGATTGACCGGAAAAGGCAGGAGTTTCATTAGTAGCGGAGGCTTATGCAGTACCAGGGGCGAGAGGAGCAGAGCCTATTGGTTGGAGAGCCATAGCCCGCCTGTTTTCCCGTTTCATATCCTATAGTGGCATATCCAAATACAGATGCAGAGGTAACAGAAGCAAAGGTAGCATACGAGCCAGGAGCTTCACTGCCATCCATTAGATCCAATCAATAGATTTGCCAGGGTGAGGCGAACAAAACCTGTACTCCCCCGTGTATTAGTAGTTCGCGGCCGTATAGCTTTCTATTTCCGGGATATAAATGAAGAGGGCTTTGAGTCTATAGCAGCATAAGAGTCAGCAGCATCACAGCCCGTTCAAGTTCCAGTCGAAGATCAAAGCCTTAGGGAACCACTTGTCCTCTGGTACCCAAATTTTAACATGATGAAGTGTCAAACCACATGGAGGTTGCTGCTGATTTTGAAAATCCACATAGGCTAAATGATAGTTCCAAGTCATGGTGTTGGCTAATGTGGCAAGGTCATATGCTCAAAAAATTAAATGGCCATAAATTTTGATTCATCAATTGGATTTCAATCAACTTTATATCATTGTAAATATCTCAACAAGTAGAATACAACAATGGAACCCAAGGTTAATACCACTAACTATGGGCGATGAGGAATTTCTAACCCCATTTCCATACTGCGACCATGGAGGTTGGTTTAGGATAAAGTAACACCTTCCATTAAGCTTGGGAATTCCAAGGGGGTGGGATGGAGAGTTACAAAAACTAACCTATGCTCAACATTTTTCATGGTTTTTAGTTTTTATGTCATCAACCTTTAATTCTATATATTTTTCATGGATTTTATAGCCACTTTTTGTACTTTTGGTAATAATGTGTTAGGCCACGTCTAGCTCAAATAATGGGTTTTAAAGCACTTGAGTTCAAGCCTTGACCAATATTTTCAATCTAGTCATTTCTATGTTAATATTGGTATCTTGGGAGGTACTCCAAACCTTGGGAAAAAGGGTTGTGGAGGAACTGACACCACAAAAGTCCTTGTGGGCTAAGAACCCAAGCATGGGGTTTTACACCCAAAGGAGTTGGGCCAAAACTAAGAAGAAATTTGATTATGTGACCCTTGGAGATGGAAGAGCACCCTTAAAGGAGTAAGGGGAAACATCAAGCACCAAGAGAGGAAGTCTACAAATGAAGTTATAAATTTTATATGTTTTGTGTGGGATTTGTAAAAGAGTTTTATGTAGGCTTAACATGAAGTAAGCCCCAAGGGCTAGTTTTTGCACACCCTTAAAAATAATATAAATGGAGGTGATTTGGAGGCTCATTATGCCACATCCAAAGTGTGAAATATCAAAAGATATCTCTCTAAGGTATCCACATCTTTAGGAGGCCAATCAAAGGAGGAAATAGGGTCGTTTGGGTTAATTTCTCATGTCTATTTGAATCACATTAGGAGCAAAAGCAACCAGTGACAAGGGAGGAGTAATTCAATGTTGAAATATATTATAGATCATCCTTGTGAATATGTCGCAAGCTTCATAAGGATTTCGAGCTCCTGTAGTGTTACAAGGAAAAGTGTCTATGCAGAACTGTTAATCCCACTAAGGCTGGTAGCTACCTTAGAAACAAACAATGTAAAACTCTTTTCGTTTTCCTTTATGAAAGATAGATGAGAGAAGAATAGAGGAGACCAACCGCTGTCTTGCGCTTGGTTCCTTGCTCGATTCCTCTCTCTTCTGATATTCCTTTGCTACTTTCTTTCTCGTATACTCAGCTTCATAGAGTACATGTAGAATCAAAGCAGCATAACACTATACAAGAACATGGATCTATCATCATAAACAATCTAGGATCAGATGTAAATTGACCATACAAATGTATAAAACATAAATCACACAAGAGTATGGAGGAAAACTTAAATAGATTTATTGATAATCAAGAAAGAGAGTTACAACCAGTTGTTCTGACCCAACACCATCCTCTCAGCAAGTAAGCCCTTCCTCACCTCATGAGAAGCTTAGATTACCCAACACTATGATGTTGCCTCAAGAAACCAACAACAAATCCTTACAAGATGCAAAATTCCAGCCTCTGGATCTCTGGGATGAGGGATCCATTTATATATTTCTATAAGGGAGATGAGTTAGCTTGTGATTTGATTAGTGTCTTCCCTATGATAGTTCTTGCTTCCACTTGGAGATTGATGATCTCTTACTCATCCCTGGTCGAATTCAGAGAGGCAAGTGTCACAGGAGAAGTTTTTGGAAGATTCCATGCTTCTCCACCTCGCGGATTGACACTGCCATTTGTCCCTTCTTGCGCATCGCACCCCATGGAAGGTATTTTTGAAATTCAACGCACCCACTATGTGTATGTAGGTGAGATGCAATGCACTTTGCCTATGGAGCAGGTGAAATGATCCAGTTTTGACTAGTTTTGAGTAGTTTTTCATGGAGAACTTCTGGGAGAAGCTGTAATCAGTTGACCTTGTTCTTTTAGGGGTTGGAACAACACTTTTAGGGACTTAGGAGCCCTTGGTTTATGGACATTTTATGCTTGGGGTTGCGTTGCCCAAAAATGTCTATAACAGTTGCCCCCTAAAGCATGAGGTCATTAATCTTTTTGATGTCGGGTGAAATGCTTTATCATGAGGATCTGAAGTTCTTTCAAGATGGAAGGAGACCTATAATAATATACAATACAATACATTATCTTCATAATATCTTCATGATATAGTTGAGGTGGGCATTCCCATGCTCAACTTTATAAATTCATTTTCATGTACATAGGACAGACAGTCGTCTGAGTGTAGACTGATGATTCTGGAAGAGCCATCATCCCTTAGATTGGATGATTATATGTGCAACAATGATGTACATTTGATGTCTTTATTTCCTGAATATATATCGCAGCCCAGATGGATGAAACTAGATCCAGGGTCTTCAATCTCGTTCGATCTTCACTCAAAGTACAAGTCGATCCATGTGAGAAATGTTCTGGAGTCGAACATGGAAAGACATCGCCTGATTACCAGCCAATGATGTAAGTTGTTAACGGGCGTGAGAGGAATCATTGATGATGATAATGATCCTCAAGGTACTACAGTAGAATTCACATGGTGTGAATAAGGGACTTGGCGTCGAACACCACGCAAAATCTTTCGGTCGAAGCCCATTGATGTAAAACTGTCGCTGGAAGTGAGAAACTTGCCATTGAGGTATGCAAGCTTCAAAGTACTGAAAGGGGTGTTCCTACATCAACTTCTTGGATAATGAGCTGATGTCAACAAGAAGTGATCCGTCATAGGAGGGCCTTAATGAATCCCACATCAATGACACGGAACGAAGCAAATGATTTTAATGGAGGTGAAAACGATCTGGTGATATAAGGTTTAGGGTGGCGGTCATGAAAGAATGGAGCGTAAATGTATTGCAGCTGGTGAGACACAGGTGAATTCTTTGAGTGACTTCTCTTGAACATATCGGCGACACTGACATGATGGATTGGTAGCATTAACCCCAAATGTGGATGGTGTGATGTGACCATGGTGATGTGACCGGTGAATGAAACAACCCAACCCTACTTGGATGCGGAGTGAAAGTGTCATGTTCAAGAGCGACTTGCTACCAACAAAGTTTCTTCAAGTTTTCTTCCCAATTTTCCCCAGTCATTGCTAACCAGTACCTCTTTATTTTTGTCAAGCTTGAGGAGGATAACATATGCTTGTTCTACAATTTTCCCTTCGGGCAAACCCATCGCTATGTTTTAACGAGCCTAGCGATAGTGAAACTCATTCTTGTCAGCTATGTACAAGTTTGTCGCTATTAGGTTTTAACGAGTTTAACGACAAAGATAACTCGGTCCTTTTCAATTTTAGAGAGTCTGAAAAGGGACGTAAAGGAAACTCCAAAAATATTTTTTCGTCATCTAATCCCTTAAGTCCAAAAAATTATAAAACAATACAGAAGGGATGAATTTTCGAGACTTTTAACGAGCCGAACAAAACAAGCACTTGATCTTTTTGTGTAATAATCCCTCAGGTCCAAAAAGATTAAAATCTAAAGGAGGGATAGCACTTCCGGTCACTTTAACGAGTTGGAGAGGCCAATGGATCGACAATCTTTTCATGTTTTATGAGTGAGCTGAAAATATCTTAAAGGAGACTCGTCTTTGAGGAACGAGTGATAAATTTGGGTAGCAGTTGATTCCAGGTAAGGTTTGGAATTTTCCAATCACGACAGTGTTACAAGGATGGCTAACAGGATCACTCTTCGCAGTTGTTCCTCAAAAGGGGTAAACAATCAAATGGAGGTGAATGATCGGCCAATATAGGGTGGAGGTGATGATGAGAACATGACCAAGGATTTAAAGGCTGAAGTACTACATTCACAACGGTTATTTACCCGAAATTGGTTCATTTTTTATTGAGCTTAAACGCTGGGGGAAACATTTTCTCATTGCTTATGTTTATTTTTTAACGAGCATGAAGTCCGCGTTAAAACTTCTCGATTAATCCAGTCGTATAATAAGGATGTCTCATATATAAAAATGACAATTTTTCAAATCTTTGCCCCACATCCTTTCTTTATGCAAGTTAGGAAACGACCAATCCTACGAGTTTAAAGGGTTAGAGGACCTACAAATTTTAAAAAATAAATGGTCGCTCTTCGCTTGCACGCCAAAAGGTTTGCATGCCCCTAGGTATAAAATAGAGTTTCAAGGTCACCTCTCAATCTACCGACAAAACATTTGTTTCATTGGGAAAGGCTTACCTCTTTCAGGTTACCTAAGATTGTTCTATATGTACCACAAACAAAACACTTCTTCAGTGATGCCTACCGAAATAGACAAAGGCGAGTGGTGCAGACGCCTCCACCCACATAACTTTGACAAGGGAATCTTATTCCAGTCTAACCCCCTTTTCCAATTACGGACGGGAGTGTCATACTAGTCATATATCTCTCACGGAAACCTATCCTATACCTGAAGTTTTCCTGTCGAAGCAGACCAGGGTGCATGCCCCCTGGGTTTCAGTCATGTCCTCCGAATCACTCGCGCTCATCAGGTGGATGGACTGGGGATTGATGAGACATTCCTTGCATGAAAATACCATTCAGGGATGGTATATGACTATTTTCCATGTGTGAACCGAGAAATGGAAGCTGGTCTACGAGCTTGACCACTCTTCCTTTGTGCGGAAAACACATTACTCTAAAGAGTGATGAGACAATGGCTCCCATGCAATAAATATAGTCTCGTCCAATGAGTAGATTATAATCCAGGTCTCCTTGGACTACCATTACATTCGTTTGAACAGTTTTCCCTCTCAATGTTATGGGCACATTAGGAAGGATCCCTAACGGTCGATTGGTTCCTTTGTCGAAGCCTGTTAGATTTCTCATCTTAGGCAAAAACGATGGTGAACCAAGCGCTTTCCAAGCAGTCGAGGAAAGGATACTCATAGAAGCCCCTTCATCTATAATGGTACCAGCCAAAATCATTCTATATACTTGAGCAATGATTCTAAATGGTACACTGGCCGATAAACGGGGTCTACCTAGTTGATTCTAGTCGAAGGAAACAACTAGGTTGCTTGGAGGTGGGACCAAATAACGGTCGGGTACGACTCTAACGAACTTCCTTCCTACAGTAAAGGAATGGGTAAATTGCCCCCATGTTCATTGGAGTCTATGTTTACAAAAATAATTTGGACGGTGTCATCCTTGTTCTCTTTGGTGACTGTATCATCTGAACATGGAACCTCTGAAGGCAAGACCGGGTCAAATTCCACCTTGACCTTTTGACTTTCGTCTGGTATGGGTTCATATGGTTTATCTTCAATGATAGATGCTTCGGCCAACCACCTGGGCGAGTCAGCCGGATTTTCAACTAGTGACAGACTCGACTAGAGTTTCTTATATCCAGGAGGAAGTCGTAACGGTGAAACTGTACGATCGTCCAAAACTCTTTTAGCCTCATCTAATAAGGGACAATGGTGGACAGCATGATCGCCTTCACACAGTTTACAAGGAAATTTGCACTTTCCTTTTTGTCCAGGGGCTTCACTTTCACTGGTCGACGGTGTGTTTTCAATATGATCATCAGAGGTTGACGACAGTGGGTTGTGCAAACGAGGAGACCAGTCCCTTAAGATCCAAGGGATGTAGGGACAATCTCTATGATAGTGGTCTCCTTTGCAAATGACACATGGTGATTTAGGCCTGGTCGGTGCAGTGTGTGGATTTTCGCTAGACGACGCTTGGTTGCCCCTTTTTTCCTTTGGCTCCTTCTTCTTCTTCTCTTTCTTCTTCTTTTCCTTCTTCTTCTCAGGTACTTGATTTTTGGCTTTACCAGCCTCATCAAGCGAAGAGGCAGGAGGAGAGGAAGAATTGGACGAAGTAGAGGGTTGGGGGATAACTCTGGAATTGTCTAGTTGTTGACTCGATTGTTCAGGAATTGCGGTGTTCTGAATGGCGAAGGTTGAGAAAAGCCATACGAGCAAGCCGATTTTCAATCCTGGAAGCGACAATGTGGCCATATGGGGTGCACCAACATCTCCCCAAGAGGAGAAAGGACTAGGATTTCCTCCAAGGGGAACTCCTTGGTTGGTGGACTCCATTTTCTCAACCTAAGACCAACGTAGGAAAGGTGATGATTATTCCTTTTAAAATAAATTTTAGACGCTTTGACACAACTTGTTTTTTCAATTTTAAAGAGTCGAGAAAAGACAAAAGATGACTCTAGTCACCTTCGCTTTTTAATGAGCCTGAAGTGAAAAGTGCTCAGATGGACCTTTTCCGTTAAGGAGTCTGAAAAGGAACGAAAGGGACTGCTCTGGAAATCTAGGCAGAGGAATTACCAAACCAATCGCAAAACTGCAGAATACATTTTACGGTACGGCAGTCAATCTTCCCGAATGTTGTGTTCAGTGTATTGCGATCGATAGGGCGGCAGACACAGCTTCCTATGGATAAAGGATAAAGCCTATTGTGGTCTCCCAAAATATACTCGATGGTACATGGGAGCACAAGTCCGTACTGGCACTTATCGTCTCAAAGTTGAGTAATCACCCAACCAACAGTGAGAACAACAGTTACCAGGCTTTATGACGCCGGAATACGTCTCTAGCCTAGACTTCTAGATGTTGTGCGTTAGGTTCCAAAGCCTTGTTAGATTTATTAGATTTATTTTATAGTTGATCTTGCTTAAGAAATTTTCCTTTCAGGTTCACCGTGTGATGTAGATGTACAATTCCTAAAATGCAATCTAAGATGATAAACAGTCATTTTATCTTCTTTGTGCAATGAAAATCCTAGCTACTAAGGAAAGAGAGACAGTATTCTTTCAACAAAGAGAAAAGAGCACACACTATATGCACCATCCTAAATCAAACCAATCAAACAGTCTAAATGCAAATGCACATGCATGTATTTATTTTCAGCCTTCTTAATATGTGAATTATAAAACGAAAGCTAATGCGCAAATCTGAATTATTTTTCAAAGCGACAATTACTAACAAGTTTCTTTTCAAAATCAAAATGAAGACAATAACAACACTTTGCGATTTGGAAATGAAAACTGCCTTCGACACTAGAAAAACTACTAATTCAGATCAAATATAATAGTAACAGGGTAATCAACTATCAAGAACGATCAGGTCCTCTTCTATGACTGAAAATGACACTTGTGACACTTTCAAATCAAGAAACGACAGTACAATTACGTTACTTCTTTGTAAAGGAGAACTGAAAATGACTCAACAAATACATAAAAACATTTACAGTTCTTTTCACAATAGAGGCGGAATAACAGCAAGGAAATGGGTTTCAAACAGAGGTGTACTGATTATAGGCAGCAAAACTCTTGAATAGATCTAAAAATAGTGAACACAGAAACCAAAATTTAGGAACAATGCCTAGTCTGATCAGCACACCTGTAACACAGTGAATTTGAAATGCATCGCACCTACTACACTCGGGAAGTGCACTGAATTTGAGATTCACAGAACAGACAGTGTGTTGGACCAGGGACGAGACTTTGATTGAGTTCCGGGTCACAGTTTGCAGTCCAGTTCAGGGATTTTGGCCAAGCAAGTGGTAATCAGTAAATCAATCACAGGGGTAGATCTAAGGAGGTTACTAGAGCCACCACGAGGGCAATTAGAAAGCATGTAAATCAGTTGTTTAATTCATAAACAAAACCTGGAGATTGATGGAGGCAGCATTGGTCTACTTTGCATTTGCATAGCAAATGCAGTTCGAAGGCTAGTTGGCTTGACTTTAGGTTCCATCTGTAAGTTTATAAAGTAAACAAATGTAGATAAACAATCAATCTATTCGCTCCCCAGCGGAGTCGCCATTTTGTTATAGGGAAAAGCGTCTATGCAGAACTGCTAATCCCACTAAGGCTCATAGCTACCTTAGAAACAAACAAAGTAAAACTACTTTCGTTTTCCTTTATGAAAGATAGATGAGAGAAGAATAGAGGAGGCCAACCTCTGTCTTACACTTGGTTCCTTGCTCGATTCCTCTCTCTTCTGATAGTCCTTTACTACTTGCTTTCTCGTATACTCAGCTTCACAGAGTACCTGTAGAATTAAAGCAGCATAACACTATACAAGAACATGGATCTATTATCATAAACAATCTAGGATCAGATGTAAATTGACCATACAAATGCATAAAACATAAATCACACAAGAGTATGGAGGAAAACTTGAATAGCTTTATTGATAATCAAGAAAGAGCCAAGAGAGTTACAACTAGTTGTTCTGACCCAGCACCATCCTCTCAGCAAGTAAGCCCTTCTTCACCTCATGAAAAGCTTAGATCACCCAACACTATGATGTTGCCTCAAGAAACCAACAACAATTCCTTACAAGATGCAAAATTCTAGCCTCTGGATCTCTGGGATGAGGGATCCATATATAGATGTCTGTAAGGGAGATGAGTCAGCTTGTGATTTGATTAGTGTCTTCCCTCTGATAGTTCTTTCTTCCACTTGGGGATTGATGATCTCTTACTCATCCCTGGTCGAATTCAGAGAGGCAAGTGTCACAGGAGAAGTTTTTGGAAGATTCCATGCTTCTCCACCTTGCAGATTGACACTATCATTTGTCCCTTCTCACCCATCGCACCCCATAGAAGGGCTTTTTGAAATGCAACGCGCCCACTGTGTGTATTTAGGTGAGATGCAACGCACTTTGCCTATGGAGGAAGTGAAATGATCCAGTTTTGACCAGTTCTTAGTAGCTTTTCATGGAGAACTTCTGGGAGAAGCAGTAATCAGTTGACCTTGTTCTTTTAGGGGTTGGAACAACACTTTTAGGGACTTAGGAGCCCTTGGTTTATGGACAATTTATGATTGGGGTTGCAGTGCCCAAAAATGTCTATAACATGTAGGTGCCTTTGTGAGGGCTAAAAGGTGCAACTGTGTGTTGGGAGGTGTCTTAAGGACCAACGAAGGGACTAATATATTAGAAGAGGGATAATAGTAGACTTTGGAGTAGAATAATATAGGTAGGAAGGGTTGTTGTTGTGGGGAAAAATGCCTATGCAGGACGATCCTATCCACCTAAGGTGTGACAGCGCCTTAGCAACAAATGAATACAGCTACTATGATTTCTTCCTTTATGAAATGTGAAAGAGGGGAGATTGGTAAACTTACCGTTGTCTTCCGGTTGTCCCTCGATCTAGATCCTCTTCTCTTTGTGTGTCCATAGCTACTTGCCTCCTCACTTGCTCAAGAAAACAGCTACTTGAATCCAGCGAGATCACAAGAGAACAACTACCTGTGACAAGAGAACAGCTACTTGCGACAAGAGAAGAACACAATACAAAGGCAAATATACATATTCATAAATGATTCAGGATTAGAAGTAAATCAAATATACTAATGCAATCATACAACATACACCAGCATATAGGAAAGAATCAAGATAGCTTTATTGAAAGTAACAGGGTTCAGGAAGAGATACAACCCATAGGGCTCCAATCCAGCATCTTCTTCCCAGCAGAATGGAATTCCTTCTTCAGCTCCCTTCAAAGCATAACACACCCAATGTTTCTAGCCACAAACCAACAACAATTATATGCAAATACCAAATTCCAGCCTCCCATGACCTCATGGAGAGAGATCTATATATAGGGATATTGGAGAGAGGATGAGTCAGCTTGAGATCTGGATAGTGTCCTCTCCCTCTGTTAGTTCTTGAGTCCACTTGGAGGTTCTTGCTTCCACTTGGAGATTTGGAACCTCTTACTCATCACCAGTCGAATTCCCTGATCCAACTGTCATTTTGGAAGCTTCCTGGGCATTGACACCTTGAGGAACGACTCTGCCACTTGTCCAAACTCACTCAGCGCAGGTAGCCTTCTTTGCAGTTGACATTCAACGCAGGTAGACAGTGGAGCAGTTGACATTCAGTGCAGATGCTCTGTGGAGCAGTTGACATGATCCAGAATTGCCTTGTTTTTTAGTGTTTTCAGGTGGAGAAATTTTGTGAATTGCTGTGGTTACTTGGCCTTGTTCCTCTACGGGTAGGAACAACATGTTTAGGGACTTTGGATCCCTTGATTATTGACATTTCATGCTCAGTGATGCCAGGCACAAAAATGTCTATAACAGTTGCCCCCTAAAGTATGAAGTCATTTATCGGGTGAAATGCTTTATCTAGGAGGGTCCGAAGTTCATCCATCTGCTGGGAGGAGACCTGTAATAAAATACAATACAATACATTATGATTCATACTACTTTCATGATCCAGCTGAGGCGAGCATTCCCATGCTCAGCTTTATAAATTCATTTTTGTACATAGAACAGACGACCGTCTGATGGTAGACTGATAATTTTGGTGAAAATTACCATCCTTTGAGTAGGATGATCATCTGCTGCAATGATGTACATGTCAAATGTCTTTATTTTTTCCTGAATATATATCGCAGCCCAGATGGATGAAACTAGATCCGAGGTCTTCAAAATCGTTCGATCTTCACTCTAAGTACAAGTCGATCCATGTGAGAATTGCGCTGAAGTCGAACATGGAAAGACATCGCTTGATTACCGGTCAATGATGTAAACCGTTAACAAGCGCGAGAGGAATCACCGATAATGATAATGACCCTCAAGGTACTCCAGTACAATTCACGTGGTGTGAATAAAGGACTTGGCGTCGAACACCACGCAAAATCTTCTGGTCGAAGGTCACTGATGTATACCTGTCGCCGGAAGTGAGAAACTTGCCATTGAGGCATGCAAGCTTCAAAGTACTGAAGGGGTTGTTCCTAGATCAACTCCTTGGATAATGAGCTGATGTCGACAAGGAGCGATCCGTCAAAGGAGGGCCTTAATGAATCCCACATCAGTGACACGGAACGGAGCTAATGATTTTAATGGAGGTGAAAACAATCAGTGACATATGATTCAGGGTGGCGGTCATGAATGGATGAAGGATAATGTATGGCAGTGGATGGGACCCGGTTGACTCTTTCTGAACGACTTCTCTTGAACATATGGCGACACTGATGCGATGGATCGGTAGCATTACCCCAAATATGGATGGTATGGCAAGACCATGGTGATGTGACCGGTGAATGAAACAACCCAACCCGATTGTGGTACGGAGGAAAAGTGTCATGTTCAAGAGTGACCTGCTACCATCAAAGTTTTCTTGATTTTTTCCCAATTTTTCCCTAGTCATTGCTGACGAGTACCTCTTTATTTTTGTCAAGCTTGAGGAGGATAACATATGCTTGTTCTATAACCTGCCCTTCGGGCAAGCCCATCGCTATGTTTTAACGAGCTTAGCGATAGTGAAACTCGTTCTCATCTAAAGGCAAGTTTGTCGCTATTTAATAATTTTAACGAGTCTAACGACAAGGATAACTCGGTCCTTTTCATTTTTAGAGAGTCTGAAAAGGTACATAAAGTTAACTCCAAAATTCCTTTTTCGTCATCTAATCCCTTAAGTCCGAAAAAGTATAAAACAATATAAAAGGGATGAGTTTTCGATATCTTTAACGAGCCGAACAAAACAAGCGCTCAATCTTTTTGTGCAATAATCCCTCAGGTCCAAAAAGATTAAAATCTAGAGGAGGGATAGCTCTTCCTATCCTTTTAACGAGCTAGAAGGCCAAAACTCGGCAATCTTTTCATATTTTACGAGTCAGTTGAAAAGAGCTTAAAGAAGACTCGTCTTTTCAGGAACGCGTGATAAACAGGGGTAGCAACTGATTCCAGGTACAGGTTGGAATTTTCCAATCACGACAGTGTCACAAGGATGGCTAGGTGAAATCACTCTTCGCAGCTGTTCCTCAAAATGGGTAAACAATCATATGGGGGTGAACGATCGGCCAAATGAAAGATGGAGGTGGCAGGTGCAAACACGACCAAGGTTTTTATGGCTGATAAATTTACGATCACAGTGGTTATTTACCGGGATAGGTTCATTTTTTAGATAAAAATGAGCTTAAACACTGGAGGAAACATTTCTCACTGCTTATATTTATTTTTTAACGAGCATGAAGACCGCGTTAAAACTGCTCGGATCTTACGTTTATTTTTTAACGAGCATGAACTTTATGCTAAAACTGCTCGATTACCTAGTCATATGATAAGAGTGTCTCATGAAAGATCCCATTTTTTATAGAGCTTGCGCCTTACCAAAGCTATGCTCCCTCTCCTTTCTTTATGCAAGTTTGGAAACGACTAATCCTACGAGTTTAAAGGGTTAGAGGTCCTTAAAATTTAAAAAATAAATAGTTTCCCCTTGCTTGCACTCCGAAAGGTTTGCATGCCCCCAGGTATAAAATAGAGTTTCAAGGTTACCTCTACTTACCCTCCGCCAAAACATTTGTTTTAATCGAGAGAGGCTTACCTCTTTCAGGTTACCCAAATATTGTCTCGTTACTCTTTCAAACAAAACACTTCCTCGGCAATGTCTACCGAAATAGACAAGGGTGAATGAATGGTGCCAAACACGTAACTTTGACAAAAAAATCTTATTCCAGAACAACCCCTCTTCCAAATAACGGACGGGGTACGGACTAGTCATATTCTCCCGCGGAAACCTACCCTATACCCAAAGTTTTCCTGCCGAAGCAGACCAGGACGCATGCCCCCTGGGTTCCAGTCATATCCTCCCGGATTACTCGCGCTCATCAGGAGGACAGACCGTGGGTTGAGACACTTCTTGCATGAATAGACCATTTAGGGATGGTAAATGACTATTTGCGATGTGTGATCCGGGAAACGAAAGTTGGTCTACGAGCTTGACCATTCTTCCTTCATGTGGAAAACACATTACTCTAAAGAGTGAGGAGACTACAGCTCCCATGCAATATATATAGTCTCGTCCAAGGAGTAGGTTATAATCCAAGGGTCCTTGAACTACCATCACGTTCATTTGAACGATCTTCCCTTTCAATGTTATAGGCACATTGGGGAGGATCCCTAAAGGTCGGCTGGTTCCTTTATCAAAACCTGATAGATTTCTCATCTCAGGTAAAAGCGCTGGCGAACCAAGCGCTTTCCAAGCAATAGAGGAAAGGATACTCACAGATGCCCCCTCATCAATGATAGTGCCAGTCATTACCATTCTGTATATTTGACAAATAATTCTGAATGGTACATTGGCTGGCAACCGGGGTCTGCCTAGTTGGTTCTAATCAAAGCATACAACCAGGTTGCTTGGCAGTGGGACCGAATATACGGCCGGATAGCACTCTGATGAACTTACTTCCTGCGACAAAGGAATGGTGGCATTGCCCCCTTGATCATCAGAGTTAGTGCTGATGAAGAGAACCTGGACGGTGTCGTCTGTATTCTCCTCTGTGATGGTGTCATTTGAAGATGGAGCCTCTGAAGGCAAAACCGGGTCAACTGCCGTATCAACCTTTTGACTTTCGTCAGGCATGGATCCAGACGGTTCTTCTTCAATGACAGGTGCTTCGGCTGACCATCTAAGTGGCTCAGCCGGATTCTCAACTAGTGAGGGACTTGGCAGGAGTTTTTGATATCCAAGAGGAAGATTCGCTCGTAAGATCGGGCGATCTTCCAGAACTCTTTTTGCCTCGTCTAAGAAGGGACAACAGTGGATGGCGTGATCGCATTCACACAGTCTGTAGGGAAATTTAACTCTCCCATTCTGTCCTGGAGCTTCACTCCCACTAGTTGACGGTGAGCAGTCGACATGGCTATCAGAGGTCGATGCTCCCGAATTGTGCAAACGGGGGGACCAGTCTCTTAGTATCCGTGGGATACAAGGAAAATCTCTATGGAAATGGTCTCCCCTGCATATGACGCATGGCGATTTAGGCCTTACGACTGCGGTGTGTGGATTTTTGTTAGGTGACACTTGTTTGGCCCCAGTCGCCTTAGGCTCCTTCTTCTTCTTTTCTTTCTTCTTCTTCTCCTTCTTCTCCTTAGGAACCCGATTTTTTGATCGACCAGTTCCGTCAAGCGAAGAGGAAGGAGGGGAGGAAGATGAAGTGGAAGGCTGGGAGGTAACTCTTGTCTGATCTAACTGTTGACTCGACTGTTCAGGAGTGGTGGTATTCTGAACGACATTGGTCGAAAAGAGCCAAACTGGTAGGCCAATTGTCAGTCCTAGAAGCGACAATGTGGCCATGTGGGGCGTACCAACATCTCCCAAAGAGGAGAAGGGACTAGGATTTCCACCCAAGGGAATTCCTTGGTTTGTGTGCTCCATCTTTTCAACCTAAAGATCAACGCAGGATTAAAGGTTGATTGTTCCGTTTAAAATAAATTGTTAACGACGCTTTTAGACACAACTTGCTTTTTCACTTTTAAAGAGTCGAGAAAAAGCTAAAGATGACTCTAGTCCCCTTCGATGTTTTAACGAGCCCGAAGTGACAAATGCTCGGATGGACTTTTTCTGTTATAGAGTCCGAAAAAGGCCAAAAGAAACTGCTCTGGAGATCTAGGCAGAGGGTGTGCCAAACTTTTCGCAAAACCACAGAATAATTTTTACGGTACGGGTGGTCGATCTTCGTGAATGCTGTGTTCACTGCATTGCGATCAGTAGGGCGGCCGACATGGCTTCCTAAGGATAAAAGATATATGCCTATAGGGGTCTCCCAATATATACGCGACGGTACGTGGGAGCACAATCCGTACTAGCGCTACCGTCTCTCAGGAGGAATCACCCACCTTCTTAGAGATCGACAGTCACTCGGCTTAACGACGCCGGAACACGTCTCTAGCCTAGACCTCTATGTTGTGCGTTATGTTACAAAGCGTTGTTAGGTTCATTCAGTTTATTTTAGGTTGATCTTTTTAAAGTTTTCCTTTCAAGGTTCACCACGAGATGTATGATACAAATTCCTAAATGCAGTCTAAGATGATAAGCAAGCTTTACAATCTTTCAACTTTGAAAATCCTAGCTACTAAGGGAAAAGAGAGCGACTATCTTTTCTCAAAGAGCAATTAGCACACTCTAATGCACTTTCCCTAAATCCAACATGCAAACTATCAAATGCAAAATGCACAATGCAGGTGTTTGTTTTCAACTTTCTTAGTATAAATGCCTACAAAGAAAGCTTTTTGCACAAATTTGAATTTGCTTTTACAATGATCAAAATAAACAAGTTCATTTTCTTCGAAATCAATAAGGGTAGAAGAGATTACAATCACTTTGCTATTTTCGAAATAAAGACTAGTTTTGATACTTTGAAAAGAACAAATTCGAACCAATAAGCAAAAGTAAAACTATAATCAATCTGAACAAACAGCCAATGAACTCTCTTCTAAGATCATTATCAATTAGATCTGAATCAAAGGCTACAGAAAGACTACTTTACTCATGCAAAGGAAGATTGTAAATGACGCCACAAACACATAAAAAACATTCACAATCTTTTTGTACAAAAATGGGGCAGAATCCAAGCAAAGAAAAGGGTTTATCAGACTGTCACCTATGTTGGTTAAAGGCTGCAAAAACAGAGATCAAAACAGGGCAAAAAAGGACAAAGAACCCCAGCTGCACAAGGCCACACTGGTTCAGCGCAGGTCTAACACTGTCAGTTTGAAATTCAGCGCAGGTAGCCCCTTCGGGACCTGCGTTGAAATGCAGACTGCCTTCACAGTGCCTGCGCTGAAGAGAGAAACTCTCGTTTCCCTCGGTTTCTGGGTCACAAAATGCTAAAAAATCAACTGTTTCAGGCCAAATCAGAAACACAAGTAAGGTATAAACAGAGGGATGCTTTGATAGGGTACTAAAGACTATCACAAGGATCATCAAATCATTTGTGGATCTAGTTTAGATTATAGACAAGTCCAACATACTGGATCAAAGCAGCAACTTTTACTTTGCATCCGGGAAAGATGCAGTTCAATAGTCACTGTCAAGTCTATGAAATAAACAAATGACAGAAACACAAATGAAATGAATAAACAAGTTCTTCCCCAGCGGAGTCGCCAATTTGATGTGGGGAAAAATGCCTATGCAGGACGATCCTATCCACCTAAGGTGTGACAGCGCCTTAGCAACAAACGAATACAGCTACTATGATTTCTTCCTTTATGAAATGTGAAAGAGGGGAGATTGGTAGACTTACCGTTGTCTTCCGGTTGTCCCTCGATCTAGATCCTCTTCTCTTTGTGTGTCCACAGCTAATTTCCTCCTCGCTTTCTCAAGAAAACAGCTACTTGAATCCAACGAGATGACAAGAGAACAACTACCCGTGACAAGAGAACAACTACTTGCGACAAGAGAAGAACACAATACAAAGGCAAATATACATATTCATAAATGATTCAGGATTAGAATTAAATCAAATATACTAATGCAATCATACAACATACACCAGCATATAGGAAAGAATCAAGATAACTTTATTGAAAGTAACAGGGTTCAGGAAGAGATACAACCCATAGGGCTCTAATCCAGCATCTCCTTCCCAGCAGAATGGAATTCCTTCTTCAGCTCCCTTCAAAGCATAACACACCCAATGTTTCTAGCCACAAACCAACAGCAATTCTTTGCAAATACCAAATTCTAGCCTCCCTTGACCTCATGGAGAGAGATCTATATATAGGGATATTGGAGAGAGGATGAGTGAGCTTGAGATCTGACTAGTGTCCTCTCCCTCTATTAGTTCTTGAGTCCACTTGGAGGTTCTTGCTTCCACTTGGAGATTTGGAACCTCTTACTCATCACCAGTTGAATTCCCTGATCCAAGTGTCATTTTGGAAGCTTCCTGGGCATTGACACCTTGAGGAACGACTCTGCCACTTGTCCAAACTCGCTCAGCGTAGGTAGCCTTCTTTGTAGTTGACATTCAACGCAGGTAGACAGTGGAGCAGTTGACATTCAGCGTAGATGCTCAGTGGAGCAGTTGACATGATCCAGAATTGCCTTGTTTTTGAGTGTTTTCAGGTGGAGAACTTTTGTGAATTGTTGTGGTTACTTGGCCTTGTTCCTCTAGGGGTAGGAACAACATGTTTAGGGACTTTGGATCCCTTGATTATTGACATTTCATGCTCAGTGATGCCAGGCACAAAAATGTCTATAACAGTTGTAACAATGTTTACAGCATGCCCTAATCAGAGGTCTGATTTTTGAAGGAAGGACATAAAACCAAGGACAATAAGGACAGTAGAAAGTTAAGAAACAAGGTATGTTTAACCTTCTTGTTGTGACGTTTTTCTAGTGGATATTAGTTCCACGTTTGGAAAAATTATTGAAGGTCATATTGAGGCTATAAAGAGGATATAAAGTAGGTGACCTTAGGATCCCTAAGTGCATACTTTGCAGGAACATAATTCTGCTAGGAGAGGCAGATTTGAAGGAAGCTTAGTGACAGATCTTTGAAGGACAAAAGAAGGAAGTCAAGGAAGTAGTTTGACTAGCCCAAGTTTGCTATTAAAGAATGACTTTTGAAAATGATAGGTGGCAACCCTCCATGCCCTAATTTTACCTCATTGGAGTAGCACAGGTAGGAAATAGGGGGAATATGTCCCTAGAGTTGTGTTCTTGAAGGACTAAGAATAAACTAGTGGGAAAGAAGTCATAAAGGAATTGAGGAGCAACAATGGGCAGTCTAGAGTTCTTCACAAACAGAGTTGGAACAGCTCAACAAAATACCGTATGTGTTAATTCATCGATGGGCGAATGAACATATAGAGGGAATATTGAAGTCGTGTTCAGTGACCTAAAGGAGGAGGTTCATTGAGAGAGGTAGGTTGATGTTATTATAGATCAACAGCCAAAGGATTGGGCAGATGTGTTTAGGGTATGACCACTGGAGTTGTGAAGTGCAATATATCATCTACTAGTTTAGTTGTATCTTGTTCAGGGTAGATTGGTTATCAAAGGACTGACACCAAACCCTAGTTTTATTCCTAATATCAGCGATTGTGTGAGGCCCATGATCCCTGGTACAAGAGCCCTAGACTGTTGTATTATAAATTGATAATATAACAAAGTTGGTTTATTGGAAACTGTAAAAATTTATCTGTTTGTGCGTGTGTTTATTTATTGTTGTTCATATTCCATTGTACAAAGTAGTTTGTTGTGGAATTTGAGGTTGTAGTGTCAGATATTCTATAACCTAACCTATATTCTCAAGTGTCTTGGAAAAATAACATGTTCAAGAAAATTAGAGTTAGTCAAGGTGTCATTTTGTACTATGTACTATATATATTTTTCAGCATAATATATGTTCAATAGTTTAACAAAAAAACCAAAAACAAAAAGAAAAAATGAAAAATAATATTTACATTGAAAAAATGCATAAAATTCCCTGAATGGGATGCCCAACACAAGACATATGGGGATATGTGGCTACCATTCCACCAACTAGAAGAGAAGGGTGATGTGGCATTTCTTCCTTTATGATGAATTTAGAACACACATACAATCACATTGGTTAATCTATGTGTCATAACTATATTACCACCCTAACAGTCATGTCGCTTGCATTTGGTTTAATGATGTATTTACATGGAATTTCCAATATCATTGGGTTTTTAACTCATCCCGTACTTGGTAGACTAGAACAACTTGTATGCCTACTCCCAATTTGCACAATGGTCATTCTAGGTGGAGAATAATTATGATGGCATGTGAACCCATCCCTCTACATGTGAGTATATTAGCTAACAGTTTGTATGCACTCATCTATTGTACATTTTATTTAATGGTATATAGCATATTTTGGGAGTTTTGGGGTTGGTCATAGGTATTTATATGGACCATTGGTAAAAAAAATTTCTCCCTACAGTAATTTCTTCCCCATTGGCCTTTCCCTACCTCTAATTCCTCTCCCCTTTGCTAGTGGACAATCCTGCCTTCTAGCCTCATCTACTTCCTCCTCTTCCTACCAACCAATCTCAATGAAATTTTCACTCCTCATAGCTATTTCTTTGTGATTTTTACAAACAAAGAGAATGTGCCCACTATGACATTTCCTATTATGAGGATATTGGAATTTGTAGATTCGAGCAAGAACTTGAAATCTCTATCACTCATTATCATGAGCTTACTCCTACAAGAGTTTAAGAGGAAGTATCACAAGATGAATGTGACATTGCACATGAGATATAGTGCATTGTTGACTTCAAGGTGCTTGTCGAGGTGGAAGGATTCCTTTTGGATGTGAGGAATCATTGAGGTCACCTCAATCACTATATGCATATAGTCAATCTTTATTGGCACCTCAATTTTCTACTAGGATGCATGTTATTAGATAGGAACACTTCCATAGAAGAGATGCTTCTTCATTTATATGAAATATAGGTGTTAGTGTGCTCCATGGAAAACAAAATTGGGAAAATTAAAGCCCACCTCATCCTTCTCCTTGCTCTAGGTTGTTCTCTGGGAGGTAATGAGGATTGTATCCCTATGGAAGCCTCAAACTATGGAAAATATCAAATGTTAATTATGTTCTATGGTTATTTACTATCAAGTCTCACTTACTTTGGTTTTTCCTTAGTATATCCCTACAAACCATGAATTTTAGACAAACTTGTTGGATTTTGGTACACTATTAGTAAAGGTTTGTGTGATTATGAAGTAAAATGAAATTTTTTGCCTACTCTAATTTCCATAGTGGTAGAATAGGATATATTTTAATCAATTTTGATGCAAACATTGATTTGAAAGAATGAAAACACTTTTACTTACAAAAAAAAATACAAATCCACTTCAAAGAAAATTCAAATTTATGTTTCTAAATTAGAATTAAAGGTGCTCTATAGACCAACCCAATATGAGGAGATGTCGTGATGTAGCATTGGGTGAAAGCAACAAAAAAAATTGTACAGACATGTGTACATCACAAAATATAATAATAATAATAATAATAATAATAATGAACAAAAACTAAAGAAGTACGTACATGTTCACATAACATCTTTAAATATATATATATATATATATATATATATATATATATATATATGTTTTATCATTTAATATGGATGAACTTAAAAGGTTGATATTGTGATAAATATTTGGGAAAAAAAAATCAAACCAAAATGAGAATGTTTGGAGAATTGGTATCTTTGAAAGATAAACTGTGAAGATTACACTAGATACAACTATTTCATAAATTCCACAATAAGTCAATTACAACATGCATTCAAAGACTTTAACTTGTGTAGTTGGGGAAACAAATTTATCACCAAACCACTCGATCTAGAATCCTTTGATGGAACTTTAAATTTAATTAAAATATAAAGTGGATGATTTTTGTAAGTTAATTTGTATTACGTCAAAATAGAAAATTACATCATTTCATCCATCACAGATCAACAAAGTACAATAAAAAACATTTACTACAATCTTGGTCTTATAATCCATGATTGATGATGGATTTTCCCTTTTCTCATTTTCCCTTGTGAACATCAATCCATTTCTAAGAGTTATTGGGAATAGATGTAGAGGAGACAATGATAACATTTCTTTGAAACAATTCCATTTCCATAAGTTCTTCATCATTTGTTGTTCCCTTACCACTATATGAGTGATTGAATTAGTGGATACATTTGTTCGCCTCATTGATAAAGCCAAAATCATAGTTGTTTCCCTTTCATTTTCAGTCAAAGGATGGGCCTCCTCAGTTGAGCGATGAAATGGCTCTACATGTGGTTGAGTTGAGTTTGTAGTCGTTAATCAGGCGGTAGGTATCCTATGTTGCTATATGTTGTCCTACTTGTGATCTAAAGTATTCCTAGATCTGTTTGTATCCTTTGGATCTTTCCATCCATGGCTCTTTTTCTTAGCATCTAGGTGGAGATGAATCTCATACACACAATTATTTTTTTCAACTTATTGATCGTAGTTTCTGTTGAAAGGTGTAACTAGTTTTGGTCTTCATAATGACATATAATTGTGATTTTATGTAAAGAGATGTAAATAAGAAAAATAAAATATTGTTATACTTGCTTTATGGGTTCCATAGCAAGAGATTTTATTTTTGAGTCAACACTCCCATTGAGAATCTTTAGGATTTTGTCATCTAGAATAAAAGATTCATTGTCATATTACACATTGCAAAGAGTTACACTTGTCTATGTATTATATTCCTCCAAGACCTTATCACTAACTCTCGCCAAGTCGACCTCAAATGAATGAAGAATCTAGAATATGAAGTCAGCTTCCCTACAAGAGATCAAGTCGGCCTAAAATACATGAGACAAAGTGTATATATAGTCTCACTCCTCCTCACTTGAAGTAAGAAATTACCTGAAGAAAAGAGTCAAGAAAAGAAGTGTGAAATAACCATCTAAAGAAGCCTCCGTACCTATGAAGTCAAGAAGAAGAAGAGCGAAGGAATTCAAGTATTTTTTTTGGATTAATTTGTCTCCTTTATATGAAGATAGCATAATCAAAGTGATCTAGAAGAAGTCGTAGAAACTACTGGATTAGACGTCTCTTAGATAAGTCAAGACAAGAAGTCTCTCTCTTGAGACTAGAAAGAAAGCGAAGACAAGCTAGGTTTTTGTGGCGGGGTGTCAAGTCTACAAGAAGAGACCAAGATTCAAAGAGAGCCAAGATTCATAAGAAAATAAGTCGAGCACAAGAATAGATAGGAAGTAGAGAAGCATCATCAAAGAAGAATAGGTTAGTGACAAAAGTCTCTAAGGACACTAGAATCAATGGTCATTGTCATGGTCTTGGTATTTGTCAATTGAATATATATATAAGAAGAATTTTTTTATTGGGTTTTCCTCTAAAAGAGTGAGAGGTTTTGGCCATGGCTAAGAAGCCTGCATACTGTGTCACTTGTCTTCAATTATTTGGTAATTGTATTTATGAAAGGAACACATTAATAATATGAAAAATATAAGACCATAACTAAGGAAATATATCACAAGAAATTATCAAGAAGAGAAATCTCCTTATTATTAATGCCCTAGATTTCTCAACATGATTTTAGAGCTAAGGTGTTCAAATTATAGAAGGGGAATTCAATCAACTCAAAGAACACCAAGCAAGATATCAATATCTTCATCACTAAAACCCTAGAAGAACTTCTGAGATCATCACTGATACATCACCAAAGAAGTGGAAGCTCTTCAAATCTAAGGAAGGCTAGATCAAATACATTCTTCTCATTATTGAAGCAAGAATCTCATTTGGAAAAATATCATCTTAAAGAAGGAATTCTTCCCTCGTCAAAGGAAGCACCTTCTCAAAAGGATCATCTGAAGAATCAAATTCATCATCATCAAGTTGAAGATGCTATATTCTCAAGTAAGTACCTTTTCGTATAATCTCGTAAAAATGACTTCATGTTTCAACGAAAACCATAAACTGGTTGGGATATCAAACTTCCTTGAATGGAAAAGAAGGATAGACATAGTCCTTGAAGTAAATGAAGTCATTGATCTTGTCCATGGGAAAGTCACCAAGTCATATGAAGAACAAGCATTATCTAAATACATGGAAAGGGATCTAAAGGCTCAAAAGATTCTCAAGGAATGTATCAAAGATCCTCTCATTTCCCATGCAACTGAGTTGAAGACATATAAAAAATTATATGATGAGTTGGTATAAAGTTTCTCTAAGAATACTATAGGAAGGGTCATATCACTTAAATCTAATCTATATAAATTGAAGGTATCAAAGGATTAAGGGTTATATTAATGCCTTTCAAAATCATTTCAAATAAAAACTCAATTACAAGATCTAGGAGAGATGGTATCTAATAAAGAAATGATCTTCATTATTCTCAAATCCCTTGACTTATAAATAAGGTAATATCATATCTACTAATGAAGAAGAGTTTATCCCATTCATCAAATTATGGTCTATATGCATAGAAAAGGAAGGGAGGCTAAAGAAAGTAAGTGAAAAAAGGTCAGATGAAAGGGATCAATTAGTAAAAATAAGAAAAGCGAAGTTTGGTCAATTTTTCCCTCAAAAGAAAAAGAAGAACATGGCTAAGGAATAGTGCTATAATTGTCACAAATATGGGAATTATAGAAAAGATTTTCCTAAAATGAACAATAAAAATAGAAATAAGGAAGAAGCCCATATTATCAAAGACAAGCCTGAGACAAAGAAGCTTAAGAAGAAGTGAAAGAATCTCTTTTGTTGTTGACAGCATTGTAAATAAGATAGGATGCATGGTAAAAGTAAGAGCTCTTGAAATATGATAAATGTCTTAAACAAATCCTATAAAAGTAACCTATGTACGGTATAGCTCTTAGAAACATTGTTGAAAAATTCAGTAATAATTATAGAAGTCATCTGGAAAAATGGTTATCATACAAAAGATAACATCAGCAAGATAAAGGATATACCAAATCCTCAAAGTTTCTCTGATGGAATCTTCAAATGAAAATATTCACTGATGAAGAGGAAAAGTAATTATTTATTCAAGAATTATAATCTTATGGAATTCATAAAATGATGGTGTGAAAACATAACAGTGAAGAAAAAGAACGAAATTTTTTCAAAGAAAGTTGTTGTAGGAAGTATGGATATCCCAAAGGAAAGATGAGGTATGTATGCTCAAATCTGATATTGTGAAAGTCTTGTCATATGATTACAAATAATATGGATCATTTCTCTTAAAAGGCATGATCGAAGAAGGAATATCCTCCCTCAAAAAGATGCACGAGTTGCATATTTATTAGATGAAATCAACATAATATGTCCTCATATGAAAACATGAGGTGTTCTTATTACAACTGAGGAACTCTAAAGCTCCTAGAAATAAAGAAAGGAAGGAAGATATCATGAATTTGTGAAACTATGATAAAGGAATTCAACATTCAAAGGACCAAGAATATTTGACTATGAAATCCCCGAGAAAGATATGAAGACTCGAACAAAAATATGGAAGAAGATGGAGACCCTTGACAATACATATCTTTAGGGAGATGTGTCAACATATATGTAGGATGTTGATGCCTACAAGAAGATGTCATGATGAAATACCATCACAAGAACATGTGGCAATGCTAGATGGAGACTAATTAATTACTTTCTAATTAAATGAAGGATTACATGACTAATGGATGAAAGTGATGGATGGTCTGTGCCCTATGAAGAAGTCCCCAATAGATGAAAACTTAGCAACTAGAAGAAAAATTCATGACATCAAAGAAAGAAGTTATCCAAGCAGTTGGTCCCTATTTTGAGAGGGAGCTTGAAATTTTTCTTACTTGGAAGAAACTTAGAAATTCCTAAGCCAAGAGGGATCTTAGGTACATTCTTTGTGTAGGAATGAGTAAATTCCTTGATGAAATAGATATGTCATCCCTAATTGAGAGGGAAATATAGACACATCATTTTGGTCTTCACCTAGGAATATAGAATGTGAAGATTGGGTAATCATTTGGCATCTGGTACTCTTTGAGGATGAGATAGGATAGCCAACAGAAGAGTCATTTTGGAGGATTGATATTCTTTAAGGGCTGGGGAATCCAAGATAAGAATAGTCCTCATGGGACATATATTAAGTACCCAGGTAGGGTATATTCTGAGAGAGCCAATGATAAGGGTGTCTATAAATCATTGGTCTCCCCAGCATTGTGCTCTGGTCATGTGGATAGAGTTGTTAGTCAAGTCCTTTCAATATAACAGTGCTCGTTGATATGATGCTAAAACAAATGGGTTACCAATCCGATTCTTCTTATGATAAATTATTTAGATTTAGAATGACCAAGTACCATTATGAATACCTCCCTAGTTAACGGGGAGTGTTGAAAAGTGTAACTAGGTTTAGTCTTCATAATGACATATAATTGTGATTTTATGTAAAGGGATGTAAAGAAGAAAAATAAAATATTTTAATACTTGAAACATGGATTTCATGAGCAAGAGATTTAATTTTTGAGTCAATAATCCCATTGAGATTCTTTAGGATTTTGTCATCTATAATAAAAGAGTCATTTTCATATTACACAGTGTAAAGAGTTACAATTATCTATGTAATACAGTCCTCCAAGACCTTGTCACTAACTCTCTCCAAGTTCGTGTAAAACGAATGAAGAACCTAGAAGATGAAGTTGGCTTCCCTACAAGAGATCATGCCAGCCTAAAATACATGAGATGAAGTGTATATATAGTCTCAATCGGCCTCACTTGAAGCAAGAAATTCAGTGAAGAAGAGAGTCAAGAAATAAGTGAGAGATAGCCATCTAAATAAGCCTCCATACCTACAAAGTCAAGAAGAAGAAGAGTGAAGGTATTTAAGTATTATTTTCAGATTAATTTTTCTCCTTCATATGAAGATAGTAGAATCGAAGTGATCCAGAAGAATTTGAAGAAACTACTGGTACTAGACCTTGCTTAGAGAAGTTGAGTCAAGAATTCTCTCTCTTGAGACTAGAAAGAAATGAAGACAAGCTAGGTATTTTGTGGTGGGGTGTCAAGTCTACAATAAGAGATCGATATTCAATGAGAGTCGAGATCCATAAGAAAAGAAGTTAAGCACAAGAAGAGATAGGAACTAAAGAAGCATCATTAAAGAAGAAGAGGTTAGTGACAAGGGCCTTAGAAAGACACTAGACTCAATGGTCATTGTCATGGTCTTGGTATTCATCAATTGAAGATCTATAAGAAGAATTTTCTAATTAGGTTTTCCTCTAAAAGAGTGAGAGGTTTTGGCCCTGGATGACAAGCCTACATATTGTATCACTTGTCTTCTATTATTTGGTAATTTTCTTGATGAAAGGAACACATTAATAATATAACAAAGATAATATCATAACCCAAGAAGTATATCACAAGAAATTATCAAGAATATAAATCTCCTTAGCATTAATGCCCTAGATTTCTCAATAGTTTTAGTATGCATACAGGAGAATCTTGTCTTTTTGTCTTCCTTTGGATACAATATGTTATTTAATTCTATGTAAAAATTCATGATACTCATGATTGTTCCTTAAGTATCCTTGTGAAAACCCCTTCTCTTTGAGATTGACTAATCCCTTACCATTAAAATTAAAAAATGACAAAGAATATTCACATTAAAAATAAACATAAAATTCCCTGAATGGGGTTCCCAACGCAAGATAGATGGGGGGCATGCAGCTATCGTTCCACCAACTATAAGAGAAGGGTGATGTGGCATTTCTTCCTTTATGATCAATTTAAAACACACATACAATCACATTGGTTCATCTATGTGCCATAACTATCTTACCACCCTATCAGTCATGTCACTTGCATTTGGTTTAATGATAGATTTTCCTAGAATTTCCAGTATCATTAGGTTTTTAACGCACCCCGTACTTGTTATAGAAACTTTTGGACACTACAACCCCGATCATACATATCCATAAACCAAGGGCTCCTAAGTCCCTAAAAGTGTTGCTTCACACCCTAGAGGAACAAAGTCAGCTGATTACATCATCTCCCAGAATTTCTCCACAGAAAACTGCTCATAACTGGTTAAAGCTGGACCATACAGACTGCCCAATGCAGAGGGTGTGATGCATCTCACCTGCTCAGTGTAAAAGGTGCG
Source organism: Pinus tabuliformis (assembly GCA_031772625.1). Taxonomy (NCBI): domain Eukaryota; kingdom Viridiplantae; phylum Streptophyta; class Pinopsida; order Pinales; family Pinaceae; genus Pinus; species Pinus tabuliformis. Next base: position 825,237,075 of record CM062815.1, read on the forward strand.
ATGCATACTTGAAAACCCTTCTGTAGGGTGGGATGGGTGAGACTAGACAAGTGGCAGAGACAGTTTGCAAGGTGGATTGTCATAGAATCTTCCCGAAACTTCTCCTGTGACACTTGCCTCTGTGAATTTGCCCAGGGATGAGTAAGAGATCATCAATCTCCAAATGGAATCAAGAACTATCAGAGAGAGGACACTAATCAAAATCTGAGAAGCTGACTCACCCCCCTACAATCATCTATATATGGATCCCTCATCCCAGAGATCCAGAGGCTGGAATTTTGTATTTTGTAAGGAAGTGTTGTTGGTTTCTTGGTGGAATATCATAGTGTTGGGTGATCTAAGCTTTTCATGAGGTGAAGAAGGGCTTTCATGCTAGAAGGATGACGCTAGGTCAGAACAATTGGTTTTAATCCTCTTTTCTATTCTTGATATTAATAAAGCTATTCAAGTTTTCCTCCACATTCTTGTATGTTTTGTGATATATGCATTTGTGTGGTCAATATATATCTGGTCCTATATTGTTTATGATTGTAGATCTTTGTTCTTCGATAGTGTTATGCTGCTTTGATTCCACAGGTGCTCTTTGAAGCTGGGTAGATGAAGGAAAAGCGGCAAGGATCTTCAGAAGGGAAAGGATCTTTAAATAAAAATTATTTATTAATTGAAATTTAATAAAATAAAATAAATAATAATAAATAAATAAATAGATGGTAAATAATAAATAAATAGATGGTAAATAATAAATAAAAGAAAAATAAATAAATTAATAAATAATTTATTAAAATAAAATAAATAAATAAATAATAAAATAATAAAACAAAATAAATAATATTTTATTGCAATTTAATAAAACTAATTTATTAAATTTATTAGTTATTTTAATAATTGATTATTTATTTATTTTATTAATTTATTAAACTAATCCAATTCAACCTTATAACTACATTTGACAACTCATAATTTACTTAATTAATTATATAAATTAATGCATATAATAATTTCTTCTTCTTAAATCATTTCTAAGCAAAGATCCCACCTATACAACATATCACATAATTTTAAATAACATATAATATAATATACTTATGAAATTAATTAATTTATTAATTTAATCCAATTTTTATTAATTTAATTTTCTCCCATTAAAATTATTTCAAAACAAACAACTCATAATAAATAATAAATTTATTTTATTACAATTTAATAAAATAAAATAAATAATAATAATAATAATAATAAATAAATAAATGGAATATAATAAATAGAAGAAAAATAAATAAATTAATAAATAAATAAACAAAATAAAAAAAATAAATTAAATTAATTTATTAATTTAACTTAATCCATAATTTATGCTAGTTTAAATTTCTTCATTTGCAATTATTTCAAAACAAATATCATTATTAGAAATAACATAAAAAATATTTACTTATAAGTCTTTTAAATAAAGCTTATTTATTAACTTATTTCAATTTTGAAATTTAAAATAAAATAAATATATAAATATATTAAAAAAAAAATTAAAAAAAAAAAATTAAATTGAATTAACTAATAATTAATTAATTTCATAAATGTAAATCTTCCAGCTGACATCATAAGCCAAGAGATATCTTTCTATTCCTCTATTAATAGCTTACTTTCTCGACTCTCTCTTCTCATAATTCAGATCTCATTGCCCTGATGATGGACTCACCTAGGTAGTCCGAAACGTCGGTTTCTTAAATTGCTCACAGGTTTTTCCATTAACAAAAAAAAAAAAAAAGAACCAAGTGCAAGACTAAGGTTGGTGTCCTTTGTTCCCCTCTTATCTACTTCTCATAAAGGAAAGTGAAAGTAGTTTTAGTTTGTTTGTTTCTAAGATAGCTACCAGTCTTAGTGGGACTAGCAGCTCCGAGTGGACACTAGATTTCCCGATAACAAAATGGAGACTCCGCTGGGGAACGAATAGGTTGTTTTCTTGTCTATATTTTTTTGCTTTATGAATTTACAAACGGAGCCTGAAGTTAACCCAGCTAGCCTTCGAACTACAATTTCTATGCAAGTGCAAAGTAGATCAATGTTGCTTCAGTCTATCTCTGGGTTTTGTTTATAAACTGAACAATTGATTTGAAAACATCCTAATTGCCCTAGTGGTGGCTCTAGTAACCTCATTAGATCAGCCCCTGTGATTTCTATTTACTGACTATCATTAGCTCAGCCTAAATCCCTGAACTAGGCTACAAACTGTGCCCCAGAACCAAGTTGAAGTCTCGTCCCTGGACCATCACACTTTCTCCTCTTGGGAATCTGGATGCATTGCACTTCCCATGTGCAGTGGGTGCGCTGCATTGCACTTTCCCTGTGTTTCAGGTGCGCTAATCAGAAAATACCTCTTCTGCTCTCAGATTTTGGTTTCTGTGTTCACTCTCTTCAGCTTTATTCAGGAGTTTTACTGTCTGTGATCAGTATACTGCTATAGAAACCCCCTTATTTTGCATGATTCCACCTCCATAGTACAAAGAATTGTGAATGTTTTTATGTATTATGCGCCATTTACAGTTCTCTTTTACAAGAAGTAACATAATCAAACTGTCATCTTTTGATTTGGAAGTGTTGCAAGTGTCATTTTTAGCCAAAGAAAAGAATTCTATTGTTCTTGATGGTCGATTATACATTTACTCTTGTATTTGATTTGAATTAGTATTTTTTCAAGTGTTGAAAGCAATTTTCAATTCAAAATTGCAAAGTGTCGTCATTAGCTTCCTTTCTTTTTGAAGAGAAATTTGTTAGTACTGTCGCTTTGAAAAGATAATTTAGATTTTTACTTGTTGGCTACTTGAATTGTTTATTGATTAAACAGTCGAGTACCACATTAATTTGTCAACCCGGGAAAGTTCTTTTATTTCAAAGGTGACCTCGTACTATATGTACTTAACTCTAAAAGCATTAAAAGTCGTAGTATACACAATTCTATTTTCTGTCAAACTCCTTACTCTATGTTATATCAGTTAAAATATATTGCAGAGATGAAATGAAAGCAGTTAACTAAGAATACAAATCTGCAAAGAAAAATAATGGCTGCTCTATTAGCAGAGGATCAGGACCCTATCCTCAGGGTAAGGATTTTCAGCACCTGCCCCTGTAACCAAATTGCCAATACACACTGCAATTCCTAATCACTGGTGAAGTACTCTTTTACAATATCGAGCAGCTAACAAAACATAGTATCAGCAAAAGGAAATTATCAGAGGTAATGCTACAGAATTCAAACACACTCACACACTAACAAAAAATAAATGGGTGAATCTTGTGAAGAAGGTGGGCCCTGTCCCTCTCACAAGATTCCCCAGAACAAAGATGCTGAATTCAATGCTCAGAACAATCTTTTATTCATCTGCCAAAATGTCCAGTTACAATGAAGATTCAGACTTGCTTTTGTTTTCCAAAATTTCCCTTACAACTTGTTTTCTTTCCCCCTTTCCCCCCTGTTCTAATGTAGATGTCTCCTCTTTATAGAGGAGACATCTATTACAATAGACCGTCATGGTTCATTCAGTTTAACCTTTTTGTCAAAAATAAGAAATCCATCCTTGTTACAGGATGTCGTTACAACAGTGTGATGGTGTATTCTTTCTTGGGTCTCTTACTGTTACACAGCTAGTAAACGAACCTCAACTGTCTTCTTGGAATCCTCATACTATCCTTTGCCGCTTCACCATTGTTGCAGATTTAGTAAACTCATGATGTTCCTGGTGTTTCAGCAACTGTAACTGTGTTTTACCCTTTCTGGACAGTTTTTGATCGTGCTGTGTCAGCATGGACTCTGCCGATCTTCTGATAGTTGTTGTTTCCGTGTTATGAAACCAGCTCAAGAAAAGATAGAAAAGATAGATCAACGCCTTAGAATTTAGCCTCTTCGAGGGGGCAACCTCCTTTACATTACATAAATGAACAATTCTTGGATGATACAAATGACAAAACCTCCTTTCTATATATAGGAGTCTAAGGAGTCACAATATAATCCAGCCGACCTAACAATAATAATATAAAGCCACAAAAATAACAATAGAGGGATTCTATGGGGCACAGAAATAATAATATGGGGGTAATAGGGGCACAACAATATAAATAAGGGGTATAACTACAATAGTAATGGGGTAATCACTAGTATTATAGGGACCCAACATGCCCCTCTCCTTCAAAAAAGTGTTGTCCTCAACGCTTGAGTAGTTCTGGATACTTCTGCATAAAATTCTCATCCTCCCATGTGGAATCTTCAGTGGATAAGTTCTTCCACTTGATAAGATACTCTGAAATTGATCGATTTCGTAGCTGTCGAGTTCTTGTTTCTGTGATTGCTTCTGGTTCCAATATAATTTTTCCTTCCTCGTCAAGTTCTGGCAATATTGTTTGAACTGGGAGCTTGTCATCTATAACCTTCTTTAAACATGAAACATGGAAAACTGGGTGCAATCGAGAAGCTGCAGGAAGCTCCAATTTGTATGCCATAGTACCAATCTTTTCCAACACCTTGTACGGACCATAATACTTTGGATATAATTTATTATCCTTCTTAGCTTGCTTTAGGGACATTTGCTTATATGGTTGTGGCCGTAGGAATACCCAATCACCTACATCAAAACTTCTTTCACTGCGATGTTGATCTGCCTATTGTTTCATTATATTTTGTGCCAACACGAGGTTATCCTTTAAGAGTTGGAGGACTTGTTTTTGATGTTCGATGTGATGTTCCACTACTTGAACCTTAGAATTTTCTCTTAAATATGATGTGATTGATGGCGGTTGGTACCCATAAAGTGCCATAAATGGGGTCATTGTTGCTGTATGGAAGGACGTGTTATACCACCATTCAGCCAGAGCCAACCATTTGACCCATTGTGTCTGTTTATCAGATACAAAGCAACGAAGATATCCTTCCAAACATTTGTTTACTATCTCAGTTTGCCCATCAGATTGAGGATGATAAGATGAGCTATGAGCTAACTGAGTACCCAGACAAGAAAATAATTCTGTCCAAAAATTTCCAGTGAAAATGGGATCTCTGTCACTTACAATAATCTTTGGGTTTCCATGTAGCTTTTGAATTGTTTCCATAAATGCAGTAGAAACTGTACTGGCTTTAAATGGATGTGATAATGCACAAAAGTGTGCATACTTGGTAAGTCTGTCAACTACCACCATGATGACACTCTTTCCCTCAGACTTGTGTAAACCTGTGATAAAATCCATTGAAACCTCCTCCCAATGTTGGCTTGGAATGGATAAAGGTTGTAATAGACCCGGTGTCTTAATTGTTTCAACTTTATTTTGTTGTCAAACCAAACATTCCGCCACAAACTTTTGAATATCTGATTTAAGGCCATCCCAAAAAAATTCCTTCTTAACCCTGTGGTAAGTTTTTAAAAATCCTGAGTGCCCTCCTAAGGGAGAAGTGTGCAAATCCATAAGAATCTTTTGTTTTAGCTGGGAATTCTTATAGAGGTATAAGCGATCTTTGTACCATAACGAATCATTTTTCCAGCTAAATGTATCAGAAGTACTGGAATCTTGTTGTAGCTTTCGAATAAGTGCCCACACTTCTTCGTCATTTTTCCATTCCTCCTTTGCTTCGTTTATCCAATCTGGTTGGATAATAGAAATGGCACACAACAATGCTTCCATATCCTCATCCTTTCTTGAGAGTGCATCTGCCACCACATTTTGCTTCCCTTTTTTGTAGATGATTTCAAAGTCATAACCCAACATCTTTGTGACCCACTTTTGTTGCTCTTTAGAGGATAATCTTTGTTCTAAAAAGTATTTAAGGCTATCATGATCCGTTTTTACCTTGAAGTGTCTTCCCATTAGGTAGGGTCGCCATTTCTTAAGTGCATGGAGTATTGCCAACATTTCCTTCTCATAAATAGCTTTGCTTAAAAACTTTCCCTTGATTGGACAACTTTCAAAAGCAATGGGTCTTTCATCTTGCATTAGAACAGCACCAATTCCATTTCCTGAAGCATCACATTCCACAATAAAGGTTTTTGTGAAGTCCGGTGTAGCTAAGACCGGTGCTTGGCACATTGCCTCTTTAAGATGTTTAAAGGCCTTTGTTGCTTCCGGAGTCCATGAAAATGAATCTTTCTTCAATAATGTTGTTAGAGGTGCTGCTATTCTCCCATAATTCTTAATGAACTTGCGATAATACCCTGTCAACCCAAGAAATCCTCGCAGATGCTTTATGGATGTGGGGATTTTCCATTCCTTAATGGCTTTAATTTTGCTAGGGTCTACCTTAACTCCTTCATGAGATACAATATGACCCAAATATTCCACCTCTTGGACTCCAAAGAAACATTTGGATCTTTTTGCATATAATTGTTTCTCCTCCAATAGTTGTAGCACCTTGTCAACATGTTCAACATGATCCTTCCAAGACTTGTTGTAGATTAGTATATCATCAAAAAATACTAACACAAATTTTCTAAGGAATGGTTTGAAAATTGAATTCATCAAACCTTGAAATGTTGAAGGTGCATTGGTAAGGCCAAAAGGCATGACCAAAAATTCATAATGACCCTCATGAGTTCTAAATGCTGTTTTCGGAATGTCTTCAATCTTCATTCTGATTTGATGATATCCCGAACGAAGATCCAACTTGGTGAAGTAAATTGATCCATGCAATTCATCCAGTAATTCATCAATGACAGGAATGGGGAACTTATCTTTAATAGTGAGCTTGTTGAGCTCCCTATAATCTGGACACATGCGCCATGATCCATCCTTCTTGTGCACCAATACTACTGGAGCTGAGAAAGAACTTTGACTCGGTTGAATTATACCAGCCTCTAGCATTTCTGCAACCATACGTTCAATTTCACTTTTTTGGACATATGGATATCTGTACGGCCTGATGTTTGGAGGAACACTTCCTGGAATCAGATGAATAGCATGATCATGATCACACATAGGTGGGAGACCTTTGGGAGTCTCAAATACCTTGGAATGATTGTCCAGGACTTTTTGGAGATCTGGAGAAATAGATGATTCCAATGTGGGAACATCTAGCAAACATAATTGTGCAATTACACCTCTTTGCTCCTTTTTTAGAAGCTTTGTCATGCCATTAGAGCTGATTATCTTTCCTGGTTTCCCTGCAATACCCCTTAATTCAACTTCCTTTCCTTCCATAGAAAATTTCATGAAAAGTTCTTGAAAATTAAAAGCTATTGTACCCAAGGATTGTAGCCATTGGACTCCTAGTACAACATCAACACCTCCCATTGGAATGGAAAGCATTGGGCTAGTCAATACATATTCTCCCATGGATAGCTTGATATTATGGCACTTTCCAGAACAATTTATTGTTCCTCCATTTGCAATCATCACTTGACACTCTGGTGCTGGATATAGGAAGCAATTCAATTCTTTTGCTACCCTACAATGAATAAAATTGTGGGTGCTTCCTGAATCAATCAACACTATTACCTTTTTCTTCTTGATTTGTCCTTCTATCTTGATGGTTTGAGGAGTGGTAATTCCCGCCAATGCATTACAAGATATGGTTGGATTTATTTGTTCTTCATCTAGGCTTTGTTCCTGGAATATATTCTCTTCTTTTGACCTTTCTTGCTCCTTTTCTTCTTCCTCTTCACAATCTATGTAGAATAATTTCTTCTCAGCACACTTATGACCTTTTGTGTATTTGCTATCACAATTGTAACAAAGCCCTTTTGCTCTTTTTCTTCCAATCGTTGTGGTGTCAACCTTGTAGGTTGTGGAAGACTATGGGCAACAACACTTCCGTCTTTATAGTTGTGAATGGTATGCTTCCTAGTTGCCATAATTTTGCTTTCCATTTTTCTTGCTAACCTGAATGCCTTCTCTAATGAATCAGGTTCCCAAAGGCGCACATCATGTTGGATATTATCCTTTAAAGACCCTATGAACACATCAATCCTATGCTCCTTTGGAATATCTTTTACCCTTATGTTCAATTTTTGGAACTCCTCAATGTGCTCCATTATTGAACCCTTTTGTTTGAGACTTATCAATTGGCTAAAAAAAGTGTTGCTTTTTGTATCCTCATAATGTGCTATCAATTCTTCCATAAAAATTGCCCAAGTGATAATTTTTTTACGAGAACAAAGCCATTGATACCATACAAACTGATTTGGTTCCAAATATAAAGTTGCCATACGTAACTTTTGTGTGTTTTGCACATTATTGAGATCGAAGAATTGCTCCATCTGTAATATCCATGTGGCGGGATCCTTGCCATCAAACTTCCTCATATCGATTTTTGGAATGTGGTGATTCTTCGATCCAACATTAGCGTCTATGGAATCATGATTAACATTTCTTTTGTTCTCATCATGAGTTTCCTTTACTACCTTTTCACCATTAGTAAGTATTTCTTGTAGAAAATTAGTCAAATCTGTCTTCAAATCTGCCATGCCTGTCTTCAAATTTGTGTTCAAATCTATCTTCAAATTGTCCATCTTAGCTTCCACACCATTTATCTTAGCTTCCACGCCATTTATCTTAGCATCTGTTAACTTTTGTGAGCGTGACATTTGTTGCACTTGTTCTTGTAATTTTGATATATCATGTAGCATTTCTTCCTCTTCTTCATGAGTCATGCTAGAGATTTCAAGTTCCTTACTAGATGTTTGCATTTTCTTTCCTTGAGACATCAGTTACCAATAATAATGCTCTACTATGCCCTTTGAATTCCTTCAAAATAAATTTTCAAACCAAGCTTAAGCAAAAATTAAAAAAAATCTACACACCTTTTTTCACTTTGTAGGAGCTCGATATTGCCTCTGATGTATCTCTGTACTTTCCAGTCATCTAGTTCTGAACTTGTGACCTGTAGTAGCTCTCTGTGTCCTCTTTCCAATGCCACAAGTCTGACCCAAATTGGATTTTCCAAGGAAGAGTTATGCGAAATCTCCCACAGTGACTTGATTATAGTCTAGTTCAGTAGAGCTAACTTGTACGACGTGCCACGAGTCACTGTTTCGACCTTTGGATCTAAAAACACCCACAAGAAACTACAGTCCGTCCTCTTTCTACACCATCTTACGAAATTTCAATCTGATCCTCAGAGAGAAAGTTATGACGATTTTCCCCAGGTCACCTGTTTTGAATGTAATTCAGGAGTCTGCAAAAAGACCAACTTCCTAAGATCATATCTCCGAAAATATCATGCGCAAAGCTCTGAAATTTGGACCCAAGGGTCAGCGCCGATTCTTCTCAAATGGGTTTTTTTTGCGACTTCTAAAACGTCACAGAAAAAAAGTTATAGTGAACATACCACGATGACCTGTTTGGAGCAGCGAAACCCTAGAATCCAAAGCTCTGATACCAAATGTTATGAAACCAGCTCAAGAAAAGATAGAAAAGATAGATCAACGCCTTAGATTTCAGCCTCTTCGAGGGGGAAACCTCCTTTACATTACATAAATGAACAATTCTTGGATGATACAAATGACAAAACCTCCTTTCTATATATAGGAGTCTAAGGAGTCACAATATAATCCAGCCGACCTAACAATAATAATATAAAGCCACAAAAATAACAATAGAGGGATTCTATGGGGCACAGAAATAATAATATGGGGGTAATAGGGGCACAACAATATAAATAAGGGGTATAACTACAATAGTAATGGGGTAATCACTAGTATTATAGGGACCCAACATTCCGCTTGTCATTTCCGGTGTTCCAGTTGTTGCAAAATAACATTTTCCCTGCTTTAGATAGTTGTTGTTGCTGGTGTTGCAGCAACTGGTAGTGTTGTTTCTGGTGTTGCAGCAACTACAAACTATAATTTCTATAGACTTTAGACAGTTCAACGGTTACTTAGCAACTTGGTTAGCTTCTCAAAGATTAATTATAAAGATAACATGAATATGTAATGAATGATTAAACATATAGTAATGAGGAGAGTTACTTCATACCTTGGAATGATTGGGTCATTATATAATCAAGGCTTTCAACTTATGGACTGAAGAGGGTAATATTATAGCAAAAATACAAGGTCAAAAGTGGTCAATTTGGAGTCCTAACATCCTCCCCAACTGAAAGGGTTGCATGTCCTCATGCAATTCTTACACTGAATCTGAGTCGGAGTACTAGGATGAAGAGTGTAAATTACTGATACAGTAGCTATGGAAAGTGTTATCAAACCTGTCTCTGAACCCACAGACACTCTCTAGTTGCCTCCATGCTGCCACCTCTTCCTTTTTGGATGATCTAAATTGACCCTTGTATTGTTGACCAGATAACCATAAGAGGGGAAATTTAAATCTGTAGCCAATCCATTTTTCAGCACATTGTTCCATACATCTAACATAGTAAGGTACCCTTTAAATTGCTGTCTGTAGATTGGACAAATTGTAGGGATGATACTCCTGTCTTTCCTTGGGACAGTTTTCCCAGAATAGGTTGTTGGCTTTAATAGCCAAAGATGCCTTTGTTTTCACATAGTGTTGGCAATCTCGCAAGAACACTGCTTGTAGTTGCCTAATGTGATCAGTCATTCCAGGTTCACTTAAAATTCTTTGGTGCTGTGCAATGAAGGTAGCTGCATTTTGGGGTTCAGCCCTAATCCAAAGGAGGCAGTTCTGTTCATTGTGTTGTGCTGAGATGAAAACGTTTTGCCAAGTGAGTTGGTTAGCTAGAAAGGAAATGAAAGCTTTGAGTTGTATGTCGCCAACAAGAGGGAGTATATTCATTTTTCTGTCTTCAGACAAAACTTCGTTGTGGAGATAAAGCTCACACAACAAATTCTGATCATTCTTGGGTGCTTCTGCAAAGGTTTCAATAAATTGTTCTGATGTAATCACCTGATGAGGTCTACCATCTCTAACTGCCTTTATCTGTAAGAATGTTAGTCGTTCCCTCAAAAATGCTGCATAGTTGAAAGAAGGTTTTCTTGTAGCAAGTATTCTTTGAACCAAATCGAAAATCTGGGATAGTCTAGCTTTTAGTTCCTTAATTTCTTTGTACTGAGCTCTAGACTGCTCAAGTGCTTCCCAATTCTTATTTGCATAATTGAACCAGATTCTCTTTTGCTATTGGAATGCTTTCCCTTGTGACAGCTCATATTCTTTCCACCATATTCCCTTTAATTCTTGAAAACTATCGGTCTCTATGCATGCATCACTGACAAAGGGAGATTTAGTTTGTGTATAGGCATCAACAAGAATTTTCCGTTCTGTGATAATTTGAGTAGGTCGGGGTGGTTCTATGTCTTCTTGTCCATTTCCTGCTGATTCTTGTGTAATAGCCAATTCTTTTTCCTCTTGTTCCATAACAATTTGGGTAGGCCGAGGTGATTCTATGTCTTCTTCTCCATTTCCTGCTGATTCCTATGTAACAGCCAGTTCTTCTCTTTCTTGTTCTGTAATTTTTGGGGAGCCTGCTGGTTCTTGTGTTGCAGCAAGTTCTTCTACTTCTTTCTTTAAACTTTTTGGAGATCCTACTGGTTCTTGTGTTACAGCAGGTTGCTCTATTTCCACCTGTATAGCTTTTGGAGAGCCTGCTGGTTCTTGTGTTACATCAGGTTGCTCAGTTTCCTCCTGCACAGTTGTTGGAGAGCCTGCTGGTTCTTGTGTTACAGCAGGTTGCTCAGTTTCCTCCTGCACAGTTTTTAGAGAGCCTGCTGGTTCTTGTGTTGCAGCAGGTTGCTCTATTTCCTCTTGCACAGTTTTTGGAGAGCCTGCTGGTTCTTGTGTTGTAGCAGGTTACTCTATATTAGCAGAGGGTTGTGGTGGTTCTGTTTTTGCTTCTGCAATTTGTGTAACAACATGTTCTTTCATTTTAACTACAACAGTAGAAGGTTCTGGAATGACTCCAGTCACTAGTACTGCAGTTATCTTGTATTCTGCTTGAATGTAGAGCTCACCACACTTAGTGCACACATATTCACTCTCTTTACTCTTCTCCGTTGTAGATGCTACCCGTGCTAAAATGTGTAGGTTGCGTTCATTTTGATAAGCTTCTTTGACCCTTATTATTTCCTCCTGATAATCCTGAATTTGGGATTTCAGAAATTCAATTTCTTCCTGCAGGGCAGATATGGTAGGTTGAGCTTGTGGAACTGCAGGTTCCAGTGGAGGCAGACGTTGTGTTTCAGCATTCATTTGAACATTTATACCCCCAACAGGTGGTTCTTGTGTGTCACATGGCGGGGTAGTGGCTGTTTCTTGTGTTGCAGCCACTTGGCCAATATTACCTTGGGTTTCGACAACTAGTTCTTGTGTGACAGCTGCCTCAAAAGATAATGTCACGAAACTGTGAACACTCTGCATCTCAGCCCCAGAGGGTGAGGAAGGGGAGTGTTCAGGGTTGGTGGGACTACGGGTTCTTAACATGATGGGTGGAGAGCTAGGGAGAGTGGGGCTAGGGGGTTCAGCTGTTACAGACGACCGAGTCCTTTGCTTGGGTAGAGAAGCAGGGAATTCAGATATTTTTCTTTTTCGGCTAGCTTTCTTTAAAATAGGGGCAGTGGCGGAAATAGCAGCTACCTTGACCGAAGCCCTAGTTCTTCTTCTTTTCAGTGGGGTTTCATTTTTTTGCTGCTTCTTTCCTTTGAGAAGGGTAATAGGGATGTTATCATCAGAGTCTTCGGTAGAAATACCAAGTATGGGAGTGGATGGGTCGGTTTTATTGGGGGATGGAGTTGTTTGCACAGGTATTTCTACTGTTGATTGTACATTTTCAGCAACTTGTGGAGAAGTTTTTTCAGTTTGTTGGGGAATTTCTTGGGGTATTTGCTTTGAAGTATCCTCTATTTGCTGAGGAATTTCTTGGGGTATTTGCTCTGAAGTATCCTCTGTTTGCTGAGGAATTTCTTCATCCTGCTGAGGTATGTCGTCAACTTGGTGAGGAATTTCCTCTTCCTGATGAGGAATTTCCTGCTCTGGCTGAGGGATTTCTTCCTCTTGGTGGGGATTAATGAGGGGAGGGGGGTTATTTAAGGAAAGGCCTTTATTTATCAATAACTGGGCTAGACGGTGGTGTTTCAAGGAATGGAGCGGACGCTTTGCGTTGACAGTGTAACGTGACATATTTTTAAGACATCCTAATAGATAGTATGGCATATTTATCAACTGACCATGCCTCAAGTGATTCAACAAGACAAAATCGTGCTGGTAAATTACCTGGTACCAGCCTTCGCACGTCACGTATTGCTTTACAAACTCAGCGACTTTCGGTCATGGTTGAGGCAGTGATTGAAGTGCTACGCCTCTGCCCTTGGGTTCCACCTGCTCGCCTGGTTGAAGAAAATCCTGTTGCGTATTGAGGATCAGATGCTTCCTACTGAACCAGCGCGTGCCATTAGCTGGTAGCCTGGTAGCTTGGGCTATGACTTCCTCTGTGACTAAAATTTGTACTCCGTGAACGACGAAAAACCCCTCTGTTAAATTGCATGCAAACTCAAGGACTTGCTGTGCGTCGAAATCTGGAAGTCTTCTAAAATAATCTAGCCATCCCGCTTGCAGGAAGATTTGGTAGGCCTTGGGATAGAGCTCAAGAAGTGTTGTTGTGCCATGTTCGTATGTGATGAGATTTCCTCCCATAGCTGCTGTTTCGGTGAGAATTCTCAGTACAGAGCCGAGTTTCCGAGTTCAGTCTAGAGTAAACCGTTGCAAATGGTAACATGACATGATGAGGTGACTTTTACATATTATCGGGAGAGTTAAGGGCGCGGCAGTTGGCGTGCTATACAATTATGACAGTGCTTTGGTAATCCCCCCCCAAAAGCTACGACTAAGTGATATGATTGGAAGTACAATTATTCGGTAGTCTTATCAACGTCTCCACATTAACTATTATTTAATATCCATGCATAATCATGCGTACCTTTATATTTTACCTTTTTAGTTGCTGCGTCGAAAAGTCTTATCTTGTATTTTGCTGGATTAATAATGATGAAAGCGGGTCTAACAGTATGAGAATACCGACGGTTTTTATTACTGACGGGAAGTAATAGTGGAGGATTGTAATCATCATAGTGTATGGCTGGTTCTTTTGGTAGGAAATGGTATGTTTTATGCAAATAATAATTCATTTCTTGGGAACTGAAGTGGAGAAACTGGTTCTCTTTTTAGTATAAATGAGAGAAATACTAAAAAAGGCATTACTGCATCAGGAAGTGGTGTTGCAGCAACGGGAGTTGGTGTTGCAGCAACGGGAGTTGGTGTTGCAGCAATGGGGAGTGGGTTGCAACAACAAGAAATGGTGTTGCAACAACAAGAGTTGGTGTTGTAGCAACGAGAAATGATGTTGCAGCAACAAGAGTGGTGTTGCAGCAACGGGGAGTTGGGTTGCAACAACAGGAAATGGTGTTGCAGCAACGGGAAATGGTGTTGCACCAACGGGAGTTGGTGTTGCAGCAACGGGAAATGATGAAAGACTGATTTATGGTCCAAAAAACGTTCCCAAGTCCGCAAAGTGATTCTTTTGAAGTTTTTGTTCTGAGCCATTTTCCAAAACTAAGATCTGCAAAATAATGAATTGTAATATGGCAACCCTTAGCAGGGATTATTAGTTGAAAAGAATATCTAATCTAAAAAATAAATAAATGAACAGAAAATTAAGTGCCTTGAGGGACAGCAAGTTCCCCCAGGAAAGCATAGTGTATATCTGCCATGCAAGTAGCTTTAAAATCTTCTTTAGAAACAGGTCGCTGATACAAACGGAGTTGATACCCATTCACTAGTAGTGGTGTTCTACTATCATCAATCGTTAAAATTCTGACTGTCCCATTTGAAAAAACAACATCTACTTCATAAGGCCCTAACCACCTTGTTCTTAACTTACCTTGGAAATTCTCAAAAAGGGAGTCATAGAGTAGAGCCCAGTTACCTTTCTGGAACTGCTTTTGCTTGATGGTTCTGTCATGCCACCTACTTCTTTGTTGTTGTATCATGGTTGTTTGATGGATGGCATCCAGTCTCTTCTCATCCAATTCCTGAAGCTGCTACAACCTGGCTGTCTGTGCATTATTCAAGTCAAGGTTAATAGCTAAAGCAGTTCTTAATGTTTTGATTTCAAACTCTACAGGGAAAACAACATTTTTTCCAAAAACTAATTCATAAGGTGAAAAGCCCGTAGTATTCCTCCAAGTAGTTCTATAGGCCCATAATGCCTCAGGCAACCTTTGAAACTAGTCCCTTCTATTCTCCTTTATTGTTTTTGTCAAGATGGCTTCTATGACTTTATTGGTGCTTTCTACCTGCCCATTTGCCTGGGGGTGATAAGATGTAGTCATTTTGTGCTTAATACGATATTCCTAAAGTGTATCCTTGAAGCCATGAGAGTTGAAAGGAGGTCCTCCACCCGTGACTACTTCTCTAGGCAATCCAAACCTAACAAAGATCTCTTCAAATAGAAATGTTAGTACTGATTCTTCATTAGCTTTAAGGAGTGCCTTAGCTTCTACCCATTTAGTCATATAATCTGTGCACACTAATATGTACACTCTTTGATTGGATGGGGGATTAATGGGACCTATAAAATCTAATGCCCATCTCTCAAAAGGTTCGAGAATTACCTGGGGTTTGAGTGGCATTTCATCCCTGTGATTAGGCTGGCCCATTCTTTGACAGCTATCACAGGCCTTCACATATTTCCTTGCATCTTTGAAGAGTGAAGGCCAATAATAACCCATTCTGAGTACCTTGTGTGCTATTCTTTTATCTGCAAAATGCCCTCCACAAGGGCCATCGTGAAAAGCTTTTAACACATCATAAATTTCATCTTCACCAATGCATCTCCGGATTTCCTGATCGAGTCCTGTGTGGAAAAGACACCCGCTTATCTAGCTGTACCTAGCACTTTACTGAATGATCTTTCTTTTTTCCCTGTGTGACAGGTGCGATGGTAATTTTCCTGCAACTAAATAGTTGGCAATGTCTGCATACCAAGGTGAGTGAGCAGATACTACAAATAAATATTCATCAGGAAAAGAATCATTTACTGGAATATTTTCATCAGTTTTTAATCGAGAAAGGAAATCAGCAACTACATTTTCTTTTCCTGGCCTATCTACAATTGTGATGTCAAATTCTTGTAATAATAATAACCATCTGGTAACTCGAGCATTTGTAACTGATTTATTCATTAGATATTTAATGGTCGAGTGATCAGTATGCACAAAAGTAGTGTAGCCAGTAATATAATGTCGAAACTTATTGATAGCATAAATGACTGCTAGGAATTCCTTCTCAGTGACTGTATAATTTAGTTCAGCTGGTGTCATATTCTTACTGATAAAATAAATATCATAGGGAAGACTATTTTCTTCTTGTACCAAGACAACTCCAATTGCAGTATCTGAGGCATCAGAGGATATATGAAAGGGTAGTGCCCAATCAGGTCCTCTCAAAATGGGAGTTGTAGACAACTGATGTTTAAGTTCATTAAATGCTTTTTCACAATCATCATTCCACTTAAATTCAACATTTTTTGTTAATAAGACAAATAGAGGAGAAGCTATTTTGGAAAAATTCTTGATAAATCTTCTATAGTATCCCGCATGTCCTAAAAAACTTCTTACATCAATTTCTGTTTTAGGGATAGGGAGAGTCTGAATTACCTGTATTTTGGCTGGATCGACTTGAATTCCTAGGAATGAGATGAAGTGACCCAATACAATACCTTGATTCATCATCATATGAAATTTTTCAGTTCTTAAGGCAAGGTGTGCTTCTATACATCGCTTAAGTACTTTTTCAAGGTTCTGCAGTGCATCCTCAAAAGTCACTCCATAAGGAGTAAAGTCATCCATAAATATTTCTAAGGAATCATTTAGCATATCAGAAAAAATCCCTATCACTGCTCTTTGAAATGTTGTTGGAGCATTACATAGACCAAATGGAAGAACCCTGTAAGCAAAGGTCCCCCATGGGCTAGTAAACGTGGTATTGTCCTGGTCTTGGGGTGCAATCTTAATCTGATTGTATCCACTAAATCCGTCCAAAAATGAAAAGAATTTCTTACCTGCAAAATTATCTAATACCTGATCAATGAATGGTAAAGGGAAATGGTCTTTCTGGGTGGCTTTATTTAGAGCTCTGTAATCCACACATACTCTCCATTTTCCATTTTTCTTGGGTACAATTACAAGTGGGGAAATCCACTCACTATCAGATATAGGATATATAAATCCTGCATTCAACAGTTTTTGAAGTTCTTCCTTCACAATTTCCCTTAACTTGGGATTCATCCACCGCTGGGGTTGACAGACTGGGCGGGATCCTTCTTTAATATAAATGTGGTGGGTGCATAGCTCGGGAGAAATCCCCTTCATATCTGTATGATCCCATGCAAATGCTTCTTTATTCTCCCGAAGTAACTTTATTAACTGTTGTTTTTCATTATCAGTTAATTTAGGATTTATATTTAATGTTTTGCCAGGCTCAATTTCTATTGTTGTACTTTTGGAGGAGCTTCCTGCTATTGTCTGAGATAAATTTTCAGTTTTCAGGTTCTGCTGAGATTCAGATTCCAAGATTTCAGTGAAGTGATTATGCATTTATGGGCTGACCGAAGAAGGTTCAGAAATGAAGCTACTGATTAATTCATCTTCGGTAGAATCTTTGAAAGTTAAAGCTTGTCCGATAGTCAAGATAGGTTGGGTTTCTTCATCCTCATAATCTACCCATACAGAGTTGTCATTATTAATCATGGGTGTAGCATGAGGATAAAGGGTAAGCTGTTTGGTTTCCTGCCCATTAGAGATGGTCATTGATCCTGATCTACAGCTGATGAAAGCATCTGTTGTAGCTAGCCAAGGTCTTCCTAGAATCAGTGGATGACCCCCCAACTTTGTTTTAGTTTGTAACACCACAAAATCAGCTGGGTAATTCCAGGATTCTACAGAAATTATTAGGTCTTCAATGACTCCTTCAGGTTTAATTGTAGAGCGATCAGCCAGCTCTAGAATGGTTGGAGTTTCCCTAATAAAGTTTTTTAACTGTAGCAATTGTGTTGTTTCAAGCGTCATAATGTTTATTGCAGCACCCAAATCTACTAGAACTTTAGAGACAAAAGTTTTTCCAACCTGAACTGTTACTGTAGGGTGACCAGGGTCACCATATTTCACAGGAGGATCTTTTTCTGTCATTAAAGCAGTCAGTTCTCCCATCACATGAACTGTGAGGGGGTCCTTGGCTTTTCTTCCAGGTTTTTTTATACAGATATCTCTAACAGTCCTAGCATAAATGGGAACATCTCTTAGTGCTTGCAACAATGGAATTTTAACATATAAATTCTGCATTTCGCCTAAAAGGTTAAAAGCAGGTTGCTCAGGTGTTTTGGTGAGAGCCAGTCGTTCAGGGAATGGCGGATCTGTTGTTTGAGCATTGTTGTTAGATGTTGATTCAACTATTTCAGCATTATTGTTAGCTGGTTTTTCTTTTCCAACTTCCTCTTTATCAAAGTCAGTAATGTCATCAATGATGGGTTCAACAATTCTCCCTGAACAAAGATGGATATCGTAACATTGCATAGGGGAGACAGGCTGATTTTGAACATCAATTACTTGCAGAGCTTTATTGTTATTTGGGTTGGGGTTAGGTTGCACAGGTAGCTGTGGTCTAATTGCTTGGTTATTCGGAGGAGTATTGGATGGTAAGGAAAGAGATTGTTGATGCTGAGGAAATGGCATCTGCTGGGCTACCCAGTTCGGATTCCATTGATTAAAATACGATTGCTGGGGAGCCCAAGGATTCCACATGGTAGGATCAGGAAAAGGAAGACTTGGTTGCTGCATGGGTAGAAAATTCATTGTATTAAAGGGTGGGTACTGCATTTGGTTCATGGGTGGGTAATTCGTTTGAAAATGAGAATGATTATTCCAACGACTAAATGTTGTGTTAGAATTCATACCTTGTCTTTGTGGCCATTGCCTCCTCTGTGTCATCAGGTACACTGCTTGAGCCTCTTCTTCAGTTGACTGCAGTGCTACTTTTATTCCCGGCAGAGAGGGGCATTGCTGGGTCTCATGGTCCTTTTCACAGATCGTGCAGACGGGTACCTTATCTAGTGGGCATTCCCTGAGTGGGTGTTTTTCTCTGTATTTAGAACAAAAAATAGCTAGGGCAGCTTCTGCTTCAACTTGTTTCTTTTTTACCTGCAGAGCATCAATTTGTGAAGCAAAAGAGCTTAACATTTCAGTTTTAAATTCTTCCAACAAATTACATATTTCAGCCCTTTTTGTTCCTCCACTTGCTGACTTCTGGACTCTTGAATATATGTTGTCCCTGCTTTTTGGTCTGCTTACTGCTCCTCTTAAACATCTCATATAGAGGTTGATAATTTCATCAAATGGTTCCTCGGAAATATCCCCTTTTCCAAGCATATTCAACATGTCCAAGCAGTCATCTCGTACCCCTTTCAACAGTATTGTTTTCAGAATATCTTTACTCATGGTAGGGTGGTCAGACCACTGCAGATTATACTGCAGTCTTTCCACAAAGTCCTCCAGATTCTCGTCCTCCTTCTGAACCATTTTAAACAACTCTTCCTTCCTCTCTCTTGTTTGGTAGTAATCCTGATATTTGGCCAGAAAACTTTCTTTCCTCTGATCCCAGGTAGTGATTGCCTGAGCTCCTAAGCTCATAAACCACCTTAATGCATTCCCTTTCAGTGTTGCTGGAAACAATTTTAGTTTTTTATTAGGGCTCACATAATCATAACTCCTACATAGTATATCAAATTCAAAGAGGAATTCATCCGGGTCTTCAGAGGATAACCCATGAAAGTTGGGTAATGCTGAAAGTGGAATGTTCTTCATAGGGGTTGCCCCTCTCGGGAGCTCCCCAATAGGGAACTCCAGGGTAGAGAGTGAGTTTTCCACCCTTCCTTCTGCTCTGTTATCCTCCATTGGTCTTTTTCCTGAATCGCTTTCTCTATCTTCAGTATCTTCTGTCTCTTCAGGTTCTTCTACCGGTTCCTCAATGTGCTCTGGTACTTCCAGCTTCCTTTAAGGTCCTAGTACCTCCTCCGTCTATCGACCTGTTTGTGAGCAATACTGGATCTGAGGTCTCCGGGAACTCGTCCTCTGTGATGTCTCGGCCTTTGAAATAATTTCGTCAATGAAGGTCTTTCTTCCTCCCCCGCCTTTGCCGCCTGTTAAATTAGGTTTCCTGTGTCCTCTCATGCACCTGTTATTCTTAAAAGGAAATCATTAATGCTTTTAAAATCTCTAGTCGCCTTCCCCGGCAACGGCGCCAAAATGTTGGCTACTTGAATTGTTTATTGATTAAACAATCGAGTACCACATTAATTTGTCAACCCGGGAAAGTACTTCTATTTCAATGGTGACCTCGTACTATATGTACTTAACTCTAAAAGCATTAAAAGTTGTAGTATACACAATTCTATTTTCTATCAAACTCCTTACTCTATGTTATAGCAGTTAAAATATATTGCAGAGATGAAATGAAAGCAGTTAACTAAGAATACAAATCTGCAAAGAAAAATAATGGCTGCTCTGTTAGCAGAGGATCAGGACCCTATCCTCAGGGTAAGGATGTTCAGCACCTGCCCCTGTAACCAAATTGCCAATACACACTGCAATTCCTAATCACCGGTGAAGTACTCTTTTACAATATCAAGCAACTAACAAAACAGAGTATCAGCAAAAGGAAATTATCAGAGGTAATGCTACAGAATTCAAACACACTCACACACTAACAGAAAATAAATGGGTGAATCTTGTGAAGAAGGTGGGCCCTGTCCCTCTCACAAGGTTCCCCAGAACACAGATGCTGAATTAGATGCTCAAAACAATCTTTTATTCATCTGCCAAAATGTCCAGTTACAATGAAGATTCAGACTTGGTTTTGTTTTCTAAAATTTCCCTTACAACTTGTTTTCTTTTCCCCCTTTCCCCCCTGTTCTAATGTAGATGTCTCCTCTTTATAGAGGAAACATCTATTACAATAGATCGTCATGGTTCATTCAGTTTAACCTTTTTGTCAAAAATAAGAAATCCATCCTTGTTGCAGGATGTCGTTACAACAGTGTGACGGTGTATTCTTTCTTGGGTCTCTTACTGTTACACAGCTGGTAAACGAACCTCAACTGTCTTCTTGGAATCCTCGTACTATCCTTTGCTGCTTCACCATTGTTGCAGATTTAGTAAACTCATGTTGTTCCTGGTGTTTCAGCAACTGTAACTGTGTTTTACCCTTTCTGGACAGTTGCTGATCGTGCTGTGTCAGCAAGGACTCTGCCAATCTTCTGATAGTTGTTGTTTCCGCTTGTCATTTCCGGTGTTCCAGTTGTTTCAAAATAACGTTTTCCCTGCTTTAGATAGTTGTTGTTGCTGGTGTTGCAGCAACTGCGTAGTTGTTGTTTCTGGTGTTGCAGCAACTACAAACTATAATTTCTGCAGACTTTAGATAGTTCAACGGTTACTTAGCAACTTGGTTATCTTCTCAAAGATTAATTATAAAGATAACATGAATATGTAATGAATGATTAAATATATAGTAATGATGAGAGTTACTTCATACCTTGGAATGATTAGGTCATTATATAATCAAGGCTTTCAACTTATGGACTGAAGAGGGTAATATTATAGCAAAAATACGAGGTCAAAAGTGGTCAATTTGGAGTCCTAACAGTAGTTAGCATTCTTCTTGTCATTCACACATTAAGAAAGCTAAAAACAAATACATGCATGTGCATTTGCATTTAGACTGCTTGTTGGTTTGATTTAGGACAGTGCATCTAGTGTGTGCTCTCTGCTCTATGTTGAAAGAATATCATACCTCTCTTTCTTTAGTAGCTAGGATTTTCATTGCAAAAAGAAGATTAAATGATTGTTTATCATCTTAGATTGCATTTTAGGAATTTTATATCTACATCATGCGGTGAACCTGAAAGGAAAATTTCTTAAGAAAGGTCAATTGTAAAATAAATTTAATGAACATAAAAACGCTTTGGAACCTAACACACAACATCTAGAAGTCTAGGCTAGAGACGTATTACGGCATCGTAAAGCCTGGTAACCGTCGCCTTCATCGTTGGTTGGGTGATTCCTCCTCTTTGAGACGACAAGTACCAGTACGGACTTGTGCTCCCACGTACCATCGAGTATATATTGGGAGACCACAATAGTCTATATCCTTTATCCATAGGAAGCCGTGTATGTCGCCTTATCGATCGCAATGCACTGAACACAACATTTGGGAAAATTTCGTTCATTCCGTAAAAAGTATTCTACAATTTTGCGATTGGTTTGGTAATCCCTCTGTCTAGATTTCCAGAGTAGTCTCTTTCATTCATTTTCAGAATCTTTAAAGGAAAAGTTCCATCTGAGCACTTGTCACTTCAAGCTCATTAAAAATCGAAGGTGACTAGAGTCATTTTTTGTTTTTTCTCGACTCTTAAAAATTGAACAAACAAGTTATGTCAAAGCTTCTAAAATTTATTTTAAATCGGAATAATATCACCATTCCCGCATTGGTCTTAGGTTGAGAAAAATGGAGTCCACCAACCAAGGATTTCCACTTGGAGGAAATCCTAGTCCTTTCTCTTCTTGGGGAGATGTTGGTGCACCTCATATGGCCACATTCTCACTTCCAGGATTGACGATTGGCTTGCCAATATGGCTCTTCTCGACCTCCGTCGTTCAGAACACCGTGATTCCTGAACAATCGAGTCAGCAACTAGATGATACTAAAGTTACCCCCAACCTTCTACTTCATCTGATTCTCCCTCTCCTCCTTCCTCTTCGCTTGATGAAGCTGGTAAAGCCAAAAATCAAGTAACTAAGAAGGAGAAGAAAGGGAAGGAGAAGAAAGAGAAGAAGAAGAAGGAGCCAAAGGCAAAAAGGGGTAACCGGGCATCATCTAGTGAAAATCCACGCACTGCATCGTCCAAGCCTAAATCTCCATGTGTCATTTGCAAAGGAGACCACTATCATCGAGATTGTCCTTGCATCCCTCAAATCTTAAGGGACTGGTCTCCTCGTTTGCACAATCCGGTGTCATCAACCTCTGAAGATCATGTTGAAAGTACACCATCAACTAGTGAAAACGAAGCATTTGGACAGAAAAGGAAATGTAAATTTCCTTGTAAACGATGTGAATGTGATCACGTCGTCCACCGTTGTCCCTTCCTAGACGAAGCTAAAAGAGTCTTCGATGACTGTCCTGCTTCATCGCTACGGCTTCCTCCTAGATACAAGAAACTCTTGCTGAGTCCATCACTAGTTGAAAATCCGACAGACACGCCATTGTGGTCGGTCAAAGCATCTGTCATTGAAGATAAACCCGTTGAATCCATACCAGACGAAAGTCAAAAGGTTGAGGCAGCAGTCGACCCGGTCTTGTCTTCGGAAGGTCCATCTTCAGATGATACAATCACTGAAGAGAATGTGAACGACACCGTTCAAATTCTTTTCGTAAAAACAGACTCCGATGAACATGAGGGCTATCTACTCGTTCCTTTACCGCAGGAAGGAAGTTCGTCAGAGCCATATCCAGCCGTCTATTCTGTCTCACCTCCAAGCAACGTAGCCGTTTCCTTTGATTGGAATCTACTAGGCAGTCGCCGTTTACCGGCTAGTGTACCATTCTGAATCATTGTACAAGCTTACAAAATGATCATGGTCGGTACCATCATAGATGAAGGGGCTTTTGTGAGTATCCTTTCCTCAACTACTTGGAAAGTGCTTGGTTCACCATCGCTTCTGTCCGAGATGAGAAATCTGACAGGCTTTGACAAAGGAACCAGTCGACTGTTAGGGATCCTTCCCAATGTACCCATAATGTTGAGAAGGAAAACCATTTATATGAATGTAATGGTAGTCCAAGGACCTCTAGATTATAATCTACTCCTTGGGCGCGACTATATTTATAGCATGGGAGCCATTGTCTCCTCATCTTTAGAGTAATGTATTTTTCGCATGAAGGCCAAGTGGTCTAGCTCGTAGACCAGCTGTCGGTCCCCAACTCACACATAGCTAATAGTAAAATGCCATCCTTAACTGGTCTTTTCACGCAAGGAATGTCTCATCAATCTCTTATCCGTCCACCTGAAGAATGCAAGTAATTCGGGGGGACAAGACTGAAACCCAGGAGGCATGCACCCTGGTCTGTTTCGACAAGAAAACCTTGGGTATAGGGTAGGTTTCCGCGGAGGATATATGACTAGTCTGACACACCCATCCGTTTAGGAGAATGTGATGAGACTGGAATAAGATTCCCTCGTCAAAGTTATGTGAGTGGAGGCGATTGCGCCACTCACCTTTGTCTATTTCGGTAGACATTGCCAAGGAAGTTTTTTGTCTGCAACGTGGATGGAAAAATCTTGCAAATGCGAGAACTTTCATATGGTAACCTAGAAACTCTACTTCGCTATGCGTGGGGGCATGCAAACCTTTTTGCCTGAAAGTAAAGAGTGACCATTTATTTTCTTAGTTTGTAGTTTCTCAACCCTTTAAACTCGTAGGATTGGTCGTTCCTAGCTTGCATAATGAAAGGATCTGGAGCAAAATTTCGAATGGTGCAAGCTCCCTAAAAATTGAACCTATCAATGAGACATTCTTATTATATTATTGGCATGAGTATTTTTTATGCGAAGTTCAAGCTCGTTAAAAATTAAACCTTAGGAATGAGCAAACATTCCCCCAGAGTTTAAGCTCATTAAAAAATTAACGAATCCCCGGTAAATAACCATTGTGAATGCATTATCATCAGCTTTTGAGCCCTGGTCGTGTTCTTACCATCACCTCCACTCTGTTTTAGCCGATCATTCACCTCCATTTGATTGTTTACCCCTTTTGAGGAATAGCTACGAAGAGTGATCCTGTGAGCCATCCTTCTGACACTGCCGTGATTGGAAAATTCTAAACCTTACCTGGAATCAGCTGCTACCTAAAATTATCACTCATTCCTCAAAAAAACGAGTCTCCTTTAAGCTCTTTTCGTCTGACTCGTAAAATATGAAAATATTGCTGAGCAGTTGGCCTCTCCAGCTCGTTAAAGCTACCGGGAGTGCTATCCCTCCTCTAGATTTTAATCTTTTTCGACCTGAGGGATTATTACACAAAAATATTGAGCGCTTGTTTTGTTCAGCTCGTTAAAATTACCGAAAAATCATCCCTTTCATATTGTTATATACTTTTTCAAACTTAAGGGATTATATGACGAAAAAGGATTATCGGAGTTTCCTTTATGTCCCTTTCATACTCTCTAACATTGAAAAGTACCGAGTTATCTTTGTCGTTAAACTCGTTAAAACCAAATAGCGACAAACTTGTCCATATAGACAAGAATGAGTTTCACTGTCACTAGACTCGTTAAAACATAGCGATGGGTTTGCCCGAAGGGAAAATTATAGAACAAGCATATGTTATCCTCCTCAAGCTTGATAAAAATAAAGAGGTACTAGTCAGCAATGACTGGGGAAAAATTGGGAAGAAAACTTGAAGAAGCTTTATTGGTAGCAAGTTGCTCTTGAACACGACACTTTCACTCCACATCCGAGTCGGGTTGGGTTATTTCATTCACTGGTCATATCACCATTGGTCCATCACACCATCCATATTTGGGGTTAACACTATCAATCCATGTCAGTGTCGTTGGTATGTTCAAGAGAAGTCGCTCAGAGAATTCACCTGTGTCTCATCCGCTACAATACATTCACGCTCCATTCTTTCATGACCGCCACCCTGAACCATGTATCATCAGATCGTTTTCATCTGCGAAATCATTTACTCCATTCCGTGTCATAGATGTGGGATTCATTAAGGC
The DNA here is from genome assembly GCA_031772625.1 of Pinus tabuliformis. Lineage (NCBI taxonomy): Eukaryota > Viridiplantae > Streptophyta > Pinopsida > Pinales > Pinaceae > Pinus > Pinus tabuliformis. The sequence goes on from CM062815.1 coordinate 825,262,842, forward strand.
CCTCCTACGACGAGTCACTTCTTGTCGACATCAACTCATTATCCAAGAAGTTGACTTAGGAACAACCCTTTCAGTACTTTGAAGCTTGCATGCCTCAATGGCAAGTTTCTCACTTCCGGCGACAGGTTTACATCAATGGCCTTCGACCGAAAGATTTTTCGTGGTGTTTGATGCCAAGTCCCTTTTTCACACCACGCGAATTGTACTATAGTAACTTGAGGGTCATCATCATCATCAGTGATTCCTCTCGCACCTGTTAACAGCTTACATCATTGGCTGGTAATCAGGGGATGTCTTTCCATGTTCAACTCGAGAGCATCTTTCACATGGATCGACTTGTACTCCGAGTGAATATTGGAAAAGTTTGAAGACCCCAGTTCTAGTTTCATCCATCCGGGCTATGATATATTCAGGAAAATAAAGACATCAAATGTACATCATTGCTGCACAGATGATCATCTGAATCAAAGGATGATGGCTCTATCAGAATCATCAGTCTACCACACAAACAGTTGTCTCTCTTATGTACATGAAAATGAATTTATAAAGTTGAGCATGGGAATGCCCGCCTCAGCTAGATCATGAAAAATATTATGAAGATAATGTATTGTATTGTATCTTATTATAGGTCGCCTTCCAGCTCCAAAAAACTTCGGATCCTCATGATAAAGCATTTCACCTGACATCAAAAGATTAACGACCTCATGCTTTAGGGGGCAACTGTTATAGACATTTTTTGGCACTACAACCCTGATCATACATGTCCATAAACCAAGGGCTCCTAAGTCCCTAAAAGTGTTGCTTCACACCCTAAAGGAACAAGGTCAACTGATTACATCATCTCCCAGAAGTTCTCCACAGAAAACTGCTTAGAACTGGTCAAAGTTGGACCATACAGACTGCCTAGTGCAGAGGATGCGATGCATCTCACCTGCTTAGTGTAAAAGGTGTGATACATACTGGAAATCCCTTCTGTAGGGTGCGATGGGAGAGAGTAGACAAATGGAAAAGACAGTTTGCAAGGTGGATCGTCATGGAATCTTCCAGAAACTTCTCCTGTGACACTTTCCTCTCTGAATTCGCCCAAGGATGAGTAAGATATCATCAATCTCCAAATGGAATCAAGAACTATCAGAGAGAGGACACTAATCAAAATCTCAGAAGCTGACTCACCCCCCTGCAATCATCTATATATGGATCCCTCATCCTAGAGATCTAGAGGCTGGAATTTTGTATTTTGTAAGGAAGTGTTGTTGGTTTCTTGGTGGAATATCATAGTGTTGGGTGATCTAAGCTTTTCATGACGTGAAAAAGGTCTTTCATGCTAGGAGGATGATGCTGGGTCAAAACAATTGGTTGTAATCCTCTTTGCTATTCTTGATATTAATAAAGCTATTCAATTTTTCCTCCACATTCTTGTATGTTTTATGATACATGCATTTGTGTGGTCAATATATATCTAGTCCTATATTGTTTATGATTGTAGATCTCTGTTCTTCGATAGTGTTATGCTACTTTTATTCCAGAGGTGCTCTTTGAAGCTGGGTAGACGAAGGAAAAGCGGCAAGGATCTGTCACAAGGGAGAGGAACCAAGCAAGGAAGCAAGTGCAAGACTGAGGTTGGTGTCCTTTGTTCCCCTCTTATCTATTTCTCATAAAGGAAAGTGAAAGTAGTTTTAGTTTGTTTGTTTTTGAGATAGATACCAGTCTTAGTGGGACTAGCAGCTCTGAGAGGACACTAGATTTCTCGATAACAGTACTTGGTAGAATAGAACGATTTGTAATCCTACTCCAAATTTATGTAATGGTCATTCTAGGAGGAAAATAATTATGATGGTTTTATGCCAAGAGGTAACTCCTCAAAATGAATTTATTTTCTTCATTAAGGTTGCTCATGGTTATAAACAAGCAAGGAGAGACTCTTGGGCTTCACCTCCCAGTGTCTCTTCATTTTCTTATTGTCCATTATTTGCTATTTATGTTATTGACAAATGTTCACCCAATCCTAATGATTAGGTGTCAACCTCCCCCCCCCCTCCCACCCTTAATCTGAAGGGATGTTGTGAGTCCAAGCATCATTCAGAATCTTTCAAACTTTTCTCTTCCAAGTGCTTTGGTGAATATGTCTGCAATCTGCTCAATAGTGGAACAATGGCGTAGATGGATTGTCCCTGCCTCAACATGATATCAAATTAGATGGTATTTTGTATTGATGTGCTTCATTCGATCATGGAACTTTGGGTTCTTTGCCAACTTTATTGCAGAGGTGTTGTCAATCGTGACTGGAGTTGAATGTACTTGTTTTAGCTACAAATATTCCAGAATTTTCCTGAGACACACAATTTCTTTTGTTGCCTCAACAGTTGCCACATATTCTTCCCCTATTGTGGGATCTGTTGGAACTAATTGTTTGCGTGATCTCTAGGAGACATCTCCTGATCCAAGACTCATAGCATAACCTGAAGTGGATATCCTAGCTTCTTTGTCTCCATCAAAGTCTGAATCAAAGTATCCAATCAAGCTGAAGTCTCCTACATGTGCATACTTGAGTCCAAAAACTTGGGTTCCCTTCAAGTACTTTAGAAATCATTTTTCAGCAAACCAATGTCCCTCACAAGGCTTTTGCATAAACATGGAGAGGATTTCAACAACAAATGAAATATCCAGTCTGGTAGTAGTCAGGTAGTTGAGACTTCCTACAAGTTGTCTATAACTTGTTGCATCATCAGAATATCACCTTCATATACCACAAGATATACAATTGCTTTGCCAAATTTCTTGACAAACAAAGTTGCATCATCGAGATCATAATGTTTGAAGTTGAGTTTCATAAGATGCTTAGTTAACTTTTCATACCAGGTTCATGGTGCTTGCTTGAGGCCATACAAGGATTTCACAAGTTTGCATACTTTATGTTCATGTTCCTTCACAAAAAATCCTTCTGGCTGGGACATAAAAGCATTTTGTTTCATATCTCCATTCAAGAAAGAAGTTTTGACATCCATTTGATGGACTTTCTAATCATTCTGATCTGCCAAGAAAAAGAGTGTTCAGATGGTAGCCCATTTTGTTGTGGGGGGAAACTTATCCTCCCTTCCTTCTGTGAAAATGTTTTTGCCACAAGCCTAGATTTTCGCTTGCTAAGTGAGCCATTAGCTTTCTATTTTTTCTTATAGACCAACTTGCAGCCAATTGGTTTAGTTCCTAATGGAGGATCAACTAGCTTCCAAGTTCCATTATTTATCAAGGCATCATACTCCTTTTGCATTGCTTCTTTCCATTCATCATGAGAAGCAGCTTCTTTGAAGGAAGTTGATTCAAAATTTGTAGACAAATTTAATTCACGATCACAAGAAACATCCATATCAATAGGTGAATTAGAATCATCTACATCACCTCCATTTTACCTTGTTGAATTTCTTGTTCTTGTCTTTCCAACCTCATCAGGATGAACACTTTCAAGTGTCTTTGTCAGCCATTTTGGGGGACCTTTTTGAGATGGTTCAAGCTACTCTATTGACTGAGTTAGGACTGAATCAAGATTGAGTCTCCCAATTTTATCAATCACATCACTCAAAGTATCATCAGTGGTTGGAGCTTCATGTGGGGGAGAGAGTGCTTCAAAAGAATATTCCATAGATTGATCCAATATAGAAACCCCCCCTTCAAGATGTGGAATCTGATTATCAAATTCTTGAAATGATTTTGCATGTTTGAATCTATCCAAGTGATCAAGTTACTGCTCAACAAAATTGTCAGCTTTGGAAGATTCAAGAAATATTACATCTCTAGATACAAAAAACTTCTTATTAACTTCATCATAGAGATGGTATGCTTTGGAGTTATTTGAATACCCCAAGAATATACACTTACAACTCCTTGTACCAAGTTTGACTCTTTGTACCTTTGTTATCAAGGCATCAGAGGTGGAACCAAATACCATGAGATGCTTTACTAAAGGAATGTGGCCATACCACATTTCATAATGAGTATTGCTTATAATAGCAATAGATGGGCATTTATTCTTTACATATATAGCACATAGAATTGCATCAGCCCAAAGCATCAATTTTGCATTATTGAAAAATATCATGGAACGTACCATATTTAAGATTGTCCTATTCATTCATTCATCTACTTCATTTTGTTGGGGATTATAAGGCACAGTTGTTTGATGTTTGATCCCATGTTGGAGAATATAGTTTTCAAATTCATTTGAAGTGTATTCTTTTCCATTATCAGTGCGAATAGATCCAATATGAGATTTTGCATCATTCTCAATCCATGTATGAAAGTTATTGAATGTTTGAAAGCATCATATTTGTTCTTCAATAGATAAACCCAACACAGTCTGGTGTAGTCATCAATAAATGTCATCATATATTGATTTCCATTTGTAGAAGGAATGGGCATTGGACCGCATAAATCTGAATGAATGAGTTCAAGTTTTCTATGTTCTCTAGAATATGAATCATGGAAAGATTATTTGCTATTCTTTCCTAGAATACAAGCATCACATTGCTTAAGTTTCCTAGGAATTATAGGCAAACCAGTAACACCATTTTTCTTCAACAAGCTAAGGTTGTCATAGTTCAAGTGTCCAAATCTAGCATGCCATGATAGACTTGATAGAAATGTCCTTTCATCATAATGAGAACTATATGAGAAATTTTTTGTACGAGCAAAGGTACCTTGCAGCTTCAAAAGTCTTTCTTCTTCTATCCCCATCATGACAAGTGAGTGATCTGATGATTTTCTCACCTCAACCTTGCCAAAAACATATGAATGGAGTTTCCTTTCTGGCAGATGTGGACCAAGGATAGCAAGTTTCTCCTCAGCTATGGGGAATATAAAACATCATGCAGAAGAAAGTCTAGAAGACCAGGAAATTTGAGTCTGATTTTGCCAAGCCCTAATGGCTTGAAGTTTGTTTTATCTGCAAACTATACTACTCCATCAACATTGTCAGTAAATTCTTCAAAAAAAACTCTTCTAAAATTCATGTGGCAAGTTTCTCCTTAATCAAGCAACCAATCATTTTTCCAAGAAGAAAGTGAAGCATTAAACAAGTCTTCAATTACTCCAATATTACAATGTGCCACAACATAGTGAGAGGATTCAGGTGCTTTACCTTTCTCTTTGTCATTGGTTTTACCTTTGGCTTAATTTATTTCCTTCTCAATTTTTTCCCAAGGTAGCTTGCATGTGGATGCATCATGTGATCCATCTCTATTACAATGTATGCAATAAAGATAAAAAATTTCTCCTTGAGAGTGTCTGCCCCCCCTACCTCTAAAATTTCTTCTTCCTCTTCCTCTTTGACCACCTCTTCCTTTGGAAGAATATTGAGCATGATTCTTCTCTCTATGTGCAAGACACATAGCTTCTTCAGAAGACTGAGGAGCTATCTTCTTCCCAAAATCTTTCTCTCTCTCAGCAAATTTCTTCACAAGGGAGTCAAAGGTAATCTCGTTGATGTTTCCATTTACTTGCAATGACTCAAGATAATTTGAATAAGTGGGATAAAGTTCCTTGACATAAGCTATTAGAGGAATTTCTAGTTCAACATTAGTGACTTTGATATCATGCATAATAGATCTTACTTTTGATATTAAAGAAAGAGGATCATCATTTTGTAATTCTAGACTAGATAATTTAATCATCATTTGGACAACTTCAAGTTTAGAGTGTGAGTCATTGAGTCCCTTCAACTTCTGTAAGGATTCAAAAGAATTTGAAAATGGTGAAATATGGCGACTCATCTCTTCATTTATAAATGTTTCAATCAAGGCATAGGCCTTGTTGTTCTTGTTTTCCCAAATGGCGAACTCTTTATCTGAAGTGGGATTTTCAGGTGCATTGTCACCTACACCTTCACAGACTCCTTTCCACAACTCATTGAAAATGAGAGTGTGTTTGATATTTTGAGACCATTCATGATAGTTCTTCTTCCTAGCGATAACCACTCCCACAATAGGTATTAAAGAATGAATTTTAAAATTTGTGTACTATAAAAAAAAATACTCTTGCTTCCAATAAACTGTAAGAAATTGCACCTCTACTGGTAATATGCATAAAAAATGCACTATGATATATTAAAACAAAGGTATTATTTGGGGGAGGTGGTTTATGGGTGAGGGTATATTTTGGGGAGGGATTATTTGAGGGAGTTTTATATGAGGGACCAAGGTGTATTAACAGGACAACGTGGAGATTGCCAGGAGGGAGAGGAAGAATAAATTTCACAGACTAATACCAATCGTAATACACACAATGTAATCCAACGTAATTCATATAACAGGCCCACGAAGGGCAGTTTCAAAAGGGCGTTGGTATGACATAGTATTATATTGAAACACAGGGGGTATTCAACATAATGGAAACCAATGGTATGGTGGATTCATTGGCACGATCGGAAAAGGAAACCAGTGGAGTGTGTTATACCACACCACAATACTGCAACACAGGGAGTTATGCTGGGAAGAATTCGAATATGTAGTGGATAGGCCAAGGAGATAATACAATGTAGAGGATCGAGGTATTACAGTTGGAAGGTCAGCAAAAAAAATAAAAAATAAAATAAAATTGTAGGACGTAGCAACCAAAGGAGAGGCGTACATGCCAACATAGTCATGATAAATGTGAGATAATGCATATGATACTTGGTAATGCACAAAGTATTCAATGAACATGACTAACAAACATACCACCGACATTCGTCTTGACACTTTCAGTGCACAGTCATGACTTCAATTCAACGTTTTGACCAACTTTGCGAGATTTTCCACCAAATTTTCATAACTAAATGAAAATATTACATAGTCTTCACGTCTTCACGTAGAATGAAACACCCTATACACCATACCAATGCCCAACATATAACGGGCCATTTTTAAATGCACATATATGCACCATAGTTCGTGGTTGTAGCACTTCAACTCTGTTCACTCACCACTCTAGGAAATTCACACCGCAACTTGACTCTTGTAGCATCTTGACTCCCACTATGATCGGTTCTCCTATAGTAGTCTCGGCGATAGCCCATTCAATGCACAACAAGAAGAAAAATAAATCATTCAAAATTCAATCATTGCACCTCCTTTATTTAGTACACAAGGCACCAAGCCCATAGGGACAGAGGATGGCATGGATTAGCATATATGATAGACTCAATAGGCATAAAGGTAGAACCATTCCTGGAAGATTGCAGAAATGGAGAAGATTGTAGAAATGGCATGAGGGAGTTACAAATAAAGGCTATTTTTGGGAGCTAGATCTGATACCATGTCAGGTCAGGAGGTGACTCCTCAAAATCAATTTATTTTATTCATTAAGGTTTCTTATGTTTATATACAAGCAAGGAGAAACTCTTGGGCTTCACCTCCCAGTGTCTCTTCATTTTCTTATTCTCCATTATTTACTATGTACATTATTTACAAATTTTCACCCAATCCCAATGATTAGGTGTCAATAGATGGCATGTTGACCCATCCATCTATGTGTGAGAATATCGGCTAATATTTTTTATGCACTCATATATTGTAAATTTGATTAAATGGAATTTATTTTATTTTTGGAATTTCGGGTTTCGGCATAGGTATTTAGAAGGAACATTGGTAATTTTTGTATTTTTTTGTCCCTACAATTATTCTTCCTCGGTGGCCTTCCTTGACAAAATTTTCATATTGAGGCCATTTTTCCTATATGTCAAAGCTCTTTCTACTATTGTTATGAAACCAACTCACAAAATAGAATAAAAGATAGATCAATTACTTAGGAATTATCCTCTTAGAGGGGGTAGCCTCCTTTACATTACATAAATGAACAATTCTTGGATGATACAAATGATGTGACCTCCTTGGTATATATAGGAGTATAAGGGGTCACAATATAATCATATCCTACATAACAATAATAATGTAACGGCACAACAATAAAAATAGTGGGCTTCTATGGGGCACAACAATAACAACATCGGGGGTATATGGGCATAATAATAACAATACGGGGCTACACTAAAAATAACAATAAGGGGAATACACTAGTATTATAAGGACCTGACATGCTCCTGTCATTCAAAAAAGTGTTGTCCTCAACGCTTGAGTAGTTCTAGATTCTTTTGTATAAATTTCTCATCCTCCCATATGGTATCTTGAGCGGGTAAGTTCTTCCACTTAATGAGATACTCTGGAATTAATTGATTCCCTAGCTATCGGGCTCTTGTTTCCATGATTTCTTTAGGCTCAAATATGATTTTTCCTTCTTCGTCAAGTTCTAGAAACACTCTTCGAACTGGGAGCTTGTCATTGATAACCTTCTTTAGACATGAAATATGGAAAACTGGGTGTACTTGGAAAGATGCAGGTAACTCCAATTTCGATGCCATATTGCCAATATTTTGCAACACCTTGTAAGGACCATAACACTTGGGTGATAATTTATTATCCTTCTTAGCTTGCTTAAGGGACATTTGTTTATATGGTTGTAGCTGTAAAAATACCCAGTCGCCTACATCAAAAGTTATTTCACTATGATGTTGATTTTCTTGTTGCTTCATTCGATTTTTTGCAAGAGTGAGGTTATCCTTTAAGAGTTGGAGAACTTGTTGTTGATGCTCAATGTGAGCTTCTACTGCTTGAACCTTATAATTTTATCTTAAATATGATGTGATGGATGGTCGATGATATCCATAAAATGCGATAATTGTGGTCATTTTGTTGCAGTATGGAAGGAATTTTTAGACCACCATTCAACTAGAGGTAACCACTTGACCCATTGTGTTTTTTTATCATATACAAATCAATGAAGATATCCTTCCAAACATTTTTTCATTATCTCAGTTTTCCCATCAAATTGAGGATGAGAAGATGAGCTATCAGCTAATTGAGTACCAAGCTAAAAAATATTTTCGGCCAAAAAATTATAGTGAAAATGGGATATATGTCACTTACAAAAATATTTGGGTTTCCATGTAGCCTTTGAATTGTTTCCATAAATGCAGTAGCAATTGTACTAGGTTTAAAAGGATGAAATAATGCACAAAAGTGTGCATACTTGTTAAGTCTATCAACTACCACCATTATGACACTCTTCCTTCAGACTTGGGTAAACTTGTGATAAAATCCATTGAGACCTCCTCCCAGCACTGACTTGGACTAGCTAAAGGTTGTAATCGACTTGAGGTCTTAATTGTAGCAGCTTTATTTGTTGGAAAACCAAACATTATACCACAAACTTATGAATATCATATTTAAGGCCATCCCAAAAAAATTCCTTCTTGACCCTACGGTATGTTTTTAAAAATCCCGAATGCCATCCTAAGGGGAAGGTGTGCAATTCCAAAAGAATATTTTTCTTGAGTTGTGAATTCTTAAAAAGATATAAGAAATATTTGTACCATAATGAATCATTTTTATATCTAAATGTATCAAATATACTAGGACCTTGCTGGAATTTTTGAATGACTGTCCACGCTTCTTCTTGATTCTTCCATTCATCCCTTGCTTTAGTTATCCAATCAGGTTGGATAATATAAATGGCACAAAGAAATGATTCCACATCCTCATCCTTTCTTGAGGGTGCATCTGCAACAACATTTTGCTTCCCTTTTTTGTAGATTATTTCAAAGTCATAACCCAACATCTTTGTGACCCATTTTTGTTGCTCTTCTGAAGATAATATTTGTTCCAAAAATTAATTAAGACTATCATGATATTTTTTACCTTGAAGTGTCTTCCCATTAGGTAAGGTCTTCATTGCTTTAGTGCATGTAGTATTTACAACATTTCCTTCTTATAAATAGGTTTGTGTAAATACTTTCCTTTAATTAGACGACTTTCAAAAGTAATGAGTCTTCCTTCTTGCATCAAACTAGCACCAATTCCATTTCTTAAGGCATCACATTCCACAATATATGTTTTTGTGAAGTCTAGCGTAGCTAAGACCATTGTTTGGCACATTGACTCTTTAAGATGTTAAAAGGCCTTAGGTTCTTTTGGAGTCCAAGAAATGTGTCTTTATTCAGTAAGGTTTTTAGAGGTGTTGCTATTCTCCCATAATTCTTAACAAACTTGGGATAATACACTATCAACCTGAGAAATCCTTGAAGATGTTTGTCAGAATTTTCCATTAATTAATGCCTTTAATTTTGTTAGAGTCTACCTTAACGCCCTCATGAGATACAATATAACCTAAATATTCCACGTCCTGTACTCCAAAGAAACATTTGGAGGTTTTTTCATATAATTTTTTCTCCTCCAATAGTTTGAGCACTCTGTCAACATGTTGAACATGATCCTTCCAAGAATTGGTGTCGATTAGTGTATCATCAAAAAATACTAATACAAATTTTCAAAGGAAGGGTTTGAAAATTGAATTCATAAAACCTTGAAATGTGGAAGGTGCATTAGTAAGGCCAAAAGGCATGACCAAAAATTCATAATGATCCTCATGAGTTCTAAATGTTGTTTTTTGAATTTCTTCAATCTTCATTCTAATTTGATAATATAATGAATGAAGATCCATCTCTGTGAAGTAAATTTCTCCATGTAACTCATCCAACAATTCATCAATGACATGAATGGGAATTTTATCTTTAATAGTGAGCTTTTTGAGTTCCCTATAATCTAGACACATACACCATGATCCATCCTTCTTGTGCACAAATACTACTGGAGTAGAGAAATAACTTTGACTAGGTTGAATTATACCAGCCTCTAGCATTTTTGCAACCATACATTTAATTTCACCCTTTTGGGCATAGGGATATCTGTAAGGTCTGATGTTTGGAGGAACACTTCCTAGAATAAAATTAATAGCATGATCATGATCATTAATGGGTGGGAGGCATTTTGGAGTCTCAAATACCTTGGAATGATTGTCCAATACTTTTTCGAGATCTAGAGAAATATATGATTTCTATGCTTGAACATCTAGTTCGAATAATCGTGAAATTACACCCCCATGGTTCTTTCTTCTAAAGCTTTGTCATGCCATTAGAGTTGATTATCTTTCCTAGTTTCCCTATGATACCCCTAATTCAACTTATTTTCCTTCCCAAAAAAAATTTCAAGAAAAGTTCTTGAAAATTAAAAGCTACCATCCCCAAAGATTGTAACCATTGGACTCCTAGTACAACATCAACACCACCCATTGGAATGGAAAGCATTGGACTATTCAATACATATTTCCCCCATGGTTAGCTTGATATTATGGCACTTTCTAGAGAATTATAGCTCCTCCATTTGTGACCATCACTTGACACAAGAAATTCAATTCCTTGGCTATCTTATAATGAACAAAATTATGGGTACTACCTGAATCAATCAACATTATTACCTTTTTATTCTTGATATATCATTCTATATTGAGAGTTTCAGTAGTGGTAAGTCTTGGCAATGCATTACAAGATATGGTCGGATTCATTTATTTTTTCTATGGGGTTGGTCCCTGGTGTATATCCTCCTATTTTTATTTTTCTTATTCCTTTTCTTCCTCGTCTTCACAATCTATGTAGAATAATTTATTCTCAACACACTTATGACCTTTCGTGTATTTTATATCACAATTGTAACAAAGCCCTTTTGATTTTTTTTTCCTTCAATTATTGTGTCATTAACCTTGTAGGTTGTGCAAGGCTAGGAGAAAAAACACTTCCATATTTATAGTTGTGAGTGGTATACTTTCTTGTTGCCATAATTTTTCTTTCAACTTTTCTTGCCACCCTGAATGCCTTCTCCAATTAATCAAGTTCCTAAAGGCGGATCTCATGTTGGATGTTATGCTTCAAAGCCACAATGAAGACATCAATATTATTCTCCTCTAGAATATCAGTTACCTTAATATTCAATTTTGTGAAGTCATCAATGTGCTTCATCATTGAACCCTTTTGTTTGAGATTTATCAATTAGCTAAAGAAGGTTTTTCTCTTTGTATCCTCATAATGTTCGATCACTTCCTCCATAAAAATTGACCAAGTGACAAGTGGTTTATGAGAAAAAAGTCATTGATACCATATAAATCTATTGGGTTCTAAATATAAAGATGCAATGCGTACCTTTTGTGTGTATTTCACATCATGTAGATCAAAATATTGATCCATCTGTGGTATCTATGTTACCAGCTCCTTGCCATCAAACTTCCTCATATCAATATTTGGAATGTGGTTGGTCTTCAACCCAAAGTTAGAGTCTCTAAATTCATGATTAGAATTATTTTTATTATCATCATGAGTTTCAACTTTGTCCAACCTTCCTTTAAACCTTTCATATATGCCTTCAAACCTTGTACCTTAGCATTCATGCCATCCTTCAAATCTTCCATGCCTACTTGTAAGCCATTCTTTAAGCCTTCCATGTTTTCTTTCATTTTGTCTTCTGTATATCCACCTTATCTTCTATTTCATTTTTGGAACTACTCTTTGTGAGAGCGAGAATTGTTGCACTCAGTCTCGTAATTTTGATATATCATGTTGCATGTCTTCCTCTTCTTCATGCATTATAGTAGATATTTTTGGTTTCTTACTAGGTGTATATATTTTTTTCAAGTTATTTCATACTCAACCAACAATATATATGCTTAATTATTCCCTTTGAATCACTTCAAACTGGTTTTTCAAATAAAAGTAATGAAAATTTAAAAAAATACACACCTTTTTCTTGCTTTTTAGGAGCTCAAAATTGAAATTGTTTTATCTCTATAATTTCATATCTCCAAGGTCTAAACTTTCATTATATGTTATCCCTCTAAGTTTTATTTCCAATCCTATAAGTAAGACCATGATTGGATTCTTCAAGAAAGGGTTCTACCCAATCTCCCATGATGACCTGATTATAGACTAGTTTAGTAGAGTGAACTTACACAGAGTGTCAAATGTCAATGTTTCGATCTTCAACCCTGAAAATGATAAAGAAAAAACTACAGTCCATGAACTTTCATTCGCTTTTTATGAAATTCAAATCCAATGCTTGGACAAAAAATTATGATCATTTTACCTAAGTCACCTATTTGATATGGAATTTTGTAGCTTGCAAAAACCCTAAATTCCTTGTATCATATCTCCAAGTATATAGTGAACCACGATCTGAACTTCGTAAACTAATTTTACCAATATTTCATCTCCACATGGGTTCAATTTCAGCTTCTAACACCTTGTAGAAGAAAATGTTATATCGAAAATGCCAAGATAACCTATTTGAAGAAGCGAAACCCTAGAATCCAAAGCTCGCATACCAAATGTTATGAAACAAACTCACAAAATAGAAGAAAAGATAGATAAACGACTTAGAAATTAACCTTTACATTATATAAATGAATAATTCTTGGATTATACAAATGATAAGACCTCCTTGGTATATATAGGAGCCTAAGGGGCCACAATATAATTAGAGCCTACATAACAATAATAATGTAAGGGCACAACAATAATAATAGTGGGCTTCTATGGGGCACAAAAATAACAATAGGGTGATACACTAACATTAACAATAAGGGAAATACACCTTCAACTAATTCCTTCCTCATTGAATTTTCCCTACCTCTAATTCCTCTCCCATTTTCTAGTAGACAATCCTTCCCTCTAGCCTCATCTACCTCCTGCACTTTATCCCTCCTCTTCCTACTAACCTATCCCTGTGAAATTATTAGTCCCCATAGCTATTTATTTTTTATTTTTTACAAACAAAGAGCATGGTGCCACTATGAAGTTGCAAATCCGAGAAACAACTTGAAATATTTATCGCTCGTTATCATCAGTTTACTCTGAAAAGAATTCAGGAGGAAGTCTCCCAAGATGAATGTGACATTGCACATGAGACGATGCATTACTAACTCAAGGTGCTTGTCGAGGTGGAAGGATGGGTTTTGGATGTGAGGCATTAGTGAGGTCACCTCGTAATGATACTGTTGATTTACTATTGTTTATATTGCATTGTGCAAAGTAGTTTGTTGTGGCATTTGAGTTGGTAGTGTCATAGATTCTAATACCCTAACCTAGATTCTCAAGTATTGTGGAAAAACAACATGTTCAAGAAAATTATAGCTAATTAAGGTGCCATTCTGTAGTATGTACTAGATATATTTGTCAACATAATATAAGTTCAAGGGTTTATAAAAAAACAAATAAAATTAAAATGAAAAATGAAAAATAATATTTGCATTAATAATAAACATAAAATGCCTTGAATGGGGTGCCCAACACAATATATATGGGGGGCATCCGGCTATCATTCCACCAAATAGAAGAGAGGGTGATGTGGCATTTTTTTCCTTTATGATGAATTTAAAACACACATACAATCACATTGATTCATCTATGTCTCATAACTATTTTACCACCTTATCAGTCATGTCACTCGAATTTGGTTTAATGAAAGATTTCCCTGGAATTTCCAATATCATCGGGTTTTTAAATCACCCTATATGTGGTAGACTAGGATAATTTGTAATCCTACTCCAAATTTCCACAATGGTCTTTCTGGGATGAACAAAATTATGATGGCATATTAAACCATCCCTCTATGTTTGAGCATATTGGCTAATATTTTGTATGAATTCATCTATTATACATTTGATTTAATGGTATCTAGTTTATTTTGGGATTTTTTGTCTTGGTCATAGGTGTTTAGAAGGACCATTGGTAAGTTTTGTAATTTTTTTCTCCCTATAATGATTTTTCCCCCTTAGCAAATTTGGTGGTCCTAAATGTTAGAGTTATTTCTGCTACTTTTTCCTCATGTTTTTCTAACGTTCAACTAATTCCTTCCCCATTGGCTTTTCCATGTCTCTAATTCCACTCCCATTTTCTAGTGGACAATCCTACCCTCTAGCCTCATCTTCCTCCTCTTCCTCCTAACCTACCCTATTGAATTATCATTACTCATAGCTATTTCTTTGTGACTTTTTATAAACAAAGAGCATGGGTCCACTATGACATTTCCTATTATGAGGATATTGGAAGTTGTAGAGTTTAGCAACAACTTGAAAGCTTTGTTGCTCTTTATTATGAGTTTACTCCTACAAGTGTTCAAGAGGACATCTCTCAATATGAATATGAAATTTCACATTAGAGATAGTGCATTACTAACTTCAAATTGCTTATCAAGGTGGAAGGATGGGTTTTGGATGTGAGGCATTATTGAAGTCACCTCAATCACTATATGCATACAGTCAATTTGTATTGGCACCTCAAGTTGCTACTAGGACGCATGTTAATATAAACACTTCCATAGAAGAGATGCTTATTCATTTGGATGAAATGCATGTGTTAGTGTGCTCCATGGATAACAAACTAGGGAAAATTAAATCCCACCTCATCATGCTCCTTGCGCTAGGTTTTTCTCTAGGAGGTAATGAGGATCCTATCCCTATGGATGCCTCAAACTATCTAAAATATAAAATGTTAATTATGTTCTCTAGTTATTTACTATCAAGTCCCAATTACTTTGTTTTTGTTTTAATATATCCCTAAAAGCTATGTATTTTATACAAACTTGTTAGTTTTTTGGCACACTACTAGTAAAAGTTTGTGTGATTCTGAAGGAAAATGAATTTTTTTGCATGCTCTAATTTCCCTAGTGGTAGACCAAGATATATTTTAATCTATTCTAATGAAAAATATTGATTTGAAAGAATTAAAACACTTCTACTTACAAAAAAAAAATACAATTCCACTTCAAGGGAAATTCAAATTTATGTTTCTAAATTAGAATTAAAGGTGCTCTACAGCTAAACCCAGTATGAGATGTTGTGATGTAGCATTAGGTGACAACAACAAAAAAATGTGTACATACATACGTACATCACAAAAAATAATAATAATAATAATCATAATCATAATATAATGAACATAAAATAAACATGTATATGTGTATATAACATCTTAAAAAAATTAATATAATTTCTTTAATAATTATTTTATAATTTAATATGGAGGAACTAAAAAGGTTGATATTGTGACAAATATTTGGAAATATTATTTTTTAAACCAAAATGAGAATGTCTAGAGAATTGGTAGCTTTGAAAGATTCGCTGCCAAGATTACACTAGGTACAACTATTTCATAAATTTCACAATAGGTCAATTACAACATGCATTCGGAGACTTTAACCTACATAGCTAGGGAAACAAATTTCTCACCAAACCACTCAATCTAAAATCCTTTGATAAAAAATTAAATTTAATGAAAGTATAAAATGGATGATTTCAAAACAAGATATATATATAGATATATATATTATTTTGGACAATTTTTGATAAGTTAATTTGCATTACCTCGAAATAGAAAATTATATTTGATAAAAAAATTTCATAAATTTCACAATAGGTCAATTACAACATGCATTCTGAGACTTTATACTATGTAGCTAGGGAAACAAATTTCTCACCAAACCACTCAATCTAAAATCCTTTGATAAAAAAATAAATTTAATGAAAGTATAAATTGGATCATTTCAAAACTATATATATATATATATATATATATATATATATATATATATATATATATATATATATATATATATATATATATATATATATATATATATATATATATATATTATATATATATATATATAGATCTTGTTTTGAAATCATCCATTTTATACTTTCATTAAATTTAATTTTTTATCAAAGGATTTTAGATTGAGTGGTTTGGTCAGAAATATATATATATATATATATATATATATATATATATATCTTATTTTGGACATTTTTTTTATAAGTTAATTTGCATTACCTCGAATTAGAAAATTACATCATCTCATCCATCACAGATCAACAAAGTACAATAAAAAAAAATTATTACAATCTTGGTCTTATAGTCCATGATTGATCACGAATTTTTCATTTTCTCCTTTTCTCTTGCGAACATCAATCCATTTCTAAGAGTTATTGGGAACAGATGTAGAGGAGACAATGATAGCATTGCTTTGAGAGAATTCCATTGCAATGGTTATTCATTATTTTTTGTTTCCTTATCACTATCTGAGTAGGCCTCCTCAGTTGAGGGATAAAATGGCTCTACATATAGTTGAGTTGAGTATATAGGAGTTTATTATGTGGTAGGTTTCTGATGTTGCTATATTTTTTCATGCTTGTGATATGAAGTATTCCTAGATCCTTTTGCATCCTTTGGATATTTCCATCCATGGCTCTTTTTCTTAGCATCTCGGTGAGCATAGGGACTTTGAGATAAAGGGAAGGAATTACAAAGATTACTATATTGTTGACAAATCATATAGAATATAGCAGTGTTTTCATAGTCCATTAGTTACGAATAAACCCTGTCTATCCACTAGAGAAGGATATTTTCATGCATTCCTATGTTGAGATCTACTTTATCACATAAGTGAACAATTGAAAAAATTCCTTTCACAATCCTTTCAATGTTTATCTTAATGAAGCGACCTATTAAGTTTCTCACATTAGCTAATATATTTGGTTGTATCAAATGAATGGCTAGGTTAGGAAGCCTTACACAAACTAGAGTGGCAAAAGCCATCATGGATAAAGGATTAAAGTTAGGGAACCATGGTTGAAATAAGAGACCATAATGGCCCCAAAACTAAGGACACTAATCGAAAACCTTTTGTTAGTCCTCTAAATTTTTTGAAAGTACTATAAAGACTCCTTTTGAACAAAAATATAGATTTGTATTTGTGGACCAATTCTAGTCCAAACATTCCTGAATAGAAAATGTTCATGTCCAAAGTCCATTAAAATGGAAAATAATTTCACATCATTCATAATCTACAAAAATAAAGTTGGTTACAATATTATCTACTTCAAGAGATGGACTTTTTATTGCATGTTCCACTACAAATGTTGACCCTTTGGGATTTGGAGGTGAAATTCCTAGCCTTAGTGCATCCTTGAAGGATTTGGATTGGGAGGAAGACGATGCAATTTAGCCTTTCACTACAACTCTAATTTTGATATGAGATAAATAGAGGCATCCTTGGCTATGTTGTACTAGCTAAGGAATTTCAGAACCTAAATCTTCTTATCTCCATGTAGGAGTTGAATATTATTAGATGGGATTCCAATTAGATCCTAAATTATAGCATTGATTCAAGAGACTATATTTGTGGCTTGGACCTGCATATAGAGGGAACCCCTTGAGATTGGCCTCACAAAAGCCCTGAAGTTGATAGGAACTAAGATAATGGCCTTAGATTGGATGTAGGAAGAACCCTATAATAGAAAAGATTTCCTCTATTCTAGGAGTTTTTTTGGTACATTAGTTTCCTTAAAATATTCCACTATAAGAAAAATGACCTCCTTGGTGAGTTTAATAGGTTATCCCCTAATTAAACCTTAATCAGTTCCTCCATGACCTCTACCATTTTATCAATGCCTCACTACATTGATGCATGTGAATCATGATCAAACAAAATATCCTTGGTCGATTTTGTCACCAAGACCTTATTATTACTTCATGCTCTAATTTTCACTCTAAACTAATGAGTTATTATCCTTCAAAAAAATGCAATATGTATGCTCCTCCAACCATCCAGTTGAGTTGTGGGTTAAAACAGATTCAATATTCTTGTGAAGGCAAAGGTCGAGTTATATCCATGGCCAAGCTTGGCCCTAGGGTTTCTAATAGACACCTGATCTTTAATAATATAACCTCCCCATGATTTCACAACACAGTTTTAGTCTGAGGAAGTAGGTATCTAAATTTGTGTCCTATAAAATTTGTTTGCACTCACCTGAAACAAGATGAATCTCATACACACAATTGTTTTCTATAACCTCCTGATCGCAGTTTTAGTATGCATATAGGAGAATATTATATTTTTGTATTCATTTGGATACAATATGTTATTTAATTCTCTGTAAAAATCCATAATACTCATGATTCTTGCTTGAGGATCCATGCGAAAACCACATCCCCTTGAGATTGAGTAAGCCCTTACAGACTTATTTTTATGACTAGAGGCAATCTCCAGCCTAGTATGGAAGAGATGTTGTCATTTCCTCTTATGTTATTGCATAGATAGGTTCTCTCCAACCCATTATAGGGGAATATTTGTAGGCATAAATGTTTGTAAAATTTAGCATTTAACATAAACATTTAACAAAACAAAAAAACCAGCACGTGTCATCTATTTTGTGTGTTTATTTAATAGTGTTTATATTCCGCTATGCAAATTATTTTTTTTGTGGTGTTTGAGTTGGTAGTAACATAGATTCTAACACCCTAACCTAGATTCTAAAGTGTCATGGAAAAGAAACATGTTCAAGAAAATTAGAGCTAGACAAGGTGTCATTTTTTAGTATGTACTATATATATTTGTCATCATAATATAAGACATTCAAGAGTTTAAAAAAAAACAAAAAATGAAATAAAATTAAAAAATGACAAAGAATAATTA
The DNA here is from genome assembly GCA_031772625.1 of Pinus tabuliformis. Taxonomy (NCBI): domain Eukaryota; kingdom Viridiplantae; phylum Streptophyta; class Pinopsida; order Pinales; family Pinaceae; genus Pinus; species Pinus tabuliformis. The sequence goes on from CM062815.1 coordinate 825,282,224, forward strand.
CATTAAAAACAAACATAAAATTCCATGAATGGGTTGCCTAGCACAAGACAAATGGGGGGCATGTAGGCTACCATTCCACCAACTAGAAGAGAAGGGTGATGTGGAATTTATTCCTTTATTATGAATTTAAGACACACATGCAATCATATTGGTTCATCTATGTGTCATAACTATATTACCACCCTACCAGTCATGTCAATTACATTTTATTTAATGATAGATTTCCTTGGAATTTCTAGTTTCATTGGGTCATTAACTCGCCTCGTACTTGGTAGACTAGAACAATTTGTAGGCCTACTCGCAATTTGCGCAATGGTCATTCTAGGAGGAAAATAATTATGATGGCATGTTGGCCCATCCCTCTATGTGTGAGAATACTGGCTAATAGTTTGTATGCACTCATTTATTGAACATTTGATTTAATTGTATTTAATTTATTTTGGGATTTTTGGGCTTGGTAATAGGTATTTAGAAGTACCATTGGTAATTTTTGTATTTTTTTCTCCTTACAATGATTCATCCCCCTCAGTGAATTTGGTGCTCTTCCTTACTAAAATTTTCATGCTGATGCCATTTTTCCTATATGTCATAGCTCTTCCTACTACATTTTCCTCACTTTTTCCTAACCTTCAAAAAATTCCTTCCACATTGACTTTCCCCTACCTCTAATTCCTCTCCCCTTTGCTAGTTGAAAATCCTGCCCTCTAGCCTCATCTACCTCATCCAATTTTTCCCTTTCCTTTATACTAACCTATCTCTATGAAATTATCACTTCTCATAGCTATTTCTTTGTGATTTTTTACAAACAAAGAGCATGGGTCCACTATGATATTTCCTATTACGAGGATATTGGTAGCTACAGAACTGAGCAACAACTTGAAAGCTTATCACTTGTTATCATGAGTTTACTCCTAAAACCATTCAAGGGGAAGTCTCCCAAGATGAATGTGAAATTTCACATGAGAGACAGCGCATTATTGACTCCAAGGTGCTTATTGAGGTGGAAGGATGGGTTTTGAATGTGAGGCATTATTGAGGTCACCTCAATCACTATATGCATACAATCAATCTTTATTGGCACCTCAAGTTTCTACTAGGATTCAGGTTATTAGATAGGAACACTTCCATAGAAGAGATGCTTCTTCATTTTAATGAAATGCAAGTGTTAGTGTGCTCCATAGACAACAAACTAGGGAAAAATAGCACACCTCATCCAACTCCTTGCTCTAGGTTGTTCTCCGGGAGGTAATGAGGATCATATCCCTATGGAAGCCACAAACTATGGTAAATATCAAATGTTAATTATGTTCTCTGGATATTTACTATCAAGTCCCAATTACTTTATTTTTTCTTTAGTACATCCATACAAACCATGCATTTTAGACAAACTTGTTGGTTTTTTGGTACACTATTAGTAAAAATTTGTGTGATTCTGAAGGAAATTGAAATTTTTGCCTGCTCTAATTTCCTTAGTGGTATACTAGGATATATTTTAATATATTCGAATGCAAAACATTGATTTTAAAGAATAAAAAAAAAAATTACTTGCAAAAAAAATATAAATCCACTTCAAAGAAAATTCAAATTTGTGTTTCTAAATTATAATTAAAGGTGCTCTACAGCCCAACTGAGTATGAGGATATGTTGGGATGTAGCATTAGGTGAAAACAACAACAAAATTGTGTACATACATATGTACATCACAAAATAATAATAATAATAATAATAATATAATGAACAAAAAATAAATAAGTATGCATATGTTTACATAACATCCTTAAAAATATGACTCAAGAGAGAGAACCCATAAGGATGGGAAATTTTCCATGACCTAACCCTGACACGGGCTAGGGTTTGTCTGTAGACCTTTGTAGCTCCCTCCTCCATGACCTAGCTTAGCATCATCATCCATCTGGTACCGTACCTCTCGAAACGTCGTTTATGAGCTCCTCCTGTTTCCTGTTCACAACCTCAAGCATATTCCCCCATGACCACATCATGCCCTCACCATCTTTCCCTTTCTGTAGTTGGTCTCTCCTATAACGACGATTCTCCACTTACAGTGGCAACTAGCACGTAACACCGAGAGAAGTTATGGATTTGGAAATAGTTTATTATTTGAAAGACTGTCTCGAGGGTGCCTCCATATGGACTACCCCACACTCAAGAATGAATGGGTTTTTCCCTTTCAGCAAACAATTGAAAGAGGTTATTTCTCCCCTACCCTCAATCTCGGGGCCCTCCTGTTCGGTTATCACCCTACACGCGGCTCCCCCCTCCTTGCCGCCTTTCACTACATCTTCTTCGTCACCGACATCCCTTCTATTTATGGCTCGTTGCATAGGCCCAGACCTCGCTGCTTACTCTTCGGGATGTCCACCCTTTCAACCATCTCTCGGATCCCATTTCCCCTCAACTTATTCCCTCAGCAAGCCTCTGCTTTCCACCCAAGGTCACACTCACTGGGCCCTGATATCATTCCCCCTCTCTAGCAACTTTACAAATATCCCTCCTCTTTCAAACACCTCCCCTCTGGGCCTGGACTGAACTCCCCTAACCCTACAAACCCTCCCCGTAGCGGATCACAGGAGGACACCACTAATGCAGGCCATAGGCCAGGAAAAGGGCAGAAGTGTGTAAAATCTAGTGCACAAGATGTTATCATCAGTTGGGGGAAGACATTCAGTGGGGAAAAACCACGGACACTGCCAAACGAGTTTTGGTTGAAAGGGTTCAGCACAAGAACTACATGGCGGCATGGTTAAAACAATTGGCTGCAGAAGTATGGGGACAACACCTGGCCGAGCTACCTTTCGTTCAACATTTTATTCGCAGTTGGCTTGCTGCGATCCACTCAGGCTAAGCATACAAATTGGGTATTGTCATCCTTCTGGCACATTGAATAGGCCCCTGTGCTGCTGAGGAGATGGAACCCCCTCTTCGATCTAGAGAGGGAACAGTTAGGTGTTGCGCCTCTATGGGTTCACCTTCTTGGCTTTCCGCTACAATTCTAGTTTGAGGAAATTTTCATACGCATAGGAAACTCTCTAGGAACCTATCTGGAATATGACAAATTATACCTCTCCACTGGAATCATGGCATACAGGAGGTTTTTAGTCCATTTGGATATCATAGAAGGGTTACAGGAACAAATTACTCTGTGTTGGAGGAACTTCACATGAACACATATCCTTGATTACGAGGGGGTTCCATTTAGGTGCAGGTGCTGCCACAAGGTTGGTCACCTCTACAGGGACTGCCCCTTGATCAGTAAAGTGAGGAATGGGAATAAGGGAAATACAATACCTACGAAGGATACTCAGGCACCAGCAAGACACACCTCTTCAGATGCAGCAATATAACACTATGCCCTTGAAGCAATAGAGAATTCCCCAGCCTTGGAGACTCTGAAGAAGCAAGGAAAAGCATCATATTGGTCACCCTCTCCTCCTCTGACTAGGTCAAGGGTGGCTGCAGAAGTTGTGCTATCTTCAGGTATGTCCTCTTCTGAACCCTACCCTATTCAATTCACTTTTTTATCTGAATGCATATATGTCTCATGGGGGTTACATTTGAGCTCTGCTTTCATGCCATCACTTCCCATTGCTCTGGCTTCCTCTCTGCATCCCCCTCCCCCTATTTACTCCTATACCCCCCCATCCTTCCTAGAGGCAAAACCATCTGCATCCTCTAACTTGGATAAAGGTTCCCTTCCCCACAGATACCCACTTCGATCCCTATCTTGATCACAAGCCCCTGACTCCATACGTATTGGTCTGGTATCTTCCCCCATCCCCCTGAAACCCCCTAGAGTTTGACCATCCTCCCTATCAAAATCCAAGCTGCAAGCAGGGGAGGATATTGTTGCGGGGTGACAACTTATAATAGATTGGGTTCTTAGAGCACAGAATACCCTGGGCTCATCTCTCCCATGAAGCTGCTTTCTTTCAACTTTCGAGGGATAGCTAGCCCTGAAAAAAACTAGCTCTGTGAAGACTTCTTAAGACCGAACATATTGATGTTATTTTCTTAAAAGAAACCTTGGGCCTTGCTGAAGCTATTTCTCACCTCCTCGAATCCATGCTCCCTAGTGGGTCCTTCTAAGCCCTTGATATAAATGTACGTTTAGGTGGCATAGCCTTCGGTTACAACTCTCGCACTATCAAGATGTGTAACATTTGGGGAGGCATTGGACACATAAGAGCAGACATTTTCTCATCTGCACTGGGCACAAATATCAGACTTGTTAATGTATATGGGCCTTGTCAACACTATGATGTATTCTGGGCATAATTATTGACCTCTAATCTCTTGCAATCAGAGAACATGATCCTGGGAGAGGACCTAAACTTCTCTATGGGCTTCTTGGAATCTTAGGGACATCCTGCCTAAGTCGATCCCCTAGCTGCATTCTTTGAAAATATCCTGGAGAACCACAGCTTTATTGATATTCCCTCTACAAAAATCCTACCTACATGGAGGAATAGAAGGATTGGAGAGGACAGCCTCGTAAGGAGGCTTGATCGATTTCTCATCAAAGAATGATTATTGGGTTTGGGCTTCATCATCAGACAATGGGTTAGATTATGAGGTATATCTGACCATTCGTTGATATTCCTTGACATAAGGGGAGGACTTAGCAAACCTAGAGCCCCTTTCAAATTTAATTCCACTTGCCAGTTGAAGGATGCCACCTATACTCGATTGGTAACTGACTTCTAGAAGACCCACCCCGTACTATTGGTGGGAACATAACAAAAGGCTTTGTTAACAACTTAAAAGAGATGAAAAGGCTATCTAAAACCTTGGCACATAATAAGAGAGAACAGGAAGAACAAACCCTAAGGGGCACTGAATCAGAGATTGTTTCTTTGGAGGACGAGCAAGGAGGGGTTTTCACCTCAAGAAATCAAAAGGATAAGCTCACTAAATTAATATCGAAGAGAGGAAAATCCTAAAAGATCGGGAAGAAACTTGGAGATTGAGAAGTAGAGCAATATGGTTGATGGAGGGAGATGCACAAAAAATTTCCACAATTTTTCAAATGGCCAAAAAGTAATCAATACCATATGGCAACTGACAAATGAGCAGAGGCTTGCTGTGCATACCTTCCAACAACTGGCCTCTCTGACCATAACGCACTTCAAGCAGATCTACCAAGCACCTCCCAATGGCACTTGTTGAAGTCATTAGAGTAGCACAACTCTTCCCTGGGTTTGTAGATCAAGATAATGTTATGGAGCTGAACAGGGCAGTCTTTATGGGGGAACTGGAGGCTACCTTGAAATGGTTTAAGCGCGACAAGAGTCCTGGACCAAATGGTTGGTCGGTGGAGTTCTATACATATTTTTTCAACATCCTTGGAGACGATCTACGTAAGGTCATTGAAGACTGTCAGACCATTGGTCAAACGCACAGGGCCATCAACTCCACTTTCATCACCCTCATCCCAAAATTAGACAACCTGGCCTCCTTTGGTGACTTCCGCCCCATCTCCCTATGCAACTACATTTATAAAATCGTTGTTAAAATCATAGCAAACCACCTCCAACCCATTCTTTCCACCCACATCTCCTCTGAACAATTTTCCTTCCTCTAGGATCGTTAGATTCATGAAGCGATTGGTACTGCACAAGAAGTGATGCACTCCATTTAGACGAAGAAGATTAAAGGTATGATCTTAAAGGTAGACCTCTCAAAGGCCTTTGATCGAGTAAGTTGGTTATACCTTCAAATGCTCCTAACTCATTCAGGGTTCCCATATGAGTTTATAAAATGGATCATGTGTTGCATTACAAACATATCCTTTATTGTCTTGGTCAATGGAGCAGCAACGCCTTTATTTCACTCTGAAAGAGGCCTCAGGGAGGGGTTCCCCCTGTCCCCCTTACTTTTTTTGCTAGTTATGGAGGGGCTCAGTAGACTTATAAAATATATGCATCACAGGGGAAGACCCGTGGGAATCAGGATCACTAATAGATGCATAATAACTCATTTAATCTTCATGGATGATGTGTTGATATTCCTCAATGGTGGAATAGGGGACTTGAATACCTTACAGAACACCATGTCCTTTTTTCAAACTACTACAAGGATGGTCATCAATAACTCTAAATCCACCATTACATCTATTGGTTGCATCCCTCATGAGATTCAGTTTGCTCTTCACCGGTTACCCTTCACCCTTTTATAGTTGGAGGATGGACTTAGATATCTAGGTTACAGGCTAAAGCCCCATGGCTACAAAATAGCTTACTGGACATGATTAATCTAAAAGTTTGGAAGAATACTCAATATTTGATACCATAAGCATCTCTCCAGGGCTGGAAGACAAATACTCATCAAATCTGTTCTTGAAGCCACCCCGGTGTATTGGATGTCCCTAGCATGGATACCTAGAGGAATCCTTACTAGAATACAAAACCTTTGTTGCGGGTTCCTATGGAAAGGCAAAAAAATAGGGAGGATTTTTGCATGGGAAAAATGGGAACTTCTTACACTCCCAAAGAAATAGGGAGGTTGGGTTATAAAAAAACTGGAATATTTCTCCTCTGCTCTGGTGGCCAAGCTAGGATGGAAATTGATCACATCAAATAGCCTTTGGACTATGGTGGCTTCCTGTAAATACATAGCTCCCCTAAATCTGGTGGACTGGCTCAAACAAACAAGCTGGAATAAAATAGGGACCTCAGTCATATAGAAACAGTTCTTAACTCTTTGCCACTCATCCGAGATGGACTCACTTGGAGAATACAAGCAGGAACATATGTACGCATCGGGCTGGACCCATTGATTGGGTGTGCTAACACCCACAAACTACCAAAAGAACTCAAGCTCCTCCTTGCCAACTCTGGCATCACTCATATTAGCCACATTGCAGATATGGATCGATCCACCTTTCTTCACCAGGCCTAGAAATCTGCATGCAGTCTGCACATTCCTCAGCAGTGGCATCAATATTGGGCGGACTACACAGCTACATTAATTGAATCACACATTAGAATTGTAGAAGGGGAGGACGAGATTATTTGGGCACATGCAAAAAATGGGTGGTACTCCCCCAAAGAGGGATATCTCTGTTTAGCAAGTGATCATAGACCACAGTCTATAGAACTATGGTGGAAAATCATGTGAAAGCATAAATCACCCCCTAGAGCCAGCTTACTCATGTGGTCAATTCTGAAAAAACAAGACTCCCACAGGAGACAATCTTACCAAGAGAGGTCAGCATGGACCTTTTTGGTGCAGTTTATGTAAAGACAGCTCAGAATCTGCGGATCACCTCTTCCTCACTTGCCCTATCACTATAGACCTCTAGATTTATGTCCTCTCGATCATCCCCACCCAGTGCACATGGCGGGGAATATCTGTCAGAGAAGCTTGAACTACATGGTGGACAGTCGAAACCCCAACAAAGGCTAGGAACCTTCCCCTCCTTATATGCAAGTAAATCTGGATTACTCGTAACCGTCTCATTTTTTAGGATATTGTTCCTCACTGGCCCTCCATCTCTACTCAACTTCTGGCAGACTATAGTAACATTCTTGAAGATGATGACAATCCTCCCCCCAAGAATATTGTCCTAGAAAACATCGACCACACCCAGCCATGGGCATATTTTGATGGATCTACACAAGAAGCAAGGTGTGGGGGTGGTTTCATCCTATATCTTTCAGATTCCCATCACTTCCAAATCCAAATGGGGCTTGGAGGGGGCACAAACAATTTTTCAAAGCTCATTACTACGAAACATCTCATTCAATTTGCATTAGAAAACATTGCAGAAATCTACAACTATTTAGGGACTCAAAAATTGTAAGCAATTGGATTAACAAAACATCAAATTGTTATGCTTACACTCTGAGGCCCATCCTGGATGAGGCCCATAGACTCATCTCCTTTTTTGACAACTTTTCTTGTCATCATATATACAAGGAATGCAACTCATTTGTCGATCACCTATCTAAGGAGGCAGCGGTCAGGCCTTGCGACTCATGGCTGATACAGGAGCAGGGGGGTGGAGCACACTACCAGTTTTACCATCGCCCTTTCATGGACCATACAGTTTAGGCTCAGCGGGAGCTTGTTTTTTGCTTTATGTTAATATTTTCATGTTTATGTATTACCAGTTGTATTTACAGTCATGCATACTCTCTGTGTAGAGTATTTTTTTGATAACATTATTATGAACACTACTGAAGGCAAAGCCTCCCTGTGTGGAGAGCTTAATTTTTCTATTTCTCTACTTAACAGGCACACAGCCTCACATACTACATATGCAAACAACATCTACAACATGTAATTTTCTTTTAATAATGAAAATTACAGTTTTTTCAAGGGGAAAAAATAACATCATTAAAAAACAATTAAACATAATTTCTTTAGTAATTATTTTCTCATTTAATATGGAGGAACTAGAAAGGTTGATACTGTGACAAATATTTGGAATATGTTTTTAAGCCAAAATGAGAATGTTTGGAGAATTGCTAGTTTTGAAAGATCAGCTTCCAAGATTACACTAGATACAACTATTTCATAAATTCCACAATAGATCAATTACAACATGCATTCAAATACTTTAACCCGAAGTGTTGGGGAAACAAATTTCTTACACTTGAACAAAATTCCTCAGATGGAAATTTAAATTTAATGAAAGTATAAAGTGGATGATTTCAATATATATATATATATATATATATATATAGAGAGAGAGAGAGAGAGAGAGAGAGAGATTGGACACTTTTTTTGGTAATTTAATTTGTATTACCTCAAAATAGAAAATTAGATCATTTCATCCATCACATTTCAACAAAGTGTAAGAAAAAAAATTACTACAATCTTAGGCTTATAATCCATGATTGATCACGGATTTTTTCTTTTCTCCTTTTCTCTTGTGAACATCAATCCATTCTAAGATTTATTGGGGAAAAATGTAGAGGAGACAATGATAACATTGTTTTGAGACAATTCTATTGCCATAGGTTCTTCTTTATTTTATGTTCCCTTACTGCTATCTAAGTGAGTTAATTAGTTGATACATTTGTTTACACTCATTGACAAAGTCAAAATCATGGTTGTTTTGTAATAGCCCTGGGTCAAAAGTTCATGTAATAAAGTTAATAAAAGAAAAAATAAGACCAAGGTCATGGAACACGTATTCCAAGCTGACTGTTGGGTAAAACATCACAGTGGGTGTTCATTTTGGTTTATTATGGATAAAGGAAATTGGCAAAGGCATTTGAAAAGAAAAGAGGCATTTATTGGCATTTATTTATGAAAATAATGGAAATTAGGAGAAAAGGAAGGTTAAAGGTCATAGGTTGCATGCGAGGAGGAAATTGAAGAATTTATAGGCCTAAATGATATAAAGGATTTTGAGGATTAGTTCACAGCTTTTGTCAGTGGAATATTTTAATAGTGATAGCTTGGAGCTCTCTCTCTATTCTCTCACTTATACTCTTGCACACTTAGAGCATCTTGGAACACTCTAGCATTGGGAAAAGGAAGGAAAAGGGAAGGAAAGCAAAAGGAACTAAATATCAACCAAGGAAGACTTGGATGAAGTGGATACAGTGGGATTACTTATAGGTATCGAGTTGCATGTATGTTTTCCTTCCTATTTTTGGGCATGCATGGTACATGCATGTGTGTATTTGGTTCTCTTGTTGTCATTGGCATGAGTTTTGTCAAGTGTGATAGTGGTTTCATCCTTACCTTGCCATTTTCAGATAGCCATGGTGTGATGGGGTTCTTTTACTTGGTTGAGCTAGATTGCTAGATGGTTTTGAAACTGAGTGTGGTGGTCTCAGGAAAATTCCCAAATGCCTAGGAATACCTTGACCAGTAAATGGCAAGATACATGGTAAATTCTAAGGGTGGAGATGGAAACATTCCTCACAGTTTAGGTGGAGAGCTCTGGAGGCATCCATGATTTTTTAGGGCCTAGTGATCCCTTTATCAATATATGGCAGGATTGCGGTAAAGCTTGGTAGTGTATGTTTATTGTTTGGGCCTAGGAATCCCTTGATAGGTAATGGTGGGATACATGGTAAAGTCTAGTTGTATAGATGAGGGTTTCAGTCCTAGGAATTCCTTGATTGATAATGGAAAGATGCATAGTAAAGCCTGAGAATCCCTAGTTTGTATTTTTGTGAGTCCCACATTCATGCTTGGAATATGGCCAGGGGGTGATTGCTTGAAAGAAATATTTGGTTCAACCCAATATATGGTCAAGTGGTATGTGGAAGTCTCTCACTTGGTTGGCTTTTGTATATGTTAATAAGAGATCTTTTCCCTTCTATTTCATGAGTAAATGTACTTGCTATTATGTGTCTTTGATGTTTGTTTTGTCACTGTTATTGTTCTATTTATATGTTGGTTACAAGCATGGTTTTATGGCAGACTTGAGTTATGGCTCTCATCATTTTCTGGTTAGTAGATGAAATGTTAATGAATGAATTACCTAATAGATGATAATGAAGCTATTTTGAGAGGGAAACATAAATTCTTGATGAATCTCATATAAGTATGAGGCCCCTATGCTCGGATGTGTACTTATGATCTCTACATTACATGTTCATGATGTGTTTGATGAAATTCCTGTCATGGTTAGGATAGGTTAGGCTAGGTCCTTGTTCAAGTTTTGCATTAGAGGCCTTGTCTTCTTATTATTTATCACTTCTTATTGTTTCATCAATTTTTGGGTAGAGGTTGGGATCCTAGCCCTGAAAAAGTGGCTTAGATTTCGCAGTTTCTAGCATAGAAGTGGCTGAAAAAGACAACAGTTGTTGGGAAGCAGGCTTGTGGGAGTGACTGGAGGGTTTAGTTCACATGGAGGCCTTATTATGGGAGCAACTGGGGGTTTAGTTCAGTGAAAATATAAGTTAACTTTGGGATTGGGCACCTAGGGTGGTTGGTTAGCTCTTGGGGGTCCTATAGCACCTTAGGGAGGTCTACAAATTTTTGGTTCGTCGGTTGCACTTCCTTAACTGCACTTAGGGAGTTGAATCATATCATAGTTACTCTTCATCACATATGTAACATGGTGGACCAACAAGCTTGGATAAGTGTGGGAGGAGGTTGTTACAGATTGGTATCAGAGCATGGTTCACCCTTTGGACTAGATAGACAGAATGTGGCTAGCGTGCATGCATGTAGGTTGTGTATGTGCTTGTTATGTATGCATGATGGTGGTCATTATGACAGTTATGTTTCCTTATAGAAGATGATGAAGTTGTTGTTGGGATGTGTCTTTTATGAATGCATGCCAGTTGTATATGAATTTGTTATGCATGTTGGTGTATATATGTTGTTATGCATGCATTTTGCCTAGTTGGTGTTATGGTTGTGGCATCATGCATGGTAACAGTGATGATGATTGAGAAGATGTCAATATGGTCCTATGATTATGATTATACATGTATTGTGCTAATCCATTTGATCTTGCAGATGAGATATCCCCCCCTGAACTATATTGAGGTATGTTGGTTATGTTTATATTTTGGTTTACCTGGCATGATATACTTGCAGGAAGAAGAAGATCAAAGATGACTAGAAAAATGGTAGATTATAGTTCACGAGATTCTCTCTATAGATCATATGAGAAGCATGGTGGTGAGTACTCCCCTCACGTAGTAGAAAATTTTATAATTTTGAAGGCGGAAATAAGATAATGATAGAATCATTCAGTCACAAGAGAGACTTGTCAGGGCACATGAGAAGAAAGAAGAGGTCAATGTTGACAAATGGCAACAAGAAATTCTAGTTTAATTTGTCCTTGAATTAAACTATGAATTATATTCGAATTATATTCTCATAGCGATTTAAAACATTAAATTAAGTTTATTAAACTACTTAACTTAGGAAATTTGATTTGGAAGTCTTTTGGAAGTCATGTATATGTTCTCCCTAATTTGTAGGAGTCCAGTGTGAGTTAATTATGAGTTGCAAAATAGAAAACTCAGTTTCATTAGTCAGTTCAGTTAAATTAGTTCTCAAATTGATTGAGAGAACTAATAGTGAGTCAATAGTCAATGGTGACACTAATGAACTCCATCAGTGCTACTCTAGTTAATTGAATATTTACTCATCAGAAACTCATGCATGTCGATTATGAGAAAGACCCAGTTGAGACTAGAGTGCAGGGATTATAGTGTACTATTTGTTTTATATTTTTCTGAGTTGCACTGATAGTGCATGCAATCAAGAATTGATCATTAAGGGATTGCGTATTTTTTGAGGCTTTATTTCCCCTTAAATACAAGGTATCCTTCATATGAATTACACATTGGAATAAAGACTTGGAGAGCATGTGAATTGGCTAATTTTTGGCCTTGATATTGCTTATGAGTTCGAGATTGAATTTTCGAAGTGTTGCGATTTTTCTAGAGAGAACAAGCATTATAATTTCATCTTGATTTTCCATATTAATACAACACAGATAGCGAGGTTTTGAGTTGTGGCTTTCCCTGAATATTTATTGTGTTATGTGCCTATGATTCTCTTCCTCTATTTATTATTATTTGCTTGATGTTTATGGGCTTCCATTGTAAATAGTAGAAGTAGATTCTTGTCTCTTTATTTAGCAAATTGCATTAGCTTTTGAATCTATAGGATTTTCTACATGGTATCAGAGAAAGATTGTTTTTTAGGTCAAGAGTTTGCAGAGCAGATCTGAAAATTTTTGTGCAAAATTTTTAGAAATAAATTGCAGATCTGGATTAATTGGGAAAAGATACCCAAATTCAAAAAACAATTTTGTCGAATCATAGTTCGGATGAGGGGGATATCACTGATTTAAAATTAGCTCTCTAGAGGAGATTTCGAAGTTTCGACTTTCATACATACTTTAGGATCGAAAGATGGCATTCCATGGGTTGAGGATTGAGTATGACTTGGAAGGCATCTCGCATTTCATAGCTTGGAGGCACAACATGGAGGTTGTGCTAGAGGACAATGGCTTGAACAAATTTGTTGAACAAGCAATTCCTAAGCTAGCATCTACTAATGCATAAAACTTGGCTGAGTGGAAGAATTTTGTGCCAAAGGCAAGGAAGATAATCCTTGAGGGAGATCAAGATCATATTGTCTCGAGTCTCCATGGAAAGGAAACCCCACATGCTATGTGGAAAACATTGACAGACTTGTATCAAAATAGAAATGATCAAAGGAAGTTGGCACTAAAGGATAAACTTCGTAAAATCAATATGGAGAAAGGCGAGATGATTCCAAAGTACTTGACCAAGTTCACTCGATGTTGAGATGAAATTGGAAGTGTTGGAATCACAGTTGCCAAGGAGGATATGGTGAGCCTTGCTCTTCTTGGACTCCCAAAGAGTTGGCATGGTTATCAGGACTCTGTCAATGGTCGGGAGAAGCTGCCAAATTGGGAACGACTATGGCCAGATTTGATGCAAGATGAGTTTAGGAGGAACACTAGGGATGGCTCTTCATCAAAGACTAATGATGAAGAGAACTCTGCCTTATCAATTAATGTGAAGAAGGGGAAAGGTAAAATTTCTCGTTCTAAGTAGGATTCTTATCATGGAGGTAAGAAGAATGACATGACAAAAGTTACATGCTTCCATTGTCACAAGATCAATCATTTTGCTATAAATTGTCCATTGAAGAAGTCCAAGGAGAAGTTCAAGAGGAGCGACAGGTGAGGCTTTGGCCTCCCAATTCGAATTGGAATTTTCCCTCATTGCATGCATGGTGTCTTTAATGATGGGAAGTGTCTATTACTTAGACAGTGTAGCTTCATTCCACATGACTGGTGACAAAGAGTTATTCAGTGAGCTGGAGGAGAAAAATCTCAAGATGCATATCGAGATGGGTGATGACGGTAAGTATAGTGTTACTAGTGTGGGCACTATTACTTTTCAGAGGGAGCATGTAGCTCCACTCACCTTCAAGAATGTTATGCAAGTACTCGAACTGATGAAGAACTTGGTATCTGTTTCCATGCTTGAGGATAGAGGGTATGATGTGATGTTTTTGAAAGGAAAGGCATTCCTTCGACACATAGCCATGGGTCAAGTAAAGAAGATAGGGATTTGAGTTCAGAATCTCTATAAGATAGAGGTAGAGGATTGTGCTGCTTTAAGTTCAAAAGCATAAAATATGTTGAGTCGAGACATCAGCGAGTTGTGGCAGATGCAATTGGGCCACTTGCATCATGGGGCTTTGAAGATATTACAACAAATATCTATCGGACTTCCTAAAGGTACGCTTGAGAGAGTTGATACATGAAAGGGTTGTACTTTGGGAAAATACACCAAGTCTTCCTTTCGAGACAGAGACAGTTGAGCAGAGTCTATTCTAAAGAGAGTCCATTCATATGTGTGTGGATCATTCTCGACAACATCAACCGCAAAAAACAGGTATTATGTTATATTTGTTGATGACTATCTCATAAATGTTGGGTATTTTTTATACAAAAAAAAAGGATTAAACTTTCACATATTTTTGTGAGTTCAAAGAATTGGTATAGAAAGAGTCTGGAAAGAAGGTTAAAGCTCTACTGAGTGATAATGGTGGTGAGTATGTTTCCAATGAGTTTAAGAACTTATGTGCAGCATAAGGGATTAAACGAGAATTGATGACACCCCATGACCCTCAATGAAATGGGGTTTCCGAGAGGAAGAACAGAAGCACAGTAAGGGAAGCAAGGGTGATGTTGCATGATCATGGCCTACCACTACACTTGTGGGTTGAGGCATGCAACACAGCAGTTTATGTTTAGAACGATAGCCCACATCATATACTTGAGATGAAGACACCAGAGGAGGCTTCTTTCGGTAAGAGGCTAGATGTTGGTCACTTCAGGATTTTTGGGTTATCGGTTTATTGCCATGTCAGCAAAGATGCACGGAAGAAGCTTGAGCCAACAACAGAGTTGGAGATCTTTGTGGGGTATGTTGATACAACCCACAGCTATCGAGTGTACATGTTGACCATTCGAATGACAGTGATTCGCAGGGATATCAAGTTCTATGAGGAGAAGGCCATGCGAGTATCCCTTAAGAGGGAGCTTGAGCTACATGTGGATGAGGAGCTTTTAGCTCCTAAGGTTGAGGGGCCTCAGATTGATGTGGAGAAGCCACATGCAGAGGTTTAGAGAGTGGAGACATCCACTCAGGAAGAATCTTCCAAAGAGGGAAGAAAGTGCACTAGAGAGGCTGATAGCTTGTTGGATGATGCACAAGAGGATGTGGGAGCACCCTCTTCTCAGCATAGATAGAGGAGGTCACCAAAGAGGTACACTTGATACATGACACTTATGGGCACATGTTTTGTGACAAAGCCATCATCCTTTCATGAAGCAGTGCAGTAGCTGCTTTGGGTTGATGTGATGGTGGAGGAGTATGACTCCATAGTTCAAAATAGTGTTTGGGATGTGTTCCAGAGACCAGAGGTCAAGTTATTTGTGAGCTCCCATTGGATTTACAAGGTAAAGCAAGCTGAAGATGGTAGTGTGGAGAAGCATAAGGCTAGATTTGTGTCTCGTGGCTTTTCATAGGTAGAGGGGATTGACTATGATGAGACCTTTGCTCCTGTTGCAAGGTACTCGTCAATCAGATCTATATTAGAACTATCAGCACAAATGTGTTGGAATATCCATCAGATGGATGTGAAGACTACCTTGCTCAATGGCATGATTGAGGAAGAGGTGTACATAGAGCAGCCTAAAGGTTTTGAAACCTTGGACCGTGAGTCACATGTGTGCTGACTCAAGAGATCATTGTATGGGCTGAAGCAAGAACCTTGTGTTTGGTACACCAGGATAGATAGCAACTTCATTGGGTTGGGCTTCACGAAGAGTGAAGAGAATGCGAACCTCTATCACATAGTGGTGGAAGGTAAGTTGTTGATCATTGTACTTTATGTAGATGATCTTATACTAACAGGTGATGAGAAGATAATCAAATATTGCAGGGAGGACCTTGCAAGAGAGTTTGAGATGAAGGACATGGGGCTCACGCACTACTTTCTTGGCATGTATGGCAAGGAGATGGGGAGTTGTTTGAATCTTAGGGAAAGTATGCCAACAAAATACTCAAGAGATTCTGCATAGAGAGCAGTAAACACATGGAGACTGCTCTAGCTAGTAACTGGAGGAAGGAGGATGCTACTTCAGGGGAAGTAATAGAAGCTACTATTTGCAAGCAGCTTATGGGTTCACTCATGTACTTGGTGAACACACGACCGGATATGCGCTATGCAGTTAACCAGCTTAGTCAAGAGATGGTTAAGCCTACCAAGGTGTATTGGAAGGTGACAAAGCATGTACTATGATACCTCAGAGGCACTACTCAGTTTGGATTATGGTACAGATGAACAAAGGGAGTGAAGCTTCAAGGCTTCACCGATGTAGATTGGGTGGGGAGTCCATCCAACAAGAAGAGCACATTAGGATGGATATTTAGCATTGGGTCAGCAGCAGTTTCTTAGTATAGTAAGAAACAAAGATCGATTGCACTTAGTTTGGAATAGGCAGAGTACATGGCTGCAAGTCAGGTAGAATTTGATGCTATCTAGATGAGGAAGATCCTGGTTGGATTGTTTGGTCAGCAGATAGATTAGACACTGATTTATTGTGATAATCAGAGTTGTATCAAAGTCTCTGAAAATCTAGTCTTTCATGATCGGTCCAAGCATATTTGTATTCAGTATCATCATCTCAAAGATTGTGTATTCAGGTGGATCATGTTGTTAGATTAAGTTCCCATGAAGGAGCAAGATGTTGACATCTTGACAAAGGCATTGTCAATATATAAATTCGAGTTTCACATAGAAAGGATCAGTGTAGTTGATAATCCCTTTCTTGTTGAGAGGGAGTGTTAAGAATGGCAACAAGAAATTCCAATTTAATTTGTCCTTGAGTTAAACTGTGAATTAAATTTAAATCCTATTCTCATAGCGACTTAAAATAGTTAAATTAAGTTTATTAAACTTACTTAACTTAGGAATTCGAGTTGGAAGTCTTTTGGAAGTCATGTATATGTTCTCCCTACTTTGTAGGAGTCTAGTGTGAGTTAATTGTGAGTTGTAAAATAGAAGACTTAGTTTGATGAGTCAGTTCAGTTAAATTAGTTCTCAAACTGATTTAGAGAACTAATAGTGAGTTAACAATCAGTGGTGACATTAATGGAGTCTACCAATGCTACTCTAGTTAATTGAATATTTACTCCAGAAACTCATGTATGTCGATTTTGAGAAAGACCTAGTTGAGACTAGAGTGCAGGGACAGTGTACTATTTTCTTTATATTTTTTTAAGTTACACTGATAGTGCATGCAATCAGGAACTTATCCTTAAGGGATTGTGTTGTTTTTATAGGCTTTATTTCCCTTTAAATACAAGCTATCCTTCATAGGAATTACACATTGGAATAGAGACTTGGAGAGCTTTTGAATTGGCTAAGCTTGGCCTTGAGCTTTCTTATGAGTTGGAGATTGAATTTGTTGAGTGTTGGGATTGTTCTAGAGAGAACAAGCATTGTCATTTCATATTGATTTTCCAGATTAATACAACACAGATAATGGAGTTTTGAGTTGTGTCTTTCCCCGAATAGTTATTATGTTATGTGCCTTTGATTCTCTTCCTCTATTTATTATTATTTTCTCGATGTTTATGGGCTTCTGCTATAAATAGTAGAAGTAGATTCTTGTCTCTTTCTTTAGAAAATTTCATTAGCTTGTGAATCTATAGGATTGCTACAGTCAATGCAGTGATTATTCAGATTTTTTCATACATTGAGAGGCATGGACCACTTACGATCACTCATGGATAAAAGGACGGGACTAATGGGGCCTATGGTAGCAAATCTCATGATGGGCATAGGTTGGATAAGTATGATACTATTAGAGATGACATATTATTGGACACTCCTGATAGGAGAGGCAATGGACATGGGAATTATTCTAATTCTAGTTTAGATATGTACCATGGTCATCATCGTTATCATCCTCATAGGAGGAGTGACAAGGGATATTTTTAGAATGAGTTCAAGAAATCCAAGGCACCTACATTTGATGGATAAATGAAGAAGTCGCAAGATGCATAAGCTTGGTTGCTTGAGATGAATAAGTTCTTTAGATTGCATGACTATTTAGATAACATGAAATATAGTATAGCTACCTTCAATCTTAAAGGTAATGCAGACATTTGGTGGGAATATGTGAAGAATGTCAGAGGCATCTGGGAAGAGGAATTGACTTGGAAGGAGTTTAAAATAATTTTCAAGAAGAAGTGTCTATCTAAGAGATATTATGATGACACGGTGAACGAATTCTATGAGTTGAAGATGGGGTCTATGAATGATGAGAAGTATACTAGAATATTCTTGAAGTTGTTGAAGTATGTGCCTTATCTTAAGGAGGAGGAAGTGACTATTCAAAGATTCATTAGCGGGTTTATGATAGCATTCAAAGGCGGGATTGAGTTTGATGAGCCTAGATCATCGAAGGAAGCCATCATAAAGTTGAAACATTGTTATGATCAATCAAAGCATAAGACAAAGTCTCAACAAGGTTGGAAAGGGAACCAAAATCTAAGGTAAAGTGGCCACTGAAGAGAAAAAGACCTCAGGATGAAGGTGAGAAAGAGAATGTGGTTCCTTACAAGTTTAATGTAGTTGGACAAGAACATGGGTCATAGCCTGGAGGGTAGTAGAATAAAGGTGAGGGTAAGGGACAGTTGCAGTGTTGGATATGTTGTAAATAGCATCTCAAGAAGGATTATCCATCATATCAGGGTGGTAGGCCTCATATCTACATTGCATAGGAGGTGAAAATAGTTGGGGGTCTTGGACAGAGCATTCCTCGGATCTATGCGGCATTGGATAACAAGCAGGAAGATCAACAGGTATCTATTATTGAGATGGATGGTAAGCTTTGTGATAAAGTTGTTTCTATTTTGATTGACCCTCGATCTAATTATAGTTATATTAATCTTGACTTGGTGGATAAGTTTCATTTTAATAAAGAAGTGCATGTAGAGTCTTGGTTAGTGCAGTTGGCTACATGTACTAAGAGGAAGGTTCATCATTGGGTAAGATCTTTTACATTTGAGTTGAATAGTATGCCTACATCAGTGCATCTAAATGTATTGTCATTGGGATTATAAAATATGCTTTTGGGTATGGTCTGGATGTACCTTCACAGGACCAAAGTAGATTTTTATGACAAAGCTATTCAGTGCTTGGATGACATTGGAGAATAAAGAACCTTTCAATGTATGAAGAAGGAAACATTAGTTAGAATTGTTACTGCTATGCAGGCAAAGTGTAGTCATAGAAAAGGATGTTTTTTTATTTTTAGTACATATTTTCAGTGATAAAGGTAAGGATGTTGAGGATGTGGAAGCATTGAAGAAGTATTCGATTTTGCAATAGTTCCGGGATGTATTCCCAACAGATATTTCAAATTTTCTGCCTCACAGGGAAGTGGAATTTTCTATTGAGTTGGTACGAGGGGAAACACCAGCATCAAAGGCACCATATAGGATGAGCACCCCTGAGTTAGTGGAATTGAACTTGCAATTGAAGGAAATTCTTAACAAAGGATACATTAGGCCAAGTGTATCATCATGGGTTGCATCGGTATTATTTTTGAAGAAGAAGGATGGTACTCTTAGAGTGTACATTGATATAGGTAGTTGAACAAGGTAAACATCAAGAACAAGTATTCGTTACTGAGGAACAATGATTTTTTTGACTAGTTGAAGTGAGCAGTGGTGTTCTCGAAGATTGATTTGATATCAGGATATCATTAGGTATGTGTTAAAGAAGAGGACATCTACAAGACTGATTTCTGGACTAGATATGGACATTATGAGTTCGTTGTAGCTCATTTTGGATTGACTAATTCTCTAGTTATTTTCATGTGCTTGATGAATAGTGTGTTGCTTCCCTATAGGGAAAAGTTTGTTATTGTATTCATTGATGATATATCTAAGAACGAGGAAGAGTTTTTTGAACATTTAGCAACAATATTGAGATTTCTAAGAGAGAATCAGTTGTATGACAAAATTAGAAAATGAAGTTTCTTTCATATAGAGGTACATTACTTGGGGAGTTTTATTTCTAAGGAAGGTATAGCAGTAGATCCAGAGAAGAGAAGAACTATCATTGAACGGGAAGCTCCTAGAAATGTGAATAAGGTCCAAACATTCATGGGGTTAGTAGGTTATTATAGGAATTTCATCAAGAAATTCTCATAGATTACCTATCCTATCACATCATTGTAATGAAAAGGGAAGAAATTTGAATGGACAGAAGAATTGAAACAAGTTTTGAGTAGTCGAAATAGTTGTTGACAAATGATCCAGTTCTAAAGATTACAGATTTAGATAAAGAGTTTGTAGTTTGTACATATTCTTGCAAGACATGAGTTAGTGGATTCTTGGTGCAAAAGCGATAGTAGGTATGTTATGAGTCAAGAAAACTGAATGAGCACAAGCAGAACTATGTGAAACATGATCTTGAGTTGCCAGTGATCATCCATGGTTTGAAGATGTAGAAACACTATCTTCTTGGAAAGCTAGATGGTTGGCTATGATCAGTGAGTTTGACTTCAATATTAGATACATTAAAGGAAAGGATAACAGAGTTGCAAATGCTCTTAGTAGAAGAGTGTATGTGAATCATATAGTAGCTATGATTTCATATGGAACATATTTACAGGATTGGATCTTACAAGCAGGACAGTAGGATGACAGGTATAGGGAGCTTAGTACAGGTGATCAAGATGTGGACTATCATCTTACAGTAGATGGTTTGATCAGGTTTAGGAATAGGATCTATGTGTTGGACAAAAATGAGCTCAAGAAGCTTACCTTAAGGGAATTTGATGTTAAATCATATTCAGTTCATCTAGGATATCATAAGAAATTGACGGCGATGAAGAATTTATACTATTAGCCAAATATGAAGAAGGAAGTGTCTAAGTTTGTGGCTAAATCCTTAGATTATCAATAAGTAAAAGAAGAGTGCAGGCACCCAATTGGTCTATTACAGTCAATTCTGAACCTTGAGTGGAAATGGGAGGTTATTTCCATGGATTTCATTACAGGTTTGTCGAGGACATCTAGATAGCATGATTGTATTATGTTTTTGGTTGACTTGTTGACATAGGTGGCACACTTCATTCCAGTGAAGTCTATTTATTCAACTAGTAATGTAGTACAGGTCTTCATCACAGAGACAGTGTGGTTGCATGGTGTTCCAAAGAAGATTATATGAGACATAGATGTTAATTTCACTTCCATCTTTTGGAAGGAGTTGTTTGCAGGTTTGGAGATAGATCTGGCCTTCAACACAACTTCTCATCCATAGCCATATGGACAAAGAGAGAGGGTAAACAGGATTTTGGAGGGCATGTTGAGAATGTATGTTATGCATCAGCAATGAAAGGGGGAAGAGTATTTTCCACTGGTATAGTTTTCTTACAACAATAGGTACCAGGAGTTACTAAGTATGAATCCATTTGAGGCACTTTATGGGCAGAGTTGTAATACTCCCATCAATTGGAGTGATTCAATGAATAGGGTGTTGATAGGACCAAACATGTTGGTAGAGATGGAATAGGAAATGCAAGTAATAAATAAAAATCTAAAGTTATCACAGGAGAGGTATAAGATATCCTTGAGGATTGGGTCATGTACGAAGATGGCACCTCTGTATTGTGGGCTTTCTGATATACTTGAGAGGATTGGACCAGTGTCCTACAGAATTGCACTACCTCCAATAGTGAAAGTCCATGATGTTTTCGATGTTTCATTGCTTAAAATATATGTAAAGGATGTTGATCATGTTATTGATTGGTTTGTATTGCAGGTGGAGCCAGTAGGATAATTCTAGCCAGAACCTCAATACATATTGTAGCGAAAGATGCTCATGCTCTAGGATCGATCAATAAAGCAAGTTAAAGTGCAATGGAAGCATTTTGGGCCCGATGAAGCTACATGGGAGATGGTTGATCAGATATGGGCTATGTATCCTTCATTATTTTTTGGTGAAGGAAAATGAGTTTTTGGTATATGTATATAATTATGTATGGTTGTTATTGTAAATACCACAACAAGTTGTGTTATAAAGCTCCAATGAGAAGTATGGGTGTCATTTTGTTATGTTTTTCATGTTGGTTTTCTTTTCAGCAGGTTGATCATTGTAAATATTGCATTGAGATAAGCTATAAATCTCCATGATAGTTTGTTTTGGTTTTATGTGGTATTGTTGGTTGTAGGTGTAATAGAACACCAAGGACATTGTTCCCCTAAGGGGGAGGGATCTGTAATATCCTTGGGTCAAAATCTCAAGTGATAAATTTAATAAAGGAAAGAATAAGACCAAGGTCACGGGACACATATTCCAAGTTGAATGTTAGGAAAAACATCCTATTGGGTGTTCATTTTGGTTTATTATGCTAAAGGAATTTGGCAAAGGAATTTGAAAAGGCAAGAGGCATTTATTTATGAAAATAATGGAAATTAGGAGAAAAGGAAGGTAAAAGGTCACAGATTGCATGTGAGGAGAAAATTGACGGAAAATAATGGAAATTGAAGAAATTAGAGGCCTTAATGATAAAAAGGCTTATGAGTATCAATTCACATATTTTTTCAGTGGAAGCTTTTGAGAATGATAGCTTGATGCTCTCTCTCTATTCTCTCTCTGTCATAATCTTTCGCACTTAGAGAATTCTTTGAACACTCTAGCATTGGAAAAAGGAAGGGTAAGAAATCAAAAGGAAGCAAAGATCAAACAAGAGTTAGATCAAGTGGCTACAGTGGGCTTACTTGCATGTATGATTTCCATGCTAGTTTTTGACATGCATGGTACATGTTCTCTGTTTTCATTGGCAAGGGTTTTTCTAGGTGTGATAGTGATTTCAACCTTACCTTTCCATTTCCAGATAACCATGGTGTGATGGGGTTCTTTTACTTGGTCGAGTTGGATTATCGTATGGCTTAGAAACTGAGTGGGGTGATCTCAGGAAAATTCCCAATCGCCTGGGAATCCCTTGACTGGTAAATGGTGGGATACACAATAAAGCTTGAGGGTGGATACGGGAAAATTCCTCACAGTTTAGGTTGATAGGTTTGAAGGCATCATGCTTATTTAGAGCCTAATGATATATTGACCAATTTATGGCAAGATTGTATTAAATCCTAGTTGATCTAGGTGGATATTGGTGGCAACCTGCCAATTCCACTTCGACCACCACCATTGTTTCTTTAATTTTTTCAGTTTCCTTAATTGTAGCACAGTTTACTATTTTTAGCAGTTTTTCAAGTCCTAAACTTCTGGAGCCATTTTGAAGCCCTAAATGACGTTTTTTTGGCAATCTACTACTAGTGACTTTTTTTACTTTGTTTTCTCCACCATATTCCTCGGAGAGATATTTCCAACGGGGTATCATGCACGTCAAATGAAGATAATATGACCAAGTCACGATCCCGAGAAGTTGGCTGCCAAACTAACCCCAACAGGGCCCATAAACTCTTGGTGTTACATCTCCTCGGGTTAGGTTTTTGGTTCTTTAGGGTTTGCTCTTATTGTTCAATAACAAAATGGCCCTTGAGCCTCATTGTAACACAGTTCGGAGGGATGTAGCCACCACATTTCTTCTCAGAGATAAGCTATCATTGTCGAGCTAGTCTCGTTTCTATATTGTTTGTAAGCATATTTCATTAGTTGATATTAATCAAAGGAAGTGTTATTTCTGTTGCATCTCTATTTTTATGGTTATATCTATAATTTGTTTTGTTCCTATTTAATTTGGATCACTGGTAGTGTATGTTTATTGTTTGGGCCTAGGAATCCCTTGACCAGTGATGGTGGGATACATGGTAAATTTTGGTTGTATAGATGAAGGTTTTGGGTCTAGGAATCCCTTGACCGATAATGGTGGGATACATGATAAAGCACAAGAACCCTTGGTTGGTTTTTTTGTGAGTCCCACGTTCATGCTTGTAATATTGCATGGGTTTATAGGTTGAAAGAAAGATTTGGTTCAAACCAATTTATGGTCGAGTGGTACATGGAATTCCCTGACTTTCTTAGCTTTTACATATATTAATTAGAGATTTTTCCCCTTGTATCTCATGAGTAGATGTACTTGCTATTGTGTGTATTTGATGGTTTTTATATCATTTTTATTATTCTAGTTATATGTTGGTTATAAGTTTGGTTTTATGACAGACTTGATTTATGGCTCTCATCATGTTTTGGTTACTAGATGAAATGTTAATGAATCAATGACCTAATAGATGATAATGCAGATATTGTGAGAGGGCATCATACATTCTTGATGAATCTCAAATAAGTATGAGGCCCCTAGTCTCAGATCTATATGTATGTGTTGACAGTGCAAGACCTGCCAACATGTCAGGGATCTCCACGGCAAGAAGTCCCAACTAGACCTCAGACCATTTGGAGTAGGAGTCCCAACAGTGGGTAGTATGGTATCACCTTGAATGCGGTTGTGCACAGAGGTAAGTAAGATGTCCTTGTTGGTAGCAAGGGTGTGACCTTGCAGCAAGTCAAGGAAGGTGCATGAAAGGGTCTAACACACGGAAGGGGGAAAGAGTGTACCCCTTAGAAACCTGTGATAGCACGTAGCTTGAAAGGGAACACATGAGAAAAAAGACATCACAAGATGGAAAGAAGGATGACCGAATATCCAAAGTGATGGGTTATACCAACAACATGCTTCGATAATATTCATACAAACACATACAGAATAGTTGATACATACATGCGTAAATTATAGCTACATACATCATTAGAGTAACCAGGATAGTCTAACTACAATAACAATATATGCATGAAACATGTTGGCTCTATTATATTAAAAGAGTGAAATATCCAATCATATATACAACCATGACAATCGCTAGCCCCGATAGCGGAACATTACAGTCACTACCGCCTACTCCTCCAAAGATATGTACTAGCTCTACATTGTGGAGAAGCCAAGGCTCATTACAATACACTCCAAGATTTCTCTAAGTTATACCTATAGGAAGATTGGCTCCCAAAAGCCTGTACAATGAGTTATGATGTTCTATGCAAAGAAAAGGGTGGGGTGACACTTGACATTCTCCTTTGTGACTCTTCAGCTACCCTCATGACTCTTCAACTTACACATGATTGTTACATTCTACTATTAACACTTTGCCTTTCACTTTTACAATATGTTTACAATACATCCTATAAACCAGGGTGATGAAGTGATCTGATAGTTGTATTATAACTCCATGGAAGCTGCACTCGGAGAACAATCTACAATACATGTGAACAGAGGTTTCTGAAGGTGTTCATGCCCAACGCAGCCTAGGAACTGCTGACAGGCACAGATTGCATCAAGTATGTAAGCAGAAATGAAAAGCTTTACCTGCTGACCATTGGGCGAATGTCAAGCTTTCGTTACTTGTTCCTTCATCTAGAGAGCCAACATGTCAGACCAATTAAAAGGTATTCCTTCGTTCACCAGATGATCCAACACAATCACCTAACTCTACAGGAAGGTCTTTGTACTCTCTTGGTCGTATAAGCAGAATGTGAAGATGGCCAAGATTTGATAAGACTTCCACATTATCCTTGTCTTCTAAACCTAGTTGGGTGTTGTCCTAAACTTAGATGGCTCTTTCACCCAGATCTTCAAGATGTCTCTTGAGTTTGCATTGATTCTAGGCCTAGTGAAGGGTGCATCCATTGTGGCTACCGGTTGCGGAAAATGATACAAACCCTAAAATTTCTTTGCCCTGAAAGTAGCTAGTTTTGTTCCACTGAAACTTCTCAACACCTTTGTCTTTGGATCAGTATGCGAGACAATCCAGTGGATCATGTCCGCACATGGAAACATGTGATACCTGCATGCAATCCGGTACAAGCCATACTTGTGTATGCTGACATAGACTCTATGGTCCTCCAGATTCTTCTCAAATGTGCCTAAAAAGTTGTAATTGATGTCCTATCATTTCATCTTGATTTCCTTTTCTATGAACAACTTAGTGTCTTCATAGAGGGGCAAGCTCATAGACACTTGCTCGACCACATCTCTAGTTGCACTCTCAATGGTGTTCTTTGACCCTGCTCTCTTGGAATCCATTGTACCTGTACCGCTCAGAGACCTTTGAACACCTATGATACCTAGAGACAAAGCAACACTCATGGCAAGAAAACTATCTGTTGAAAACCAAAAGAAACTTAAGGATGGACATGCAACACACCCAGGTGACTGACTGGAAGATTTGCGCAATTTTCACTAAGAGGTTGGGAGACTGGCTGCCAAAACTGCCCAAACCACAGTCCAGACTATTAGTGAGCTAACTGACTACTAAAACTACATAGATCATAGTACATCTTGACCTGCTGTGGATTGAAACTGCACAATGCATAGTTTTAGTCAGCATGACTACAACCTGGTAAAAATGCATTGCACAATTCTAGGGACCAACACGGCACTGCCTAATAGAATTGTGCAAAGAAATCCTATGAGACTAGTGTTGTAAAATATCTACACAATTCCTAGGAGGAAGGGAAGGTCTTCACTCTTATAAATGTGCAGTGCAATTTGGGCAAGGCAAGGTCCAGGTCAAGGTAGACCAGACCCGTCGATGGGAGACTGAAAACAGTAAAGAATGAATGTATATGTGAATTTGTGTGCATACATGAGTGAATGAACATGCATGCAATCAGTGAGTGCAAGATTCAATAAACTGGAAAACAAGTAAGTGTATGAAGTGAATCACTGCAATGGCAACTATTAGTGTAGAAACAATGTCATCCATGCGACGACAAGGAGATGCAATGGAAAAATTGAAACAATGCTTCTACAAGCTAACATGCATTAAAATGACAACAAGAATTCAACAAAACCAAGAAAACAACACTCACACAAACTGAAATACAAAAAGCAACAGAAAAGCAACAAAAGACATGAAAAGTGAACATACCTGGAAAAAGTTGAGCTGAGTGTGCCGAAGGTTCCTAGATGAGATGGGGAATGCCAGAGCTCCAAGATCGAAGTGAAGAATGAGCTCTAAGACATTGAATAAATATTTTTGATAAAATCAAGGCTTATGACGCACATGACACAAATCTAGGAAAAAGAAAGACTTGGCGGTAGATTTCTAAAATGGATTTTTCATGTAACCCCCAGCTGCTAAAAATGGATCTTTAAATTCTAGGGATGTTTTTTTTCTTTTTCTTTTTTTGCTTTTTTTGGAAAAACAAGCCCATATATGCTAAGAAATATTTCTCAGTTCTGGAGGGAACCAATCAACTTGGGAGCACATGCAATGGACTTCAAGCCTCTAGATGACTTCCACGTAGTTTCTAGGTTGAGTGGCTCTGGCTGGCCCTTAGGCTCTATGCAATTTTTGGATTGAAACCAATGTTGTCAACCAAATCTGCACCAATTTTGAGAGAAAGCCCAACGATGGGCTGCTCTGCGACAATTTTCAGAGGGAAGACAGTCTTCTTTCTCTGCGCATTTCTAGAGAGGAGCAGGCTGCCTTGATGCTCTATGCAATTCTGGAGAGAAAGGCTAGTTTTCCTCTAGTTATACAAAATTATTCAAGTGAACACAACAGCCGATTAATGGCCAATTCACAGGATGTCAGCTTGCGGGTGAACGAAAAAAAAAAATAAATAAATAAATAAATTCTAGCAAACACAAGATGATAAGCCAAGAAACTCAACTGAAGCATAAGTACCTGATAGTGCAAGACATGCAACTAAGGATGGTTGGTACAGAGGCTCCAAAACAAAGCTATTGCAAAATTTTGGAGGATGGTTCTAGTCGCTACAACAGTATGATTATACATTACATGTTCATGATGTGTTTGATGAAATTCATGTCATGGTTAGGATGGGTTAGACAAGGTCCTTGTTCAAGTTTTGCATTAGATACCTTGTATTCTTGTTATTTATCACTTTTTATTGTTTCATCAAGTTTTGAGCAGAGGTCGGGATCCTAGCCTTGAAAACATGGCTTAGATCTCGCGATCGTTGGCAACGAACTGGCTAAAAAAGACTGTATTCACTAGGAAGTAGGCCTGTGGGAGTGACTGGAGGGTTTCAGTAACATGGAGTCCTTTTTATTAGAGAGACTAGGGGTTTATTTTAGTGAAAATCTAAGTTAAATCAGGCATTAGGAACCTGGGGTGGTTGGTTAGATTTTGGGGGTCTTGTAGTACCTAAGGGTGGCCTGTAAAGTTTTGGTTCGCTGGTTTCACTTCCTTAACCGCACTTACAAAGTTGAATCATATCATAGTAACTCTTTGTCACATATTTACCCCAGTGGACCAGTAAGCTTGGGTAATTGTGGGAGGAGGGTGTTACATGTTTCCCTTTCATTTTCAGTTGAAGGATGGGCCTCCTCAGTTGAGAGATGAAAATGCTCTACATGTGGTTGAGTTGAGTCTATAGGAGTTGATGAGGTTGTAGGAGTCTTATGTTTCTATATGTTGTCCTGCTTGTGATCTGAAGTATTCCTAGATCCTTTTGCATCCTTTAGATCTTTCTATCCATGGGATGGAATGTTTATTCCATGTTCCACAATGAATGTTGACCCTGAGAGGTCTTTGGGATTTGGAGGTGAAATTATTGGCCTTAGGGAGTCCTTAAAGGATTTGTATTAGGAGAACAAGGATGCACCCTATCCTTTCACTCCACCTTATGATTTTGAGACTAGATAAATAAAGATATCCTTGGCTATGTTGTACTAGCTAAGGGATTCCAGATCCTAAATCTTCCTACCTCCATGTAGGAGTTTAATATTTCTAGAGGGGATTCCCATTTGATCCTAAATTTTAGCATCAATTGAAGAGATTATATTTGTGTCTTAGACCTGCATACAGAGTGAACCCCATGAGATTTCCCTCACAAAGACCGTAAATCTCATAGGAACTAAGATGTTGCCCTTAGCTTGGATGTAGGAAGAACCCTACGATAGAATAGATTTCCTCTATTCTAGGAGTTTTTGTGGTACATTAGTTTCCTTCAAATATTCCACTATAAGAAAACTAGCCTCCTTGATGAGTCATATATGTTATCCCCTAATTGAACCTTAATCGGCTCATCCACAACATCTACTTTATCAATGCCTCACTACACTGATGCATGTGAATCATGATTGAACAAAATATCCTTTGTTGATGCCATCACCAAGACCCTATTGCTACTTCAAGCTCGAAGTTTCACTCTAAACAAATGATGAGTTATTTGCCTTTGAAAAAATGACGTACATATGCCCCTCGAACCATCCAGTTGAGTTATGGGTTGAAATAGATTCAATATCCCTATGAAGGTGAAGGTTGAGTTAATCTCCATGGCCAAGATCAGCCATAGGGTTTCTGACAGACACCTGATATTTAAGAATACAGTATCCCCATGATTTCACATAGAAAAACACATTTTTAGTGTGAGGAAGTGTGGTACCTAAAGTCGCTTCATGTAAAATTTGTATGCACTCATCTGAAACAAGATGAATCTCATACACACAAATGTTTTTGCAACCTCTTGGTGGTCAGAGTTTCAGTATGCATAAAGGAAAGTCCTGTTTTTTTCTAAAACTTCATGATACTCATGATTGTTGCTTGAGGATTCTTGTCAAAACCCTAGCTCTCTGAGATTGAGTAAGACCTTAGAGACTTATTTTTACACCTAGAGGCACTCTCCAGCACAATATGGAAGAGATGTTGTCATGTCGTCTTATGTTATTGCATCGAGGGATACTCTCCAGCCCAATATAATGGAATATGGGGAATATGTGTAGGTGTAAATGTTTGTAAAATTTAACATTTAACAAAAAAAAAACTAAATATAATGTCAACTCGATTAAGAAATAAAAACATGTAACATATATAATCTTATATAAATATTATGTGTCTATATTTTGGCTCAATTAAAAAATAATAAAAGGTTAAATGTATTATACATCCTAGTATGATGGAAATGTTGTGGTGTCCATAAACGAGCATAAACATTTAAATCAAGTAGCTTAGTCCCTCCAACTCAAGTTATAAATTATGCTCTAGGAAATTTTCCATAAATAAGTCTAACTTACATTGGTCAATGCTAAATTAATACTGGTCTATAGAAAAATCATCCTATAGTCTTGCTTTAGCAAGAACTAATAAATTGAGATGTAAATTGGATAGATAAATTATTGGCTTAGGCAGAAGAACTTGCATAAATTCTGGTAGTAGTAACCACCATTATAGATCCATCTTAACCACGGATCTAGCAAGAGCTGAGAGCGGTCAAATATATTTAGGTGAAAACTTATTTTAAAGTGAAAATTTTGAATTAAATTTTTGCACCTCGGCATATTTTATCCTATAAATATATATACAAAGAGAGAGAGACCACTTGTAATTTTTCATTTGTTATGTTGAATTTTTTAATGTATTAAATGGATTAAAATTTACTTGGGCATAAAATAATGAGACTACTTAAAATGTTTTAACTAAAAAAAAAATCAAATGCTTTATATAATGTCTATATAGTTATTTTTTAACTTTTACCTACTTTATTTCTCTATAAAGTTGATATAAGATTATGTTGTTTCATATGGACATCTAAATATTTTATTTATAGTTGAGAGCAAGAGTGAAATATTTTTACCACTTCTCCTTAATATGGACACTGAGAGTGGGATTATTGATGTTTTAATATATTTTTAATTAAACAAAGTAAACACATATATTCATTTTTGTTTTTTATTATATTCAATGTGAAATATTTTATTTATGGTTGAGAATGAGTGAAATATTTTTACCACTTCTCCTTTGTATGGCCACTCAGAGTGAGATAATTGATATTTTATAATACTTTTAATAATAAAAACTGAACATGTATATTCATTTTTGTTTTCAATAAATCTAACGGTATTTTTATTTAATGTTAAACTAATAGTGAGAGTCCTTCCTCATCAACTAATAATGATTCCATAACTGTCAAGGCCTCAAGTTGGCGAGCACTCGAGAGAGTAAAAAATTCAATGATCACGGTTAAAAGCGTGCAGTCGCAACAGAAGTGCTACAAGATCTCACGTTTGGTTAAAGGTGGCTCGGGTCAATACGTTTGGTTAAAGGCGACTTAGAGGTGGACTTTCAGTTTTATGTGACCAAGTTGTGCGACGAGATGTGTGACAAGCGTGTGACAAGTCATGCAATGAGATTGTATGATGAGGATGTGCGATGGGAGCGTGTGACAGGTGGGTGCACTCGTCAACCCGAGTTGGGCATTCAAGCGAGTGCCCATGGGTGAAATGACATGGTTGGAGAGGGAACGCCCACACTTGACACGAGAAACCCACAGAACGACCAATAGACCATGTGACGATTGTGGAACACATATGCGACCAGCGGGTGGGCTGCATAGATGGGTAGCATAGCCGACCAGGGTAGGTAGTGCAACAAGCAGCAGCATGGATATTGGAGTTGGCCGAAAGTTATAAAGGGTAGACTGACATATTATATGATGGGTAGGCTAACATATTATATGATGGGCGAGCTGAACCTTGGATGAACCGGAGAGTCACAACATTTGGAGTGCAACCATGGAGTATGGAGCGTACATGTTGAAGGTCAATGGATGCTCCAAAGGCATTACCAAATCTTCACAACATATCTACAACAAACACAGAGATAGCGAAGGATAAAGAGCCAAGGCAATAGGTGGAACTGTAGATCGAAGATCGAATTTATGAGAGCTAGATTTGGTGTTTCTGTGTCTGGGTGAGCCTAGGCAAGTGCAGTGTTAGGTTCCTATACCAATAGGATTCATAATTTTGAATGATTGAGATTAAACCTTGTAATATTGTACATACCTTTGCTTTTGCAAATGTATGTACAATATTACAGAAAAATAAAAAATGTAAAGAGGGTATATCTTAAAAGAATAATCAAAGGACAAAAAGAACAAAAAGGTCAAAAAAGATGAAAAATATGAACCCCAAGAAAAGAAAAAAGACCATGAAAGTGAGCAAGCCAAAATGCCACACCTATTTACTTTTTATGCATAATAATGATTGTGTGCAACTTGTTATTATTGTCACAATCCATGATAGTCAAAATGTTTAAACTTGGCTATTTCATGTTTTCAATTTCATGTCTATATATAGATAATAAAAATTTGGCCAAACAGTGTAACATTGGCAGATAATTAGATAGATAGAGTAAATAAAAGGAGCTCAACTGTTTAATCTGAGCCCTTGGATGTAATAACGTTAGATTTAGTTAGTTTACTATTGTAAAGAAAAAGAAAAATATTTGATAAGGGTTTGCTAGCTCAAATGTGCCCTAATAAAGTGAAGTAAAAATGGTAGGATGAGTAGATGGGTAAGTAGAAGAAAGGTTGCAGAAGTATGATGATTGATTAGACAAAAGCATATGTATCATTCTCATCATGAAATTTCCATATATGAACGAACAATCAAGCAGGAAAATGGATTTCAAAGTCAATTAATTAACTTCCCCCATTCATTTCACCCCTTTACTTTACTAATTTCCCATAAATAAATTCTAAGTACTTAAATCCATTAAGTCAAATAGGCTCAGAGCATTTCTTTGACTTCTGGAGGGACCGAACCCTCGACTTAATGACTTAAGGACAACAAGTACTAGATTCCCCCTCATCAAAAATTCATCTCCCTTAATTCCCCCTCATTTCCCTAATAAAACCCCTTTTCCTAAGGTTAAAACACTATTTTCCTAGGGAAAGTAATCACCCCCATGAAAAACCCCTTTTTCCCAAAAAACCCACAAAAACACATTACCCTAGTATTAATGTTAATATGTGAAAACATTAGATTCACAAAAAAAGCATTTACTTATTGATTTTCCCTTTTCCACACATCTTTTCATATTAATTACTACCTTTATTATATTCAATCCCGATGAAAAACCCATTTCCCCATATAAATATATATATATCTATATATATATATATATATATATATATATATATATATATATATATATATATATATATATATATCTATATATATATATAGATATATATATATATATATATATATATATATATATATATATATATATATATAGCTCCTACATATCAATTAACCCTACACCTTAGTTTAAATTTAAAACTATAATATATAGTCAACCCACTAACTAATCGATCTCTGATTATGTTAGGCAAAACCCCATTTAAACCCTATGTTAATCACCCTGATGGCTTAATGCCGCCTTAATTTGTCATTAACCCTTATACTGCCACATTTAAGCGCTCATTAGGCCCCCCATTATCCTCTATGTAGCTTCCCTGCCCAACCACCATGCGATCACTTCCCTCCACATCTAACAACCCTTATCCATATCGGGCCAACCCGACGTCCAAACGATAGCCACCCGGAAAGGTGGTTTTCCGCCCAACCCACGATACTACGTTTCATTCAATGAGTGGAATCAGGTAGCCTCTCCCCAATACCACCAAGCACCCAAAAGTGGTGCAATAGAAACCATTTACCGCCTACCGGCTACACGACAAAACAATCACTATTCACCCCATACCCATCGAAATTGACTTTTGCGCATAAAGCCAAAAAATCCCCAAATCATTTGTTTTCATTGGAATTTCAACTGTAAACCTCTGAAACGCATGCACGCACCTGCAAACATCGAAGCTATTAGCCCACGTCCAGTTGCACTCCAAAGACGTCGCAAAGCACCCAGTTTGCTTTCCAACCTACGCAGAGCCCTTTCGACCATTTACAGTTACTAACTGCCCTATTCAGAGCCATTTTACCTCAATTCCAAGTATTTAACCCACAATTCGCCGAAAAACCCTGTCAATTTAAAAACCAGTTACTAAAAGTTCTTAGTTAAGATAAAAATTAATTAAAGAAACTCAAAAAACTCAAGCCTACTCTGTGCTAAACCACCGTTGCCCTAAAAAAAATCTGCAAATTACCTCCCCCATTCTCAAATCCATAAGAACTAAGAATGGCTGCCCCAATCGCCATGGATCCCATCTCTATGCCCCACTTAAACTTAGACCACCTCCCCTGGCTGATAGGGATTTCCAAATAAAGGACACCTTTGTCCATGAATCCCCGCTTAAAGTATACTACCAAAGTAGAGATAGATACTTGAACCAGGCTAATTAAATTGGTCTGTGGGAGTCCAATTTGCCTAAGTAACAGTTCCCCAGATTCCACATTTTCCTACAAATTGTACATTATTGCCATGCTAACTATGTCCCTAGTCAAGGAGCAGTCAAGTCCCCCAACGAGGCCATGATTTTCACTATCATTGTTGAATCTATAAATGAGATGCTACAACTCCAACCTAGCCAAAACTTGACTCCCCTCTCCATTTGAGACATGTTGGACTTATATCCCAAACTCAGCTCTACAAGATTGGCCCAAGTAATCCAAACCTTCATCGTAGAAGAGAAGTATACCCCCAAAGAGCCCCCTCCATATGTAACAACTTTATTTTATCCTTGGGGAAAAAGTATTGTGGATATGATATCTAGTGTCCTTGGTTATACTACCTGTTGTACCATAAGAAACCAATTTCCTCGCTATAGAGAAATCGTGCTTAAGACATTAATAAAAATTATTTACTGTCACTTATTGTTTGTTGTGTTCTCAAATGAAGGACCTGGAAAACTTGGTCTTTAACCCTTAATACATGTATGACCAGAACATTTCAAAATTCCATTTGTTGCTAGATATAAATGATGAGTCAAGAAATATTGAAGGAGAAGTTAAAGATAATATGCTGGTTTTTCACATAAACTACTATCTGTAACTTAGAAGAATTATGAAAATGAGAACTGAATCATTGAAAATATGTTGCTTAACACATAAACTACTATCTGTGACTCTTCGAGAAGTTAAAGATAATATGCTAGTCCTTCACAAAAACTATTATCTATAACTTAGAAGGAAGGTGGAAACTTCAAGTATAAGAGCGCTCTTTTAAGGAATTTTAACTTTATCTACATAAGCAAATAAAGACCTGCAGCTTCATTACTATGCTTGAAAGAAGAAAACATAACATGACACATGACAGAGAAGGTTACAAAATTATACCCAACAACTCGTGGAAACTTCTTATTCTTTCATTAATCAACGATGATATTAGCAATATAGTGGCCTAGTCTCCGGGTTCTCCAAAATTCGAACCACCAACCCTTTACAATTCCATTATCGGGCTTTTATCTCTTCTATCAAATCAATTTTGGAACTGATTTCTTGGAACAGCTAATAAACTGCTTTATAGCAATTATAAAACTATTTTCCCTTTGAAATTATTCAACTTTATTATATATATAATATTAAGACTCAGAAAATATATAAACTGCGCCAAAAGCTTTGAAAGAGGTCTATATATATATATATATATATATATATATATATATATATATATATATATATATATATATATATATATATATATATATATATATATATATATATGTATGTATATATATATATGTATGTATATATATATATGTATGTATATGTATATGTATATATGTATATGTATATATATGTATATATATATATATATATATATATATATGTAGATATATGTATATACATACATATATATATATACATACACACACACACACACACACACACACACACACACACACACACATATATATATATATATATATGTCGGGAATGTTTTGATTGGCGAGAATACCAAATAACCTGACCAATCACCTTTTCTTCGGATTCGGATTCAACACTAATTTTCCCTTTATTCAGTGGATTTAATGCAAACCTTTGGTAATTGTGAAACTTAAAATGAATTAAACCTGTTGCATAAACTATTAGATCCACACACTCGTCTTTTAAATATGCCTTAATACCTTTACGTACTTGATTATACATAGATCTGTATTTAATAATTCATCAGGTCTGAAACCCATCACAATCGCAATTGGCGCTTTCAATTGGGGCATTAACCCAAACCTTAACAAACTGCGATTAGCGAACCCGCTGGAAATATAAAACCTAGTATATATAATATCGGGTCTGGATCGCCGTCGCAAATTGCAATCAACATAAGTCATAAATGTTATGTGATGATCGCATACCCGATGAGAGAATCAAACATAATATATGTTATATCGAGTCCGGCCTATCACAATCACAATCGGTGGAACCCATATATCCAAACCTTAACGATTTCCAATAAGGAGGACCCGCCGGAATTATAAACATGATATATATATGTTTCCGGGTCCAACGTTTAGTGCTTTGCGATACAGCAGACCGGATGAGACTTTTAAACACAATATATATATATATATATATATATATATATATATCGGGTCTAGCACCATTTATATAGTGATTTGTTCATATAGCAACCTTGGCTACTTCGGGGCCAATTCTTTTACACTTCTTCCTTTGTGATTCTAATATATAATAAATAAAATGCTTCATTTCTTTTAGACTTTGCAGATAAGAGAGCCTCATTAAGGTTAAACCCCTGCAATGATTTTTAGACCACACATTGTGATAAAAGTGATAAATAAGCTTAAACACAATATAAGCTATAGCACCACCAATGAATATATTGATGAGATTATTTTATCCTTCATGTCCATATATACTCCAGGACATCCTCCTACTGTCATATATGACTATGCTTAGTTCATAGCTGACAGGATGCATGAACAGTTCCTTAGAATGAGTAATGAGAGAGTCTTGAAATACTCATCGGTCCTGTATCACCTATTCCTATATTACCAATTAGACAAATTCCCACTTACCTTGCAAAGATTGGACACCAAGGGCCAACCAAGATCAGTTATCTTCTGGACCCCATTGATTCATCAACATCCCTCCCCCTATTCATATAATGAATTCATAGATTCATTTGTCCACCCTATGATGACCATGCTCAGTGGAACCCCTCCACCAAGAATCAGTCCTAAGATTAGGAGAGTCCTTCATCTAAACATCAATCATCAGGTGGTAGATTGGTACTTTTACCAAAACCACATTGAAATCAGGATTTATGGATGTGAGTTGGCCCCATACAAACTACCTAAATACTTCCCAATGAGGTTATTTTCTCTGGAGTACTACAGGCAGATAATAAATTTAGATGAGATAAACTTTGTTAAAGCAAAAAACAAAGCCCAGCTCAAGATCAAAGACCAAGTGGGTCCTTTTATTTGTATAACAGAGAAGCTGGAAAGGAGGCAGACCTAATCCTTCAGAGATTAAAACTAAAATAGAGCTTCATATGGAGATATCATCCCTTGGATCTCATCTACAAAAGAAGGCAGAAAAACAAGATGGCTCCCCATATCCATCACCGCATCCCTGAGATAGAAAAGTATGCCAACCAATTTCAATGGGTTGAAAACACTATAGAGGACAGGGATAATACTGAAGTTGTTGTGGAAAACACATTAATAGATCTGGAAAAAAAACTTGATGAGGGTTCTTTCCTGTAGGTGCTAGAATAGTCAGATAAGCTAGAACAGTCAGATAGGCCAGATCAGTCAACCAAAACAGAACCATCAGAAGAACTAGCAACTACTTCAAGTGCCCATCCAGTCATGCAAACTCCTCAGAATGAGGAGAAGGTCCCAAAAAGGAACAGAGAAGGGGCTTCCACTTCAGGAATTCCTACTTTTGATGTACAGTAAGAGTCAAACAAAAGGCAAAATCCCAATCCAGCCTCTGAGCAAGAGTTCACTGATGACTCAGCTGAGGTCACTAATACATAGGTTGAAAGAAGTAGGCCCACCACTCCATCTAGGAGTATGCAGGAGCCCTCCACATCACATACTTAGATTTTGATGAGGTAGCAAAGTGTTGAGGTATATTCCTTTAGAATGCCTATAGATAAGGACCAAGATATTAAGGAAAGATAAAAAGAGATCAAAGCCAGAAATGAAAGGCTTAAGGCCCAAACATATGCCCAATATCTGAAAATGACCCCCGCCAATCAAAAAAGGCTAATGTCAGCCCTTGATATCAAAGAAGGGAAAATTCAGATGACATTTATCAAGCCAACCACTGAGTAGCCAAGAGCAGAATCAGATTTCTAAAAGGTGGAATTTGAAATACTGGCAAGGGATATTCATCCCATTGACCAGATTGAACTGCACAAGCAAACAAGGGAGGTGATATACTACACATTAAAAGGGAAGACCATTTCTGCCCACCAATTACAGAACTCCCGTAACAATATATCAGCACAATTTTAGTTGGAGAAGGCCTCCTCACAGGCCAAGGATAATATAATCAAGTCCTTAGAGGACTTAGTGATTGAATTGGGACATGATCCCAAAGATGTAAAAGTTGCAGAGTAGCTGATTAAAAATAAAAATGATGACATTGTTGCACTCAAGAAGCAGCTAAAGATACCCCATCTGCATCACCCACAAACAAATGAAGTCCTAGAATCATAGCAAGGACACAAAGAGCTCATGGACTTGGTCTTGAAACTAAACAATCAACTCAAGGAGGCAGAGAAGGAGTTGGACACTTTAATTTAGTCGAAGCAAAGTGACTTGGCCACAACTTCTAGAACTGTCATCCCCACTATATCTATAGCAGTTCCTTCCACACTCGCAGCATCATTGGCACCCACAGCTCCACCTACCACAACATTGTCAGTAACAGCAGAGTCTACAGTAGCAACAGGTACACATGGAGAGAAAGCAACAGAATTAGTAAAAGCCATGGAAGAGATGTCTATCCAGGCTATAGAGATGAAGAGACTAAATAAAAAGGTAGCTAGTCTGGAAACTAATTGTAAACTTGCCCAACTCCAGCAAAAAGAATAAACACAAAAGGCTCTGAGAATGGGTGAGACAATCAAAATCCTGGAGAACGATTTAACACTACAGAAACCACTGGGACAAACCAAAGAAATCCTTTGGGCCAATATCATTGACTCTATCAGTGATATTTGGCCATCAATTCAAGTTATATTTCAGCAGATGAAATTAGTGAAGATAGTAACTGAATCTATCCAAAAAGTAAAGGAAGAACTAGGGAATAAAATAGAGGATGCCAATTGACTCATCCACTTTCTAAATAGCAAGAAAATATATGAGCTCTATGAGCTTAACATAGAAGATAGGACTGAGGCCATTCTAGAGATTAGGAAGGTTCTTTCCAAAAGAAACCTTATGCTTAACTTAAAAGAGAAATGCCATAACATACAAGTAGCCGTTGATAGATTCATGGCTAAGTTTCAGATTTTGAGGGAGAAGGGTCTTCCAAATCCTATGGTCATCAATGACAAGCTCATGCCCCAGCTGGACTATGGAGATAGATTAAGAAAATTGGCTAAGGAACAAGCAAGTTCTTCTACCATTAAAGCCCTACGAATAGGCAAAGTGTTATATGACACATTGGAGAACTTGTTTTTTCCAAAGCATGAGGTGAAACATTTGTTCCTCACTAAGACAAATTTTGCAAAGTACACAGAGGCAGATGAAATCTACAGAAGGATGATGAATGTAAAACTACCTAATGTGAAATGGTGGCAAAACATGACAGGTTTACTGTAATAAATTTACATTAGAAAGTTACTCTACAGTAAATGAAGGCACCAGTTAAAACAGGTAAAAGCAGAGGAGCAGGGTCAAAGAGTATCAGTTGAAATATGAAAGTGAAGAATATTTCAACGTAGAAATGCTACAAATATCAGCTAGCTTAAATGGTTTTAACTTAACTGGAATAACCAGCAACACCACAATAAAAGGGACAGCATGAAGCAGTTCAACATTTGTCTCTATCTTCATGCAAGAAACTATTTTTATTCCTTAGATTAAGTCTCAAGTTGTTTTGAGATATTTTGTAAATATTTTTGTTTATATACTTCATATTTCGAAGTATTAGGGGTGGATTCTTTTACTTTGAATAGAATTTTGTTCAAAGACTATAAAAGCTTTTGTATCACTAATTGGGCTAGCATGCTGGATTGATGAATAAAGATCAGATATTTCAAGGGATTCATGTGTAAAGTGGAGTACAAATGTGTAATTCTCTTGTGTTGTTTTACCTCTCTTAAAGTTGTTTCAAAATCTTAAATGTTTCAGAACTCTGAATGTTTAACTTGAATATTATTTCGGAATTTGCTTAACTGCACTCTATCTTATTGTTATAAATACTTAATGTTTTCTCTTAAACTATCTTAGCTAGGGAATTCTTAATTTCTCCTTAGCTTCCGTAGTTTCTCCTCTGGTCTATAGTAAAGGATTCTTAAGTGACCTTTACTCATGATTCACTATTGTTACCCCATCTTAGCCTCGGTCTGAGGATTCTTGATTGCCCTCTCACCCCTGTTAAGACTCATTTCACCATTTAGTCCAAGGATTTGAACTTCACTCTGCTATCTTGGCCCTTGAACATTCCCTTTAGTGATTTAACTCCAGCTTTGCTGCCCCTTCTTTGACTCCATTGCCCAATGGCCTAAAGGCATCAACCTATCAGCCTGTTTTAGGGATTCCACCACTAGATCTTCATACAAATCAAAAACCCCCTAAACTCTAGAACTAGCCTAATATCTAAGCAAACATGGCTAAATTATATAGATAGAGCCCTCTCTAAGCCATAGGTTGGCTAGACCCTATGCTTAAAATTTGGTTTGTGGTTACCTCGAAGCCTTCCCTTCTTCCAAAACTTCTGATGAAAAGTTTTGAGTGATAACATAGTGGTGACCATAATGGGGAATCTATCCTAAGTCTCCTAAAACTTCAAGGAAATCTTAATCATCATCTTGAGCCCCTTAAAGTCCGTTTCTACAAAAGTTTTAAAATTTACACTAAAAAACATTTAAAAAGTTATAATTCTAGATACCAGGAAAACTCATTATACTAGGGCCAACCCGAATCCAAACCCTGTAGTTATTGTGGATGATCCAGACAGAATTATAAGAAAATCTAGAAAAGAAGAGAGTTCAGCTGATAAAGCACCATTAGTTAAAGCTAATTCTTGTCTTGATGAGTGGTTGTTTTTAGAAGATTTACCTTTTGATATGCAATATGATCTCTCGTTGTTTAAAAAAAAGTCTAAAAGTGTGCTTAATGAAACTGTTCTAGATCTTGATTTTATTGCAGACCTTGAAGTTCAAAGAGTTAATAGATCAATTGATGAATATATTCTGAATACTCCACTATCATCCATTAATATTGCTCTGACTGTTGAAATTTCTGCTCAATCCTCCAATGTTATTAATACCCCTTCCATCACTACCACACCATCCATTATTTCTATTATAGTTCATTCCATTGGCCCATTCATTCCACATCTCCCTATACAACCTAGAATCATGTTTCCACCTATAGACACTCCCACTTCACCCATTAGCCCTTCAAGTTCACTTATAAATACTTCCATCTCCCCTATACACACCACTATCCATTTTATCCCAATTTCCATTATAGAAACCCCTTCAGCCACTGTTAATATTTCAAGTTCAATTGTAGATATTCCAACTTCAGCTGTTAATATTCCAAATTCCATTGTTAATACTCTGGTTGCAATTGGAAATCTTTCATTTTCAATTGTAAGTACTACTAGCTCATCCATCTCCATCTCAACCAAAACTAAACTTCCCTTATCTCCGAGCCAAGCCAAGGCTTTAGCCATGGCCAATAGATATGCCCCTTTGGTGTTGCATAGTTAGTTACATGACCTACCTTAGGACTATCAAAGCAAAATTCAATTATTTGATGCTACAGGCCTATACACTTCTCAGCAACATGTTAAAAAAACAAATGATTATTTTGAGTTACATGAGATAGATGATGCAGATGTAAGAATGAGAATTTTTTCCCAAACATTAGCTGGGGAAGTTAGAACCTGGTTTAGAAACTTAGCTACTGGTAGTATTACAGATATGAAAAACTTTCATAGGATGTTCATCGAAAGATGGGAGAGGAAGAAGAACTCATTGAAGATACTTTATGAGTATGAGAACATTAGGAGAGGTCCTAAATAATTAGTTCAAGATTAATACACCAGGTTTAATAGCACTTACAATGTCATCCCTGCCAACCTTAAGCCTCCTCTTGACCTCACAATGATGAAGTTTCTTGATGGTTTTGATCTAGATATGGCCTACCAACTTAGGGAAAGAGAACCTCCAACCCTAGAGCATAGCCAAACCAATGCAGTAAAAGTAGAGGCTAATATTTAGCCAAAAATCCCAATCAAAGATAGAAAGGAGAGTAGGATTTTCTTATGAAGCTTCAACACCTGATGGTAAAGTAGATCTTTTGGCCAAAACTGTAGAAAGAATCATGGATAGACTTGACAACCTAGATATAAAAACATGGGATAATCAACAAGTACCCCCAGTTAGGAATGCTAATTTCAAGAAAAACCAAAACAAAGGAAAGAATGGACCTAATCAAAACATTAGACCCCCTTTTCAAGAAAACTATGCAAAATCATCTAGTCCTGATGATCCCGAACAAGATACCCAAATCAATCAAATGGGATTAGATGATCAAAACCTTGTATTCCTCTCCCAAGATGAGGAAGAATTGCATATGTTACAACAACTTCAAACCTAGTCTGGAGAGTCATTTGACTATAAACAGGGATATGACTCTGCCATATTTGAAGTGCACAAACAATATAATTTGAGAAGTAAAAAGAATGTTGGTCCTCCTGACCAAACTAAGAAAGCACTGAAAAATCAACCGAAAATAACAAATAAGGTTCCTATGTCAGAGGTGCTTAAAATCATCCCTAAACCAAACCAAAATCCCCTGATTCCCATCCTTGAAGAAATAACTGCCAATCAACCCTTTGTTGAGCAGCCATCCACATCAGTTCCACTTAAAGAACCAGAGAAAAACACCCATAATGCCAGATCTGAAAGTCCCCATAAGGAAATCCCAAGTAAACAAAAGGAAGATAATTCCACTCAAAACCCTGTTCCAAAGATATACAACCCTTCCTCATTATTCAATTTGGGAGCAAGATAGCCAAGCTGAAAATTACAGTCCCTTTGACTGAACTAGTTAAAAACAAAACTTACAAATCACAAGTAAATCAGACCCTGAACATTATTGAAAATGAAGACTCAGTTAACTTGTTTGATGATAAACTAGAATTAATATTTGGACTAGATGTTAATGGCAAACCACAAGAAGGAGGAATTCCCCCTTTTTACATTAGCCTTAATATTCATGATAAAATACTACACAATGCCATGTTAGATTCTGGGGCTTCTCACAACCTAATGCCAAAATCAGTAATGGAAAAATTGAAACTAGACATTACTAGACCTTACAAAGACTTGTTCTCCTTTGATTCAAGTCAAGTAGAATGTCTAGGGTTAATCAAAGATTTGTGTATTACTTTAGTCCAATATCCTGCCAAGAGCATCCTTATGGACATTGTAGTGGCTGATATCCCACCAAAATATGGCATGTTGTTGTCCGGATATTGGGGAGCCAAGCTTCAAGGATCCCTCCAGCTGGATACGTCATATGCCACAATTTTTGTGTTTGGACAACCCAAGAAACTGTACAGAGAAACTTTCATGAAATACATGGTAAGCAGTCAAGATCACCCTCAAAACTATCCCATCTATTCCATGCATTTAGATGTAGACTCTTTTATTATGTTCAACAATGATCAAGCACCAAACAAAACTCCTAAAAGTGTTGTTGCAGAACCAAAAGAAATTGCAGTTTCCACTGCTAATGAATCTAAAGAAATTCCAATATTGTGCAATAAAGAAAGTAATCAGGTTGCTAGAAATAAAAATAAATGGGATACCAATGATGAGAACTATGTACATGAAATCTTATGGCATTTAGAATTCAATGGATCTGTAAATAAGTTAGGAGAAGGAGCAGGAGTATGGATTTCTAATTTAGAAAACAATCACTCAGAGGGCCATGCCTATAGGTTAAATTTTAGATGTACCAATAATATGGCCGAGTATGAGGCTTCAATTCTAGGTATCAAGGTAGTTAGGAATTTAGGTTCTCAAAGAGTTTCAGTCATAGGAGACTCAGAGCTAGTTTTAAATCAGATTAAGGGTGTATATATGACTAAAGACACTAGATTAGGTTATTATAGAGGAACCATTGTAGAAATACTCAACAATTTTCTAGAAACACAGCTTGCAGTAGTTCCTAGGAAGCACAAAAAGCAAGCCCATATTTTAGCAATGTTTGCTAGTAGCTGCAGGTTACCCTTCCAACCTAACCATCAGTACACTGCCAAGGTAAAGCGTAGACCTTC
Organism: Pinus tabuliformis; assembly: GCA_031772625.1. NCBI lineage: Eukaryota > Viridiplantae > Streptophyta > Pinopsida > Pinales > Pinaceae > Pinus > Pinus tabuliformis. The sequence goes on from CM062815.1 coordinate 825,326,466, forward strand.
AATCCCAGATAATGTGCAGAACTGGAAAGTATTCTCAAATGATAGATAGATAAACAACTTCTTAACTTTAGAAGAAGAATTTTCACATAGTAACATAGACATTGATACATCCATAGATCTTAACTCTAGGGATGAAGTAATAATAAATGAGCTAGAAGGTAATGAAGTAGATATTTTTAATCCCACTAAATTCACAAGGTCAGATATAGACAACCTAGAACAGGTTGAGATTGATGAAACAATTAATGATGAAAACGAAGTAATTAATCTCAAGGATAATTTCTTACCAAAAGGTTTAACCCCTTTGGAAGACTTATTCGATTCAAATGATGTTCCTAGGAAGCCTAAAAGGGAACCATTAAAGTTTGATTTTGAAGAGTGTAACATAGGCACTGCAGACAATCCCAAGCTAATTAAACTATCAAAGTCACTCCCTTCATCAAAAAAGGTGAAATATATTGAGTTATTGAAATAATTTCAGGATGTCTTTGCTTGAATCTATGAGGACCTTAAATCCTATGACACCAGCATCATCCAACACACAATTCCCCTCAAAGAAAATCAAAAACCTTTCAAACTAAAGCTTATGAGAATTAATCATGTCTTATTACCTTCAATAGAAAAAGAAATTAAGAGAATGTATGATTCCAAGATAATTGCACCAATAACGTTTTCTGAATGGGTCTCATACTTGGTCCCAACTAGGAAGAAAACTAGTGAGATTAGACTTTGTGTAGATCTCAGAAACCTAAATAAAGCATCACTTAAAGACAATTACCCTCTTCCCAAAATGGACCACATATTACAAAGGGTAGTTGGATCAACCAGGATCTCATTACTGGATGGGTTTTCTGGTTACAACCAAATTTTGGTTCACCCTGACGACCAACCCAAGACTGCTTTCACCACTCCTTGGGGCACCTTTATGTATGTCAAAATGCCTTTCGGGCTAATGAATGCAAGAGCCACTTTCCAGAGGGCTATGGATATAGCCTTTTCTGAAGAAATCCATGATTTCCTTGTGATATATCTTGATGATATTACTGTTTTCTCAAAATCAGACAATCAACATCTAAATCATCTAAGGCAAGTCTTTACAAAATGCAGAAAGTATGACATATCCTTGAACCCAAAGAAATATTTATTTGGATTGGAAGAAGGGAAATTGTTAGGACATATCATTTCTAAAGATGGCATAAGAATAGATCCTACAAGAATTGAAGCCATCTTGTTGATACAACACCCTAGGAATATCAAAGAACTACAAGTCTTTTTAGGAAAGATTAACATCCTTAGAAGATTTATTTCTAACCTAGTAGAGTTAATTAGAGCACTAAATAACATGTTGAAAAAGGATTCGACCCTAAGTTGGATTGTCGAAGCTAAGAAATCATTTGAAGACATCAAGCTAGCCTTGACAAAAACCCTGGTATTAGTTAGTCCCAAATTTGATAGGGATTTCATTTTTTTTTCCTTTGCTTCTGAGCATACAATAGCTACAGTTTTACTGCAGAAAAATGACCAAGGATATGAACAACCCATTGCTCTATTTAGAAAAGCCTTAAGAGATGCTCCCTTGAAATACAACATAATGGAGAAACAAGCATTGGCTTTAGTCAAAGATATCAAAGATTTTAGGGTGTATATTTTGTATTCTCATATAGTAGCCTATGTTCCCAATTTTCTAGTCAAAGACATCCTAAATTAGGAAGGTCCTTATGGGAAAAGGGGAAAATGGATTGCTAGTATCTTAGAGTATGATATAGAGATCAAACCTACAAAGTTAATCAAAGGCCAAGGCTTAGTTAAACTTATGGTTGAGTCGAACTGTCAGGCCTTAGACATAAACTTTATTGTTGCACTAGATGAAGGAGAGGAGATGGCGACTCCACCGATCAGTCAAGCCTTTGTTGAATCACCATGGTATGTTGATATCACCTACATTTTACAAAACTTACAAGCTCCTCCTGAATTATCTAGAACCAAAAGTAGGTTTTTAAAAATGAAATCTTTGAATTTTGTATACTTGATAATGCTTTGTTTTGGAAAGATCATGAAGGAATTCTCCTTAACTATTGTTAAAAAATGAGGCTGACAAAGTTCTACAAGAATTTCATACAGGTGACTGTGGTGGGCACCTCTATTGGAGAACCACTGCAGATAAAATCTTAAGGGCAGGTTTCTACTGGCCAACTTTGTTCTTTCATGTCAAGAAGTTTGTGACCTCTTGTCATAAGTGTCAAATTTCTGAAGTAAAAAGAAAACTTATGCCATGACCCCTTAAACCAATCACTGTTGAAGTACCTTTTCAACAATGGGGTTTAGACTTAATTTGTGAAATTCACTTGCCCTCCTCTTCCCAACATAAGTGGATCCTCACAGCCACAGATTATTTCACAAAATGGATAGATGCCATACCTTCAAGGCAAACCACAGATACTATTATTATTAACCTCCTTGAAACCAAAATTTTGTCTAGATTTGGATGCCCAACCAAGCTCATTACTGATAATGCAATAGCTTTTAAATCCAAATGAATGATAGAATTCTACAATAAGTATCACATTACCCTGGGTCATTCTACAGCCTACTACCCTCAAGGAAATGGACTGGCAGAATCTTCAAATAAAAGCCTGGTGAACATTATTAAGAAGTTATTGGAAGATAATAAGAAAACATGGAACAAGAAGTTAGTCAAAGCCTTATGGGTTGATAGAATGACCACTAAGAAGTCAATTGATACATCCCCCTATCAGCTAGTGTATGGCATGGAAGTTGTTTTTCCATCCTCTTTGGGAGTACTAGTGATGAAGATGCTCCAAGAACTACAATCTGAACCAAATGATATCCAAAGGAGAATAAACCAGACTATTCATCTCCATCAAACCAGAGAAGAGGTCTATACCAGATCTTAACTTGTGTAGGAAAGGATCAAAAAGATTTTTGATAGAAGGACCAAGGCAGATGATTTCTACTTAGGTGATAAAGTACTCAAGTGGGATTCGAGAAGGGAAGATATGGGTAAACATGGGAAATTTGATTTCCTATGGAAAGGTCCCTATATCATCTATGCTTAGAGAGGGAACAATGCCTTCTTCCTGAAGGGAATAGATGGTACTGAAGAAGCAGGAGGACTAGTGAATGGTCGAATGCTCAAACACTATATTGAACCTAGTTACTGATTTCACTTATCATTTGTACATACTTTACTTTCAAAAGTCTAGAGTTGATTGGATGGTGATTTTTGAAGTTGAAGCCCGGAGAGAAGGCCCTAAGCTTTAAAAGTTTTATTGTCATAAATAATAATGCAGAAGCATAAAAGGGAAATGTTGCAAGGTAATATCACAGCAATTCAAAAGGCCATTGATCTAAAAATTTCTTGACATTTCACCAAGATATGCCATCCACAAGTGGTGCCACTGTTAGGTTCCAATAGGAGTCATAATTTTCAATGACTCAGATTAAATCTTGTAATATTGTACATACCTTTTCTTTTGCAAATGTATGTACAATATTACAACAAATTAAAAAATGTAAAGAGGGTATGTCCTAAAATAATAATCAAAGGACAAAAAGAACAAAAAGGTCAAAAAAGATGAAAAATATGAACCCCAAGAAAAGAAAAAAAGACCATGAAAGTGAGCAAGCGAAAATCTACTCCTATTTACTTTTTATGCATAATAATGATTGTGTGCAGCTTTTTATTATTGCCACAATCCATGATAGTCAAAATTTTCAAACTTGGCTATTTCATGTTTTCAGTTTCATGTCTATATATAGAGAATAAAAATCTGGCCAAACAGTGTAACCTTGGCAGATAATTATATAGGTAGAGTAAATAAAAGGAGCTCAACTATTTAATCTGAGCCCTTGGATGTAATAAGGTTAGATATAGTTAGTTTACTATTGTAAAGAAAAAGAAAAATATTTTATAAGGGTTTGCTAGCTCAAATGCACCCTAATAAAGTGTAGTAAAAATGGTAGGATGAGTAGATGGGTAAGTAGAAGAAAGGTTGAAGAAGTATGATGATTGATATGAAAAAAGCATATTTATCATTCTCATCATGAAAGTTCCAGATATGAATGAACAATCAAGCAGGCAAATGGATTTCAAAGTCAATTAATTAACTTCCCCCAAACATGTCACCCCTTTACTTTACTAATTTCCCATAAATAAATTCTAAGTACTTAAATCCTTTAAGTGAAATAGGCTCAGAGCATTTCTCTGACTTCTAGAGGGACCGAACCCTCGGCTTAATGACTTAAGGACAATAAGTACTAGATTCCCCCTCATCAAAAATTCATCTCCCTTCATTCCCCCTCATTTCCCTAATAAAACCCCTTTTCCTAAGGTTAAAACACTATTTGCCTAGGGAAAGTAATCACCCCCATGAAAAACCCCTTTTTCCCAAGAAAACCCACCAAATCACATTACCCTAAGTATTAATGTTAATATGTGAAAACATTAGATTCACAAAAAAATCATTTACTTATTGATTTTCCACGCATCTTTTCATATTAATTACTAATTTATTATATTAAATCCCGATGAAAAACCCATCTCTCTCTCTCTCTCTCTCTCTATATATATATATATATATATAGCTCCTACATATCAATTAACCCTACACCTTAGTTTAAATATAAAACTATAATATATAGTCAACCCACTAACTAATTGATCTCCGATTATGTTAGGAAAAACCCCATTTAAACCCTCCATTAATCACCCCAATGGCTTAATCCCGCTGTAATCTGTCATTAACCCTTATACCGCCACACTTAAGTACCTGTCGGGCCCCCCATTAGCCTCTGTGCAGCTTCCCTACCTGATCATCGTGCGATCACTTCCCTCCACATTCGATAGCCCTTATCCATATCCGGCCAACCCGACGTCCGAACGATACCAACCTGAAAAGGTGGTTTTCCACCCATCCCCCAATGCTACGTGTCATTCAATGAGTGGAATTGCTCAGTCTCTCCCTAATACCACCGAGTGCCCAAAATCGGTGCGATAGAAACCATTTACCGCCCGCCTGCTACACGACAAAACAACTACCGTTCACCCCGTACCTGCCAAAATTGACTTTTGTGCATAAAGACAAAAAATCCCCAAATCATTTTTTTCATTGGAATTTCAATTTTAAACCTATGAAACGCATGCATGCACCTGCAAGCATCGAAGTCGTCAACCCATGTCCAGTTGCACTCCAAAGACGTCGTAGAGCACCCAATTTTCTTTCTAACCTACACAAAGCCCTTTCGACCATTTTCAGTTACCAACCGCCCTGCTCAGAGACATTTTACCTCAATTCCAGCTATTTAAGCCACAATTCATCGAAAAACCTTGTCAATTTCAAAACTAGTTACTAAGTGTTCTTAGTTAAGATAAAAAATAATTAAAGAAACTCGAAAAACCCAAGCCTACTCTGTGCTAAACCACTGTTGCCCTAAAAGAAAACTACAATTTACCTCCCCCATTCTCAAATCCACAAGAACTGAGAATGGCTTCCCCAATCGCCATGGATGTGAGACCCATATCTACACCCCACTTAGACCTGGACCACCTCCCCTTGGCTGATAAGGATTTCCAGATAAAGGACACCTTTGTCCATGAATCCCCACTCAAAGTATACTGCCAAAGTAGGGATAGATACTTGAACCAGGCTGATGAAATTGGTTTGTGGGAGTCCAATTTGCCTAAGTACCAGTTCCCCAGAGTCCACATTTTCCCAGAAATTGTACATTATTTCCATGCCAACTATGTCCCCAGTCAAAGAGCAGTCATGTCCCCCAACCAGGCCATACTTTTCACTATCACTGTTGAATCTATAAATGAGATGCTACAACTCCAGCTTGGCAAAAACTTGACTCCCCTCTCCATTGGAGACCTGTTGGACTTATATCCTAAACTCAGCCCTGCAAAATTGGCCCAAGTAATCCAAACCTTCATCGTAGAAGAGAAGTATACCCATAAAGACCCCCCTCAATAAGTAGCAACTCTATTTTCTCCTTGGGGCAAAAGTATTGTGGATATGATATCTAGTGTCCTAGGTTATACCACCAATGAATATATTGATGAGATTATTTTAGCCTTCATTTCCATATAGACTGCAAGACAGCCTCCTATTGTCATATATGACTATGCTCAGTTCATAGCTAACAAGATGCATGAACAGTTCCTAGGAATGAGTAATGAGAGAGTCTTCAAATACTCTCGGTCTTGTATCACCTTTTCCTATATTACCAGTCAAACAAATTCCGACTTACCTTGCAAAACTTGGACACCAAGGGCCAACCAAGATCAGTTATCTTCTAGACCCCATTGATTCATCAACATCCCTCCCCCTATTCATATAATGAATTCATAGATTACTTTGTCCACCCTGTGATGACCATGCTTAGTGGAACCCCTCCACCAAGAATCAGTCCTGAGATTAGGAGATTCCTTCATCTAAACGTCAATCATCAGGTGGGAGATTGGTACTTGTATCAAAACCACACTGAAATCAAGATTTATGGTTGTGAGTTCGCCCCATAAAAACTACCTAAATACCTCCCAATGAGGTTATTTTCCCGGGAGTACTATAGGAAGATAATAAATTCAGATGAGGTAAACTTTGTTAAAGCTAAAAAGAAATCCCAGCTCAAGATCAAAGACCAATTGGGTCCTTTTATTTGTAATAGTAGAGAAGTTGGAAAGGCGACAGACCCAATCCTTCAGAGATTAAAACTAAAATAGAGCTTCATATGGAGATATGATCCCTTGGTTCTCATCTGCAAAAGAAGGCAGAAAAACAATATGGCTCCCTATATCCATCACTACATCCCTGAGATAGAAAAGTATGCCAACCAATTGCAATGGTTGGAAAACACTTTAGAGGATAGGGATAATACTAAAGTTGCTGTGGAAAACACATAAATATATCTGGAAAAACAACTTGATGATGGTTCTTTCCTGCAAGTGCCAGAATAGTCAGATAGGCTAGAACAGTTAGATAGGCGAGATCAGTCAACCAGAACAGAACCATCAAAAGAACCAGCAACTACTTCAAGTGCCCATCAAGTCATGCAAACTCCTCAGAATGAGGAGAAGGCCCCAAAAAGGAATAGAGAAGGGGCTTCCACTTCAGGAATGCCTACTTCTGATGTATAGCAAGAGTCAAACAAAATTCAAAAGCCCAATCCATCCTCTGAGCAAGAGTTCACCGATGACTCAACTGAGGTCACTAATATAGAGGTTGAAAGAAGCAGGCCCACCACTCCATCTAGGAGTATGCAGGATCCCTCCACATCACATACTCAGATGTTGATGAGGTTACAAAGTGTTTAGGTATCTTCCTTTAGAATGCCTGCAGATAAGGACCAAGATATTAAGGAAAGATACAAAGAGATCAAAGCCAGAAATGAGAGGCTTAAGGCCCAAACATATGCCCAATATCTGAAAATGACCCCCACCAATCAAACAAGGTTAATGTCAGCCTTTGATATCAAAGAGGGGAAAATGTAGATGACATTTATCAAGCCAACCACTCAGCATCCAAGAGAAGCATCAGATTTCAAAAAGGTGGACTTTGAAGTAATGGCAAGGGATATTCATCCCACTGACCAGATTGAACTACACAAGCAAACAAGGGAGGTGATATACTACACATTAAAAGGGAAGACCATTTCTGCCCACCAATTACAGAACTCCCTAAATAATATATCGGCACAATTTCAGTTGGAGAAGGCCTCCTCACAGGCCAAGGATAATAGAATCAAGTCCTTAGAGGACTTAGTGATTGAATTTGGACACGATCCCAAATATGTAAAAGCTGCAGAGTAGCTGATTAAAAAGAAAAATGGTGACATTGTTGCACTCAAGAAGTAGCTAAAGATACCCCATCTGCATCACCCACAAACAAATGAAGTCCTAGAATCATAGCAAGGACACGAAGAGCTCATGGACTTGGTCCTGAAACTGAATGATCAACTCAAGGAGGCAGAGAAGGAGTTGAACACTTTAATTTAGTCGAAGCAAAGTGACTTGGCCACAACTTCTAGAACTGCCATCCCTACTATATCTACAGTAATTCCTTCCACACTGGTAGCATCATTGGCACCCACAGCTCCACCTACCACAACATTGCCAGTAACAGCAGAGTCTACAGTAGCAACAGTTACACATGGAGAGAAAGCAACAGAACTAGTAAAAGCCATGGAAGAGATGTATATCCATGCTACAGAGATGAAGAGACTAAAGAAAAAGGTAGCAAGTCTGGAAACTGATTATAAACTTGTCCAACTCCAGCAAAAAGAAGAAACACAAAAGGCACTGAGAATGGGTTAGAGAATCAAAATCCTGGAGAAGGATTTAAAACTACATAAACCACTCAGACAAACCAAAGAAATGCTTTGGGCCAATATCATTGACTTTGTCAATGATATTTGGACATCAATTCAAATTATATTTGAGCAAACGGAATTAGTTAAGATAGCTACTGAATCTATCCAAAATGTAAAGGAAGAACTAGGGAATAAACCAGAAGATGCCAATCGACTCATCCACTTTCTAAATAGTAAGAACAGATATGAGCTCCATGAGCTTAACATAGAAGATAGAACTGAGGCCATTCTGGAGATTAGGAAGGTTCTTTCCAAAAGAAACCTTATGCTTAACTTAGAGGAGAAATGCCATAACATATAGGTAGCCATTGATAGATTCATCGCTAAGTTTCAGATTTTGAGGGAGAAGGGTCTTCCCAGTCCTATGGTCATCAATGACAAGCTCATGCCCTAGCTGGACTATGGAGATAGATTAAGAAAATTGGCTAAGGAACAAGCAAGTTCTTCTGCCATTAAAGCCCTGCCAATAGGCAAAGTGTTATATGACACATTGGAGAACTTGTTTTTTCTAGAGCATGAGGTGAAACACTTGTTCCTCACTAAGCCAAATTTTGCAAAGTACACAGAGGCAGATGAAATCTACAGAAGGATGATGAATGTAAAACTACCTGATGCGGAATAGTGGCAAAACATGATAGATTTACTATAATAAATTTACATCAGAAAGTTACCGTACAGTAAATGAAGGCAACCAGTTAAAACTGGTAAAAGTAGAGCAGCAGGGTCAAAGAGTAGCAGGGTCAAAGAGTATCAGTTGAAAGATGAAAGTGAAGAATATTCCGGCATAGAAATGATACAAATATCAATCATCTTAAAGGGCTTTAACTTAACTGAAACAACCAGCAACACCACAATCAAAGGGACATCAGGAAGCAGTTCAACATCTGTCTCTATCTTCATGCAAGAAACTATTTTTATTCCTTAGATTAAGTCTCAAGTTGTTTTGAGATATTTTGTAAATATTTTTGTTTATATACTTCATATTTGGAAGTATTAGGGGTGGATTCTTATACTTTCAATGGTATTTTTCTCAAAGACTATAAAAGCTTTTGTATCACTGATTGGGCCAACATGCTGGATTGATGGATAAAGATCAGGTATTTCAAGGGATTCATGTGTAAAGTGGAGTACAAATGAGTAATTATCTTGTGTTGTTTTACCTCTCTTAAAGCTGTTTCAAAATCTTAAATGTTTTAGAAGTCTGAATGTTTAACTTGAATATTATTTCAGAATTTGCTTAACTGCATTCTATCTTACTGTTATACATTCTTAATGTTTTCTCTTAAACTATCTTAGCTAGGGAATTCTTAACTTCTCCTTAGCTTCCGTAGTTTCTCCTCTGGTCTATAGCAAAGGACTCTTAAGTGCCCTTTACTCATGATTCACTATTGTTCCCCCATCTTAGCCTCGGTCTGAGGATTCTTGATTGCCCTCTCACCCCCGTTAAGACTCATTTCACCATTTAGTCCAAGGATTTGTACTTCACTCTGTTATCTTGCCCCTTGAACATTCCCTTTTGTCATTTAACTCCAGCTTTCTGCCCCTTCTTTGACTCCATTGCCCAATGGCTTAAAGGCATCAACCTATCTTCCTGTTTTAGGGATTCCACCACCAGATCTTCGTACAAATCAAAAACCGACTTGAACTCTAGAACTAGCCTAATATCTAAGCAAACATTGCTAAATTATATAGAGAGATCCATCTCTTAGCCATAGGTTATCTAGAGCCTATGCTTAAATGTTGGTTTGTGGTTACCTCGAAACCTTCCCTTCTTCCAAAACTTCTAAGGAAAAGTTTTGAGTGATAACATGCAGGTCGACTTATTGGACTATGACAGGGTTGAGTCAACAAACCCGCCAACTACACTAGGGTTGGAGCCGTATAGAGTTGGGCGTCAAAGTGATTGGGTGACTCAAGCCACTACAACAAGATGCGGGTAGGGTAACACGATGTCGCATGCTCAGAGGTGGGTCCAAGTAGTGACCTGGTTTGTGATGGTGCCAATGAAACTGTGGTTCAAGTGAACGGGTGGCATGATAGGGTTCCAAGAGTTGTAACAGTGCATGCAAGCTGCGTCAAGGGGTGCCAAGGGCATGGTTAGGCCGAAATAGTGAATGATGGGCACGATAGTGCCAAGGACGGTTTAACAGTTTAGGTAGCACACATGATGGCATGACTTCAGTAATTTGCAAGCACGATTTTTGTAAAGGTGTGCAAGCCAAGGCTTGTTGGCTGCACAAAATTGTATAATTTTTATGTCCAATTGAATTACAGAAATTATATTTATAATGATATAGGGAAGACTCTAGTTTATGGGAGTTCCCCTCCCACATGATGATGTGTTGATTTCCATTGTGCATTTATATTAATGGTTATGATTAATTGAAGATTCTATTTCCGGTGTGATATAACACTTGAAGTAAATATTTGGCTAATTGTTTTGTTAGGCGTAGTTTGTACATTTGAGTATTTATGGAAAGAAAAAGTGTAGCATTTTTGCACCCACCTATCTGTGGTTGAAATACTACCACTGAGATAGGGGCATGACAATTGGTATCAGAGACCACACTTTCTGCAAGGCTTTGATTGAAGAATAATTTCGACAAGGACAGGTTGCAGGGTCGAAGTTGAATGGACTGGTATATGGTCTTAACAAGATCACAATCAAAACTGATGGTGGACAATGTAGAAGAACCTCAAGTGATAGGTGAATCTAGAAGGGATGTCGAGACAGTTTTTATGGACAAGTTATTGGACCGTATGGAGGAATTTTTCTTAGAAGATGACTTCGTTGGAAGCTGAGAATGATGAACTTTGAGATATTTCATGACATTTAAAGAGGCATATGATAACCTTGAGGCCCGATACGATTATATTGAATGGAAGTTTATACAAATAGAGAAAGAAGTCAAGGACATTGGGCTACAAGAGATCAAGGTTTGGGTGAAATCTTGAAATTGCATAAATCTCTTGATGATGCTCAAAATGAAATAATTGCTTTGAAGAAAGCAGTTGGGAGGGGATCGATTTGGGGGACTGCTCATGTGAAATTCAAGGAACCTGATTCTTATGATGGAATGAAGAGTTCCAAAGCACTTGGCAATTTCATATGGCATATGGAGCAATACTTGGAGCGCTTGGGTATTCCTAATGATGAAGCCAAGGTCAAAGTAGCTGCTAAATTCCTTACTAAGGATGCTAAGATGTGGTGAAGATAGAAGTTAGATTAGATTTCCAATGGTGATGTTGATGACATCTCTACTTGGGATGATATGAAGAAGGATTTGCAAATGCATTTTAGCCCACAAGATGCAACTTGGGATGCAAGGACGAAGATTAAATACATTAAGCAAATAGGGATTCTACAAGCATATCAATGAGAATTCTCAAGTGCAATCTTGGAACTACCTAACATGACAGAGAAAGACAAGGTATGCAATTTTATTATAGGATTGAAAGCTTGGGCACGCAATGAGGTGAAAAGGAAAAAGATATAAACTCTAGAGGAAGAATTTGTTGTAGTTGATAGGATGGTAGAACATTATGATGAAGGGACAGAAGAGAGAAAGAAGAATTCTGATAAACTGAAGGATAAATCTACAAAGGAGGAGCATTCAAGATCAAATGACAAGTCAAAGATGAAGAAGCCTCTGAAATGTTGGTTGTGCGAAGAGAACCACATGGTGAAGAATTATCCTTCTAGACCGATGGTGGTTGTAGCAACACAAACCGATGCAAAGAAGAAGAAGGAAGATCCAGCAGTTGGGGTGATGCAGATTTTAGGAGCTACAGTGGCCATGGAGGTTGTCCCAAGGAAGGATCCTAAGAGAAGAAACTTGGAATACGTTAGCATGAAGGTAGGGCAAGGCACCTTACTCACTATGGTGGAAAATGGTGAAGCTCATAACTTCATCAGGGAGGAAGTTGTAAGGAAATTTGGGTTGAGGTTCTCACCAATCCAAGCTCGTCTTAAAGTAGTGAACTCTCCACCAGATAAAGTCATCATTATGGCAGAGAATGTGGAGGTGAACATTGGTGAGTGGTCTAGAAATATTGACTTCATGATTGTGTGAATGGATGACTATGAGGCAGTATTGGGTATGGAATTTTTGAAGCATTATGAGGCTATGATAGCGCCACATATGAAGAAGTTTTACATTTACAATGGACGGGATGATGAACCTTTGGGGTACTTACTATGGTAGCTATGTCATCTGGGTGTAAATTGGTAGTGATGAATGTGGAAGACATCAAGCGGGATGAAGAACTAGATGATAGATTGTCTACTACAGAGACAAAACTCATGGAGAAGTCACAGGTTATTAGAGCATTGTCTGATAATATCCTAGATTTAACAGGAAGGCTAGAGGCAGTGGAAGGAAGTAAGGATTCTAGACCAGAGACTCGGGAGGAGAGTCGGGAAGCATACATGAAGAGATTGGAAGAGGAGGATCCAAATAGACGGATTGAGTTTTTGGAGAAGGAGGATGGAGATCGATCAGCTTTCCCATCCCTTCCTCCATCTTTCTAGACTAATATGGGGGATGAGGCTCATTGTCTTCTGCCCATGGTAGTGATTCCTCTTTATGATTTATGAGCAGGCACATGGGGCGAGATGGACATGATTGATAGTTGGATGTGAAGATAGTCATGATGATGTAGGGAGCATGCATTCTTGTGGAGGCAATGTTATGATTGGCCCAGCTACCCAACATATCACCATCATAGTGGGATCTAGCACATGATTTTCTTATATAGTTGGACGATATTGGAGCATGGAGTAGGTCATGGGTGGAGTTATCTAGGTGCCCACATATATGAATCTGTCTTACTGATGGAGGTTTCTGAGATGGTGTTGTCGAGGGTGACAATATTTTCAGAGTGGTGGAGGATGTCAGTGCCTCGAGTTTGTGAATGCCAAAAAAAACCAACATTGTGGTTAAAGGAGTGCAGTCGCAATGGAAGTGCAACAAGCACCCTCATTCGGTTAAAGGCGACTAGGGTTAATAAGTTCATTTAAAGGCGACTCAAAGGTGAACTTTTAGTTTTATGTGACTAACTTGTGTGGCGAGATGTGCGACAGGTGCTACCATGAGATTGTGCAATGGGAGTGTGCAACGGGTGGGTGCACCGGGCAACCTGAGTTGGGCATTCAAGCGGGTGTGTCAGGCAACTTAAGTTGGGTGTTCGGGTGAGCACACGCCCAGGTGAGGCACCCATAGGCGAAGTGACACAGTTGGAGTGGGCACGCCCACACTTAACATGGGTGACCCGCAAAACAACCAATATATGATGCGATGATTGTGGAACACATATGTGACCGGTGGGTGGGCTGCACGGGAGGGTAGCATAGCCAACCCATGTAGGCAATGCGACGAGTGACAGCATGGATATTGGAGTGGGAAGATGGTTATAATGGGTAGGTCGACATATTATATGATGGAAAAGTCGACCCTTGGATGAACCAAAGGGTCATGACATTTGGAGTGAAACCATGGAGTATGGATCATATATATTGAAGTTCGATGGATGCTCCAAAGGCATCATCAAACCTTCACACCATATCTATGAAAAGACAGATATAGTGAAGGGCAAAGAGCCAAACCAATAGGTGGAACCGCATAGTGAAGGTTGAAGTTAGCCGAGAGCTAGAGTTGGGGTTTCTTCATATGGGTGAGTCAAGGTAAGTGTGATTCACTTTTTTGGGCTGTGATTGGGCCGAGTCAATAGACCCAACAACTACACTCAGGTCGAAGCCATGTAGAGTTGGGCACTGAAGTGATTGGGTGACCCTAGCTGCTACAATGAGTTGTGGGTAGGGCGTCACAACATTTCATTCCGAGAGGTGGGTGCGAGTCGAGCATGAGGATGGTGCATGCCGATAGGCAGGTGCCGGAAGCACCTCACAACGTCACATTCCAAGAGGCGGGTGCAGTTAGTGACCCGATTTACGACAGCACCAATGAAACTGTGGTTTGGGTGAACGGGTGGCACAATAGGGTTCCAAGAGTTGTAACTGTGCAGGAAGGTTGTAGTAGGGGGTGCCGAGGGCGCAGGTAGGTCGAAACAGGTAACAGTGGGAACGGTAGTGCTATGGACAGTTTAGAAATTCGGGAACTATTCACAGTGGCATGACTTCAGCGATTTGTAGGCATGATTTTTGTAAAATAAAGATGTGCAGGCCAAGGATTGTTAGCTACACCAAATTGTATAATTTTTATGTACAATTGAATTACATAAATTGCATTTATATTGATATTGGGCAGACTCTAGTTTATGGGAGTTTCCCCTTACACATGATGATGTGTTGATTTTTGTTCTGCATTTATATTGATGGTTATCATTAATTGAAGAGATTATTTCCATTGTGATATAACACTTGAAGTAAATATTTGGCTAAGTGTTTGGTTAGGCGTAGTTTGTACATTTGAGTATTGGTGGAAAGAAAAAGTGTAGCAGTGTTGCACCTACCTATTTATGGTTGAAATACTACCATCAAGATAGGGATGTGACAGTTGGTATCAGATCCCACACTTTCTGTTGGGCTTTGATTGAAGAAGAAGAATTTTGACAGGGACAGGTTGTAGGGTTGAAGTTGAATGGACTAGTGTATGGTATTAACAAGATCACAAGAAAACTGATGGCAGACCATGTAGAAAAACCTCACGTGACAGGTGAATCTAGCAGGGATGTCGAGACAGTTTTTATTGACAAGTTATTGGAATGTTTGGAGGAATTTGCTTCGAATATGACTTCGTTGGAAGCCGAGAATTTCGAACTTTGAGATAAGCTCACGACATTGAAAGAGGCATATGATAACCTTAAGGCCCGATAGGATTATACTAAATGGCAGTTTATACAAACAGAGAAAGAAGTCAAGGACATTGGGGCTACAAGAGATCAAGATTTGGGTGAAATATTGAAGTTGTAGAAAGCTCTTTACAATGCTCGGAATGAAATAATTGTTTTGAAGAAAGAAGTTGGGCAGGTACTGATTGGAGGGACTCCTCACATGAAAGTCAAGGAACCTGATTCTTATGATGGCATGAGGATTTCCAAAGAACTTCACAATTTCTTTGGGATATGGAGAAATACTTGTAGCAGTTGGGGATTCCTGGTGATGCAGCCAAGGTCAAAGTAGTTTATCAATTCCTTACTAAGGATGTTAATATTTGGTGGAGATAGAAGTTGGGTCAAATTTTCAATGGTGATGTTGATGACATCTCTACTTGGGATGATATGAAGAAGGCTTTTCAGACTCATCTTAGCCCACAAGATGAAACTTGGGATGTAAGGATGAATATTAAATACATTAAGCAATCAAGGAGTCTATAAGCATATCAATGAGAATTCTCGAGTGCGATATTGGAACTACCTGACATGGCAGAGAAAGACAAGGTATTCAATTTCATTATAGGATTGAAACCTTGCACATGCAATGAGGTGGAAAGGAAAATATCAAAACTCTAGAGGAAGCTTTTGTTGCAGTTGATAGGCTGGTAGAAAATTATGATGAAGGGACCGCAGAGAAAAAGAAGAAGTCCGATAAACTGAAGGAGAAATATACAAAGGAGGATAATTCAAGATTGAATGAAAAGTCAAAGATGAAGAAGCCTTTGAAATTTTGGTTGTGTGGAGAGAACCACACGATGAAGAATTGTCCTTCTAGACCGATGGTGGTTGCAGCAGCACAAACCATTCCAAAGAAGATGAAGGAATATCCATTAGTTGGGGTGATGAAGATTTTAGAAGCTACAGTGGCCATGGAGGTTGTCCCAAGGTAAGATGTTGAGAGGAACAAGTTGGAATATGTTAGCGTGAAGATTGGTCAAGGCACCTTACTCACTATGGTAGACAATGGTGAAGCTCATAACTTCATCAGGGAGGAAGATGCAAGTAAAATTGGGTTCAATTTCTCACCAACCTAAGCTCGTCTTAAAGCAATGAACCCTCCACCAGATAAAGTCATCAGCATGGCAAAGAATATGGATGTGAACATTGGTGAGTGGTCTAGAAATATCGACTTCATGATTCTACGGATGGTTGACTATGAGGCAGTATTAGGTATGGAATTTTTAAAGTAGTATGAGGCTATGATGGTGCCACATATGAAGAAGTTGTACATTTACGATGGACGAGATGATGAACCTTTGGGGTATCGACCATGGCATTTATGTCAGTTAGGTGTAAATCGATGGTGCTAAATGTGGAAGATATCGAGCGGGATGAAGAAATGTATGAGAGATTGTCTACTACATAGACAAAACTCATGGATCAGTCAAAGGTTATTATAGAATTTTCTTATAGTATCCTTGATTTGAAAAGCAGGCTAGAGTCGGTGGAATGAAGTAAGGATGCTAGACCAGAGACTCAAGAGGAGGGTCGGGAAGCATACATGCAGAGATTGGAAAAGGAGGATCCAAATAGATGGATTGAGTTGTTAGAGAAGGAGTATGGAGAGAAATAAGATTTCCCATACCCTCCCTCTTTTTAGACTGATATGGGGGATGAGGATCATTGTCTTCTACTCATGGCAGTGAGTCCTCTTTATGATTTATGAGAAAGCACATGGGGCGAGATGGACATGATTAATAGGAGGTTGTGAAGATAGTCATGATGATGTAGGGAACATTCATTCTTGTGGAGGCGATGTTACGATTGGATTAACTACCCACCTAATCAACATCACAGGTGGATCCATCACATGATTTTCTTGTAGAGTTTAACAACATTGGAGCATGGAGGAGGTCATGGGTGGAGCTATCTGGGTGCCCACATATATGAATATGTATTAGCAATGGAGTTTCTTTAAATGGTGTTGTCGGGGGAGACAAAATTTTTAAGAGTGGTGGAGGATGTCAGGGGCTCAAGTTGGTGAGCTCCCAAGAGAGTCAAAAAACCAACATGGTGATTAAAGGCATGTTGTTGCAATGAAAGTGTGACAAGCACACGCATTCAGTTAAAGGTGACTCAAATTAATACATTCAGTTAAAGGGGACTTGGAGGTGGACTTTTAGTTTTATGTGACCGAGTCGTGCGATGAATGTGCGATGGGTGGTGCGATAAGATGTGTGACGGGTGGTGCAACGAGTTGTGCGATGGGAGCATGCGTCGGGCAGACGCGTCGGGCGACCTGAGTTGGACATTTGGGAGGACACATGCCTGGGTGAGGTGCCCATGGGAAAAGTGACACGATTGATGTGGTTGCGCCGACACTTAACACAGGTGACTCACAGAACGATCAATATACCAAGAAATGATTATGGAACAAATATGCGACCAGGGAGCAGGCTACATCGGCAGGTAGCATAATTGACCTAGGTAGGCAGTGCGACGAGTGGAAGCATGGATATTGGAGTGGGAAGATGGTTAGAATGGGCAGGCCAACATATTATATGATGGACAAGCTGACCCTTGGATAAACCGAAGGTTCACGACAATTTGAGTGAAACCATGGAGTATGGAGCATATAAATTGAAGGTCGATTGATGCTACAAAGGCATCATCAAACCTTTACAACATATCTACGACAAACACATAGATAGCAAATGGTGAAGAGGCAAGGCAACAGGAAGAATGGTAGAATAAAGGCCAAAGTTAACTAAGAGTTGGAGTTGGGGTTTTTGCATTTGGGTGAGTTGAGGCAAGTGCAGGTCAAGTTGTTGGACTGTGGCAGGGTTGAGTTAATAGACCTGACAACTACACTCGGGTCAGAGCCATGTAGAGTTGTGCATTGAAGTGATTGGGTGACCCAAGTCGCTACAGCAAGCTGCAGATAGGGTGGCATGACACTGCACACCAAGAGGTGGGTGCAGGTATTGACCCAATTTTTTACAACACCAACAAAACTATGGTTTGGGTGAATGGGTGGCACTGTATGGTGTCAAGAGTTGTAACAGTGTGGGAAAGTTGTGGCAGGGGGTATCGAGGGTGCATGTAGTCTGAAATAGTGAATGGTAAGCATGAAAGTGTCATAGATAGTTTAGCATTTTGAGCGGTGTGCACAGTGCACGACTTAATAAATTTGCAGGCATGATTTTTGTAAAGTAAAGGTGTGAAGGCCAAGGCTTGTTCGCTACACCAAATTGTATAATTTTTACGTACAATTGAATTACATAAATTATATTTATACTGATATTGGGAAGAATCTAGTTTATGGGAGTTTCCCCTCCCACATGATGATGTGTTGATTTCAAATGTGCATTTATATTGATGGTTATAATTAATTGAAGAATTTATTTCTGTTGTGATATAACACTTGAAATAAATAATTGGCTAAGTGTTTGGTTAGGCATAGTCTGTACATTTGAGTATTGGTGGAAACAAAAAGTGTAGTGGTGCCGGATCTACCTATGTGTGGTTGAAAGACTACCACTAGGATAGGATTGTGACAATTGGTATCAAAGCCCACACTTTCTAGAAGGCTTTGATTGAAGTAGAATAAGTTCGACAGGGACAGATTGCAGGGTCAAAGTTGAATGGACTGGTGTATGGTCTTAACAATATCACAAGAAAAACTAATGATGGACCATGTAGAAGAACCTCGGGTAAGAGGTGAATCTAGTACGAATGCTACGACAGATTTTATTGACGAGTTATTGGACCGTATGGAGGAATTTTCTTCGAAGATGACTTCGTTGGAAGCCGAGAATGTTGAACTTCGAGATAAGTTCATGAAATTGGAAGAGGCATATAATAACCTCAAGGCCCGAGACGATTACATTGAATGGAAGTTTACACAAACATAGAAATAAGTCAAGGACATTGGGGCTACAAGAGATCAAGGTTTGGGTGAAATCTTCAAGTTTCATAAAGCTCTTGACGATGCTCGAAATGAAATAATTGTTTTGAAGAAATTAGTTGGGTAGGGACCGATTGGAGGGACTTCTTATGTGAAATTCAAGGAACCTAATTCTTATTATGGGATGAGGAGTGCCAGGGCACTTGGAAATTTCTTATGGGATATGTAGCAATACTTGGAGCACTTGGGGATTCCTGATGGTGAAGCCAAGGTCAAAGTAGTTGCTCAATTCCTTACTGAGGATGCTAAGATGTGGTGGAGATGGAAGTTGGATCATATTTCCAATGGTGATGTTGATGATGTCTCTACTTGGGATGATATGAAGAAGGCTTTGTAGACTCGTTTTAGCCCACATTATGAGACTTGGGATGCAAGGAAGAAGATTAAATACATTAAGAAAACAGGGAGTCCATAAGCATATCAATGAGAATTCTCGAGTGCGATCATGGAACTACCTCACATGGTAGAGAAAGACAAGATATTCAATTTCATTATAGGATTGAAACCTTGGGGATGCAACGAGGTGAAAAGACAAAAGATAAAAATTCTAGAGTAAGCATTTGTTGCAGTTTATAGGCTGGTAGAACATTATGATGAAGGGACCGCAGAGAGAAAGAAGAATTCGGATAAACATAAGAAGAAATATATAAAGGAGGATAATTCGAGATCGAATGACAAGTCAGAGATGAAACCTCTGAAATGTTGGGTGTGTGGAGAAAACCATGTGGTGAATAATTCTCCTTCTAGACCGATGGTGGTTGCAGTAGCACAAACCGATGCAAAGAAGAATAAGTAAGAGCCAATAGTTGGGGTGATGTACATTTTAGGAGCTATAGTGGCCATGGAGGTTGTCCCAAGGCGAGATCCTGAGAGGAACGAATTGGCATATGTTAGCATGAAGGTTGGGCAAGCCACCTTACTCACTATGGTGGATAATGTTGAAACTCATAACTTCATTAGGGAGGAAGATGCAAGGAAAGTTGGGTTGAATTTCTCACCAACCCAAGCTCATCTTAAACTAGTGAACTCTCCACTAGATAAAGTCATCAGCATGGCAAAGAATGTGGATGTGAACATTGGTGAGTGGTTTGGAAAGATCGACTTCACTATTGTGTAGATGGATGACTATGAGGCAGTATTGGGTATGGAATTTTCAAAGCAGTATGTGGCTATGAAGGTGCCACCTATGAAGAAGTTGTACATTTACGATGGATGGGATGAAGAACCTTTGGGGTATCAACCATGGAAGCTATGTCAATTGGGTGTAAATTGACAGTGATGAATGTGGAAAACATCAAGTGGGATGAAGAAATATGTGAGAGATTATCTACTATAGAGACAAAACTCATGGAGTAGTCATAGGTTATTAGAGCATTGTCTTATAGTATCCTGGATTTGGAAAGCAGGCTAGAGGCAGTGGAAGGAAGTAAGGATGCTAGACCAAAGACTTAGGAGGAGAGTTGGGAAGCATACATGCAGAAATTGGAAAACAAGGATCTAGATATATGGATTGAGTTGTTGGAGAAGGAGAATGGTGACCCATCGGCTTTCCTATCCCCTCCCTCTTTTTAGGCTGATATGGGCGATGAGGCTCATTGTCTTCTGCTCATGGCAGTGAGTCCTGTTTATGATTTATGATTAGGAACATGGGGCGAGATGGACACAATTGATAGAAGGATGTAAAGGTAGTCATGATGATGTAGGGAGCATGTGTTCTTATGGATGCAACGTTATGATTGGATTAGCTACCCAACTAATCACCATCACAGGGGATCAAGCACATGATTTGTTTGCAGAGTTTGACAAGATTGGAGCATGGAGAAGGTCATGGGAGGAGCTATTTGGGTGCCCACATATATGGATATGTCTTAGCGATGGAGGTTGCTAAGATGGTTTTATCAAGGGTGACAACATTTTCATAGTGGTGGAGGATGTCAGGGGCTCAAGTTGGAAAGCGCCCAAGAGAGTCAAAAAACCAACATGGTGGTTAAAGGTGCGCGGTCGCAATGGAAGTGCGACGAGCATCCGCATTTGGTTAAAGGCGAATCAGGTTAATACATTCGGTTATAGGCGACTTAGAGGTGGACTTTTAATTTTATGTGACCGAGTCGTGCGACGAGATGTGTGACGAGTGGTGCGAAGAGTCTTGCGATGATATTGTGCAATGGGCAAGTGTGTAAGGTGACCTGAATTGGGTGTTCGGGTGGATGCATGCCCGGGTGAGGTGTCCATGGCTGAAGTGACACGATTGGAGTGGGAGAACCCACACTTAATGTGGGTGACCCACATAACAACTGATATACCATGTGACAATTGTGGAACACATATGCAACCGACAGGCGGGCTGTACGAGTGGGTAGCATATCTGACCCGAGTAGGCAGTGTGATGAGCGGAAACATGGATATTGGAGTGGTAATATGGTTATAATGGGCAAGCCAACATATCATATGATGGAAAAGCTGACCTTTGGATAAACCGAAGGTTCACGGCATTTGGAGTGCAACCATGGAGTATGGCACATACATATTGAAGGTCGATGGATGCTCCAAAGGCATCATCGTACCTCCACAACATATCTATGACAAACATAGAGATAGAAAATGGAAAAGAGCCAAGGAAAAAAGTAGAACCACAGAGAGAAGGCCAAAGTTAACTGATAGATGGAGTTAGGGTTTGTACGTTTGGCTGAGTCGAGGCAAGTGCAGGTCAAGTTGTTGGACTGTGGTAGGGCTAATTAAATAGACTCGAAAACTACACTCAAATCGGAGCCATGTAGATTTGGGCACCATAGTGATTAAGTGACTTGAGCCACTACAATGAACTGTGGGTAGGTCGGTATGATGCCGCACATTGAGAGGCAGGTGCAGGTATTGACCCGATTTTCAAAAATTCCAACGAAACTGTGGTTCAGGTGAACGGGTGGCACGATAGGGTGTCAATAGTTGTAACAGTGTGGGCAAGTTCTAGCAAGGGGTACCAACGGTGCGGGTAGGCCAAAAAACTGAACAGTGGGCATGGTAGTGTTGTGGATAGTTCATTAGTTCAAGCAGCATGCATGGTGCCATGACTTCAGCAATTTGCAAGAAAAAAATTTGTAAAGTAATGGTGTGCAGGCCAAGGCTTGTTGGCTGCACCAAATTGTATAATTTTTATGTACAATTGAACTATATAAGTTATATTTATATTGATATTGGGTAGACTCTATTTTATGGGAGTTTCCCCTCCCACATGATGATGTGTTGATTTCTAGTGTGCATTTATATTGATGTTTACGATTAATTGAAGAGTTTATTTTGGCTGCGATATAGCACTTGAAGTAAATAATTGGATAATTGTTTGGTTAGAGTAGTTTGTACATTTGAGTATTGGTGGAGAGAAAAAGAGTAAGGGTGTCACACATGCTTATGTGTGGTTGAAAGACTACCACCGAGATAGGGGCATGACAGTTGGTATCAGAGCCCACACTTTCCATAGGCCTTTGATTGAAGAAGAAGAATTTCGACAGGGGCAGGTCGCAGGGTCGAAGTTAAATGGACTAGTGTATGGTCTTTGCAAGATCACAAGAAAAACTGATGGCAGATCATGTAGAAGAACCTCAGGTGACAGGTGAATATAGCATGGATGCCGAGACAATTTTTATTGACAAGTTATTGGACCGTATGGAGGAATTTGCTTCGAACATGACTTCCTTGGAAGTAGAGAATGTTGAACTTTGAGATAAGTTCATGAAATTGGAAGAGGCATATGATAACCTCAAGGCCTGATACGATTATACTAAATAGTATTTTATACAAACAGAGAAATAATTCAAGGACATTGGGACTACAAGAGATCAAGTTTTGGGTGGATTCTTAAAGCTCTTGACAATGCTCAGAATGAAATAATTTTTTTGAAGAAAGAAGTTGGGTGGGGACCAATTGGAGGGACTGCTCATGTGAAAGTCAAGGAACCTGATTCTTATGATGGGATAAGGAGTGCCAAAGCACTTGGAAATTTCTTATGAGATATGGAGCAATACTTGGAGTGCTTGGGGATTCCTAATGGTGAAGCCAAGGTCAAAGTAGTTGCTCAATTCCTTACTAAGGATTCTAATATGTGGTGGAGACTGAAGTTGGATCCGATTTATAATGGTGATGTTGATGACAACTCTACTTGGCATGATATGAAGAAGGATTTTCAAACTTGTTTTAACCCACGTAATGAGACTTGGGATGCAAGGGCAAAGATTAAATACATTAAGCAAACAGGGAGTCTACAAGCATATCAACAATAATTCTCGAGTGCAATCTTGGAACTACCTCACATGGTAGAGAAAGACAAGGTATTCAATTTCATAATATGATTGAAACTTTGGGCACGTAATCAGGTGAAATAGAAAATTATCAAAACTCTAGAGGAAGCATTTTCTACAATTGATAGGCTGGTAGTACATTATGATGAAGGGACCAAAGAGAGAAAGAAGAAGTATGATAAACCAAAGGAGAAATCTACAAAGGTGGATCATTCAGAATCGAATGACAAGTCGAAGAAAAAGTCTTTGAAATGTTGATTGTCTAGAGAGAACCACATGGTGAAGAATTGTCTTTCCAGACTGATGGTGGTTGTAGTAGAATAAACCGATGCAAAGAATAAGAAGGAAGATCCAACAGTTGGGGTGATGCATTTTTTAGGAGCTGTAATGTCCATAGAGGTTGTTTGAAGGCGAGATCTTGAGATGAACAAGTTGGAATATGTTAGCATGAAGGTTGGGCAAGGCACCTTCCACACTATGGTGGACGGTGGTGAAACACATAACTTCGTTAGGGAGGAATATGCAAGGAAGCCTAGGTTGATGTTCTCACCAACCCAAGCTTGTCTTAAAGTAGTGAACTCTCCACTAGATAAAGTCATCAGCATGGTAGAGAATGTGGATGTTAACATTGGTGAGTTGTTTGGAAATATCAACTTCACAATTGTGCGAATGGATGACTATGAGGTAGTATTGGGTATGGAATTTTTGAAGTAGTATGAGGCTATAATGGTGTCATGTATGAAGAAGTTGTACATTTACAATGGATGGGATGATGAACCTTTGGGGTACCAACCGTGGCAGCTATGTCAACTAGGTGTAAATTGAGAGCGGTGAATGTGGAAGACATCAAGCAAGATGAATAACTATATGAGAGATTGTCTACTACAGAGACAAAACTCATGGAGCAGTCATAGGTTATTAGAGCATTGTCATATATTATCCTAGATTTGACAGGAAATCTAGAGGTAGTGGAAGGAAGTAAGGATGCTAGACCAAAGAATCAAGAGGAGATCCGAGAAGCATACATGAAGAGATTGGAAGAGGAGGATCCATTTAGATGGATTGAGTTGTTGGAGAAGGAGGATGGACAGCCATCAGCTTTCCCATCCCCTCCCTCTTCTTATGCTAATATGGGGGATGATGCTCATTTTCTTATGCTCATGGTAGTGAGTCCTCTTTATGATTTATGAGTAAGAACATGCGGTGAGATGGACATGATTGATAGCTGGATGTGAAGAAAGTCATGATGATGTAGGGAGCATGTGTTCTTGTGGAGGCGATGTTACAGTTTCATTAACTATGCAGCTAATCACAGTCACAAAGGGATCTAGCACATGATTTTCTTGCAAAGTTTGATGAGATTGGAGCATGGAGAGGTCATGGGTGGAGCTATCTATGTGCCCACATATATGAATATGTCTTAGTGATGGAGGTTGTTGAGATGGTGTTATGGACGGTGACAACATTTTCAGAGTGGTGGAGGATGTCAGGGCCTCGAGTTGGAAAGCAGCTGAGAGAGTCAAAAAACCAACATCGTGGTTACAGGTGCACAGTCACAACAAAAATGCGACAAGTGTCTGTGATAGATTAAGGGTGACTCAGGGTAATATGTGCAGTTAAAGGTGAATCATAGGTTTACTTTTAGTTTATATGCAACCGAGTCGTGCAACGATATGTGCGATGGGTGGTGTGATGATTCGTGTGATGAGATTGTGCGATGGGAGCATCCAACGGGAGAGCACGCTGGGTGACCCGAGTTGGGCATTTGGGCAAGCATGCACCAGAGCGAGGGGCCCATGGGAAAAGTGACACTTAACATAGGCGAGTAGCATAGTTGACCTGGGTAGGCAGTGCAACGAGTAGCAGCATGGATATTGGAGTGGGTAGATAGTTATAATGGCTGGGCCGACATATTATATGATGGACGATCCGACCCTTGGATAAACCGAAGGGTCATAAATTTTGGAGTGAAACCATGGAGTATGGAGCATATATATTGAAGCTAAATGGATGCTCTAAAGGCATCATTGAACCTTCACAACATATCTATGACAAGCATAGAGATAGTGAAGGGCGAAGAGCCAAGGAAATAGGTGGAACCACAGAGCGAAGGCCAAATTTATCCTAGAGATGGAGTTGGGGTTTCTATGTTTGTTTGAACCGAGGCAAGTGCAGGTTGAGATGTTGGACTATGGTAGGGCTGAGTCAATAGACTCGAAAACTACACTCGGGTTGGATCCATGTAAAGTTGGGCACTGAAGTGATTGGGTGACCCGAGCCGCTACAGTAAGTTGCAGGTAGGATGGCATGATGCCACACGCCGAGAGGCTGGTGCGAGTATTGACCCAATTTTTGATATCGCCAACGAAACTGTGGTTCGGTTGAATGAGTGGCACGATAGGGTGTCGAGAGTTGTAACAGTGTGGGAAGGTTGCAACAAGGGTACTATTGGCACGGATAGGCCGAAAAAGTGAATGGTGGGCATGGTGGTGTTGTGGACAGTTCAGCAATTCGGGCAGCGAGCACAGCGGCATGACTTCATAAATTTGCAGGTACAACTTTTTTAAAGTAAATGTGTGTAGGCAAAGGCTTGTTGGCTACACCAAATAGTATAATTTTTATATAAAATTGAATTACATAAATTATATTTATACTAGTATTGGGTAGACTCTGATTAATGTGAGTTGCTCCTCCCACATGATGATGTGTTGATTTCTAGTGTGCATTTATATTGATGGTTCTAATTAATTGAAGAGTTTATTTCCACTGCAATATAATACTTGAAGTAAATTTATGAGCCCCATAAATGGGTAATTATATGGGCTCATTTTGCCTCTTAACTCAGCTTAATCCACCGTTCTCATTATTTTATTGCATGTTTTTTATTATATTTATGCTAATAGAGTGAATTAGGTTAGTCATTGTGCCATGAAGTCTAATGTGTGATTTATGCAGATTTTTGGTCAATTTTGGGACAAAGTCAAAGGATTAATGAGCATTTGCAGCCAATATTTGAGGAAAACAAGGGAGAGGATTTGTAGGAGGGTGT
The DNA here is from genome assembly GCA_031772625.1 of Pinus tabuliformis. Taxonomy (NCBI): domain Eukaryota; kingdom Viridiplantae; phylum Streptophyta; class Pinopsida; order Pinales; family Pinaceae; genus Pinus; species Pinus tabuliformis. The sequence goes on from CM062815.1 coordinate 825,352,996, forward strand.
CCCCCTCATTTATGACTCCCTACCTCAAATCCTCCTTTAGAAAACTTGAAGCACAAGCAGCCACATTGAAGCATCAAAGGGGCAGCCAAGCAAGTGAAGAATAACTGCTATTTATCTCTAGTCTTGGGAGCCGAGCCTCCTTGATTTTAAGAGAGATATTGGAGGCTCCAATTGTATAAATAGGAGGGCTTAGGTGCTCAGTATTTTAGATGGTTGTTAGTCAAATTTTCGCACTTTTGTTGCAACTCTTTCTCAGCTCATTTTCGAGCTTATTTCTGTGAACAGTTTATGTAATGTGACTTTTATTTTGATAATGGAGATGAAATATTTTCTAATCCAGCACTGATTTCTTTCAGAGGGCTGAAGATCTTGGGTTAGGTCCCAACCCAAGCTTCCGAGCACCTCTTTCTTTGTACTTATATGTTTTTCCTTCAGCTCATGAATTAATTTATGTTAGATAGATTCATTTTCCCATGGTTGGAATAGGTTGCTTTTGATGGTTTACATAGTTGTTTCCATTTCAGTTGCTAAATTAGGTTAAATAGAGATAGGAAAAGATCCAAAAAGACCATCAATAGAGCCTTGATCTCATTTCCTCCCTCTGGGGCCATAAGCTGAGGTCAAGGCACTCTTGCTGCCACTAAAAACACAGTTTTTCTTCCTCCATGCAATTTCTAGTGTTGTAGTTTGATTTAAAAGTTAATGCTCTGCTTCAAATCCATTTTTCCATGTTCATTTCTGTTTCTACAATAAATCTCTTTCCATACTTTCCTGTTTAGATAGCACTGTTCAGCATTTTATTTTTCTAGGTCAGAATTTAGGTTAACATGAGATATAGTTCTATTCTTTTGGTACAGCTAGTTCTTTTCTTGCTCAGTTTCAGTATTTAGATGTGAAGCTCTCTTACAACACACCTCTGCTCATAATATATCAATAAAGCAGCCATCATCATCTCTTTTCTCACAGGTTTCACAAGTCATTCACAGCCCTTCATGAATCTGCCCTAATTTCTGCATTTCTCTCATAAGCTTTCTTCTCGTCCTTTGAACGAATCCAACCATCATTTTCTTTCCTAATCCTCCTTGATGAGCTTCAGACACCTTGACACCTCCCTCTAATCTTCAGCTACCCTTTCCCACCATTTTTCCACCTTTAAAACCTCTAAAAACAGCTCTCGACATCCTCTTGTAGATCCTCCTATAGATCCTAATGTAGATCCCCTCAGCCTCCTGTAGAATTTCATGAAAGTGACTTTTTGAATTCCAATTGCAGAGGAAGTCTCCAAACCGTTACCAGAGGCTTCTCAAGACCCCTCCACACCTTCCTACACCTCTGCAAACCCCAAGGTCGCCTTCCATTGCCACCAAATCTCTGCCACAACCACAAAGAGATAAATTACAAGCATAACAATTTCACATAAAATACATGAAACCCAAAAAGATGTTTTTTTTCTCTCATTTCTTTCTAGAAATAGCTTGAATAGATATAGTTTACCTCCTCAGTAGGTAATGGCATTCATTCCATAGGTTTTTATCTCTCTTTCTGCAAAAGAAGGGTTAGTGGGTAACTTAGAGTTTGCTTTATAATCCGATCTTATTTCTCTTTCTGCAAGTAAGATAGCCTCTGTATATTTAGCTTTCATTCATCACAGTTAAAATATTCTTCTAGAAACTCATAGAACTTCGCTTGAGCTCCTAGTGATCTTGTGACAGCTGACCAAGTGACAGCCTGCAGTAAGAGTTAGTACTTGTGAATACAGCACCGTCACTTCCAAGTTTGTTACGAACTACCGGGTTGATAAAAGTAAAGTAGGAAGCCCCAGGAGTTGCAGCATTCTTGCTGCAATACTGGTTCTCACCACTTTTTGGCGTCGTTTCCGAGGAAGCATCAAGGTATTTTGTGATTACTGCTTTTCTTTTATTTTCTACTACAATATTCTGCTAAGTAGTTTGTTTCAGCAAAAGTGGAGTAGTTTTTCTTTCCATCTCTGCATTTCCTTGCTTTCATTTCAATTCTGCAATTTCCATTTCACCAAAAGTAGATTAGTCATTTCAGATAGTTGCAATTTGTTTGTTCAATCAATTTCAGTTTTGCAGGTACAAGCAAAAAAACCAAAATCACCCAAAAAAAGAGATTCCTTTTCATGCCTCATAGGAACAGAGATAATTCAAGTAAATTCCTACCCAACACCCCCACCACATCACAAAGCAACCATTCTCTCTTCTTCGGTGGCAGTGATCCGGAAGATCCTTTGGAAGAACAACCTGAGATATTTGAAGAACCTATAGGAGAAGAAGAGGAAGAAACCATCCCTCCTAAGACAATGGCTGAAAACAGAAATGCTAGGGGGAATGGAGAAAGAATAGAGGGTACCTTTCCCATCCGAGAGACCAATGGGGACACTAAAATGAAGAACATAAGCCCTTCAGCCCTACCTCACTTCCATGGATTGACTACGGAAGATCCTGACACCTTCTGTTTGAGTTTGTTGTTATCTATCGAACCTATGACTATGCAGAAGATGAGAAGAAGTTGAAACTATTTCCTTCTACCCTCAAGGATGCAACATTGCACTGATTCATGGGGTTACATGGCAACAACATCACAACTTGGGCTCAGATGCAGCAAGCCTTCGATAATAAATATCGGGACTACTATAGGTCAAAAGATACCAAGGAAGAAATCTTCTGAATGACCATGGGAAGTGATGAATCCTTGGAGGATTATGAAGAGAGATTCCAGCTCAGTTATAAAAGGGCCAGGTGCACACTTGACCCCAAGTCTCTAAAGTTGGTCCTACTCAGAGGAATTCTGGAAGACCTTCTAGACACCCTCCATTTACTGGCTGGGGGAGACATCTACCAACTACCTTATGAAGACATGAAGACTATGTTTAGGAACCATTCTAGGGCAGCCAGAAAGAGAGGTAGGGGGAGTCAACCCACAGCCAGTACCCCCCCATCAAGTTCATCCCTCAAAGGTGAACTTGGAAACATGCTAGAAGACTTCAAGAGTGAGATACAGTAGACTCTTGCCATGCAAATGGATACCTTGCATATCAAAAGTAAATAGGAGGAGGCAGAGAGGGCATTGGCCATTTTTTGTCCTAGGTGCACCAGAAGGCACCCTAGGAACAAAATTCCATTGAACTCTATAGAGGTTTGTTTAGTTTGTGAAGAAGATCATTCTATAGATAAGTGCCCTTCGTTGCCCAGACTTAAAGTTGTATACCAAGGGGAAGAAGGAGCCACTAAACCACTCTATGACATAAACTAAAGGAGGCCACATGGACCTAGACCTTACCAGCAGGGAATGCAAGGGACATCCCAAGCATATTACAACCCCAATCAAGCCACTTCCATGCCTTCTTGGGGCCCCCCTGCTCATCCTTCCTGGTTCACACCTCCTCCTTGGTCATATACATCTCAATATCATGCTCAACTAGCTGCTCATTCATTTCACTCCTATGCTCAGCCACAGCCTCAGTGGAATGCACCTCATCAAGGGTGGAGGCCCCAGTACAACTCTCCTCTTGCTCTTTTGCCTCCACCACCTACTCCTCCTCAACCATTGCCTCCTGCTCCACCAAGGCAACCCCAAATGCCTGCTCAACGGAACCCAAACCCAAATAATAGACAGACTTAGCAAGTATATAGTGGGGTACCATCATAACCTATGTTATGGAGATTCAGGAGATTAACCTACGATCTGGGAAGATTCTACCAAATAGCCAGCCACCCCCTAAGGAGGATGAGGAAGATAAAGAGGAAAGTGAACCGAAAGCAATTCCACCCTTTCCTGAGAGATTATCCGGCACAACCCAGCCTACCCCAGAAGAAACTGAACTTCTAGGAGAATTGAAACAATTATGTGTAAAGATACCACTTCTCCAAGCCATAAAGGATGTGCCTATATACAACAAGATGATCAAAGAGAAGTGCTTCAGGCATCCAGGCCGGCACAAGAGAGATGCCCCAACCATCAATGTCATAGGACAACTGTCTGACCTAATGTTGGGGCAAGTAATTTGTTCGAAGTATCTAGACCCTGGAAGCCCAGTAGTTAATGCCCACATCAATGGCACCATGATCCCCCATACCCTGATTGATCTAGGGGCTGTCATTAATGTGATGACAAAGGACACTATGCTCAAGCTCAACCTATAGGGCTCCCTGAGAAAGACCACAACCGTATTTCAGTTAGCAGACCTCTCCACCATGACCCCTGAAGGGATTGTGGAAGTTGTAATGGTCTCCATCGATTCTTGGGAGTACCCTACTGATTTCCTAGTTCTCAAGCCAAAGGCAAAGCTCACTGGGTATCCTCTCATCCTAGGAAGACCCTGGTTGGCTATTACAGATTCCTACATCAACTGCCGAGCTAGGAACATGACAATCAAGAATGGGCATATGTCCAAGCAGCTAGTCCTATACCCTCCTGCCCAACCTTTGATAGAACATGATCTACCTCTCTGGTTGGAGGAGGAAGATGAGGATGAAGCCTATTTTGTACCACTTTGTGTAGTTGAAACTACCATGGAGGGGGGTCCACAAACTGAGGATGATATCATTGAAAACTTAATTCAGAATCCACCCCCCAGTAGTTTGCCATTGGAAGAGCTAGAGAAAGAAACCTCAGACAATCCTTTAGCTAATCTCTGTATGGTCAACCCGACCTCTCTCCGTATAAAGACTATAGAGTTTGGCCTTGAAAGAACCTTGAAAATAAACTCATCCTTATCCACCTCCCAGGAGAAGGAACTGTGTAGGTTATTAAGAAAACATTTAGATGCCTTCGCCTGGAACTATAAGGAGATGAAAGGAGTGCACCCCTCAGTTTGTACTCATCACATTTACATTAAGGAATATTGCAAACTAGTCAGGCAGCCTCAAAGGAGGATGAATCCAGCCATTAAAGACATTGTCAAGGAAGAATTGCAAAAGTTACTGGATGCAGGATTCATCTACCCCATCTCCAACAGTGAATGGGTCTCTCCTTTGGTGTTGGTGCCAAATAAAAATGGTAAGTGGAGAATCTGTGTTTATTATCGGGAACTGAACAAGGCCACCAAAAAGGACCATTTTCCTCTGCCCTTCATAGATCAAGTGTTAGATGGTCTGGCGGGGAAAAAGTTTTCTCCTTCCTAGATGGTTTCAGCGGTTACAATTAGATCCAAATCAGCCCGAAAGACCAAGATAAGACCACTTTCCCTTGTCCTTGGGGTACCTTTTCATACCGGGTCCTTCCTTTTGGTTTTTGCAATGCTCCCGCCACTTTCCAGAGAACAGTACTGACTATATTTTCTGAACTGGTCCATGATGCAGTGGAAATATATATGGATGATTTTACCCCTTATGGTTCTAACTTTTAGGAATCTTTATCTAACCTGAGAAAAGTTTTGGACAAGTTTATTGAAATGAACATGTCCCCCGGTCTGGAAAAATGTGAATTCTTGATGACTGAAGGGACCGTGCTAGGTCATGCAATATCTCAGCAAGGATTGCAGGTGGACCCCAACAAAATAGCCATCATCCAGAGGGTCCCACCTCCTCACAAGGTGAGAGATGTCCAAAGTTTCTTAGGTTTAGTAGGATATTACAGAAGATTCATTAAAGATTTCAGCAAGCTAGTCTCTCCATTATTTGGTCTTTTGGGAAAAGATGTTAAGTTCATATGGACTGACAACTGTCAAGAAGCCCCAGATACCTTGAAAAGTAAACTTGTGATTGCCCCAATTTTGAGAGGTCCAAACTGGGCCCTACTGTTCCACATTCACACAGATGCCTCGAAAAAAGAAATAGGGGTAGCCTTAGGGAAATTTGATGAAAGTTACCTTATGCCATATATTTTATAAGAAAAAATTTGTCAAAGGCAGAGTTAAACTACACGGTAACCAAGAAGGAACTCCTAGTTGTATTCCATTCTTTAAATAAATTCAGACATTACATTACAAGCTATCAGACCTTTGTACACATTAATCATGTTGCAATTAGGTATTTAATGAACAAACCAGATGTAAATGCTCGCATCATTAGGTGGTTTCTTTTATTGCAGCAATTTGATTTAACCATTGTCGATAAGCCTGGTAAGGAAAATGTTGTTGCTGACTTTTTGTCTAGAGTAAATCTACCTGCAAGTGAGGAAGGAATGGTGGATGATCAAATGCCAGATGAACACCTATTTTCTATCTCAGTACTCTCTCCATGGTTTGTTGAATAGCAAATTACTTGGTTTCAGCACAGCTCCTACCACACCTATCCTCAAAAGAGACGAGCAAGATCGTGAGGAAAATTTCCCCTTTCACTTGGGTTGGGGGCAATCTCTTCAAAATTGGCTAGATCAGATTTTGAGACGATTTGTCAGGGAGGAAGAAGTTTTTGACATTCTCCTGACTTGTCATGATGGGCCTTGTGGAGGCCATTTTGCAGCAAAGAGGACTGCCTTCAAAATTTTGCAAGCAGGATACTATTGGCCCACTCTTCATCAAGATGTGAGGAGATATATCAGCCAATGTGATTGGTGCCAAAGGATGGGGAAACCTACTCCAAAGGATGAGATGCCCCTGCAACCTCAAGTGACTTTTGAGCCATTTGAGAAGTGGGGCATGGACTTTGTGGGTCCTATCAACCCTCCTTCAAACCAGAAACAATACATCATTGTGTGCACCAATTATCTGACAAAATGGGCAGAGACAAAGGCAATCAAGGCAGCAACAGAAGAAAAAGTAGCTAAGTTTTTAAGAGAGAACATATTCTATAAGTTCGGGTATCCAAGAGAACTGGTTACAGATCAAGGCAATCAGTTCACCTCCAATCTAATTGAAGACCTACTCACACATCATAAAATCAAGCACAGGACTTCCACCCCTTACCATCCACAAGCCAATGGACAGGTGGAAGTCACCAACAGATCTTTACAGGGAATTTTGACTAAGGTAGTGAGCAGCAGCAGGAAAGATTGGGCAGATCGATTAGTTGAGGCTGCCTGGACCTACAACACCACATGGAAGACCATCACTGGATTCACACCCTATGAACTGGTCTATGGGAAGAAAGTTTTGTTATCAATAGAGTTTGAATACAATACACTAAGGATGGAAGCACAGTTGGACCTAGATCTCAGCCATGCGCAAAGGGAAAAGCTACTCTAGCTTAATGGATTGGATGAACAGAGATTGCAGGCCCTTCTCCACACAGAAGTAATCCAGCTTAAGTGGAAGATATGGCATGATAAAAACATCAAGGAGAAGCTATTCCAAGAAGGAGCTTTGGCGTTGCTGTATGACTCAAGGTATAAATATTTCAAGGGCAAGCTGAGGACAAGATGGTTGGGACCCTACATGGTAGAAAAGTGCAATGACAATGGTTCAATTCTGATCAGGACCATTGATGAGAAAGCCATCCCATGCTTGTCAATGGGCATAGGTTGAAAATCTACAAGAAGCCCCTCTCCAAGCAAGAATTTCTTGAAGATCTGAGTAAAACAGTGTTGATAGTGGAGCAAGTCTCTGCCTCCACTCCACCCACTCAATAAAAAATAATAATAATAATAAGGACTCCAGCGAAAACCTCTATGAGGTGATTGAGTCCCATCATTAGGCTAAAAACCTCTTTTGATGCGGCTCGGTGATGACAAAAACAAAAACAAAAAACGAAGAGAATAAAGATCCCTGGGTAAAAGCCTCCCTTGGAAGTGCCTAGGGTAGGCAAGTAGGGTGAAAACCTCCTTGAGGCACCCTAGTTGTCTTTTCAAAAAAAAAAAAAAAGAAAAAGAGAAAAAGAGAAAATTGACTTTTTGAGTGCATTGCAGGTCACAGATGGACCCGAGGAAGAAAGGGGACATGCCACCAAGACTATTACATATCCTCTAGACTCTTCTCCATCATTTCTAATTCTTTTTTCCATCTCTCGGTGTTTTTGAGACTGTGCATCCTACAGGAAGCCCTGTGTGTTCTACATGAGGTTCCTGTAGAAATCACAGAGAGCTCGAAATGAAGATAAAAAAATGATTGAAGAGCTGGGATTTTTCACAGAGAGCATATATACCATCCTTCAGCTATCCACCATCCTAACCCTCCATCCCACACCTACACCACCTCATTTCCAATTATTTCTTTCCTTCCTGCAAATAAAACACAAAAACCTGTTTTTCAAAAAACCAAGGAAATTAAAAAAAAAAAAACAGCACCCCTACAACTCACCTACACCCTACCAAATACTTCTCCATTGCCATCAGATTCTTCAAGTAGCCTCCTCATAGCCCCTTGCATAAGCCTCAGCTAAAAAAATTAGAGGGAGAAGCAGCTACAGGAGCTCTTGTAGGACTCCTGTAGCAGCTGATCCCCATAAAATTCAAGCTCCAATAGCAGAATAGGTGCAGCCACAGGTATGTAGAAGATGTCCGAAGCAAGATCCAGCTAGAGAACACCTGTACAAAGCAACTGAGCCACATATCAAGGAGCCACAAGCATATGGCAGCAAGAATACAGGTATGCAGCACCAAATTCTAAGCATGCAGCAGCAACAAAGCTTAGCAGCACTGTAGCACGAACATTTCGACTTGCAGGTCAGTGTCTAAACTCGTTCCTCTACTGCATCTGTATAATTTGAAACTACATAAATCAAGGGAATGGTTGAAGATTAAACCTGAAAGGTGGCTAGTTAACTAGCCACCCTCGTCTAGTTCGACCGCGCTCATCCGGAGATCACACTACACGTGTGTCTAGTCAACTCACGAAAAATCCAAAAAGACAGGTAGTGGTGAATGTTGAACTCCAACGCAAATGATGGGAAGTGATTGCGGGAAGAAAGAATAAAGTCTCATGATGACACTACAGTGGGGACCAACGGTCTGAATAATGGTAACGTACCCTTTCTTCCACCTCACCTCGTCGCCGAAAACCTCTCCAGTAAGCATAAGTACGCTCTCTCGAGCTTATTCACCACCTTTGTTTCCATTTTTATCGTCGTGCCCTCAACTGCAGCGAGCTCCCTACCACCTCTAGAGCCTCAAAACCATCACTCTTTGTCATTTTCAGAACTCCTCCACTTATCGGGTTCTACAGGAACATTATCAGGTTCTACAGGAGCAGTAACAGGTCCTACAGGAGCCCTTTCTACAGGAGGGCCAGTGAGCAGTCTTGCAGAAGAAAAAACGGGATTTTCATTCAAATTCAGGCTCAAAGAGGTAGGCTCAGTGCAAACCCACTTTTCATATTCATATATACAAGGGGTGATGTGATTTTAAGAAAGAATTGAGCCTAAAAATGAAGAGGAATTGCATTCAAAAGTTTTGCCTGCTTCTTAAGAAAAAACACAGTTTTTATCTGTTCTATGTTTCTGAAGTATTTTCTCCTTCTCCACCTTGGTACTCACATATACGAGGAGTGATGCAATTTTAGGAAGAATTAAGCCTGAAATAAAGAGAAATTGCATTAGAAAGTTTGCATGTTTCTTAAAGAAAAACACAATTTTTTCCTTTGTTTCCTGGTTTTTGAAAATTACTGTCTCCTTCTCCACCTGAGGCATTCCAAAGATTCTAAACATAATGACAGGGGGATTTATGCAGAAGGAACCTCTAAACTCAGCCAGGCTACATGAACACCCCGAGGTAGTAGCCCTTTTTACCAGAGCCAATTGGATGCCATTCTTTGAAAAACTTCGTGGGTATGATGAAGAAATAACACAGGAGTTTGCCCTATCCTTGATACCTTACTCAAAAACCCATGCCACTGTTAGTTTCAGGGGTCTCACCATGGAAATCACCATAGATTTCATCAGTAGGGTTACCAGTCTCCCACTTGGACTACCCTGGAGCAAGGAGGAAAAACCACTGGGTCAAGTTGCCAAGAAAACCTTCTTCCAACCAAATGAGCATCCTGTAGAGGACAAAAATGGCATCAAGAGAACAAGCATACCTTACCCTTGGGATGAGGTCAGTTATCAGATTATCAAATACATCTCCTGTGAACGAAGGTACAACATTGTTTATGGGTACCATTTCATACTTTTGCATGAGTTAATATATGGCATGGATCTTCCTGCACCCCAAACACTTAGTATTCCCTATTTTCTCTTCCAGTCCCTAATATATTCCAACATTAAATTGAAGGCAGAGGTCCAAACCAATTGGCTCACCATGGGCTAATTAAACTACTGGTGGAAGAGGCCCTCCACACCTTCATAATACCCATAGCCTGGGAGATTTTTAGAAATATGATAAGGGAAGATGATGTAAAATCCCTCACGTATGGCCTCAGTCCATCTGAAAGTGAGGAAGAAGAACAAAAAGGGGAAGATGAGGAGGAAACCAAAAAAGAGGAAGAGAAAACAAAAGCATAGAAGGAGGAACCTGAAACAGGGAAGGAAGGAACCCAAACAAAGAAAGAAAAACATGAAACAGAGGAGGAAGAGACCAAAGCAGAGAAGAAGAAGGAACCTAGAACAAAAGAGAAAAAGACTAAAACAGAAAGGAAAAAGACTAAATCTGAGAAGAACAAGGTTAAAGCAGAGAGGGCAGAAACTAAACAAGATGAGAAGGAAATTAAAACAGGGATAGATGAAACAAAACTAGCAAAGGCAGAAAAGACAAAAGAAAAAGAAACAGAAGTAAAGAAGGCAGAAGTATCTCCTGGAACACTAGCAAGGGAGGTAGCAGTTGTTCTTGCTGCACTTAGCACCCCAGTTAAGCCCAAACAAAAGAGAAAAAGACAACCATCCATGTATTTCAGGGCTCGAAAAAGCACCAGGATAAAAATAAGGAAGCCACAGCAACCCTCAAAAGAGCCTATCACCATTGAAGATTCTCCTACTGCCAAAAAGGAGGAATCTCCATCCAAAACCCCCATACCTATGAAAGAGGAAGCCCAAGATCTTCCACTTGGAAGAAAAGGATAAAACTACAGGACTCTAAAACAGTCCTACAGGAGGTGCAGACCGCTCTATAGGAGACCTTGACAAAGCTGCAGGAGACTGAGAAACTTGAGAAAAAGGTAGAAGAGTAGACCCAGAAGAAGGATGAGGCAACAGAGATACCAGAACTTGACCTCCAGCCTAATTTAGGCTCTTACTAAAACCTTCTTGAAGGGGAGAAAATTATTCCCAGAAGTTTGCAATCCCACTTTTCTTTGAACTGGAAAAAGAAAGGGTAAGGAGCCATAGATGGATGCAGATCACAAAGTCCAGAGGGGTGGAAGACATTGGGCACATGGAAAAAAATTTGAGAGAAATGGGCAAGGAATTGAGCACCGTAAGACATACAGAAGCCATCAGAAGATATCACTTGGAAGCAGAGAATGAAATGTTAAGAAAACAGCTGCAAGAAAGGGAAACCCAGGTAGAGACTGAAATGCTATGAAAACAGCTGCAAGAAAGGGAAATCCAATTAGCATGCATGGCCAGCTAGGCTATGGAGGCACTACAGTGTAGACATCCAGCCAAATCATATGGAATATAGCTCAAAGATCAGTGGCTACAGTTCCAGATCAAGACTCTGGACCAGAGAGGCACCATACATTTCCAGGATTATAGACGGTTCATGGATTTATGTGATCACAGTTCAGCAGAGGACAAGGAGAAGTTGGCAGAGTTTTATTTACATAACATGACCCTTACTAATATGAACCTATGGAACCCCAATGCTAGGTTAGGAGACTTGCAGCTGATGGCCATGGCATCATGGATGAGTCATGAGGAGGAAATAGCAATAGAAATCAAGAAGTTGATGGCAAAAGAACAAAATTAACCCTTGATGATTAGAGCAAAGCCAACAGACCCTATGTGTTGTAGGGAAAAGTATCCGACTCGGATGACCCTATCCCACTCTAAGGGTGACAGTTCCTTAGCAACAACTGTAAAACAAACTACTAAAGGTTTACTTCTTTATGAAAGCAAAAGAGAATGGAGAGATGCACTAACCGTTGCCTTGCGCTTAATGTCGAATCCAAACTCTTCTCTTTGGCCGCTTGCTCCTAGCTCCTTGTCTTTTTGCTTGCCCAGCTACAATGAGATCCTGCAAAATAACAAAGAAGGAAACTACAAGAGGCATGCAATCATAACTGGTTCATGGATTAGTGTAAACCAAACATGCAATCATCACAATATATTATTGAAACAAGAGCACATAGAAGAACCTCAATAGCTTTTATTAATGAAGAAGTAAAGGTTCTGAGAGTATTACAACCATTGAAGGCTCCAACCCAGCAACACCTCCCAGCAGAAAGAATTGCTCTTCTTCACCTCTCTCAAACAATCACCCAATAGCTCAATAATGAAACCAACAGCATATCATTACTTTGCACAAAATTCCAGCCCCCTGAGCTCATAGGAGAGAGCTCAATATATAGATGAATTGAGAAAGGATGAGTCAGCTTGCAACTGATGTGTAGCTGCCTTGTGTCCTCTCTCTCTTCAGTTAATCTTTAGTTGGTCTTCAGTTCTTGAGTCCACTTGGAGAACTTTGCTTCCACTTGGAGAAACAGAGCCTCTGACTCATCACAAGGCGAAATACCTGATCCAAGTGTCATTTTTGGAAGATTCCAAAGCAATGACTCATTGTGCCACTTGTCCCATCTCGCTCAGCGCAGGTGGCCTTTGTCCCACTTGCTTTGCAACGCAGGTACACCATGGAGCAACTGAGTTTCAGCGCAGAAACCTAGTGGAGCACCTGCTTTGATTTCAGGATTGCTTGTTTTTGAGTGTTTTCAGGTGGAGAACTGATCTGAGAGCTGTTGGTTTGCTGACCTTGTTCCTCTAGGGGTAGGAACATCATGTTTAGGGAACTTTGGATCCCTTGGATTATTGACAATTCATGCTTGTTGCTGTAAGGCACAAAATTGTCTATAACAGATGCCCCCTAAAGTATGAGGTCGTTTATCGGGTGAAATGCTTTATTGAGAGGATCCGAAGTTCATTCAATCTGCTGAGAAGTGTCCTGTAATAAGATACAATACAATACATTATTTTTCATACATTTTCATGATCTAGCTGAGGCGGGCATTCCCATGCTCAGCTTTATAAATACATTTTGGTACATAGAACAGACGATCGTCTGATTGTAGACTGATAATTCTCTGCTGAAATTATCATCCTTTGAGAAGGATGATCATCTGCTGTAATGATGTACATATCAAATGTCTTTATGTCCTGAATATATATCGCAGCCCGGATGGATGAAACTAGATCCGGGGTCTTCAATCTCTTCCGATCTTCACTCGATGTACAAGTCGATCCATGTGAGAATTTCTTGAAGTCGAACATGGAAAGACATCGCTTGATTACCGGTCAATGATGTAAACCGTTAACAAGCGCGAGAGGAATCACCGATAAGGATGATGACCCTCAAGGTACGGCAGTACAATCCACATGGTGGGAATAAAGGACTTGGTGTCGACCACCATGTAAAATCTTCTGGTCGAAGGTCATTGATGTATACCTGTCGCCGGAAGTGAGAAACTTGCCATTGAGGCATGCAAGCTTCAAAGTACTGAAGGGGGTGTTCCTAGATCAACTCCTTGGATAATGAGCTGATGTCGACAAGGAGCGATCCGTCAAAGGAGGGCCTTAATGAATCCCACATCAGTGACATGGAACGGAGCTAGTGATTGTGATGAGGTGAAAACAAACTGTGATGTATGATTCAGGGTGGCGGTCATGAAGTGGATGAAGGATAATGTATGGCAGTGGGTGGAACACGGTTGACTCTTTACAGAACCACATCTCTTGAACATATAACGACACTGATGTGATGGATTGGTAGCATTACCCCAATTGTGGATGGTGTGGCGAGGACCATGGTTATGAGACCGGTGAATGAAACAACCCAACCCGATGTGATACGGAGGACAAAGTGTCATGTTCAAGAGCGACTTGCTACCATTAATGCTGTGAGGTTCTCCCAATTTTTCCCCAGTCATTGCTGACCAGTACCTCTTTATTTTTGTCAAGCTTGAGGAGGATAACATATGCTTGTTCTATAACCTGCCCTTCGGGAAAGCCCATCGCTATGTTTTAACGAGCCTAGCGATAGGGAAACTCGTTCTCGTCTAAAGACAAGTTTGTCGCTATTTAATCATTTTAACGAGTCTAACGACAAGGAAAACTCGGTTCTTTTCATTTTTAGAGAGTCTGAAAAGGTACGAAAAGTTAACTCCAAAATTCCTTTTTCGTCTTCTAATCCCTTAAGTCCGAAAAAGTATAAAACAATACAGAAGGGATGAATTTTCGATTTCTTTAACGAGCCGAACAAAACAAGCGCTCGATCTTTTTGTGTAATAATCCCTCAGGTCCAAAAAGATTAAAATCTAGAGGAGGGATAGCTCTTCCGGTCCTTTTAACGAGCTGGAAGGCCAAAACTCGGCAAACTTTTCATATTTTACGAGTCAGTGAAAAGGGCTTAAAGGAGACTCGTCTTTTGAGGAACGAGTGATGAACAGGGATAGCAGCAGATTCCAGGTACAGGTTGGAATTTTCCAATCACGGCAGTGTCACAAGGATGGCTAAGTGAAATCACTCTTCGCAGCTGTTCCTCAAAATGGGTAAACAAACATATGGAGGTGAACGATTGGCCAAATGAACGGATGGAGGTGATGGCATATAAACACGACCAAGGGCTTTTAATATGGCTTTCAAAGGTTACATTTCTCGAGGTTGTTTACCGGTTCATTTTTTCTGGAAGAGCTTGAACTGCTAGGGAAAGATTGCTCACAAATTATGTTTATTTTTTAACGAGCATGAACTCTACACAAAAAACTGCTCGATTCTTGCGTTTATTTTTTAACGAGCATGAACATTGCTAAAACTGCTCAATTTATACCAGTCTTAATACAAGGAATGCTTTAGGTGAGGTAATCTTATTTAAGGAGCGATACCTCACTAATTACTCTGATTTGGCAGGTTTTAACTTTTGCCCTTCATCCTTTCTTTATGCAAGCTGGAAACGGTTAATCCTACGAGTTTAACGGGTTAGACCTACAGGTTTAAAGGGAGGACCTAAAAATTTAAAAAAATAAATAGTCGTCCCGTGCTTGCACTCCGAAAGGTTTGCATGCCCCCAGGTATAAAGTATAATTTCGAGATTCTGTCCTCTTACTTATTATCCGAAAAATGGCTTTGTTTGCTGCCGCAAACTAAACTCTCTTTTCGGCGATGTCTATCATTAGGTTGCTAAGGATGGTGACTACTTGTTGCAACAATTTCCTCTCTTTCTTTGAAGACTGCCCCTACTTCTCTTTTAAAACATATTGTTTTAATGGGTGAGGCTTGACATTCAAAGATGGTGCCTTCTTGCTGCCACAAATAGATCCCCTCCTTAGGAGAGCCCACTTCTTTAGACAAAGGGAGCGATTCTTCCGCTTCAACATAACTTTGACAAAAGAATTTTATCCTAGAACAACCCTCTCTTCCTTTTTCGGACGGGGTACGGACTAGTCCATTCTTCTGCGGAAATTAACTTTATACCTAAGGTTTTCTCTGCCCGAGGCAAGCCAGGGTGCATGCCCCCTGGGTCCCAGTTCTTTTCTTCTCGAATTACTCGCATTCATCGGGAAGTAGAACCGGGGGCGGTGGCATTCCTTGAGTGAATAGACCGTTAAGGGATGGTATTTGACTATTTGCAATGCGTGATCCTGGAAATGAAAGTTGGTCTACGAGCTAGACCATTCTTCCTTCGTGCGGAAAACACATGACTCTAAAGAGTGAGGACACTATTGCCTCCATGCAATATATATAGTCTCATCCAAGGAGTAAGTTATTAACCAAGGGTCCTTGGACGACCATGATGTTCATATGAACTGTCTTCCCTTTCAATGTAATTGGAACATTGGGGAGAATCCCTAACGGGTGACTGGTTCCTTTATCAAAACCTGATAGATTTCTCATCTCAGGTAAAAGCGCCGGGCAACCCAGTGCTTTCCAAGCAACAGAGGAAAGGATACTCACAGATGCCCCTTCATCAATGATAGTTCCAGCCATCACCATTCTGTAGATTTGGACTATGATTCTGAATGGGATACTGGCTGGTAACCGGGGTCTGCCTAGTTGATTCCAATCAAAGGATACAACTAGGTTGCTTGGTGGTGGGACCGAATATACGGCCGGATACGACCCTGACGATGTTCCTTCCTGCAATAAAGGAATGGGCGCATTGCCCTGATGCTCATCAGAGTCTGTGTTGATGAAAAGGATATGGACGGTGTCATCTTTATCCTCTTCAGTGAGGGTGTCATTTGAAGATGGGTCTTCAATGACGGAGTCATTGGATGATGAAACCTCTGAAGGAAGAACCGGGTCAACTGCCGTTTCGACCTTTAGACTTTCGTCTGGTCTGGATTCAGTAGGTTCATTCTCAATGACCGACACTTCAGCTGACCACTTGAGCGGGTCAGCTGGATTTTCAACTACCGAGGGATTAGGCGCGAGTTTTTGGTATCCAGGAGGAAGTCGTAACAGTGAAACCGGACGATCTTCTAAAACTCTCTTTGCCTCATCTAAGAATGGACATTGGTGGATGGCATGCTCGCCTTCACACAACATACAGGGTGATCTTGGTCTCCCTCTTCGTCCTTCACTCTCGCTAGTTGACGGACTGCAATCAACATGACTACCAGAGGTTGATGCTACCGGATTGTGCAACCTTGGGGACCAGTCCCTTAGTATCCGGGGAATACAAGGACAATCACGATGGAAGTGGGTCCCTTTGCAAATGACACATGGCGATTTAGGCCCAGTCGGTGCAGTGTGTGGGTTTTTGTCAGCTGTCTTTTGCTTGCCCCCAGTCGCCTTCGCCATAGGCCCCTTCTGCTTCTTTTCTCTCTTCTTCTTTTCCTTCTTCTCCATGGGAGGCTGACTTTTTCCGGCTCTACCTTGTGAAGATGAAGGATCAGAGGAAGAATTGTAAGAAGTGGAAGGCTGGTGGGTAGCTCTAGACTGTTCTGACTGCTGATTCGACTGTTCAGGATTAGTGGCGATCTGGACTACATTAGTTGAAAAGAGCCATACAGGTAGGCCAATTGTCAAACCTGGAAGTGACAATGTTGCCATATGAGGCGCACCAACATCTCCCCAAGAGGAGAAGGGATTTGGACTTCCACCAAGGTTATTTCCTTGGTTGGTGGGCTCCATACTTTTCAACTGAAAGATCAACGTGGGGATAACAGGTGATTATGTTCCGCTTAAAATAAATTTTATTAACGACGCTTTTAGACACAAACTTGCTTTTTCATGTTTTAAGAGTCGAGAAAAAGCTAAAGATGACTCTAGTCGCCTTCGATGTTTTAACGAGCCCGAAGTGACAAATGCTCGGATGGACTTTTTCAGTTATAGAGTTTGAAAAAGGCCAAAAGAAACTTCTCTGGAGATCTAGGCAGAGGGTGTGCCAAACCTTTCGCGAAACCACAGAATACGTTTTACGGTACGGGTGGTCGATCTTCGTGAATGCTGTGTTCACTGCATCGCGATCAGTAGGGCGGCCGACACGGCTTCCTATGGATAAAGGATAATTGCCTATAGGGGTCTCCCAATATATACGCGACGGTACGTGGGAGCACAAGTCCGTATTAGTGCCACCGACTCTCAGGAGGAATCACCCACCTTCGTAGAGATCGACAGTCACTATGTTTAACGACGCCGGAACACGTCTCTACCTAGACCTCTATGTGTTTGCGTTATGTTACAAAGCGTTGTTATGTAAATTGGATTTATTTTAATGTTGATCTTGCTTAGCAATTTGCCTTTAAGGATCACCACGAGATGTATATAACAAATTCCTGAATGCAGTCTAAGATGAGAAGCAAACTTTTCAATCTTTCAACTTTGAAAACCTTAACTACTGAGGGAAAAGAAAGGCAAATCTTTTCACACAGATCATAGAGCACACACTAAAATGCAAATTTTTCCTAAATCTTCAAGCACACAGTCAAATGCAAAATGCACAATGCATGTATTTTCTTTTCCCTTTCTTAATGTGGATGGATTACAAAAAGAAAGTCGTTATATAACTTTGATTTCGATTTAAAGCGGAAGTAAACAAGCTTGTCCAAAATCAAAAGACACCTTAAGATTTACTTGCTTAATCACTGGAAATACATGAAATCAAACCATACCAACGAAAGTAAAATGACTAATCAGCTATGGACAGCAAACAAGCTAACTCTTTAGACCAGCAAAATGCCTAACACAGGTTCAGATCTAAGAGGCCAAAAGCAAGACTAGTTTACTCTTCGTTATGGGAAATTGTAAATGAGTAAGAAATACAAAGAACAAGTACAATTTCGTTATATAACAGAGGCAGAATGATGGCAAGTAATATTGGTTTCAGAACAGGTACAAGACTGACACTTAGCAGCAAAATCTAAGTGAAAACAGGCAAGAGAAAGGGAGGAAACCCCACATGCACTAGGCAAATTTGGGCCAACGCAGGTGCTGCACAGCCAAACTGGCTCTCAGCGCAGGTAGCCCCTTCGGGACCTGCGTTGCAAAGCAGGTAGCCTGTGTACTACCTGCTTTGGAAAACGAGAATTGCGTTTTCACAGTTTCCGGGTCATAATTTTCTCAAAAATGCACGGTTTTTGCTCAAATCAGAAGCAATCAGTCAAGCACACTCAAAGGGATGATTAGGAAGGTGCAAAGCTATCACTAAGAGCTTACAAGGATCCTTGTAGATCAGCTCTTCAAATCATGAACTTGCTCAGAAATGAGCTAGAGTAGCTGCCCTCTACTTCGCTTTTGATATAGTCAAAAGCTTTTCGATTTGGTACTCTTTTGTTCAGGAAATGAATAGAAAAATACTACAAACACAATCAAACGGATACGATCCCCAGCGGAGTCGCCAGTTTGTTGTAGGGAAAAGTATCCGACTCGGATGACCCTATCCCACTCTAAGGGTGACAGTTCCTTAGCAACAACTGTAAAACAAACTACTAAAGGTTTACTTCTTTATGAAAGCAAAAGAGAATGGAGAGACGCACTAACCATTGCCTTGCGCTTAATGTCGAATCCAAACTCTTCTCTTTGGCCGCTTGCTCCTAGATCCTTGTCTTTTTGCTTGCCCAGCTACAATGAGATCCTGCAAAATAACAAAGAAGGAAACTACAAGAGGCATGCAATCATAACTGGTTCATGGATTAGTGTAAACCAAACATGCAATCATCACAATATATTATTGAAACAAGAGCACATAGAAGAACCTCAATAGCTTTTATTAATGAAGAAGTAAAGGTTCTGAGAGTATTACAACCATTGAAGGCTTCAACCCAGCAACACCTCCCAGCAGAAAGAATTGCTCTTCTTCACCTCTCTCAAACAATCACCCAATAGCTCAATAATGAAACCAACAGCATATCATTACTTTGCACAAAATTCCAGCCCCCTGAGCTCATAGGAGAGAGCTCAATATATAGATGAATTGAGAAAGGATGAGTCAGCTTGCAACTGATGTGTAGCTGCCTTGTGTCCTCTCTCTCTTCAGTTAATCTTTAGTTGGTCTTCAGTTCTTGAGTCCACTTGGAGAACTTTGCTTCCACTTGGAGAAACAGAGCCTCTGACTCATCACAAGGCAAAATACCTTATCCAAGTGTCATTTTTGGAAGATTCCAAAGCAATGACTCATTGTGCCACTTGTCCCATCTCGCTCAGCGCAGGTGGCCTTTGTCCCACTTGCTTTGCAACGCAGGTACACCATGGAGCAACTGAGTTTCAGCGCAGAAACCTAGTGGAGCACCTGCTTTGATTTCAGGATTGCTTGTTTTTAAGTGTTTTCAGGTGGAGAACTGATCTGAGAGCTGTTGGTTTGCTGACCTTGTTCCTCTAGGGGTAGGAACATCATGTTTAGGGAACTTTGGATCCCTTGGATTATTGACAATTCATGCTTGTTGCTGTAAGGCACAAAATTGTCTATAACACTATGGCTCTCCTTAGCACACACCAGCAACTTGTAATTGATCCTCAAAGTGCCCCCAAGCACATCAATGATCAGGCCCATGCTATTGCACATTTTGAAGACATGGAGAGATTGCTTGGAGATGACTGCATTCATGCCTGTATGAGAAGGTGGAACACACTGCCACACAGCCTAAAAATCAAGGAGTATCACTCCCCAAATAGGATGAGAAAAGCATTGAGGAGAGTGCCAATGTATAAGCACTCTATGCAAATTTTGAAGGCCAATTGGATTGGCCTCAAGTTGTGTCCCCCATTGTTGCTAGGACTGCTAGAGGGCACAAAGGAGGAAGAAGAAAGACAACAGTGGGAAGAGGTGGAAAGAAAGGTTGGATTCCATGATAAGGAAGAGGATCTCACATCAGAAGCATGGAATGTCAGGGAGGCCATCAGGGCCATCAAAGATGAGGAGATAGACTAGTTGCTCAGAGGATGAGCAACACATTCAGTAGAGGGGTGATGATGAGCCCCATAAATGGGTAATTATATGGGCTCATTTTTCCTCTTAACTCAGCTTAATCCACCATTCTCATTAGTTTATTGCATTTTTTTATTATATTTATGCTAATAGAGTGAATTCGGTTAGTCATTATGCCATGAAGTCTAATGTGTTCTTTATGCAGAGTTTTGGTCAATTTTGGGACAAAGTCAAAGGATTAATGAGCATTTGGCAGCCAATATTTGAGGAAAACAAGGGAGAGGATTTGTAGGAGGGTATCCCCCTCATTTATGACTCCCTACCTTGAATCCTCCTTCAGAAAACTCGAAGCACAAGCAGCCACATTGATGCATTAAAGGGGCAGCCAAGCAAGTGAAGAATAACTATTGTCTATCTCTAGTCTTGGGAGCCGAGCCTCCTTGATTTTAGGAGAGTTTTTGGAGGCTCCAGTTGTATAAATAGGAGGGCTTAGGTGCACAGTAGTTTAGTTGGTTGTTAGTCAAATTTTCACACTTTTGTTGCAGCTCTTGCTCAGCTCATTTTCGAGCTTACTTTTGTGAACAATTTATGTAATGTGACTTTTATTTTGATAATGGAGATGAAATATTTTCTGAGCCAGCACTAATTTCTTTCAGAGGGCTAAAGATCTTGGGTTAGGGCCCAACCCAAGCTACCCAACACCTCTTGCTTTGTACTTATATGTTTTTGCTTCAGTTCATGAATTAATTTATGTTAGATAGATTCATTTTCCCTTGGTTAGAATAGGTTGCTTTTGTTGGTTTACATAGTTGTTTCCATTTTAGTTGCTGAAGTAGGTTAAATAGAGATAGGCAAAGATCCAAAAAGACCATCAACAGAGCCTTGATCTCCTTTCCTCCCTTTGGGGCCATAAGCTGAGGTCAAGGCACTCTTGCTGCCACTAAAAACACAGTTTTGCTTCCTCCATGCAATTTCTAGTGTTGTAGTTTGATTTAAAAGTTAATGCTCTACTTCAGATCGATTTTGCCATGTTCATTTCTGTTTATACAATAAATTTCTTTCCATACTTTCCTGTTTAGATAGCACTGTTCAGCATTTTATTTTTCTATGTCAGAATTTAGGTTAACATGAGATATAGTTCTATTCTTTTGGTACAGCTAATTCTTTTCTTGCTCAGTTTCAGTATTTAGATGTGAAGCTCTCTTACAACACACCTCTGCTCATAATATATCAATAAAGCAGCCATCATCATCTCGTTTCTCACAAGTTTCACAAGTCATTCACAGCGCTTCACGAATCTGCCCTAATTTCTGCATTTCTCTCATACGCTTTCTTCTTGTCCTTTAAACGAATCCAACCATCATTTTCTTTTCTAATCCTCCTTGATGAGCTTCAGACAACTTTACACCTCCCTCTAATCTTCAGCTACCCTTTCCCACCATTTTTCCACCTTTAAAACCTCTAAAAACAGCTCTCAGGATCCTCCTGTAGATCCTCTGCAGCATCCTGTAGAATTTCCTAAAAGTGACTTTTTGAAGGTCGATTGCAAAGGAAGTCTCCAGAAGGTTACCAGAGGCTTCTCAGGACCCCTCCACACCTTTCTACACCTCTGCAAACCCCAAGTTCGCCTTCCATCGCCACCAAATCTCTGCCACAACCACAAATAGATAAATTACAAGCATAACAATTTCACATAATATACATGAAAACCCAAAAAGATGTTTTTTTCTCTCATTTCTTTCTGGAAATAGCTTGAATAGATGCAGTTTACCTCCTCAGTAGGTAATGGCATTCATTCCATACGTTTTTATCTCTCTTTCTACAAAAATAGGGTTAGTGGGTAAATTAGGGTTTGCTAGGGTTTGCTTTATACTCCAATCTTCTTTCTCTTTCTGCAAGTAGGATAGCCTCTGTAGAGTTAGCTTTCTTTCATCACAATTAAAAGCTTCTTCTGGAAAATCATAGAAGTTCGCTTGAGCTCCTAGTGATCGTGTGCCAGCTGACCAAGTGACAGCCTGCAGTAAGAGCTAGTACTTGTGCGTACAGCACCGTCGCTTCCAAGTTTGTTACAAACTACTGGGTTGATAAAAGTAAAGTAGGAAGCCCTAGGAGTTGCAGCATTCTTGTTGCAATACTGGTGCTCACCATAAATAATTGGCTAAGTGTTTGGTTAGGCATAGTTCGTACATTTGAGTATTGGTGGAAATATAGCGTGTAGCGGTGGCATACTTGCCTATGTGTGATTGAATGTTATGAAACCAGCTCAAGAAAAGATAGATCAACTCCTTAGAATTCAGCCTCTTCGAGGGGGCAACCTCCTTTACATTACATAAATGAACAATTCTTGGATGATACAAATGACAAAACCTCCTTTCTATATATAGGAGTCTAAGGAGTCACAATATAATCCAGCTGACCTAACAATAATAATATAAAGCCACAAAAATAACAATAGAGGGATTCTATGGGGCACAGAAATAACAATATGGGGGTAATAGGGGCACAACAATATAAATAAGGGGTATAACTACAATAGTAATCGGGTAATCACTAGTATTATAGGGACCCAACATGCCCCTCTCCTTCAAAAATTGTTGTCCTCAACGCTTGAGTAGTTCTGGATACTTCTGCATAAAATTCTGATCCTCCCATGTGGAATCTTCAGCAGATAAGTTCTTCCACTTGATAAGATACTCTGAAATTGATCGATTTCGTAGCTGTCGAGTTCTTTTTTCTGTGACTGCTTCCGGTTCCAATATAATTTTTCCTTCCTTGTCAAGTTCTGGCAATATTGTTTGAATTGGGAGCTTGTCACCTATAACCTTCTTTAAACATGAAACATGGAAAACTGGGTGCAATCGAGAAGCTGCAGGAAGCTCCAATTTGTATGCCATAGTACCAATCTTTTGCAACACCTTGTATGGACCATAATACTTTGGTGATAATTTATTATCCTTCTTAGCTTGCTTTAGGGGCATTTGCTTATATGGTTGTAGCCGTAGGAATACCTAATCACCTACATCAAAACTTCTTTCACTGCGATGTTGATCTGCCTATTGTTTCATTCTATTTTGTGCCAACACGAGGTTATCCTTTAAGAGTTGGAGGACTTGTTGTTGATGTTCGATGTGATGTTCCACTGCCTGAACCTTAGAATTTTCTCTTAAATATGATGTGATGGATGGTGGTTGATACCCATAAAGTGCCATAAATGGGGTCATTTTTGTTGTTGTATGGAAGGAAGTGTTATACCACCATTCAGCCAGAGGCAACCATTTGACCCATTGTGTTTGTTTATCAGATAAAAAGCAACGAAGATATCCTTCCAAACATTTGTTTACTATCTCAGTTTGCCCATCAGATTGAGGATGATAAGATGAGCTATGAGCTAACTGAGTACCAAGACAAGAAAATAATTCTGTCCAAAAATTTCCAGTGAAAATGGGATCTCTGTCACTTACAATAATCTTTGGGTTTCCATGTAGCTTTTGAATTGTTTCCATAAATGCAGTAGAAATTGTACTGCCTTTACATGGATGTGATAATGCACAAAAGTGTGCATACTTGGTAAGTCTGTAAACTACCACCATGATGACACTCTTTCCCTCAGACTTGGGTAAACCTGTGATAAAATCCATTGAAACCTCCTCCCAACGTTGGCTTGGAATGGATAAAGGTTGTAATAGACCCGATGTCTTAATTGTTTTAACTTTATTTTGCTGGCAAACCAAACATTCCGCCACAAACTTTTGAATATCTGATTTAAGGCCATCCCAAAAAAATTCCTTCTTAACCCTGTGGTAAGTTTTTAAAAATCCTGAGTGCCCTCCTAAGGGAGAAGTGTGCAATTCCATAAGAATCTTTTGTTTTAGCTGGGAATTCTTACAGAGGTATAAGCGATCTTTGTACCATAACGAATCATTTTGCCAGCTAAATGTATCAGAAGTACTGGAATCTTGTTGTAGCTTTCAAATAAGTGCCCACACTTCTTCATCATTCTTCCATTCCTCCCTTGCTTCGTTTATCCAATCTGGTTGGATAATAGAAATGGCACACAACAATGCTTCCACATCCTCATCCTTTCTTGAGAGTGCATCTGCCACCACATTTTGCTTCCCTTTTTTGTAGATGATTTCAAAGTCATAACCCAACATCTTTGTGACCCACTTTTGTTGCTCTTCAGAGGATAATCTTTGTTCTAAAAAGTATTTAAGGCTATCATGATCTGTTTTTACCTTGAAGTGTCTTCCCATTAGGTAGGGTCGCCATTTCTTAAGTGCATGGAGTATTGCCAACATTTCCTTCTCATAAATAGCTTTTCTTAAAAACTTTCCCTTGATTGGACGACTTTCAAAAGCAATGGGTCTTTCATCTTGCATTAGAACAGCACCAATTCCATTTCCTGAAGCATCACATTCCACAATAAAGGTTTTTGTGAAGTCCGGTGTAGCTAAGACCGGTGCTTGGCACATTGCCTCTTTAAGATGTTCAAAGGCCTTTGTTGCTTCCGGAGTCCATGAAAATGAATCTTTCTTCAATAATGTTGTTAGAGGTGCTGCTATTCTCCCATAATTCTTAACAAACTTGCGATAATACCCTGTCAACCCAAGAAATCCTCGCAGATGCTTTATGGATGTGGGGATTTTCCATTCCTTAATGGCTTTAATTTTGCTAGGGTCTACCTTAACTCCTTCATGAGATACAATATGACCCAAATATTCCACCTCCTGGACTCCAAAGAAACATTTGGATCTTTTTGCATATAATTGTTTCTCCTCCAATAGTTGTAGCACCCTGTCAACATGTTCAACATGATCCTTCCAAGACTTGTTGTAGATTAGTATATCATCAAAAAATACTAACACAAATTTTCTAAGGAATGGTTTGAAAATTGAATTCATCAAACCTTGAAATGTTGAAGGTGCATTGGTAAGGCCAAAAGGCATGACCAAAAATTCATAATGACCCTCATGAGTTCTAAATGCCGTTTTCGGAATGTCTTCAATCTTCATTCTGATTTGATGATATCCTGAACGAAGATCCAACTTGGTGAAGTAAATTGATCCATGCAATTCATCTAGTAATTCATCAATAACAGGAATGGGGAACTTATCTTTAATAGTGAGCTTGTTGAGCTCCCTATAATCCGGACACATGCGCCATGATCCATCCTTCTTGTGCACCAATACTACTGGAGCTGAGAAAGAACTTTGACTCGGTTGAATTATACCAGCCTCTAGCATTTCTGCAACCATACGTTCAATTTCATTTTTTTGGACATAGGGATATCTGTACGGCCTGATGTTTGGAGGAACACTTCCTGGAATCAGATGAATAGCATGATCATGATCATGCATAGGTGGGAGACCCTTGGGAGTCTCAAATACCTTGGAATGATTGTCCAGGACTTTTTGGAGATCTGGAGAAATAGATGATTCCAATGTGGAAACATCTAGCGAGCATAATTGTGCAATTACACCTCTTTGCTCCTTTTTTAGAAGCTTTGTCATACCATGAGAGCTGATTATCTTTCCTGGTTTCCCTGCAATACCCCTTAATTCAACTTCCTTTCCTTCCGTAGAAAATTTGATGAAAAGTTCTTGAAAATTAAAGCTATTGTACCCAAGGATTGTAGCCATTGGACTCCTAGTACAACATCAGCACCTCCCATTGGAATGGAAAGCATTGGGCTAGTCAATACATATTCTCCCATGGATAGCTTGATATTATGGCACTTTCCAGAGCAATTTATTGTTCCTCCATTTGAAATCATCACTTGACACTCTGGTGCTGGATATAAGAAGCAATTCAATTCTTTTGCTACCCTACAATGAATAAAATTGTGGGTGCTTCCTAAATCAATCAACACTATTACCTTTTTCTTCTTGATTTGTCCTTCTATCTTGATGGTTTGAGGAGTGGTAATTCCTGCCAATGCATTACAAGATATGGTCGTATTTATTTGTTCTTCATCTAGGCTTTGTTCCTGGAGTATATCTTCTTCTTTTGACCTTTCTTGCTCCTTTTCTTCTTCCTCTTCACAATCTATGTAAAATAATTTCTTCTCAGCACACTTATGACCTTTAGTGTATTTGCTATCACAACTATAACAAAGCCCTTTTGCTCTTTTTTCTTCCAATTTTTGTGGTGTCAACCTTATAGGTTGTGGAAGACTAGGGGCAGCAACACTTCCGTCTTTATAGTTGTGAGTGGTATGCTTCCTGGTTGCCATAATTTTGCTTTCCATTTTTCTTACTAACCTGAATGCCTTCTCTAATGAATCAGGTTCCCGAAGGCGAACATCATGTTGGATATTATCCTTTAAAGACCCTATGAACACATCAATCCTATGCTCCTCTGGAATATCTTTTACCCTTATGTTCAATTTTTGGAACTCCTCAATGTGCTCCATTACTGAACCCTTTTGTTTGAGACTTATCAATTGGCTAAAAAAAGTGTTGCTTTTTGTATCTTCATAATGTGCTATCAATTCTTCCATAAAAATTGCCCAAGTAATAAATTGTTTACGAGAACAAAGCCATTGATACCATACAAACTGATTTGGTTCCAAATATACAG
This sequence comes from Pinus tabuliformis, assembly GCA_031772625.1. NCBI lineage: Eukaryota > Viridiplantae > Streptophyta > Pinopsida > Pinales > Pinaceae > Pinus > Pinus tabuliformis. Next base: position 825,379,924 of record CM062815.1, read on the forward strand.
TTGCCATACGTAACTTTTGTGCGTTTTGCACATTATTGAGATCGAAGAATTGCTCCATTTGTAATATCCATGTGGCGGGATCCTTGCCATCAAACTTCCTCATATCGATTTTTGGAATATGGTGATTCTTCGATCCAACATTCACGTCTATGGAATCATAATTAACATTTCTTTTGTTCTCATCATGAGTTTCCTTTACTACCTTATCACCATTAGTGACCCTTTCTTGTAGCAACTTCTTCAATTCTTCCATGTCTGTCTTCAAATCTATCTTCAAATCTGCCATGTCTCTCTTCAAATATGTCTTCGACTCATCCATCTTAGCTTCCATGCCCTTTATCTTAGATTCCACGCCATTTACCTTAGATTCCACGCCACTTAACTTAGCTTCCACACCATTTATCTTAGCATCTGTTAACTTTTGTGAGCATGACATTTGTTGCATTCGTTCTTGTAATTTTGATATATCATGTAGCATTTCTTCCTCTTCTTCATGAGTCATGCTAGAGCTTTCAGGTTCCTTACTATGTGTTTGCATTTTCTTTCCTCGGGGCATCAGTTACCGATAATAATGCTTTACTATGCCCTTTGAATTCCGTTAAACCAAGCTTACACAAAAATTAAAAAAAAAAACTACACACCTTTTTTCACTTTATAGAAGCCTGATATTGAATCTAATGTATCTCTATAATTTCGGATCATCTAGTTATGCAATTTCTACCTGTAGTAGCCTTCTACGTCCTCTTTCCAATGCCACAAGTCTGAGCCAAATTGGATTCTCCAAGGAAGAGTTATGTGAAATCTCCCACAGTGATTTGCTTTTAGACTGGTTCAGTAGAGTGAACTTGTACGACGTGCCACGAGTCACTGTTTCAACCTTTGAATCTAAAACACACATACAAGAAACTACAGTCCGTCCTCTTTCTGTACCTTCTTACGAAATTTCAATTTGATCCCCAGAGAGGAAGTTATGACGATTTTCCCCAGGTCACCTGTTTTGAATGTAATTCAAGAGTCTGCAAAAAGACCAACTTCCTCAGATCATATCTCCGCAAATATCGCGCGAAAAGCTCTGAAATTCGGACCCAAGGTTCAGCACGATTTCTTCTCAAATAGGTTTTTTTTTTAACTTCTGAAACGTCACATAAAAAAAGTTATAGCGAAATTTCCACGATGACTTGTTTGGAGCAGCGAAACCCTAGAATCCAAAGCTCTGATACCAAATGTTATGAAACCAGCTCAAGAAAAGATAGAAAAGATAGATCAACGCCTTAGAATTCAACCTCTTCGAGGGGGAAACCTCCTTTACATTACATAAATGAACAATTCTTGGATGATACAAATGACAAAACCTCCTTTCTATATATAGGAGTCTAAGGAGTCACAATATAATCCAGCCGACCTAACAATAATAATATAAAGCCACAAAAATAACAATAGAGGGATTCTATGGGGCACAGAAATAACAATATGGGGGTAATAGGGGCACAACAATATAAATAAGGGGTATAACTACAATAGTAATGGGGTAATCACTAGTATTATAGGGACCCAACATTGAAAGACTACCACGAGGATAGGGATGTGATAATAACCCTATTAAATTTAATTAATAAGCACATAAAAACTCAATACTTACAATAAATTTACAATATGACAATATTATTAACCATGGGCGCAGTGACACGATTATAGTGGCCGCACCCACACTTAACACAGGTGGCCCGCAGAATGACCGATATACCATGCGACGATTATGGAACACATATCCGACCAGCGAGTGGGATGCAAGGGCGAGTATCATAGCTGACCTTGACAGGAAATTCCATGACCGGCAGCATGGATATTCGAGTGGGAAGAAGGTTATAATGGGCAGGCCGACATATTATATGATGGACGAGCTGACCCTTAGATAAACGGAAGGTTCACTACATTTGGAGTGCAACCATGGAGTATGGAGCATATATATTAAAGGTCGATGGATTCTCCAAAGGCATCTTGAAACCTCCACAACATATCTATGAAAAACATAGAGATAGCGATTAGCGAAGAGCTAAGGCAACAGGCAGAACTGTAGAGTGAAGGCCGAAGTTAACCAAGAGTTGGAGTTGGTGTTTCTGCGTTTGGGCGAGCCGAGGCAAGTTCGGGTCAAGAAGTTGGACTGCGGAAGGGCTGATTCAATAGACCCAAAAACTACACTTGGTTCGAAGCCATGTAGAGTTGGGTGCCGAAGCTATTGGGTGACCCAAGCCACTACAGTGAGCTGCGGGTAGGGCAGCATGACGCTGCACACCGAGAGGCGGGTGCAGGTATTGACCCGATTTTCGATAGCACCAATAAAACTATGGTTTAGATGAACGGGTGGCATGATAAGGTGTCGAGAGTTATAATAGTGTGGGAAAGATACAGTAGGGGGTAACGATAGCGTGGGTAGGCCAAAACAGTGAATGGTGGACACGGTAGCGTCGTGGATAGTTCACCAGTTTGGGTAGCATGCACAGTGGCACGACTTTTGCAATTTGCAGGCACAATTTTTGTAAAGTAAAGGTGTGCAGGCCAAGGCTTGTTGTCTGCACCAAATTTTATAATTTTTATGTGCAATTGAATTACATAAATTATATTTATATTGATATTGGGAAGACTCTAGTTTATGGGAGTTGCCCCTCCCACATGATGATGTGTTTATTTCCAGTGTGCATTTATATTGATGGTTATGATTAATTGAAGAGTTTATTTCCACTGCAATATAATGCTTGAAGTAAATAATTGGCTAAGTGTTTGGTTAGGTGTAGTCCATACATTTGAGTATTGGTGGAAAGAAAAAGTGTAGAGGTGACACATCTTCCTATGTGTGGCTAAAAGACTACCATCGAGATAGCGACGTGAGAGTTGGCATCAAAGCCCACACTTTCCACATGGATCTAATTGAAGAAGAAGAATTTTGATAGGGACAGGTTATAGTCGAAGTTGAACATACTAGTGTATGGTCTTCGCAATATCATAAGAAAAACTGATGGCAGACCATATATAAGAACCTTATGTGACAAGTGAATATAGTAGAGATGCCAATACAATTGTTATTGACAAGTTATTGGACCGTATGGAGGAGTTTTCATCAAAGATGACTTCGTTGGAATCCAAGAATGCTGAACTTTGAGATAAGTTCATGAAATTCGAAGAGCCATATGATAACCTGAAGGCTTGACATGATTATACAGAATGGCAGTTTATATAAACAGAGAAAGAAGTCAATGACATTGGGGCTACAAGAGATCAAGGTTTGGGTGAAATCTTGAAGTTGCATAAAGCTCTTGATGATGCTCGGAATGAAATAACTATTTTGAAGAAAGCAATTGGGCAGGGACCTATTAGAGGGACTACTCATGTGAAATTCCAGGAACTTGATTCTTATGATGGGATGAGGAGTGCCAAAGCACTTGGAATTTTCTTATGGGATATGGAGAAATACTTGGAGCACTTGGGGATTCCTGATGGTGAAGCCAAGGTCAAAGTAGTTGCTCAATTCCTTACTAAGGATGCTATGATGTGGTGGAGATGGAAGTTGGATTATATTTCCAATGGTGATGTTGATAATGTCTCTACTTGGGATGATATGAAGCAGGATTTTCAGACTCGTTTTATCCCACAAGAGGAGACTTGGGATGCAAGGACGAAGATTAAATAAATTAAGCAAACAGGGAGTCTACAAGCATATCAATGAGAATTCCTCAATGCAATCTTGGAACTACCTGACATGGCAGTGAAAGACAAGGTATTCAATTTCACTATAGGATTGAAACTTTCGGCATGCAATGAGGTGAAAAGGAAAAAGATCAAAACTCTAGAGGAATAATTTGCTACAGTTGATAGGCTGGTAGAACATTATGATGAAGGGACCGATGAGAGAAAGAAGAAGTATGATAAACCAAAGGAGAAATATACAAAGGAGGATCAGTCGACATCAAATGACAAGTTGAAGATGAAGAAGCCTCTGAAATGTTGGTTTTGCAGAGAGAATCACATGGTGAAGAATTGTCCTTCTAGACCAATGGTGGTTGTAGCAGAACAAACTGACGCAAATAGTTGGGGTGATGCAGATTTTAGGAGTTGTAGTGGCCATGGAGGTTGTCCGAAGGCGAGATATTGAGAGGAACAAGTTGGAATATGTTAGCATGAAGGTTGGGCAATGCACACTATGGTGGATGGTGGTGAAACTCATAACTTCGTTAGGGAGGAATATGAAAGGAAATCTAGGTTGATGTTCTCACCAACCCAAGCTTGTCTTAAAGTAGTGAACTTTCCACCAGATAAAGTCATCGGCATGGTAGAGAATGTGGATGTTAACATTGGTGAGTTGTTTGGAAAGATCGACTTCACAATTGTGTGGATGGATGACTATGAGGTAGTATTGGGTATGGAATTTTTGAAGCAATATGAGGCTATGATGGTGCCACATATGAAGAAGTTGTACATTTACGATGGACGGGATGATGAACCTTTAGGGTACCAACCATGGCAGCTATGTCAGCTGGGTGTAAATTGAGAGCGGTGAATGCGGAAGACATTAAGCGAGATGAATAACTATATGAGAGATTGTCTACTATAGAGAAAAAAATCATGGAGCAGTCACGAGTTATTAGAACATTGTCATATAGTATCCTAGATTTCATAGGTAGGCTAGAGGTAGTGAAAGGAGGTAAGGATGTTATACAAGAGAATCAGGAGGAGAGTCAGGAAGCATACATGTTGAGATTGGAAGAGGAGGATCCATATAGATGGATTGAGTTGTTGGAGAAGGAGGATGGAGAGCCATTGGGTTTCCCATCCCCTGCCTCTTTTTAGACTAATATGGGGGATGACGCTCATTTTCCTTTTCTCATGGCAGTGTGTCCTCTTTATGATCTATGAGCAGGCACATGGGGAGAGATGGACACAATTGACAGTAGGATGTGAAGACACTCATGATGATTTAGGGAGCATGTGTTCTTGTGGAGGTGATGTTATGGTTGGATTAGCTACCCAACTAATCACCGTCACAGGGGGATCCAACACATGATTTTCTTGCAGAGTTTGATGAGATTGGAAAATGGAGCAAGTCATGGGTGGAGGTATCTAGGTGCCAACATATATGAATATGGCTTAGCAATTGAGGTTGTTGAGATGTTGTTGTTGAGGGCGATAAGATTTTCAGAGTGGTGGAGGATGTCAGGGCCTCGAGTTAGCGAGTGCCCAAGAGAGTCAAAAAACCAACATCGCGGTTAAAGGCCTGTGGTCAAAACGAAAGTGCAGCAAGTGCCCATGTTTAGTTATAGGTAACTCGGGTTAATATGTTCGGTTAAAGGCGACTCGGAGGTGGACTTTCAGTTTAAATGCAAACGAGTCGTGCGACGAGATATGCGACGGGTGGTGCAATGAGTCATGCGATGAGATTGTGCGATGGGAGCGTGCGACGGGCAGGAACGTCGAGCGACCTAAGTTGGGCATTTAGGCAGGCGTGCGCCTGGGTGAGGGTCCCATGGGCGAAGTGAAACTTGACACGAGTGGGTAGAATAGATGACCCGGGTAGGCAATGTGACAAGTGGCAGCGTGGAAATTGGAGTGAGAAGATGATTATAATGGGTAGGCCGACATATTATATGATGGACGATACGACCCTTGGATAAATCTAAGGTTAGCGATGTTTGGAGTGCAAAGATGGAGTATGGAGCATATATATTGAAGCTCAATGGATGTTCCAAAGGCATTATCAAACCTTCACAACATATCTATGACAAACATAGAGATAGTGAAGGATGAAGAGGCAAGGCAACAGGCGGAACCGTAGAGCAAAGGCCGAAGTTAGCTGAGAGCTAGAGTTGGGGTTTCTGCATTTGAGTGAGCCAAGGCAAGTGCGGGTCGATTTGTTGGATTGCAACAGGGCCAAGTCAATAGACCCAATAACTACAATCGGTTCAGAGTCATGTAGAGTTGGGCACTAAAGTGATTGGGTGACCAGAGCCACTACAATGAGTTGCGGGTAGGGTAGCACGATGCCGCACACCGAGAGGCAGTGCGGGTATTTACCTGATTTTCGACAACGCCAACGAAACTGCGGTTTGGATGAAGGGGTGGCATGATAGGGTACCGAGACTTGTAACAATGTGGGCAGGTTATGGTAGGGGGTACCAAGGGCACGAGTAGGCCGAAACAGTGAAGGATGGGCATGGTAGTGTCATGGACAATTCAACAGTTTGGGCAACGTGTACGGTGGCATGACTTCAGCAATTTGCAAGCACAATTTTTGTAAAGTAAAGGTGTGCAGGCCTAGGCTTGTTAGGTGCAACAAATTGTATAATTTTTATGTACAATTGAATTACATAAATTATATTTATATTGATATTGGGCAGACTCTAGTTTATGGGAGTTGCTCCTCCCACATGATGATGAGTTGATTTCTAGTGCGCATTTATATTGATGGTTATGATTAATTGAAGAGTTTATTTCCGCTATGATATAACACTTGAAGTAAATAATTGGCTAAGTGTTTGGTTAGGCATAGTTCATACATTTGAGTATTGGTGGAAATAAAATGTGTAGTGGTGCCGGACCCGCCTATGTGTGGTTCAAAAACTACCACTGGGATAGGGGTGTGACAATAACCCTATTAAATTTAATTAATAAGCACATAAAAACTTAATACTTACAATATAACAATAGTATTAACCATGGATATTCACCTCAACTTTACCATGGATATTATTAACTTGTAAATAGGTTTTGTTATAATACCATGGACCAATACCATGGTTTATCAATACCACATACCCAAAAACTATAGCTCATTTCACAATCAAAAATTAAAATGTAAAATATATTAAACCTTATATATATCATTGGTTAAATAATGTGACAATTCTAGATCATATGGATGGAGAGAGAGAGGAAAAATAGGGAGGAAAAGAGAAGGAGAGAGGGAGGGAGATATTGACAAAGCTAGAGGGAATAGAGAAAAAAAGAGTGTGTGTGTGATGGGGAGGAGAGAGTGTGGGAGGTGTGAGAGAGAGTGAAAGAGAGGAATGAAGAAAGAGATGAGGTGAGGGAGTGAAGGATACATGGAGGGATAGAGAGATGGATTTGGAGGGGGAGGGAGATTGAGGGAAGAACAAAGACATCGAGAGATAGAGGTAGAGAGAGAGAGAGAGTGACACATGGAGAGGGAGTGAGGGAGAGAGGATATGAGGGAAGAAGAGGAGAGAGGGGGAGACAAAGAGATGGAGTGGGGAGAGACGAAAGGAAAGGGAGGGAGATAGTGACAGAGCTGGATGGAAGAGAGAGAGATGGTGATGGGGGGATACAAAGGGAGGTGGAAGAGAAAAGGAGAGAAAGGAAGGAAGAGAACATAAAGAGAGAAAGGTGGAGAGAAAGAGAGAGAGGGAGAGAGAGAGAGATAGACATTAAAAGAGAGTGAGATAGATAGCTATGGAGAGAGTGTGTGATTTTTTGGAGGATGAGATAGAGAGAGGAAGAAGGAAAGACAAGGGAGATAGAGATATAGATGGAGAGGGGAGAGAGGGAAGAAGAGAGAGTGAGGGAGAGATAGATATATATGGAAAGAGAGAGAGCGTGTGTTTTTGGGGATGAAATAAAGGGACAAAGAAGGAGAGATGGCGGGAGATATAACCAACCTAGATTCATCTTAACCCGAGATTATCAAGTCCCTAGAAGGATCTAATATCTCAAGGTGCAAACATTTTCTCTTGATAGATATAGGGTTAATATGAATCTAGGTTGGTGTAAACATTTTGACTTGGTAAAATTACAAAAAATCAAAATAAAAATTAAATTAAATTTAAAAAAATAAAATAATTATTATAATTATAATTATAAGTATTAATTAAAACATTTTGACTCCATCAAATTACATCAAAAAATAAAATGAAATAATTAATTATAATTAATAATTAAATCAACCTAGACTCATCTTAGCTTCATATCTACAAAATGCCAAAAAAATCAACCACAAGAAAAACTTGATAAATGTAAAATTAAAACTGATGTAAACTAATTATTTTAACCCTACTTATTTTTTCTTTATATTAAAATATAAAATTAAATAATTAAAAAAATTAATATCCAACCCTACCTAAATTTATGGATTATCTGCCCTCTCTGCCAGATCTCGATGGAAGGTGGGTATTAGCTTTTCGTCTATCGTGTGGTCTTTTATTTGGTTGTTATGGATTCTTCAAACGACCAGAAAACACACAATCTACCTTCTAAAGACTACGATAACACAGAAAGGGAAGAAAACATTACGAAAGAGCAGGAAAATGATAGGTCTAGAGAGGCTTCAAGTCCTGGAAAAATCTTCATTGGCGGTCTTTCTAGGAGTACCACCACGGATGCTTTTACGAGGCATTTCAGTAACTATGGCGAACTAACAGACTCTGTTATCATGAAGGATCGTGTCACTGGGCAGCCACGGGCATTCGGATTTGTGACTTATGCTGACCCCTCTGTGGTCGACAAGGTTATAGACGACACGCACATCCTCGATGGCAAAACGGTGGAAATCAAAAAAACAATTCCAAGGGGAAATATGTCGAAGGGCCCAAAGACGAGAAAGATATTTGTGGGCGGTATACCCAAAGCTATTACTGATGATCAGTTCAAGAACTACTTCGACAAATTCGGCAAAGTTGTAGAACATCAGAACATGCGAGATCGAAGCAATGGGCAATCCAGGGGTTTTGGTTTTATCACTTTTGACAGTGAGCAGGTTGTTGAAGAAATCACTTCCAAAGGCAAAATGGTTGAGTTAGGTGGAAGGCAGGTGGATATCAAGAAGGCTGAACCCAAGAAACCCTTGACTGCCGCTGCTCCTATTTATGGGATTGATAGTAGACCTCCCTACGTGCCTGGTGGAATCGGGGGCTTCAGAGATAATTACAGTGGGTTTGGAGGGGCAGGTTATGGTAACAACTAGCATATGTCAGCAGGAGGTTATAGCGGTAGGCCTGGAGGGTATGGCGAGTATGGAGGTTCTGAATATGGTAGCTAGGGTTATGGGGTTGGTAGTTTAGGAGGCTACGAACAAGATCCTTCGCGTGGTTATGGAATGCATCCTACGTCTTATGGCGAAGGGTTTGGTGGGTATGGCAGTGGGATGACTGGTGGCTATGGAGGTGCAGGTAATGGTTACGGAGCTAATGGTAGTTTTAACTCATCGCGTGTTGGAGAGGCTTATAATGGCAGGGTTAGTGCTTATGGGAGTGGGAAGTGAGGTTCTGGAAGTAGAACTAATGGTCGTTATCACCTATATGCCAGACAGAACAAATGACACTTGAGTCTATTGATAACAATAGCCATAAATAAAGTGTCATATTTTCCCTATGCATTATTCAATTAATTGAATTTAATTTATTTTAATTAAAAATAATATTCTTATGCGTAAAAGGTTCTTATCGTTTATTCGTTCATGTTCTCTCTTAGAACAAGTGTCATTTTATTCTAGAATATTCAAGAGTGGTATTATAAAGATATCATAAAATATTTTAACATTTTTACAAGGTATGTGGTTTAATAAAATTTGCGAGGCCACTTCAGCCTTTCATAAAATTTGCACGTTCACTACAACCAATCTTTTATGGAACTATGAATTCAAATTTCTAGGGACTACGACAAACGTACAATTTGCAGGTATGTATTTCATAGTTATGTTTAATCAAGCATTCATTCAATCTCATTTTGAGCTTCTTTACTATAATCTCTTTTTTTGTGGTGTCTATACAAGTATTAATTTATAAGAGAGTTTTAATAATGATTAACATAACTATAAAGTTATTAATCTTTACTTTTATTATAACATGTTTTATTTGAAAGGTATTTTAATATATGATTATGTTTTGAAAGCTTAATTGCTATGGAGGGTGGATCAAGGAATCATGGATAGCAATTGTGGATCAAGGAACCATTGATAGCAATTATGGGCATTTAGCCCATAATCAATATGGAACCTTAGTGGAGTAGTGAAACTAGACTTGGGGGCTAAGGGTTTCTTTACATTGGTCTTTGCGAATTTGAAAGATAGAAAATTGGTGTTTGAGAATGGCCCTTATTTCATGAGTAATGTTTGACTATTTCTCAGAAATTGGGAAGAGTGTTACAACTTGAAGAAAGAACAATTTTTAGTAGTCTTAGTTCTGTGTTTGGCTCTTCTCCCTTCCAGAGGATTTTTGGGAGCATAATATCTTGGAAGGGATTCAGAATTTGATTAGGGATTTCATAAAGATCTCGGAAATCATGAAGTGAAAAAGACATGTTGAATATTCCCATATTTGTGTTTATGAACATCTCCCAACCCCTATTAGAATAAATAGGTTTGGAATATCATAATACAATATGGACAGAGTCGCTTCACTATGAATATGTTTTGTTCAAATAGTGGTGATGCCCTGAATATGGGCACTTGTTTCATGATTGTTTGCTGACAAAGGACAAAGAAGGGTTCTATACGGTGGGTGGGAGAAGGAATCGTCAATAGCTCCCTCAATAAACTACAATTGGCACTTGGCGTCACCCTCACAAGTGCAAAATGAATCCCAAAAAGAGAATAGGGAGAACACATTTGCGATCCTAGAGAACTTGGAGGCTAAAGGAGAACTAATAGAGCAATCATCTTATTTATCACTACAAGTAATGGGTGTCGATAAGAAAAACCTAATCCAGGCAAATAAAGCCACGCCAAAAAGGAAAATGTCGAAGGATCTCGAGGAGGATTCGAAAGTTGAAGGAAATTTTGTTTCAAACGAGCAAGGTATTAGAAGTGGATGAGAATCACAATAGATTGGGATCTGATGAATGCTCAATATTGGAGTTTTTCTATGTATGGCCCAAAGTAGATTTGAAAGATATACCTTCTAACTAGCTAATTCACTTCAAAACTCTCTTTATTCAATTGTGTTTATGTCTACCAATATTGGAGGGGGATCCCTAGTCCCAACACCTTAACAAGGAAGGAGGATCCCAATCTCACATTCTTTTGGAGTTGCAGACTTTGAGGAAAGGAAATAAGTGAAGTTGGCGAGTTTTTTCTTAACTCAGGGAAAATGGGTCCGCTAATGGACTATTTCCCCTGTACTCCTCATCTTGCTCAATTAAGTTGGTCTCTTGGAATATATGGAACTTGAATAATAAAGGTAAGATTCGTTCTCTGAAATATAAAATTAACAAAGTGAAACCTGATATTGTGCTACTTCAGGAAACAAACATGATGGTTGACAAGTTACAAGACATGATTCAAGATTGTGGAAAGGAAGCACGACCATGGCCCTAGATGCAAAAGGTTTTGCAGGGGGAATTGTAGTAATATGGGACCCAAAACAATTCATCTTTGAATATTGGATAGGTTCTCCCCATACTCTTTTAGGTTGGTTCCTCTCTATTGGTTCAGCAATGTGTTATACCTTAACAGTCGTGTGTGGCTTAGTGATCCCCCAAGAAAAAGACTCCTTTCTTCAAAAGTTTCTCTCCCTTAAAGCCTCTCTAACCGATGAGGCTTGGATCATGGGTTGGGGACTTCAAATTAATTTTCATTCTAAAGGAGAAATGGGGTGGTGTTTGGAGGTTGGATCCCATTGCTAACTCCTCTAATGAAACTATTGAGAAACTGAAACTGATTGATGTAGAGATGAATAATGGAATTCATACACGCAACAATCGAAGAGATGGACGACATCAAGTGGCGTGTTGATTGGATAGATTCCTCAACTTAGAGACATTGATGCTACAAGATCTTTTCATGGAGGCTACCTTTGTGTCAGCCCCTCCATATGATGCTCCACCTCTGTGAGGGTCTCTACTATGTTGAGATCCTGTAGCACTTCCTATCCTATTACAAGAACATGTACTAGTGTTGGAGCCATCAAACTGATATTAGATCCTACTCATTGGAGATATGAGACACCCACAAGTCAAACGGGTCTAATATCTGCAAGTATAAATCAATATTTTAGTCTCAGATACATCAAAAAATACAAAATAAAAAAAAATGTAAAACTCAAAATAAAAAATGGTCAAGATATCTTACCTATAACACCCCATTGCTCTCCCTTAGGAAGCACAAGCCCCAAGTCTCCGCTGAAATACACCGCTGCTTGTGGATAATCATTTAACATAATAAACTCGATGCGCAACCATCTGAAGAAAATTTGTGTGAAGCTCATGGATGATGGACCTGCATGGCGGGACATCAGATCTATCCACCTCCTCATTTGTGGAACTCTTGCATCAATGGGCTTGAAAGATATATGTTGAGTTCGTAGCGGTGGAATCCTCTCTAGAGAAAAGGAGACCAACATTGCTCCATAGCCAAAGTTCTTTAGCCTCTCATCTTTTTCTTTAGTCATATTTTCTTTCATGTTAACCAACACTCCCTCGCTCCAGTTGAAGACGGTTAGCTCTATGCATTCTAGAGCATATATGAACTATTGGCAACATCTAGTGTAGAGTTACTTTCCAATCTAGCGATAATGAACATGATCATTCTTAGAGGAAATTGGACCACGTCGTTTATGTTGATTTTCCCATCCTTAGTTAGTTGGGCTCGAGGTTTGCAATGATTGGAAACATAATCATTAATTTTTTCTCCTCCCTTTCTCTTGAGAAGATGTATTCCAAGCCAAAATGCATGGGCTTGAACATCCCATGCACGTACAGATATTCAAGTAATTCCAGAATAATTTTAGCAATCCACAATTTATTATTGCCTTCGTATTTTTTCCTTCATGTTCTCTTTCCCACCATATCAAAGACATTTTGTAGTAATGATGTACTAAAACATCACAAAGAGACTCATTAAGATCAATTTCATGTAAAAAACTTGATAAATTTTGAGAGAAACTAGTGGGATAAATTTGGGTTTTGCACCCAACACACCCCCCTAACAGAGGATAGTGCATTGCAGTGCTACCTTTAGTGTTAAGTCTCTAGGATCAATGCACCTTTCAACCTTCTTGGTGTGTGTTGATCAAGGGGCACAATATTTGTACCTTAAGGCCTCCAAAAACCCAAAAATTGTGCATCAAACTGTAAAATGCAACTATGAAAAGGAGAGAGAAAGATCTTAACTCATATTTTGAAATCATGGCACTTCAAATGATCCTTTGGATTGATCACAATCAGTTGCAGAGGATCAAGGGTAAAAAGGCACTCAGAGCTCCAATGTCAAATGTTAAAGGTGAAATAGTAAAAATGAATTGTCATTTTAGATATTTACGGTCATTTTTCCATTATTTTATTCATATTTAATGTTTTGACCTTGTTAGAGGTCAATTTTATCATGAAACAGGTATTTTTAATCCTTTTGATGGTGTTTTGAACAGTTTGATAGTTGTTTAATGGATTGTGTCATGTTTTGAATGGAATAAGATCATTTTGACCGTGAGTAAAATTTTATCACTTTCTTGGGCTCTATAAAATTACGGAAAATGAACCTCCCCTAGAGTTCTCTTTCAACTCTTTTCATACTTCCAAAATATGAAGATATTGTCGAGCACTTGTCCTTTCAAACTCATTAATGTAAATGAAAAGACGTTTACTCAGTATAAGTTTAACCCTTTTCCGGACTGAGATAAACTACTTATGAAAAAGGAATACCTTAGTTGAACATGGCTAAGAGGTTCTCAAAAGTATCGTTTTCTGCCTTTTCAGACTCAAGAGGCTATGATCTATAAAAAGGAACCTTTGGAGTTTTCTTCTTCACCTCTTTTTCAAACTCTCTAAACATGAAAAGGATGTTGATTTTTCACCTTTGTTGGACTTGTTAAAACATCAAACAACAATGGACTCGTCAATCATGATGGGATCGAACCACTCCTTCTCTAGGTTTGTTAAATATTCTCATTGGGATTCATCTAAAGGATGAACTTAGAGATCAAGCATATGTTATCCTCCTCAAGCTTGTCAAAAATAAAGAGGTATTGACCAGTAATGGTTGGTTAAATTGGGGAAACGGGATACTCCACTTGTTAATGGTAGTGAGTGGATCTTGAACATGAAACTCTTCCACTTCATCTTCGTGGTTGTTGGGTTGGGAAATATTCTTTTCTTTTGGTTTATCATACCTTTTCAAAGCCTCAATTTTGGTTTTTGGTCAATGCTACCAACTCCATTTCAGTGTCACCGATGTGTTCAAGAGAAGTCATTCAGTCGATATCTGGGAAGGTAGAATAAAGGCCCTTGTCGAGGAAGAAGGCAGAATAGTAACACAGTTAGAGGATTGTCTACAACAATAGGAGACGTTATGGTGACAGAAATCCGGAGTTCAGTGGCTAAAAGAAAGGGGGAGAAACTCTAAATTTTTTCATCGATCTATGATCTATCACCGACAAAATAACCAAATCACCTCCCCTATCTCACTAGAAGGAGCAAGAATATAATATCACTAATATATGGAAAGAGAGTTGATTTCCCACTTTTTTAATCTTCTTTCGGAGGAGGATCAAGGTCAATCGTAGGTAATTAAAAGAATAACTAGATGCATTCCTTGTCTAGTCACAACGGACCAAAACGATGCGATGATGCGACGGATCTAATATGAAGAGGTTGAGGTAGTGGTGAAAGAATTTCCTTCCAACAAATCACCTAATCTAGATGTGATCACATCATAGTTTTTTAAGGCATGTTGGCACTTTTTGGGCAGAGAAATCATTGATCTAGTGGAAGACTCTCATTCCAACAAGAATATTTAGTCAAGGTTAAATGCCACATTCCTAACCTTAATTCCCATGAATCATGTGGCTAACAATCCCAATGAATTTTTTCCCATTGTTCTCTATGATGTGGTCTATAAATAGGTTGAGGTAGCGGTGAAAGAATTTCATTCCAACAAATCCCCTGGTCTAGATGTGATCACATCATAGTTTTTTAAGGCATGTTGACACTTTTTCGGCAGAGAAATCATTGATCTAGTGGAAGAATCTCATTGCAACAAGAAGATTTATTCAAGGTTGAATGCCACATTCCTAACCTTAATTCCAAAGAATCACATGGCTAACAATCCCAACAAATTTTGTCCCATTGTTCTTTATGATGTGGTCTATAAAATCGTGTCTTTGATTCTAGTACAAGACTCAAACTAATTTTTCATCATATTATTAGTCTAGAGTGATCGGGCTTTGTGGAGGGTCACCACATCCTAGATCACATTTTATTTTCCCACGAGGTTATTCACTCTCTTAAGAGTAGAAAACATCCAGGCATGTTAGTGAAGTTAGACCTCTCTAAAGCGTATGATCGCCTGAGTTGGCAGTTCCTCTATGTTGTGCTGAGGGTGTTCCACTTCACATAAGACTAGATCTATTGGATTAAATCTTTGATTTTAACCCTGTTCTTTTCTATCATTCTTAATGGTGTTCTGACTGCTACCTTCATATCCTCTCGGGGATTAAGGCAAGGGTACATCATCTCCCCCTTCCTATTCATCATAGTAATTGAAGGTTTGGGTTTCTTTCTCTGAGAGGTGGTGACAACAAACCAAATAAAAGGCCTTATAATCTGGGGTACATAACTCTCAATGACCCACCAATAATTTGTTGATGACAATCTACTCTATGGAGAATGCTCAGTTTGGGAAGCCTTAGCCTTGGACAACATTCTGGAGGAATTTCAGTTGGCCTCGGGTATGCTTATTAATGAAGATAAATCCAATCTTTACTTATTTAATGCCTCGAAATCAATCTTTTGTAAATTTCTCTAGAAATGTGTCAACTCCTCTAAAAAATGGTCATTAGTGGCTTGGGATAACTTTGTCTCCCAAAAGCCTATAGAGGATTGGGATTGTGAGATACAAAATGCTAAATGATATCATGGGTTCCAAATTATGGTGGTGTTAGATTCAAGGTGGCAATGAAAAATGGAATAAGATCTAGACCTGTGAGTATGGGACGGGTTGATCCTAAGGGAAATTCCTTCACAAGCATTCCTGATGTTTCTGACTCCTCATTGTGAAATTTGGCCCATAGGAACTACCACATCATTCAGGATCATATGTTCTGAGAGGTGCATAATGGTACTACAAAACTCTTCTTGGAGGATTCTTTCTAGCAAATGCCCTGATTAGACTAACTCAATGACCTCCAAGGGATAAAATCCATCTTGGATTAGGGGAGTTCTAAGGTTGTGTCATATTTCTAGAGGAATGAATTTGGAAATGGGGAATGCCAAGAGTGAAAATTAGATCGAGATTTGCAATTAGAAGGGACTCTGGATAACTGGTAGGTTTTGATGCAACAATTGAAGGAGAGTTAGATCCCAGTCGTGCACTCTTCAGAAAAACTCCAATGGGGACACTCCACTTTGGGTACATATTATGTTAAGGAAGCTTATCTCATCAAGAAAGATTTCCAATGTCAGAATTGTAATTTCCTTTAGAAGAAGGTCTCAAAATTGAGCCTATGGCCAAAAATCTCTCACTTCCTATGGCTTGTGGGCAACAAATGTATCCTTACTTGGGATCAATTGCTTAAAAATGGCTTCATAGGTCCATCACAATGTGCAATGCGTAGATAGAGCGAGGAGATATGGTAAATGATTGCCTAGTAGTTGATGAGATATGGTCTATAGCCTTGAAGCTATTTAGATCTAGTGATTGTGACCTATCCAGACTAGCGAACAGTATCTCTAATTAGATATTCTCTCGTTTCAGAACCCCAATAGCTAATAGAGCATGGATCTTAGTATTTGATTTCATATGGAAATCCAAGAGCACAGTAATCTTTCGATATCAAGAATCATCACCTGCATCCATTTGGAAACTAGTAGACCATCCATTTGGAATACTGTGACTGAGAACATAAGAGACACCATACTAGTAGAACAATGGAGCGAGGAGGACTAGAAATCTTATCAGATGGAAACAACAATTCTTAATGCCTTGAATCTATCTATTGAGATGATGTGCCACTCTTTTATAGGACCGACTGAGCTACAAGCTCTCTCACCCGCTTCTTTTATCAGGCCTCTGCAAGGCTTTGTGAAAATAAATTTTATGGGGACTCTAAAGGGAACCTGGTCATTGCAGGTTTTGGGGGCATTTTGTGAGACTCTAAAGGCATTCCCTTGGAAATGTTTGTTGGATTTTGTGGATTCACCTCTAATAATGTGGCATAAATGATGGGTCTCAAAAAATCCCTTCTCTTAGCAAGAAAAATTGGGCTCCTAAGATCCAAATATCAGGGGACTCACAACTAGTCATCAGCATATCCCAAAAGATTATTTATGGATCTCCTACCTCCAAAATAGTCCACAGTAAGTGACTCGAGTCATAGAGTATGAGGATAAAATATTTGTTAGGAAACTTCCCTTATGCTATCACCCAACATACCTTAAGGGACAGAAACGCTATGGCATATTGGTTAGTAAATTGGGAAACTAAGGAGGACCATCATGACTTTGTCCACAGTTGGAGTGAAAGTCGAGAATGTAAAAATATTGTTTATTCTGGCATAGAGACTATCTCGCAGTTAATCGATTAAGATCTAACTTCCACTTATGGGAGTGACTGACCCATAGTTGAGGGGGCCTTGGGATCTCCACCCCCATCCAACTATATTCCGTGCGATGGTTAATGTGAGTATGTGTGGGGAACTCCGCCTAACGAAGGATGTTTCTACATAGAGATGGTTAGTGTTTGGTTGTGGTGGGTTGAGAATGGATTTTGTGCAAGGAGGTGATATTTTTTCTTACTATTCAAGCCTGCAGCGGAAGATGAAAGGTCGATGTTATAGGCCATTTTGTCACATTTGGTTAATATGCCTTCAAATGGGACCAATTCACATCCTTCAACATATTTTCATCATCCCTACACAAAACCCTAAGCATGAATTTGTTGAATCCCTGAGTTTTTGCTCTTGAATTCTTAGTTTCAAATATTTCAAGTCCCAGTGCACCCTGGCCCTCTAGCGACTAGCGTTAACTACTAGGTTGACCCTCTTTGCACCTGTGCTAATTACAAGTAGGTTTCTTAGTCTTGGGGGTGCACTAATTCTATAAATTTAGGAAAAATAAAAATAATCCTGAAGCTTCCTCTTTCAGAAGCTTCCATAGGTTGTTTTAAAGATTTACCTTAGATAAGATTCTTGAATCCTATATGATCCTACCTATGAGTTTTCACTCTTATCCCTTAAGCTTATCCTCTGATCTCAAGTGGATATCAAGCCTATATTGATCAATGGATAAGAATTCACGAATTACCTCCCTTATCCATATATTTACAACCATCCATGGGCAAGGTGTTGGATTTTGGAGATTGATTCTACCCTCATGTTGTTTCTTTGAGAGTAATTATTCCATGCAATAGGGTGGAATAGAAGCATACTTTGTGGGAAGGAAAGGACAAGTTAACTTGGGGAGCTATTCTACAATATCAACTCCTAATTTTGGTTAGAACTCTCCCCATTTCTATTAATACAAAGAATATATTGTTTCCCTATTTGTGCTATTATGATTTCATGTATTTCAATACCATGTTGATTTATTGAATGAAGTGATTGGATTACACTAAATATATTTCGTAGATATTTGGCTTGTGTTTTTTGATTGTGAAGGTTTTAATCATAGTGATCAGAGCTAGGAGTGGAGCGTACAAGCCAAGGAAGGAGAAAATCTTGCAATAGATTCCAAGTAGGCCTCATCCCATAATTCAATTACTTTAAGGAAGACATTGTGCCCTTTTCTTTCTGTTGTTTTAGGTCATTCCACCAAGCCTAGGGAAGACACTTTTGTCCACAGTTGTATATTATGTATAACAAATTAGCGAACATATTGGGGATCGATTCAATCCCTTGGTGGTTTCTTTGCTCTTAGTGTCTATTTTTCCTCTTGTTTTGATCTTTATAGTTTCATTCAATCCTGATTAGACATAGGAGGACTTTTCATTGAGATTCCAATGCATTTATTTTGTTGGAACTTGAGATTCCTTGATCATCACACCCTCCAATCTAGAGACAGTGCGTTGCAATGCACCATAGCCTTCCCTATACATGTGTTGTAGTGCAACCCAACTCTCTTTGTGCATGCGTTGCAGAGCACTGGTGCCCCTTAAGCACCTACATTGATCCATGTTTCATGCAAAAATTTTCCTTGTTTTGGTTTTCTCTTTGTCCAACCTTCTTCTAACCTCTCTTCCTTGTGTCCCTCAGTGTCTTAGTCTCTCTCAGAAGCCTCTTATGGTTTTCTTGTGGTTTTGATTCCCTTTGATAACAATTTGCTTAGATTTTCCTTTATTCTTGTCATTAGGTCATTAGTGAACTCATTTGTTTAGTCATTGAGTGCTTGAAAGAATTGAGGTTCCATTCATCGTTCTAAAAAAGTTTGTTTTTATCAGTGATTAAACATGTATCTTAGTTTTCTCTCATTTTGAAAATTAAGAGGAAATTGAAAATAAAAATCTCTTTGCATTGGCATCTAGGGGTTTGTGTGTAAATTTGAATTGGAACAGTTGCATTTTAGGGAATTACACTTAGTTATTGTTTGCTACATATTCTTGTCTCTTCCCTCCTTTAGATAGATTCTCATTGAAAGTGAAAGTTTCCATTTCTTCATGCTAGCTTTCATTTGAGGATATTCAGGTGAAATTTGCAGTGAGAGATGGAATTGAAACCTAATCAAATATAAACTTTAAAGTCTTTTGAATCAACCTATGGATCATTTGTCACATTAACACAAAAATTTAGTGGTCTAGGCTAAAGACGTGTTCCAGCGTCATTAAACGTAGGAGTTGTTATTGCATTGTATCCCGGGATGATATATCGTTCCACCTATGTAATTGTATAAGATCATACTTTGTGTACCTTTTGGAATATTGGATGGAGCTCCATGCATGAAAAGTATATGGGAACGCTCTCATCGAATGATTACACATTAGACAGCACTACTATAGACTGTAATTCCACATACCATCGAGTATATTTTGTAATTCCACCATAGGTTTCTATCCTTGCAATAGGTAACCGTGTCAAAAGCCTTATATAACATGATACACTGAACACATCATTCGGGGATATTGCTTGCACATACTTTAAGTCCTTGGTTCGCCAAGGTGTATATTATAGTTCATGGTTTCTTGGTAAACATATATGCCTAGTTTACCCTCTTTTTGATATATTTTTGTGTTAATTATTAAAATTTATTGCTCCAACGTGGAAGAACACACCCCTCCTATTCCACCAAATAATACTTCTGGTTATCGTCAAAAGCATAAGAAAACGTAAACTACCAAATCAAAAACTTTGGGAACTACTTCTAGTCCTCCTCTTGAATCTGGTATACCAGAATCATCTTTCCCTTTGAGTATTGAGCCTGAGATTACTTCATCATTTATTTGTGAACTTGACATAGTTAAAATTGAAGCACCTGAGACTCTGTTCCCTGAGTTCATTGAACCTGACTTTACTGAATCAGATACTTTGTTACCTGAGGTTATTCAACCTTAGGTACCTCATCCATATTCACATGTTACTTTGAGACTTCCCTCTTCTCTTCCTCCATCTCTGACACAACTGAAAAATATATATCTTGGACGCGACGAGGTCTTGTGAGTATCGAAGAGCTCCCATAGAAAGAAACCCCATCTCTCTACTCTTGTTAATTGGAGTGGACTCCATTTTTATCAAGCTCATCCTCTTCC
Organism: Pinus tabuliformis; assembly: GCA_031772625.1. Classification (NCBI taxonomy): domain Eukaryota; kingdom Viridiplantae; phylum Streptophyta; class Pinopsida; order Pinales; family Pinaceae; genus Pinus; species Pinus tabuliformis. The sequence continues at coordinate 825,400,589 of CM062815.1, forward strand.
TTCTCTTCAGACTCCAGCACAAAGTCCTTTACCTGATTCTTCCCACTCACCCATAAGTTTCTCATGGAAATCTTCTTTGGGAAATTTAACCATGACTAAATCCTCTATGGTTTCCCAACTTATGTCCACCACTATGGCTGAGAAAACTATTGTTTCTTCTTCATCCATGTTTGCGACATCACTATAGGCACATTTGTATGGTGGCTCACCCGTCCCACCTAGTTATCAATCATTATCTGGTACCGTCTCTAGTGCAGCATCCAGTCCATGGACCTATCCCTAGTCATATATTTCTAGAATTCCATGCGTCACTTCGTTAATGATCGCTACATAGCCTTCTCATCCTCCTCCACCTGCACCTACAGTTGAAAAATATGTTGGCCCTTATGTTAGTGGGCTTGGTTACCTTGAACAACCTAACTCTTTTAGTGTTGGGCACCCTCTGCAAGGGGTAAAGTTACCTCCATCATCCCCTCCTCCTTTGGCAAGGGGCAACCTATTATTGGTATACCTCAAATTGGTTCTCAGCCTTATCCAAATCCTCCATATCCTAGAATGGCTTCTAGAGTTTGGCAACCTACTTTTCTCATACAACCCAGTTTGATTATCGATCTATTTTTGAATTCTCAACTTGTGTCGTCCTCATCTCAAATTCCTACTTATCAATCTGTACCTCTACAATCTCAAATTCATGTAAGCTAACCTTTATAGGTTGTAACTGTGGTTAAATGAATTTCATCAATATCTAGTACCTCCCAATCCCTACTTACTTAGCTTTTACAAGGTACCTTACAGTCTCATCCATTTAGATAAGGTATTCCTCAAATTCCAGTATGAAAGATTTCTTATGGTATGGCACAACCTCCACAAAATGAACCTTATGTTGGGATGATCCAGAACCCCATGGGGCAAGAGTATCATCCTTATTAAGGCATCCCTCAAGTGCCCTATCAATGCCAGAAAGTCTAAACCCAGTCTTTCGAGCATTTGCAAGGTTATCCTAGAACTGGACAACAATGTTATGTGTATGCCAGTTATCAAAATCCTCCTTATTCTAATACCCAACTTACTCTTTATCATAACCATCCCTTTCATGGAGCGCATGTACCTGTTTCTGAGGCTATTCCTTCTTATCCAGGTTATCCTCCACCGAATTTTAATAGTCATTTATCGTTTGTGGCAACTCTCGAATTGCCATATTTGACTCAACCCACCAACGATCATATTGCTCATTCACCTTGGTTGTTGATTATTCCTACAAAATTGCCTTCTGATATCCCAAAATTCAATGGGAATCCTAGAGAAGACCCATCAATGCATGTCATGAATTGTCATTTGTGGTATTCGTTTAACTCCCTTAATGATGATTTGATTCAATTACGTCTTTTCCAGTGCATTCTTACCGGTAGGGAAGCTAAATGATATATTGAATTATTGAGAGATTCATTTAATAATTCTAGTTCCTAGGCTACTACCTTCCTCACACATTTCGAGTTTCCCATCAGATACAGAACTGGAACGGAACTTCTGATCAACTTCAAATAATTTGATTCCACTCACAACTCTAATCATATTCATGAGTATCAACATTTCCATCGATTGGTTAAGACATATGTTCTTGATAAATTGTTAGCAAAATGGTTTACTAATTCTTTTTTAGCTCCTATAATAGAAGATGTAGCTAACAGTGGAGTTGTAAATGAAGAGCAAGTAATTTCTCGTGCCCAGTACTTGGATCTTGTTTATACCTAATCTAGAATGCTTTGTGATAAGATACCAAACACTCTGCGACCTTCAAACATTGTTCCTCAAGCTCCTGGTAAATAATATCATGATGTTGATGGCATGATTGGTTCTACCAATTCACAGTCGATGAGTAAACCATCTGGTACTGCTCTTGTCACAACTACCCAAAGCCCTTCATCTAATCCTCCTGCGACTTCTACTTCTGAGATTAGTTACATTCATTCTGATAAAGGAAAATCTCAATAACAACTAGGAAGTAAGAAGAAAGGCAAAAGTAAGAAGAAGAAAGATTCTCCTCCATGAGATAAGAAAAACAATCAACCTGTATCATGTCTTTGTCTTGTAGGAAGGCCATTGGTTCTCCTCAATTGAGTCAGTCACCCACCACCTTGAAAGCTTTTGACGAAAGAACTTATAAACCTCGTGGGATTTTAAATTCCTTACAAGTAGAATTGGGAGGTAAATTTGTATCCATAGAAGTAAAATTTATTGACAAACCACTCAATTATAATATTATATTAGGTCTCACCTAGGTTTACACCATGGTTGTTTTCATTTCGAATTACTACTGAATGATCTCCTTTCCTCATAAAGGTGGCATAGTGGCCATCGATCATCTCACATTTTTCACCTCTAATTCTCTAGTTACTGGAAGTGTCCCTCTCGTAGGGGAAAATCTACACCCATACCAATATGTCAGGGTCGGATTGCTTAAGGATTCCCCTCTCATGGGAACCTTTTTGTTTCCTTTTTCGCTTCCCGACAGCTCTTGTTCGGTTTCCTATATCAATATGATATCCTCTTCTACTATTCTAATTTATCCTTAGGAAATACTAGAAAAAACTAGCATCAATAGTTTTGGTGACCATATACCCTTTAGCCCCATCAAGCTTGATTATGAAGCCATTCATTTAGCTTGTGTGGCTCACTCTGATCTTGTCTCTTCGATCAATTGGGTTGATCTCTCATTGGATTATGGAACGTCTTCTAATACTTTTTCTCGTGAATTCCCTACCTATGAGAGCATTATGGAGATCATGATGCTAGATGATGCTTCGTGGGATGATCATCACCATCATTCCTCCTTGTTAGATTTCATTGAGGATAATCCTAATGACCTTTATCAACCTAGTATCATTAATCTCTCTATGAATTTTTTTCCATTCACGAAGTTGATTCAGAGAAAAACCTATCGAATATGGAAGAGAATATCCCTCTCGATATCTTGATTAAACTCGGCATTTTCGAGAATCTACATATCAGCATGTCTTGCTCTCTAGATGAGATTAATACTTACAAAGCCCTATTTCAAGAGTTTCAAGATGTCTTTGCCTTTTCTTATGAATAAATTCCAGGGATTGATCCAATCATTGTGGTTCACGAAATAAAAACATATCCTGATGCTAAACTAGACTAGTAGCACCTTCGTCCGGTCCATCCCAAGAAGGTTACCACAATTAAATCTGAAGTTGAAAAACTTATACCCGTTGGTTTCATCTATCTAGTTCCATTGACTGATTTCATGTCAAATATTGTTCCTGTCATGAAGAAACAAGAAACAATTCGTGGGCGATTATTGGGACATAAATCGTGCTTTTCCAAAGGATAATTATCCCACCCTTTTCATCGACCATATTGTTGATGACTGTGCCTGGAAGAAGGACTATCTTCATTTTTTCCTACGTTTCTATTTTCTCTTTCAATTGATGTGATGTGTATTGAAAGTATTTACATGTGTTGCAAATGTCTAACTAAAACATGATTAGCTAATGCATCTGTCCATGTATTTAGATTTCTAGAAATGTGTTGATATTGGATGTGATCAAAGTGTATTTATATAAGGTGTACGCTTAATAATATGTCAAGCATAGTTGGACTTCTAACTGGGTAGACATTAGTCAATTGTAGTACTACAAGTTGTGAGTCCAATTTGATGACTATACAGCGGATACCATGTGAAATAGCGTCAGATAGTAGTTCGATCACTATGATATAATCAATAATGTTATTGGTAGAGAAACCGAGAAAAAATTCTTTTAGACTTGATAACTCGCCATCTGGAGTAAATATGGCTTACGCTGCAAAATATAGGTTTCAAGTGCTACGACTAGCACCATTAGCATAACCAACAAATGGTTCCAAGGATGCCAACATCTACAAACCAAATGTAAACAAAATTAACTGAAACCGAAGGAAATTATGAAGGGACATACTGCAAACACACTCAACACACCTACATACAACATGTATACTGTGTACTATGCAAAATCAAGCATAGTATTTTTTAAGGTACAACCCGTTTCTAGTTTGCGCTAGTGGAACTCCATCAAAATCTACTAGCTCACAAGCCCCTTTTGCAAGAACATGTTTGAAAATGTATGGACCTAGCCACATTGGCTCGAACTTTTTTGAACCTAATTTATCAGACTCTTAGTCATAAAGAAGAACAAGGTCTCCTTCTAGAAGACACGAGGCTTGACACTCTTGTCATACTGCGCTTTGATACATCTCTTATGAGCTTCATGAGCTAGAGTGGCATCACATCGTGTTTCATCAAATCGTGTCAGATGTAAAAGACATTCCTCTTCTACAAAAGTGGCAGGAAGAAGTTATATATCTATTTTCAAAGACGAAATCTCACATTCTATCAGAAGGATAGCTTTCAGACCATAAACCAATTGAAACGGTGTAATTCCGGTAGTAGTCCTAATACAGGTTCGATATTCCCACAAGGCAGCAAAAAGAAGCAAATGTCAGTCTGATTTATGGACCCCTATCATATGTTGAAGCATACTCTTAAGAACTTTATTGAGGAAAGGAGGTCTCGCCAGTCGTTCTTGATCCTAACTTGTCACAAGGTAAAGCACTTCAATCATTAGTTTCCATTTATGACTTTATGCTTAAGGGGGGAATCCGTTTAGATTATTTTGTCGCATCAAGTCAATAGGCCTTCAAATGGGACCAATTCACATCCTACAACATATTGTCATCATCCCTACATAAATCCCTAAGCATGACTTTGTTGAATCCCTCAGTTTCTGCTCTTGACTGTTGAGTTTCCAAGATTTTAAGGCCCAGTGCACCCTGGCCATTTAGGGACTAGCGTTGACTATCAGGTTGGCCCTCTCTACACCTACGTTGATCACTAGAAGGTTGCTCAGTCTTGGGGGTGTGTTGATTCTAGAAATGCAGAAAAAATAAAAAGAATCCCAAAGCTTCATCTTCCATAAGCTTCCTAAGGTTGTTTCAACCATTACCTTGGATAAGAGTCTATAATCCTATATTATCCTACCTTATATTTTTTACCTCTTATACCTTGAACTTATCCTCCCATCTCTAGTGGATCTCAAGCCTAGACTAATAAATGGATAAGAATTCATGAACTGCCACCCTCATCTATATATTTGCAGCCATCCATGGGCAAGGTATTGGATTTTGGAGATTGATTTTACCCTCATGTTATTGCTTTGAGAGGCATTATTCCATGCATTAGGGTGACATAGAGGCATACTGTGTGGCAAGGAAAGGACAAGTTAACTTGAGGAGCTCTTCTACAAGATCAACTCCTAATTTTGGTTGTAATTCTCTCCATTTCTATTAATACAAAGAGTAGACTATTTTCTTTATGTGATGTTATGATTTCATGTATTTCAATACCATGTTGATCTATTGAATGAAGTGATTGGATTATGGTACATATATGTCGTAGATCTTTGTCTTGTGTTGTTTGATTGTGCAGGTTTTAATTATGGCAATCAGAGCTAGGATTGGAGCCTATAAGCTGAGGAAGGAGTAAATCTTGCTATAGATTCTAGGTAGGCCTCATCCCATCATTAAATTACTTTAAGGAAGACATTAGGCCCTTTGCTTTCTTTTGTTCTAGGTTAGTCCACCATGCCTAGGGAAGACACTTCTATCCGCAGTCGTAGATTCTATATAACATCTGGGGTGGTGAGGAGTTAACTATTAAGGATGACCCTTGTGTGTGGTATTGTGCTTAGGATTTCATTTGTCATCCAAGTGCGTCAGGGTTATTGGAACCTACATTTTTGGGTGTTTCTTCCTCTCTAGGTTGTTGCTCTATCCTTCAGTTTCCTTCCTTTTGTTCTGGTGGCAATCACTGGGTAGGCAAGTTTGGGTAATTCTCTATCTCTTCGGCTCGTGTTTTCTTGTTACCTTTCATTATCTTTCTTTTGATTTTGTTAGGGCTATCACCCGTGCGAAAGCATGGCATTGTTGGTTTAGGTTAGTCATTCTTAGAGGATTTAGGATTGGGATTCGAGTCAATGGTCCTATGGGGTGTTGGGGGTGTGAATCACCTATTAATACCTATATAGTACCTCAAGTCCCTTGGAGGAGAAATTTGAACATCCAATTTCGAGATTGTGGTAAATTATGCCCTTCTTTTTCGTTTAAGGCCCATGCTCATCTTAGGTTAGAGTTAGGGTGGGGACTTGGGTGGAATAGATAATCAGCCTTTGTGTTCCATGAGGTCTTGACAATTTGGCTAGGAGGTATCTAGTGGCTTGGGAGGCCCTCATCGCTAGTTTGTGGGCATTACAGTGTTAAGTCTTGAGAGTTGTTTTCACTCTCTAGGTTGAATTATCTTTGTCATGTCGAGGGGCTTGGGGGAGTCTAGACTTGGTGCAGTGGTGCTAAAGACTCGAACCCCTATCATTGTGTCGTCTTGTGGTGGGTCACGGTTTTCAAGCTTCCACCTTGGAATCGATTGTTGCGCAATTACGAGGGATTCAAGCCAACCTAGATATCCTCTATGACCATATATACGAGGACCGAAATGGAAATGTGGCTTATTGGAATGATATGCAGTTCTCTCAAGAGGAAATTATGTAACAATTGGAAAACGTTTGCAAAAGCCAATAACTAACAAATGAACGATTGCAAGAGTTAGAAGCCCAAGTGGAGCACATTGAATATCATCAGCATGAAAAATGGAGGCAGCTAGCTTCTACAAATATGCACCAACTACGTCTGCCACCCTGATATGCCTTTGACAAGTTGTATGGCTTTGTAGCCCTCCAGAAATAAGGTGTCAATTGCTAAATATTTTGCTTCATATTCCAGCTCTCCCCACCAACAAAATTGGTCTAAATGAGGTAGGACGAGCTGATGAAAATCTGAGTGTACTTGTTTTCTTCATAGTAATATAAATTTAGTTTTTTTTATCGACAAAAAAAACAGGTATTCTATTATACAAAGTGTATATGTATGAAAACTATTTTAATTAGATAATGTGGGTTTAGAGTTTAATATTTTGAGCTTAATAAAGATATGAAGTTGGACATTAAAGAAGAGAATTGGATGCATTTTTGGTATTCTTTTTGGAAAGGTTTTTGTAATGATTAAAAGTGTGTTTTTAATATATCATGTGGTAAGTTGAATATAACACAACTTGTCCAGGAAAATCATTACGCATGGATGGTAAATGGTGTAATTCATCATTATTATTATATCACCTTATTGTCACATTCACTATAAGATATATACCTTAGTTTCAAGATATCATTTCCTTACATTTTTAGATATTTCTTTTTTCTTTAATTATAAAAAACAACAAAAAAGTATTTGGACATAACATGTATATAGATTAATTTTATTAAAGAAAAACATGCATATATAGTCAAATTGTGGTAATGGGTTTTCTTATTGTCACTTTAGATGGAGGGGGGGAGTTTTTTTATTTTGAGGACATTTAGATTGAAGAGAGGTTTAAGAGTATTTATGTATTTTTCCTTGTACAAATGAGAATACTATCCAATTTTTGATGTACTAAATCCCTTTAGAGAAAGCAATGATTTACTCTGTTCCATTGGGAAACATGATTGCTTTGTTATTTTGGTGTATTAAATCCTTTTAGAGAAAGCAATGATTTACTTTGTTCCATTGGGAAACATGATTTACTTTGTTCTCTATAAAAGCATTTTAATTTTTCTCAATTTAAATTCATTTTAACTTTTTTAATTTTGATTTTTTTCTGGTATATTGTAGTTATTTAATTTTTGATTTTCATTAATTTATAATTTATTTTTAAGTTTATTATAATTTATATTAAGATTCATAAAAATCAATCCATTAAGACCCATTTTAAAATCAGGTTTTGTTTTGTGGTAATTAGCAATAGTTTAGTTTTATCAAGTAGAAACAATGTGAATCGTTAGTTTTATCTAAATCCGTAAAAACAATGTGAATCATTAAAAGATCATTAGTCATTTGCAGTAAAATAATTTTAAATTTTCTAATATTTTATAACTTTTATTGGTAGTAAATTGTAATTATTTAAATTTTATTTTCATTATTTTATAATTTCTATCAAATTTATTAGAATTTATTTTAAATTTATTTGATCCATTTTAAAATCAGATTTCTTGCGGTAACCAGCAATATTTCAGTTTTCTGTGAATCATTAAAAGATGATTAGTCATTTGCAGTAAAATAGTTTTAACTTTCTTAATTTTTATAAATTTTGTTAGTCGTTTATTGTAATTATTTAAAATTTTATTTTCATTAATTTATAATTATTTTTAAGTTTATTAAAATTTATAGTAAGATTTATTATTATTAATCATTAAAATTCATCTTAGCATCATGTTTATTTTAAATAATTAGCAATACAATTTTATGTGAACCATTAATCTATTTCTAAATATATCATTACATCTAGAAAAACATATTGCATTCAGAAAATTTTCCAGTTATAGAAGTAGGTAGTCTTATTTTAGAGTACATTATTATCATTGTAGACTTTTTATTGTAATATTACATATTACATTCAGAAAATTTTCAAGATATAAAAATAGCCCCCTTTTTAGTGTACATTATTATTATTGTTTACTTCTTATTTTTCATGAATGCAATAGTATATAAGGATATTTCATATTTTATTTATATTAATTTGTTATCGTTAATATTATGTTTAAAATTTCATTGTTTACTAATTGTTATAACTAAACAATTAATTTTTCGTTGATTTTTGTTTTCAGTAATAGTTATATATTCAAATTTATTTTATGATTTTATATTTTTGTTAATTTAGTAAAATATTTAATTTAATTTTATATTTCTCTGTCTAGAGTATGTCGTAAAACTTTTTTTGCTTGGCTAAGAGCTCGTCTTCTTCAGACTTTAGGAAACAGACGGTCCAAGACCCAGAGGCAGACGGTCCAAGACCCAGAGGCATCTGGCACGAGTGGAAGCCTGGCATCTGGCACGAGTGGAAGCCTGCTCCCTTCAGGTGGCGTGGTTTTCCTATTTAACAGTGATGAGTCAAGTAGACACTCGCGGATAGCAACCAGAGATGGTTGTCCTCACTGTTGGTTTGACACCTGAGTTGATAGATTTTGTCAACTTCAAGAAAAAAATACTAGATTTATCTCTATCTTTTATTTTCATTTCTTCGCTGCACATAATGGTAGTAGGGGTTTATATATTATGCAGTGATATTAATAATAAATTAAAAGTATTGTTAAGGGAGACTGTAATAATAATTTGAAATAAAATCTTGAGTAGCATTTAGTTGAGAGTAGAAGTTAGAAATTATTATTAGGAATTATTTTTAGTGTAATTTTTTAGATTTTTTGGTGGAAAATTTTGATTGTATATATAGATTCAATACTCTGAAAAATCTTTAAAGTATTTTGACTTTGCAACAGTTACCTATCAAACTTATAATTTCAATAAATTTTTACAAAATTAAAAAAAAAAAACAAACAAAAAAAACCCAAAATAAAACTGTCACTATTATATCTCCCTCCTAACGGAATCCATTGAATCCTATTGAATCCTATTGAAGCGTTGAAATCTGTTATAGCTGCATGTTGATGCATCGATCTTTACGTTCGTTTTGTTGAATGCGTTGTTGAAGCCGGTGCATTGAACGATATATGCACTGGTCCCTTCATTTGCGTTGAATATGGTAGCAGTGTATGGTGTATTTTAATGCTGTGCGGTGGTTGAACTATAGGCTAACGGTTGATTCATATTTTGAAGACCTGAGACCATGAAACAACCTGCAAATCATGCATTTAAATTTTCCTGATGACGGTGCATTGTATGATATGTAGACTCTTTATATTGCCCGTTGATCATGTGTTGCATTCTTCCTCTATGATATATGTTGCTGGGCTACTATATAATTCTGAAGGTGTATATATATATATTCTGGTGTGGCTGCTTGAATAAAAAGGCTGATATACGTATTTTGAACCTAATGACCGTGAGACCACCTTTTTGAATGTCGTGACCTTTTTGTGTGTTGGTTCTTTTAGAAGACTGCATTATTCGTATATAGGTTGTGATAGGCATATATGGTATATATATATATATATAAGAAGATTCATGAATTTTACGAAAGCATTGTTTTTTAAAATAAGTATATGTTGTTGGTTATTTAATGGCAATATGATGTAGGGAGGTATATCCAGAGCTTGCATTTTTAGTGGATGATTTTGTATTTTTTTTGGTCTAATTTAGATTTTATAATGTATTCATTCATCTTTATAGTTGGAGTAGTTATTTTTTTTAAAGAGAACTATCATGAATGGTTCATGAAAATAAAACATATTTTAATTTTTAATGAGTTGTGGAAAGGAATTTGTAAAGGAGAAAGAGGCAATCCTCTTAAGAAACCCACTTATGGCAAAAAGCTTTCCATCTTGGAGAACTAGAACAACAAGGCCTATGCTTTGATTACAGCATCAATCAATGAAGAGGTGAGTCATCATATTACTCCATTATTAAATGTTTTTGAAGCCTTAAAGAAGCTGAAATATTTATATGACCCACACTTTGAGCTTGAAGTAGTCCATTTTATGATCAAAATTTTTAATCTTGAATTAAAAGAAGATGATCTCCTTGTCTTAGCCTATGAAATAAGAGTCACTATGCATGACATAGAAGCCACTTGTGTTAAAATGGACAATCAGCTCACAGCTTTTGTCAAGGCATTGTATCCCACTTATTCCCATTATCTTGAGTCATTAAAAGCTAGTGGCAAACTTTCATAGATTTCTTTTCACTCTCCTATGGACAACTTTTCTGAAAGAGAGAGAGAGATTTTGGGAAGAAGAAGATGGCTACTCAGTCCCTTGAAGAAGTTTCCTTGCACAAAAAGAGATGGTAGAGCCTGGATCCATCTTAAACCCAGATCTATCAAGTGCTGAGAGGGATCAAATACCTCGAGGTGCAAACATTTCCTCATATTTTACACTAAAAAAAGAAGTTTGCACTAAAAGAGATTTGATCCCTCGTAGTGATAGGTAGATATAGGGTTAATATAGATCTAAGTTGACGTAAACTTTTTGATTTGGTCAAATTACATAAAAATCAAAATAAACATTAAATTAAATTTAAAAATAAAATAATTATAATACTTACAATTATAAGTATTACTTAAGAAATTGACTAATTCAAATTACATAAAATTAAAAAATAAAATAAATAATTAATTATAATTAATAATTAAAAGAGCCTAGATCATCTTAAGATCATTACCAAATGTGAACACTGATCAAATCTCTTTTCACATTAAAAGACTATTATAAAAAAAATTTACAAGTCAATAAATTTGATCTGATCCCTTTAAAAGCTTGATAGATCAAAAAAAACTAAACAAATTATTTTAACAACATTTTTATTTTTATTCACATTAATCAAAATATAAAATTAAATTATATATATATATAGAAATTTGATTGATATATCCCAATTTAAAATGAACCTAAAATGATCTTAAATAATATTTTTATTTATTACAGTGCCGACGTTACTCATGATGCAGTTCAAGAGTCCCTAATCCGTTATCATACAACTCTCTATTATATCGACATCTAGGGTTCTCCACGGTTTTTAGGTAGGCTTCGGATTACCTGCCCTCTCTGCCAGATCTCAATCGAAAGCGGCGTTCCGCTTTTCTTGTGTCGTTTGGTCTTTTATTTGGTTGTTATGGATTCTTCCAACGACCAGAAAACACATGATGTGCCTTCCAAAGACTACGATAACACAGAAAGAGATGAAGACATTGCAGAAAAGCAGAAGGAAAACCAGAACAATGATACCGCTAGAGATTCTTCTAGTCCTGGAAAAATCTTCATCGGCGGTCTTTCGAAGAGTACCACCACAGACGCTTTTACTAAGCATTTCAGTAACTATGGCGAACTAACAGACTCTGTTATCATCAAAGACCGTGTCACTGGGGAGCCACGGGGATTCGGATTTGTGACTTACGCCAACCCCTCTGTGGTGGACAAGGTTATAGAGGACACCCACATCCTCGATGGCAAAACGGTGGAAATCAAAAGAACCATTCCAAGGGGAAATACGTCTAAGATATTTGTGGGTGGTATACCCAAAGCTATTACTGATGATGAGTTCAAGAACTACTTCGAAAAATTCGGCAAAGTTGTAGAACATCAGATCGTGCGAAATCGAAGCACTCGGAAGTCCAGGGGTTTTGGTTTTATCACTTTTGACAGTGAGCAGTTTGTTGAAGAAATCATTTCCAAAGGCAAAATGGTTGAGTTAGGCGGAAGGCAGGTGGATATCAGGAGGTTTGAACCCAAGAAATCCTTGACCGCCGCTGCTCCTATTTATGGGATTGATAGTCGACCTCCCTACGGTCCTGGTGGAGTTGGGGGCTTCAGAGATAATTATAGTGGGTTTGGAAGGGCAGGTTATGGCAACAATCAGTATATGTCAGCAGGAGGTTATGGCGGTAGACCTGGAGGGTATGGTGAGTATGGAGGTTCTGAATATGGTAGCTGGGGTTATGGAGGTTATGGGGTTGGGAGTTTAGGAGGCTATCAAGAATATCCTTTCCTTGGTTATGGAGTTCGTCCTGCGAATTATGGTGAAGGGTTTGGTGGGTATGGCAGTGCGATGACTGGTGGCTATGGAGGTGCGGGTGATGGTTACGGTGCTGATGGTAGTGATAACTCATCAGGTGCTGGAGTGGCTTACGGCAGGGGTGGTGCTTATCGGAGTGGTAGAGGAGGTTCTGGAAGTAGGACTAATGGTCGATATCATCCATATGCCAGGCAGAACAATTGAGAATTGAGTCTATTGATAGCAATAGCTATAGATACAGAAGCGAGTGTTGGAGGTCTAAGCGATTCCAGATATTTACTTTGTAGCTTTCTAGTTTATACAGAACTAAATTTACTATTGTCGTCTAAAATCATGAATTGCATTTGCATTTGCTTGCTTGTATTGCAAGGCCGGCTTTCCAATTTCTATGCAGGATTTTGGAGAAAATGATAATCAGTAATTTTATATTTATATATGTTAACTAGAGTTATCTTGGTTTATTAGGTAGAATGATTATTATCTTTTACATGTTCTGAGTTTAAGTTGAAGATGTATTTTCCATTTTTATGAGGTCCTTTATGTAGTTTTTTAATTTTTTAATTTCTTGACTCATGTTTTCACCCTCCCTATTATGAACGAGGCTATTTAGGTTTTCAATTCAATAGATGTTTTCCAGAAAAATGTGTAAAATTACAAATATATATATTATGAAGAATTATTTAATAATTCATAAAATAAATGCACACAAGTTGATTAAGTGGAGACCTTATGCTCTCTTCATTCTTTTGGAAGGAAAATTATTTTCCAAATTTTCAAATGAAAATCTATGTATTCTCACATCTTCTCTAAAGTATTGAAAAATTATTTCATCATCATCTTCAAAAAAATCATTTTAGTATATGTGTTAAGAGATTATTGATTTGAGGCTTTTGTGATTTGTATTTTGTGTGTTACTATCTTTTGCAGTCATTGCATTCATATTTTTGGAATCAACATTTCAAACCACAGAGGAGGGTTTGAAACATCACTTCCAAAAATATGAGTTAAGAGATGTTAATATATTTGTAAAGACTCTAATATGCTTGACTCCTTTAGATTATCACTAATTACATTAAAATTGTATCATCGTTTTAATTCGAGCTAAAATCTGTAGCCAATTTTCTTTCCTATACTGTATTGCTGAGCTTCATAACAAATCCAAGGTACTTTGGGCATTCCTCTAGGTTCCCTTTACCACAAGGAAGCAAATCATTCGCATTACTCAACTATCCAACAAATTTGTGTGATTAAGATCCACTCCATTTAAGTCACTCAGCATATAAATCGATTACCCATTTGGGTCAAATTGTCATCACTAAAATTATAGAGAGAGGACTCTCTAAAACTTATTGGGTATAAGATTCTCTCTTATATTGATATTTATGAGAAAACATGGATTAATGTCTAGTTTGATAATCGTACCTTGATCTCCTCTTCTCAACTAGAATCCACTGCTTCTTGAATCAAGATGATATTGTCAATTATTTGTCTACCTAGGACAAACCCACCTTGGTTAACCAAAATCAAAATATTAAGGAATAGTTTTAGATGCATTACAAAGAGAAATTAGCCTAAATCAAGAAAAGGGAGAGGGGGTTTTCTCTTTAGGGATTAAATCTAGGAAGGAAGAGTTAATGCCTCCCCCATACATGGCAGTTTAATGGAGTAACCAACAATTCTGCAGAGATTTCACTTGATAGTTTCCCAAGAGACATGATAAAAGGAGGTAGAGAATCAATCTAGCCTAGGAGCCTTATCTAGGGTGGAGGATAAGATAATCATCTTAATTTATTTAGCAGAAGGAGACCGAGTGAGTTGGGAATTCATTTCCTCAATAACTAATTTGGCACCATTTCGAGCATATAGTCTACATTTGTTGGATCTCCAACGTCTTTGTCTTGATATAAGCTTTTAAAATTAGAAGTGGCTGCCTCTTTGATTTCCTAAAAGTTGGTGATTTGTTTCCTATGTACTTGTATATGGTAGAAGTTATTTTTTCTCTCTTTGTACTTTGCTTGTTTATGAAAAAACTTGGTATTTTTATCTTGAGCCTCAATCCATACGTTGCGAGAATTAAGACTCCAAAATTATTCTTCCCATATAATTTTATGGTAAATTTTGAATGTGTCAGCTTCTTTCTACATGTTACCTAGGGAAATTGGACTCGATTCCATCTTCTCTTGAATTTGGGCTATTTGTTATTCAATCCATAATTGTTTTTTGGTTAAGAGTCTTTCCATTTTTAAGCCAATTTTTAATGTTTACTTTTAATATTTTAATTTTAGACTCCCAAACAGCAATAGGGTTTCCTTGGACCCAAACAAACCATTAAGCCTTCACCAAACATGAGAATTTAGGGGAATGAATCCATATAGGGGAGAATCTAAAGGGAATGTGATCTAAGATATGAAGAGGGGGGAGGGAAATATGGATGGGGCGATGGTGTTAAAATCACCATCGAATATATTGTTTGAGCCATATTCTGAGTCTTTGAGAATCATTATAGGTCTCTGAAGTCATGATTTGGCATGTATAAATTAATTATGATACATACCTAAGAAAAGATACTACCTTTGAAGGAGGTTGCGATCTAGTGGGTGGATTTTGTGACATTCAACAAATGCAATTAGTGTAACAGCCTCGGGTTAAAAGTTGATGTAATAAAGTCAATAAACGAAAAATAAGACCAAGGTCATGGGACATGTATTCGAAGCTAAATGTTTGGAAAAACATCCTAGCAGGTGTTTATTTGGTTTATAATGGCTAAGGGGAAATTAACAAAGGATTTGAAGACACAAAGAGGCATTAATTGGCATTTTATTTATGAAAATAAAAGTAATTAGGAGAAAAGGAAGGTGAAAGGTCACAGGATTGCATGTGAGGAAAGTTGAAGGAAAATTAGAGGAAATTGAAGAAAATATAGGCCTCAATGATAAAAAGGCTTTTGAGGATCAGTTAATGATTTTTTTTATTTATTTTTTAATAGCTTGGAGCTCTCTCTCATACTCTTTCACACTTAGAGCATTATTGGAGCACTCCAGCATTAGAGAAAGGAAGGCAAAGGAAGGACAAGAAACCAAAGGAAAGCAAGGATCAAGCAAGGAAGAGTTGGATCAAGCAACTACAAAGGGATTACTTTGTAGGTATCGAGTTGCATGTATGATTTCCTTGATAACTTTGACATGCATGCTACATGCATGTGTGTATTTTGTTCTCTTGTTGTCATTGGCATGGGATTTTCTAGGTGTGACAATGGTATCATCCCCGCCTTGCCATTTATGAATAGTCATGGTGTGATGAGGTTCTTTCATTTGGTTGAGCTTTGGATTGTTGGATGGTTTTGGAAATAGGTGAGGTGGTTTCAGTAAAATTCCCAAGGGCCTTGGAATCCCTTATCTAGTTTATGTAAAATTTTGATAAAGTCTGAGGGTGGAAATGAGAAAATTCCTCATGGCATTGGTGAAGAAATCTTGAGGCATCTAAGCTTATTTAGGGCATAGTGATCCCTTGATCGGTTTTGATGGGATTTCGGTAAATTATGGCAGTGTGTGTTTTTGTTTGGGCCTAGGAATCCCTTGACTAGTAATGGCGGGATTGCAGTAAAGCTTGGTTTTGTAAGTGCTTGTTTCAGGCCTAGGAGTTCCTTGAACGGTTTTTCCATCTAGTTTTTTTGTTGTGAGTCCCACATTCATGTTTGGAATATGCCACGTTGGTGATTGGCTAAAAGAAATATATGGTGCAATTGAATCTATGGTCAGGTGGTATGTGGAAGTCCCTAACTTGGTTGGCTTTTGCATATGTTAATAAGAGATATGTTTCTCATGTATTTCATGAGTATTTATACTTGTTATTATGTGGCTTTGATGGTTACTCTATCATTGTTAATATTCTGGTTATATGTTACTAGTTATATGAATGGTTTCATGATAGATTCTAGTTATGGCTCTTAACATGTTTTGATTAGTAAATGAATGGTTAATGAATGCATGACATAATATATGTTATTGCAGCTCTTATGAGAGTGCATCGGACCTTCTTGATGATTTTCAAATAAATATGAAACTCCTATGTTCAAATATACGTTTATGACCTTTAGGTTACATGTTCACAATGTGTTTGACGAAATTATTGTCATGGTTAGGTTTTGTTAGGTCCATTCTTTAAGAAAAAAATTTCTGAATGTCTTTGTCTTGATGTCATCTATCATTCTTGAAAATCTTACTAAGTTCTAGGCAATGGTCTAGAGACAAGCCTTGAAAAGGTGGCACTGACTCCGGGGCCTCATGCTCATAACTGATAAATTGGGATTGTAGTCGCTACCTTGCAGGCTTATGCATGTGACGGGGGGCCTACATTTGCATGGATGTAGTGTTATGCATGTGGCTAGCAATCTATGTGAGTGAAATAATTATCCAACTCATGATTTGGGAACCTAGAGTGGTTGTTTACCTCCTGGGGGTCTTGTAGCTCCTTAGAAAGGTCAGTAAAGTTTTAGTTTATCGACTCCACTTCCTTATGATGAGCTAGGAGGTCAGGTCATGTCATAGTAGCCCTCAAATCATGTTTACCCTTGCAGGACAATGAAAGTGGGTAGATATGGGAGGGGTGGTTACAAATTGGTATCAAAGAATGGTTCAATACTTAGATTGGAAGGGAGGAGTGTGTTTTGCATGCATGCATGTCAGTGTCTATATAGTTGTTATGCATCCATTCTCATGGTTATATTTGTCTTGCATGAGGTCATGGTATGTAGTTGGTATTATCATGCAGTATGTTGATATATTGATATGATTGTGTATATAGATGTATTATGCTAATATATATTGAGATTGTAGACAAGATAGCCACCCTTGAACTTCACTGAGGTATGTTGACTATGTTTGTATTTGGTTTATCTGACATGGTATGTTTGCAGGAAGAAAAAGATCAAAGATGACTAAAAAAATGGTGGATGAGACTCCCCTTACAAATTAGATGAGAAGCCAAGAGATGAGTACTCTCCAGAAATAGAAGACACTTTGAGAAGTTTGAAAGCAAAGATCAGAAGTTGCAAAGCTGATAATGATAGAATAATTCAGTCACAAGAAAAACTTACCAAGGCACAAGAGAAACAAGCATAGGTCAATGCAGGAAGACATGACTAATGGGGCATATGGTAGCAGGTCTCATGGTGGTCATAGGTCGGATAGAGATGACATGATCAGAGACGACGGGTTCTTGGATACACCTTATAGGAGAGGCAATGGACATGGGTTCTAATATAGTCATGGTTTAGATAGGTATTATGGTCATCATCTCTATCATCCTTACCGGAGGAGCGACAAGGGATATTTTTCGGATGAGTTCAAGAAAGCTAAGACACCTACATTGGATGGAGAGTTGAAGAAAACAGAATATGCAGAGGCATGGTCATTTGGGATGAAGAAGTCCTTAAAGATGCATGATTACATAGAGAACATGAATGCCAAGATAGTTGTTTTCGGCCTCAAAGGGAAAGTAAACATCTGGTGGGAAGATGTGAAGTGTGTCAGAGACATCAGAATAGAGGAGTTGAGTTGGAATGAATTCAAGAGACACTTCAAGAAGAAATACTTGTCAGAAAGATACTATGACAACAATGCCAATGAGTTCTTTGCACTGAAGATGGGATCAATGACATATGAGGAGTACTTGTCATATATTTTTCAGTGGATTACCATTAGAATTTAAGGATCGAATTGAGTATTATGAGCCTTGGTCACTGTTGGAAGTAATTGGGAAATTGAAGCACCGTTATGAGCAATTGAAACGTAAGAATGAATCGGAGTAGGGTTGGAAAGGGAATGACAAGACTAAAGGTAAATGGCCACCGAAGTGAAAAATACTTAAGGATGCGAGTGAGAAAGAGAATGTTGTTCCTTATAACAATTTTAATGCAATTTATAAGCGACATGGGTCACAGCCTGGAGAGCAGTAAAAAAGAGGTGATGGTAGGAGACAGTTGTAGTGTTGGATATGTGGAAAAGATCATCTCAAGAAGGATTTTCCATCGTATAGGGGTGGTAGGTCATAGATTTACGGTGATTAGGAGGCACAGACAATTGGGGATGTTGGGCAGAGTATTCCTTGGATCTATGAAACATTAGGTAATAGGCAGGCAGATCACAAGGCACCTATTATCGAGATGGACGGTAAGCTTTATGATCAAGTTTTTTCTATTTTGATTGACCCTAGATCTAGTTATAGTTATGTTAACCCTCACTTGGTAGATAAGTGTGGTTTGAGAAAATAAGTGCATGTAGAGTCTTGGTTAGTATAGTTGGCTATAAGTACTAAGAATAGAGTTCATCATTGGGTAAGATCTTGTGTATTTGAGTTAAATGGTATACCTACATAAATGCATCTGAATTTCCTTCCATTGGGTTCGTACAATATGCTTTTGGGTATGGATTCATTATATCTTCACAAGACTAAGGTGGATTTTTATGAAAATGTTATTGAGTGCTTGGATGAAAATGGAGAACAAAGAATCTTACAGGGTACGAAAAAGGCTACATCGGTCAGAATGGTTATAACTTATAGCTATGTAGGAAAAGGATAGTTGCGGGAAAGAGTGTGTATTATTTGTAATGCATATTTCTAGTGATAAAGGTAAGGATGTTGAAGATGTAGAAGTCTTCAAGAGGTATCCAGTCTTACAGCAGTTTTAGGATGTGTTCCAAACAGACAGATTTGTTGCCTCATGGGGAAGTGGAATTTTTCTATTGAGTTGGTACTAGGGGAAACACCAGCACCAAAGGCACCTTACAATATGAGCACTCTAGATTTAGTGGAATTGAAGTTGCAGTTGAAGGAAATGCTTGAGAAGGGATATATTAGGCCAAGTGTATCGTCATGGGGTGCACTAGTATTATTCGTAAAGAAGATATATGGTACTCTTAGGTTGTGTATTGATTATAGGAATTTGAACAAGGTGACGATCAAGAATAGGTACGCCTTTCTAAGGAGAGATGACTTGTTTGATGAATTGAAGGGAGAAACGGTGTTCTCGAAGATTGACTTGAGATCAGGATATCATCAGGTAAGCATCAAAGAAGATGACATCTACAAGACTTCCTTTTGGACCAAGTATGGGAAATATGAGTTTGTTGTGGTTCCTTTTGGTTTGACTAATGCTCCATCTACTTTCATGTGTTTGATGAATAGTGTTTTATGTTCTTATCTAGATGAGTTTGTGATTGTTTTAATTGATGATATATTGATATATTCTAAGAATGAGGAAGAGCATGCAAAATAATTAGCAGCAATATTGAGATTGCTAAGAGAGCATCAATTGTATTCCAAGCTTAATAAATGTAGTTTCTTTCATACATAGGTACATTACTTGGGACATGTTGTTTCCAAGGAAAGCATAGCAGTGCATCCAAAAAAGATAAGATTTATCATGAAATGGGCAACTCCTAGGAATGTCGATGAGGTCAGATCATTCATGGGGTTAGCAAGTTATTACAGGCAGTTCATCATGAACTTCTCAAGGATTTCCTATCCTATTACATCATTATAGAGGAAAGGAAAGAAATTTGAATGGACATAGGAATGTGTAGTTAGTTTTGAGTAGTTGAAGCAGTTTCTTACAAATGCTCCAGTTCTAAATATTGCAGATCCAAATAAATATTTTGTGGTGTGTATAAATGCTTGCAAGAGAGAACTTGATGGAGTCCCAATTCAGGAGGGACAGGTGGTATGTTATAAGTCAAGGAAACTAAATGAGCACAAAAAGAACTATGTGACGCATGATCTTGAATTGGCAATGATCATTCCTGCATTAAATATGTGGGGACATTATCTTCTTGACATGAGGTTTGTATTGATGAGTTATCACAGTGAGCTGAGATACTTGTTTGACCAACCTAATCTGAATTCCAGGTAGGCTAGGTGGTTGGCTACACTCAATGAGTTTAACTTTGAGATCAGGTACATCATGGGTGAGCAAAATAGGGTTGTAGATGCTCTTAGTAGAAGGGTGCAGGAAAATCACATAGGAGTTATGAGTTAATATGGGACAGGATCTATGTTCCAGAAAACAGTGAACTCAAGAAGCTTATCTTGCAGAAATTTTGTGTCAATCCGTATTCAGGTCACCTAGGATATCATAAGACATTGACAACAATTAAGGAGTTATAATATTGGTTGAATATGAAGAAAGAGGTAGTTGAGTTCATCGTTGGGTGTTTCGATTTTCAACATGTAAAAGCAAAGTGTAAGCATCCAAGTGTTCTACTACAGTCGATTTTGATTCCATAGTGGAAATGGGAGGTCATTTCGATGGATTTCATTATAGTTTTGTTGAGGACATCTAGACAACATGATTTTGTCATGGTTTTAGTTGACAGGTTAACAAAGGTAGCTCACTTTATAGTGGTTAAATCTACTTATTTAGCTAGTGAGGGAGCAGAGGTCTTCATCAAAGAGATAGTGAGATTACATTGTATTCCTAGGAAGATTGTGTCAGATAGAGATGTCAAGTTCACGTTAATGTTTTGGAAGGATTTATATGTAGGTTTAAGTACAAAGTTTTCTTTTAGTATGTCTTATCATGTGCAAATGCATGGACAGACAGAGAGGGTCAATAGGATTTTGGAGGACATGTTGAGAATGTATTTTATGCACCAGTAGAGGATGTGGGAGGAGTATATTCCACTAGTTGAGTTTTCCTACAACAATGGGTATCAAAAGTCACTGAGGATGAGTCCACTGAAGGCTCTTTATGGGAAGAGTTGTAATACTCCCATAAGTTTGAGTGATCTAGTGAACATGGTACTGATTGGACTGGACATGTAAGCAGAGATGGAACAGGAAATGCAAATTATCAATAAGAATCTAAAGGCAACGCAGGATAGGCAGAAGAGTTATGCAGACCATCACACTACATTTAAGGAGTTTTAGGTTGGGGAGCATGTGTACTTGTGCATAAATCTAAAGACGAGCTCCTTGAGGATTAGGTCATGTGCTAAGTTGGAACCTTGGTATTGTGGGCCTTTTGAGATCCTTGATAGGATTGGACCAGTGGCCCATAGACTTGCATTGCCTCTGAAAATGAAATTCCATGATGTTTTCCATGTTTCATTGCTTAAAAGATATGTGAATGATGTTGATCATGTGATCGATTGGTTTGTATTGTAGGTGGATCAAGAAGGAGAATTCTAACCAGAACCTCAGTGCATTTTGCAGCGGAAATAGCTCATGCTCCGAAATCGAGCAGTGGAGAAAGTTAAAGTACAATGGAATCACTTTGGGCCCAACGATGGGAGATGGCAGTTTAGGTGCGGGTAATGTATCCTTCATTATTTATCAGTTGAGGCAAATCAGTTTTTGTATATGTAAATATTTATGTATGGTTGTATTTGTAAATACTGCAATGTGTTGTGTTATAAATACCCAATAAGTGATATCATTGTCATGTGTTATGTTGTCATGTTGGTTTTTCTTTTCAACAGGTTGTTCATTGTAAATACTGCATCGAGATATGTTATAAAGATCCATGGGTAGTATGTTTAGTTTTCAGTGGTCTTGCTGGTCATAGGTGTCATAAAACACCGAGGACAGTGTTCCCCAAAGGGGGAGGGGTCTATAACATCCCCTCGTTAAAAGTCCATGTAATAAAGTTAATAAAGGAAAAATAATACCAAGGTCATAAGACACATATTCCAAGTTTAATGTTGGGAAAAACATCCTAGTGGGTGTTCATTTGGTTTATTATGGCTAAGGGGAAATTGGCAAAGGCTTTGAAAAGGAAAAGAGGCATTAACTGAAATTTTATCTATGAAAATAAAGGAAATTAGGAGAAAAGGGAGCTGAAAGGTCACAGGATTGCATGTGAGGTAAATTGAAGGAAAATTAGAGAAAATTGAAGAAAATAGAGGCCTCAATAATAAAAAGGATTTTGAGGATCGGTTCACATCCTTTTTTCAATTTTAGCTTAGAGATCTCTCTCTATTCTCTCTCTCTCATACTCTTGCACACAAAGAATTATTGAAGCACTCTAGCATTGGAGAAAGGAAGGAGAATGAAGGACAAAAAAGCAAAGGAAAGTTGGGATCAAATAAGGAACAGTTGGATCAAGCGGTTGCAATGGGATTACTTTGCAGGTATCAAGTTGTATGTATTATTTCCTTGCTAGTTTTGGCATGCATGGTACATGCATATGTGTATTTGGTTCTCTTGGTGTCATTGGCATGGGCTTTTCCAGGCGTGATAATAGTTTCAGACTTGCCTTTCCATTTATGGACAGCCATGGTGTGATGGGGTTCTTTCGTTTGGTTGAGCTTTGGATCGTCAGATGGTTTTAGAACCGGGTGAGGTGGTCTCGGGAAAATTCCCAAGGGTCTAGGAATCCCTTGACCGATTTTGGTGGAATTGTGGTAAAGCCTGAGGGTGGAGACGAGAAAATTCCTCAAGGTATTAGTGAAGAAATTCAGAGGCATATAAGCTTGTTTAGGGCCTAGTGATCCCTTGACTGGTTTTGGTGGGATTGTGGTAAAACCTAGTAGTGTATGTTTTTTTTGGGCAGAGGAATCCCTTGACCAGTAATGGCAGGATTACAGTAAATCGTGGTTTTGTAGGTGATATTTTCGGGCCTAAGAGTCCCTTGATTGGTTTTTGAGGGATTGTGGTAAATCCTAAGGGAGCCCCAATTCTTTTGTTGTGAGTCGCACATTCATGCTTAGAATATGGCACACGGGTGGTTGGATGAAAGAAAAATTTGGTTCAGTTGAATCTATGCTCGGATGGTACATGGAAGTCCTTGACTTAGTTTCCTTTCACATATGTTAATAAGAACTATTTTCCTCTTGTATTTCATCAGTATTTATACTTGTTATTATGTGGTTTTGATGGTTGTTTTATCATTGTTAATATTATGGTTATATGTTGGTTATAAGTATGGTTTCGTGACAGATTCTAGTTATGGATTTGATGGGTAAATAAATGATTATTGAATGCATCACCTAATAGATATTATTTCATCTATTTTGAGAGGGCATCAGACCTTGATTATTTTTAGTTAAGTATGAGACCCCTATGTTCAGATATGCATTTATGACTCGTAGATTACATGTTCACAATGTGTTTGACGAAATGATTGTCATGGTTAGGTCTAGTTAGGTCAAGTATTTGAGAAAATTTTGTATGAATGTATTTGTCTTGATGTCATCTATAATTCTATAAAGTCTCATTAAGTTTTGGTCAGTAGTTTGGAGACAAGCCCTAAAGAGGTGGCACTAATTTTGGGGTCACATGCTCAGAACTAAGAAATTGGGACTACATTCGCTACCTTGCAAGATTATGCATGAAACTAGGGGCCTATAGTTGCATGGATGCAGTGTTATGCTTACGGTTGGCATTCTAGGTCAGTGAAATGACTATCCAAGTCAGGATTTGGGTAGATGGAGTGCTTGTTTAGCTCCTAGGGGTCATGTAGCTCCTGAGGAAGGTTAGTAAAGTTTCAATTTGTAAACTTCACTTCCTTAGGATGAGCTACGAGGTCGGTTCATGTCATAATAGCCATCGGCCCATGTTTACCCTGGAAGACCGGTGAAAGTGGCTAGATATGGGAGGGGTGGTTATAATTGGCTTAGATCCCACAAGGTGAAGAGGCCACCAGAGGCTCCATGTGAATCAATTGATTCAATGTTGTTTTTATTCCAAATTTTATGTTTCTTTATCAAGAGATCATTTTCACTTAGTTTTGTCTCTGGGAAGAGGGAAACTGAGTGTCGTTCCTTATAGATCAAGGACTTTACTTTTGTTATCCTTTGTTATGATCCAAGACCCCTGAAGTTCCAGAAGATAACATTCATGATTTACTTTTAGAAGAGTATGTCCCCTTGTCAAGGCGTACTATAGATCCTTTTTTTGCTCCTTTGTTTCCTAGGTCAGTCAATTTTTGAGGGATTGTATGTTGAAACCCTAACTCCTTACCTTTTTCAGTATGTTCTCTTCTAATTTTTTAGTTTGATTTCCTTCCTGATCTACGGATTTTCCCTACATACTCTTTTTATTTTTCTTTCTCATTTTTTTTCCATTGAACTTGCATTGATCATTGGTCTTGTTTCTTCCTTGGATGACAAGAATTCATCTTCTTCCTCTTCTGATTCTTCGTCTAAGTCATTGCTTGGAGATTCTAGATTCTGAGGGTTCTAGGATTGGAGTGTCTCTTGATCGTGGGAGGGAATCGAACCCACTTTTGGAGGGGCATCAAGGATATGTTAAGAATCTCCAACAGTAGCCACATCTAGGAGGACTGCAAAGCAAAAAACACTACCACCGATGCCATTTACTTGGGAAGAGCCACCTGGTGAAATACCTGGAGAAATTGTGCTATAACCTCCCATAGTGATGGGCTTCTCTGTGGATTGAGATGTTGGTTGAGGTAGCCTATTACCTACTTTACACATCTTATCTTACTTCCATTGCCTAGATGGCTCACCCTGTTGTTCTTGGGATGTTTGGGTTTTAGGGAAACTTTGGGCGAAGTGCCCATATTCACAGCACACTTTACATTTGAATGGTAATTGATCATAATCCACCTTCTGAAGATGAGACCATCTTTCCACGCTAATTTTAATAATAGATGGGAGACCTTTTTCCAAATCAACTTCAACACAAATGTGGGCACAATTGAATAGGTCATCCTATGGCTCATCACAGTCTATATATTTCCCTAGAGTGTTCCCAATCAACCTAAAGGTAGCATCATTCTAGTAGTGGAGTGGAAGATAAGGAATTTTAACCCATTTGGGATTGTTGTGGTGATATTGCAGTCTGGGTTAAAGTTAGGGGTCCATCGATCTAGAAACAGAACTTGTGCTCCCATAAACTACTGGCCACTTCTGAAGATCAAGTCACAATCTACTTTGTTTTCAAAATAAAATGTGAAAAAACCCTTACCACAAAAGGAGGAAACCACTTCCCCCTTGATTAAATGATTTTAGTTCTTTTCAATCCAAATTCGAACTAATTGAGGAGAGGACAAAAGGCCCTTAAACTGCCCTATAAGGCCCCAACTGCAAGCTAGAGGGCTCAAATTCTTACCTATGGAGCATTGATCTCAATCTTAGGGATATCATCAAGTTTCTTCATGAAACGAAAGGGTTCTTACTTCTTAAATTTGGGACCCGCAAAAACCAAGGAGTTAAAATCCTTGATCTCCTTGGTGAGGGAAGAATTAGAGGTCGATGCATCCATGGTTGGTTGTCTGGATAGGGATGCAGACGAGGGGGGGGAGGTCAAAAGTAGAGGAAAAATAAAAGGGAGAATGGGAATGGAGAGTGAAAAGAGAGGAATGCAGTGAATCAAAGGCTCACAACGACTGACAAGGATTAAGCCCACAAGCCCAAGCAATGAATCGAGAGCAAGAGTGTTATATTTTTAATGTAAAAATTTGAAAGAAAGTTCGCACATTGAAAATTTTGATCTCCCTTGATGCTCAATAAATATGTAGTTAAAACACACACACACATATATATATATCACATATAATCAATGGAAAGAATAATGAAAATCAAAGGAACCATTCCAAAGGTGAGTGCGTTCAAGGGCCAAAGATGAAAAATATTTGTGCGGGTATTATATCACATTTATTACTAATAATGAGTTCAAGAACAATTTTTCTAAGTTGGGAAAAGTTGTAAAACATCAGATTATGCAAGATTGAAGCATTGGACACTCCAAGGGATTTTGATTTATCACCTTTTGACAATGAGCTAGTTGTACAAGAAATCATATCCAAAGGCAAAATGATTAAGCTAGGTAGAAATAAAGTAGTCTCCCTATGTGTCTGGTGGATTTTGGGGATTCAGGGATGGTTAAAGTGAATTTAGAGGGATAGGTTATGTCAATAACCCATAAATGTCAACAAGAGGTTATAGTTGTAGGCCCAAAGGGTATGCTGAGTATGGACGTTTTGAATATGGTAGAGGTTATAAAGGTCATGGGATTGGTAGTTTAGGAGTCCATCTTGTGTCTTATGGCGAAGGGTTTGGTGTTTAAGGTGGTGGGACGACTGGTGGCTATGGAGCTATAGGTTATGCTTATAGTGCCAATAATTATGGTGGTATTTTTAACTCAGCACGTGTTGTTGGAGGTGCTAATGATAGGGGTGGTTCTTATGAGAGTGGGAGGGAAGCCTTTGGAAGTAGAACCAATGGTTAATATCACCCATGTGCTAGGTAGAACAACTGACACTAGAGTCTATCCTAGTAATGGCTATTAAGGGCAGATAAAAAAGTGAGTGTTAGAGCTCTAAGCAATTCCAGGTATTTAATTTGTAGCCTTTTAGTTTTTTATTTTCCAAAGAAAATAAATAAACAAATAAAACAAAACAAAACAAAAAAATAATTTTATTAATAAAATTAGTTACGTATTCATGTTTTGTCACTATTCACTCCACAATCCACATTGTTTCCAGTTACAAAAAATAGTATCATCTTGATGTACCCTCATATCTCTAATATAGGTTATAGTCTATCTTCATTACATTCATTTTTAACATAAATATATCATGTTATCTATTAATGACATGTAAAACCTGTTGTACGAACCAGCGAATAATAAAACATGTATCATAAGTGATCTTGATGGAAAACGCTATGTTTTTAAAAGATATTGATACTCCTCAATTTTTTCAGAGTGTTGTAGTCAAAAGCAGAGATTTTGATCTCGCCTAGTGTTGTCGAAACTCCTTTCTTTGATGGAAGGGTCGCAACCTGGCTCTATTCTCTTCAAATGTGAGGAAATGAAATATTTTGGAAGATCTTCTTCAGAGTTTTAATACAATGCATCAAATTTGCAAGAGAATGTGGATAAAATTGTGAAATCCACAGTACCCAGTCAATGATTCCTTTAGAATCAGAAAACAGAGTAAGATTTTCAATACTTAACCATTTGGCACAAATAAGAACTCCCCATAAAGCAATAATTTTGGCACAACCCCATGGTATCGGCATCACCGACCCACCATAAATGATAATAACTACTAGGCCATAATATGATGTAAGTGACACATCCCCGCATCCTCTATGTGGAAGCCCCATCAAAAAAACTAATCGGGAATTTATGCCACACCTCCTTATACTGTATTGATCTCTTAACTTGTAGCTTCTTTCTAGGGCCTATCTCTTAAAAATATGAAACAATCTTTACAATTGTTACTCTCACATCTTCCACAATCTATTCAAATATCTTGGAATTGTGTCATCTTTATATGCCCCAGAAAATATAAAATGTCAAAGTACAATATTCCTTGTAAGTTCTGAAGTAGTGTGAGAGACATTCCTCAATCGGGCTCTTAACCCAAACCACATCAATATTGATTAATTGAATGACCCCACCCCACACCAAGGTCATAAGGGACAAGTGAGGTATAGATGACCCACGTCCTCATAGTCGTTCAAGAAAACTATACTATTCCAAGTGCCAAAAAGCCTCCTTTAAGGAGGTCCTCCCAAGTGAGAATTTTTTTATGAATGACCAGCCAACAAGACCATTTATTTTTTGTGAAATATCCCACTTCCATGATTAATGAAACCATAACTTATTGTCCAGTGAGCTATAAACTAGAGAAACCATGTTGTATACCTCTTTCACCAAAATATGACCCTTAATAATGTGTCCATTTAATGTCCCATGCTTCGATAGAGAAATGTCAGCTAGACTTAATTGTAAAATATAGTTTTCCCATTGTGCAACTAAGGGTATTGAAATTATGATCTTACCATCATTGAGCCATGAGTGAAAAATAGGAAATGTATTATAGGAAACATATATATGATTAGGAAAGACAATACCGCAATCATGTATATGTTGAAGGAGAGGGGTCGATAGAGAATGATTACCAACAAAGCCTTTTATTTTATCAAGACCAATCTCAATCTTTGCACCTGAACCTACCTCCCATCTCAGGCATCCAAGTAACCACAGCTTGATCTTCATCACTCTCTGCCAAATATATGATGCACACTTTTTTCCTTGTGCTCCTTTTTTCATCTATAATTCCATTTTTTTTGTTTTTAAATATTTCTCATTGATGATTTGTTACCATAAACCATTGTCATTCAATGCTCCTAAAAATACTTACTCAGTAATTCCCTGCTAAAACCGTCAATGTTTATAATGCCCCAAACGTCTGCCTCCACTTTGCGTGTGATCACACATAGGTGTACAAGGTGAATCTTCCTAAGCTGACTAGGCTCATCTCAAAGAAACTTGGTAATGATAGCATCTATTTTATGAAAGAATGAAACACTTTCACATTAAAAAAAAAAACAAACAAACAAACACAGTCCACTTCAAAGAAAATTTAAATTTATGTTTCTGAATTAGAATTAGAGGTGCTCAATAGCCTAGATGATCATGAATAAATGTTGTGATGTAACATTGGGTGACAACAAAAAAATAAATATGCATGTACATATCTATGTCACCAAATAAATAAATAAATATGTACATAATATATTTAAAAAACAATTAAAAGTAATTTGTTGATAGTATGATAAATGTTTTGAATAATTCAAAAGAATTTATTTTTTCTTAACAAGAATTATATTAAGCAAAGTCTTTCGATAGAAATCGCATAAGAGAAATTTTTGGCTGACACATTTTGAAACAACAAGTGTGGTTCATCATCAAGACTAAATATTTTTCGTTATATCAATCAAAATAATATATATAACTTTTCTACTTTGATTTTAACATTATTTATGTTTTTTTACATTAATTCAAATATAAAATTAAATAAATCACTACCATCAAAATTTATGGATACATCAAAAATTAATACATCCCATTTTAAAATGAATCTAACGGTATTAAATAAAAATTTTATTTACTATAGCATCGACGGTTGTGAATGATTAAATATGTTTTGGAATTAATCATTCCATTTTAGAATCAACTGATTCCTCAAAAAAATTACTCTATTATACGGCTCAATTATAAGGAATCATCTCGGGTTGTTTTTGGTAGTCTTCGTATCATCTGCCCTCTCTGCGAGATCTCAATCGAAAGGGAGTTTTCCTCTTTTATTTTGTCGTGTGGTTTCTTATTTGGTTGTTATGGATTATTCTAACGACCAAAAAACACAGGGTGTTCCTTATAATAAGGATGACAACACAGAACAAGAGCAAAATGTTGTAGAAGGGTAGAAGGAATAGCAGAAAAGTGATACCTCTAGAGAGGCTTCGAGTCCTCGAAAAATATTGATCGACAGTATTTCGAATAGTACCACCATAGATGCTTTTACTAAGCATTTCAGTAAGTATGGGGAACTAATAGATTTTGTTATCATGAAGAACTATGTCACTAGGAAACCACCGGGATTCGGGTTTGTGAATTATGTTGACCCCTCTATGGTGGAAAAGATTACAGAGGATAACCACATCCTCGACAGAAAAATGGTGGAAATCAAAAGAAACATTCCAAGGGAAATAAATCCAAGGGCCTATAGACAAGAAATATTTTTGTGGGTGGTATACCCAAAGCTATCATTGATGATGAGGTCAAGGACTACTTTGCAAAATTTGGAAAAGTTGTAGAACATGAGATTATGCATGATCGAAGCACTGAGTACTCCAGGGGTTTTGGTTTTATCACTTTTCATAGTGAGCAGGTGGAGATCAAGAAAGTTGAACCCAATAAATCCTTGTTTGATGTTGCTTCTATTTATGGGATAAATAGTTAGCCACCCTGCATGCCTGGTGGAGTTGGGGGTTTCAGGCATAGTTATAGTGGGTTTGGAGGGCTAGGTTATGGGAGAGACCAGTATATGTCAGTAGGAGGTTATGGTGGTAGGCCTGGAGGGTATGTTGAGTATGGAGAATCTGAATATTTTTTGGTGTACATGCATGTAGTTAGACTTAATTAGCTTCAGTTAAACTCTAGTTCTTGCATGTGATGTGCACTTAGTTAGCATTAGTTAAATCTAGTGCTTACATGTGGTGTGCACTTGGCTTTAGTTAGTTAACTCTAGTGCTTGAATGTGGTGCATGTGTACATTAACATAACATAAAATACACTTATATTTAGTTAGATTTAATTAGCCTTAGTTATTGCATTTAAAGCTAAGCTTAACTTAGTTTCTTTATGTATTTATTATCAAATCAATATTGGGTAATTGAATTCATTCTCTATTCCAAATTTATTTTTCAATATTTTACAATTTTGTGCCATTATTCTTCAGCTGGATCTGTATTTGTACTTTAATAATTTTACATGGTATCAGAGCTACATGGATCTGGAGAAGGTGCATGAACAATCTTTATAGGTTTGAAGCTCAAAGAATTGAAAATTGTTCGGAGATTTGATTTGTGGATCAGAATATTGGAGATATATTGCAGTTGTTGCTATAGATGCAAGGTGAAAGAATGAAGTTTACATCTTCATCTATAATTCTTACTTCATATAACTACTTCTAATGGAAGCTAGAGACTTTGCTTCACCTCTGAGACAAAGGCTTGTATCAGATAGTTTTGGATACAAAAGTTGAAACAAATTCTGCCATTGAAAAATCCAAATACTTCAACAGGATGGATGAGGCTTTTGGTCTTCTAATATTTTCCATATCTCCAACATTGTATTTCCATGTGGAGACATACAACACTCCAAATGAGGTCTTGGCAAACTTGGAGAATTTATTTGGAAAGCAGGATGAGATGTAGGCTCATATTCTCGAAAATGAGCTAAATTCCTTAGATCCAAATAGCTTTGAGAACATTCAATATCTCTTTACGAAATTCAAATCATTGCTTCTTCAATTACAAGATTGCAAGATTGATAAATCCAAACAGGAAGGGCAATTAATCCTTTCAATTTTGTCTAAATTAGGTCTTGAATTTGTTTTTTTTTTTCTACATTTCATACAGTTAGACTTTAAATTCGAGATAAATGGAAAATTCCCAAACTATATGCATTTATTGAGTCTCTCATTCATGAGAGGGATAAGATCATCAAGATGGGTTCATTAAAGTATTCAAATGTGCATTAACTTTCCATGCATGAGAAAGGAAATTCCAAATCAAAACCAAATCAGCAATCCAAAGGTAAAGGAAAAGCAAGAGATCCAGATCCAAGAAAGGGAGGAAATCCAAAACCTCCAGATTACTATTCCAACTCCAAGGGTAAGAAGGGAAAGAAAGGAAACTCAAAGTGTCCTTATTGTAACATAGGTTATCATCTTAAATCCTCTTTCATGCAAAATAATATTGATCTGATGGTAAAGACTCTTTAGCAAAATAATCTTGGTCATCACATTCTAGAAAGTGCCAAGAAGAAGACAAAGGAAAAACCATCATAAACAAGGGGTAATGGTCATGCTTTGATTGTCCTTCATTCTACACCGCAAGAATGGATTATCGATTCAGGAGATTCGCATCATATGGCTTCTTCAAAGGAATATTTTTCTTCTCTACATGCATACTCAGGACCTCCTATTCTCATGGGGGGAAATTCTACAGTTGAAGCAATTGTACAAGGAAGAGTGCAACTTGAAAATGGAATTTTGAGAATGTCTTGCATATTCCAAGGCTTTCTGTAGATCTTCTTTCAGTGTATCATATGACACACACAGGCAACAGGAAAGTGGAATTTACCTTAGATTCCATGAGAATTTATGATATGATAACCAACTTGAAGATTGCATCTGGAAAGGTAAATGATCAATCTCATATGTATACATTTTTTTATTAAGTTCCTCAGTCATATTATATTTTGCAACTTACGCATCCAAATGAAGAAAGTAGGATTTAGCACAAGATATTTGGGCACTTGAATTTAAGATACATGCACAACTTAGAAAGCAAGGGATGGTTAAGGATTACTGACCATTTAATTTTCAAATGGTGTTTGTAATGGATGTGCCCTTGGAAAGCATCCACAACACAAGTTTGAGAAGGGGCATGCAAGGAGAGCCTCTTCACCTTTGAAGCTTGTACATAGTGATCACATGGGTCCATTTCCAGTACTTTCAATGAGAAAAGAAAGATATGTGTTGTCGTTTATAGATTATTACATGAGATTCACTTAGGTTTATTTCCAGAAAATCAAGTCTAAAGTTTTTCAGCGTCTAAATATTTTCAAATAAAATGCGAAAAATCAGTCTAGAAAATGCAGCAAGATCCTCCCCACAGATAATGGGAAGGAAAATGTCAACAAATACAACCAAAATATTTGTATTGAAGCAGGCATACAGTTTCAACATAAAATTCTTTACACTCCACAGCAAAACCAGGTGGACAAGAGAAAGAATAGATATTTGAAAGAGATGGTCAATTGCATGTTGTATGCAAGATCGCTTCCATCAAAATTGTGGGATAAAGCTATCAATTGTGCCTCATACATCTAGAATAGATCTCCTCATAAATATGTTACTAGAAAAACACCTTTTGAGGCTTGGAATGGCATGCAACCTGAAGTTAGTCATTTCTGCATTTTATGGATCTCAAGCATGGGCCCTCATTCCCAGAGAGAAGAGAAAGGCATTGGAGCCTTAGAGCAAGGCATGCATGTTTGTTCGATATTCTAATGAATTCAAAGGGTATAGGTTGCCTAATATCAACACTAAAAATCTCTTTATCGAAAGGATTGTAAATTTTGAAGAAGATGCTTTGCATGCACCACCAGATGAACTTGTTATAAAGTTTCCCTCACCACTAATTGATGAGTATCCAAATGATACTTCAAATTAGAATTATGATCTAGATGAGTCTTTTCCTACGACACTTGTTGGACCACTAGTTGTTAAACATCAAAATGATACTTCCTCATGCAGTTCAGAAGATTCTCAACCACCTTCAACACAAAAATGGTGCATCATGAGTGATCTCTTAGATGATCTTGCCACTATACCTTAGTTTGAGGAAGCTCCACAAGAAATCTTAGATATGGATCCATGCATGACCATGCATGCTTATATTATGCATGCATCTGATCCATAGACTTATGCAGAAGAAACTGGGAATCCTTAATGGGAATTCATTATGGATGAGGAATACAACTCTCTCATTAAGAACCAAACTATGGATCCAGTTCCGCTACCTTCCAATCATAAACTTTCCAGGTGAAAGTGGGTTTACCGGACCAAGAAAGCAGGAGATGCCCAAGTTAGTCTATATATGGCATGGTTGGTGGCAAAAGGTTTTTCAACAGGTACACGATGTTGACTATGATGAGACTTTTGCTCCAGTGGAAAAAATGGATTTCGTTTGTCTATCTCTCTCCATTACAGCAGCAAGAGGGTGGGAGGTACATCATATGGAAGTGAAGAATTCCTTTCATCACGATGATCTCGAGGAGGAAATCTACATGGAGCAGTCACAGGGATACATGCAAAATTCATCTTTGGTATGCAAACTAAAGAAATATATCTATGGCCTCAAGTAGGCACCTAGAGTGTGGTATGTAAATATGGATTCTTATTTGTTATCTCACAATTTTATACACTGCAAATCTAATTCCAATGTTTATTTATTGAAGAAAATTAACTCTTTGTTGATCATAGTACTCTATGTATATGATCTTTTGATAAGAGGTAGTTCAAATTTTGTCATTACTGAGATTAAAACTACATTGCATAAGTGGTTTTCTATGACATACATGGGCTTGCTAAACTCTTTCCTTGGACTAGAGATCAATCAGAATGGTTCTGGGATTACCATTTCTCAATCAAAGTATGCTAGAGATATTTTGGCACAATTTCCCATGCGTGATTGCAAGCCAGCAGCCACACCTTTCTTATCAGGGATAAAGATTGAGAATCGAAAATACGCACCATTGGTTGATTACACAATGTATCATCAGCTTGTTGGGAGTCTTTTTTATCTCACTCACTCTTGTCCTTATCTCTCATATGTCATAGCAGTAGTTTCTAGATACATGCAGGAGCCACATGAGTTACACTAAAAAGTTGCAAAGGGAATCCTTCTATATATCCAGGGCACAATCAACTATGGGATTCACTATGTAGCCAAATTTTCTTTGGATATCATTGGGTTCACAGATTCATATTGGGTTGGTGACAACCTTGATGGCAAGTCCACCTCTAGTTATGTATTTAGTTTGGAATTTGGCCCAATTTGTTGGTCAAGCAAGAAGCAGGTTGTCGTTTCTTTATCATCAGCAGAGGATGAGTATAGAAGAGCATTCAATGCCACTATTCAGGTCATTTGCCTACAACATTTCCTTTCTGAGCCTGGTATCAGTGGCCATCGTTTGACTGTCATATGGTCTAATAATCAGAGTACGCTAAAGTTTTATAGAGATCTAGTGCAGAGACAATGGACCAAACATATCGAAATCCACATGCACTTCATTACAGAACTTATTCGTGATGGGATCATCGATCTGCAGTACTATCCCAATTTTGAGTAGACTTTTGACATCTTCACCAAGAAATTCATTTAACATAAGTTTCAATTTCTGTGAGATTGTCTCAGGGTGATGAACACAACTTCCTAGCAATTGTCTTTTCTCTACTTTTTGCATTATATTTTGAAGGGGGGGTTCTTCCCACTAGGTTTTCCCTCTTTCCTCTTTTCACGCATTATACATGGGTACCTAAAATGGCCTTGTTGTCAAGACTCATTCATTTTGGATCACACTCACATAAGTTATGCTTAAGGGGGGTGTTGGTGTACGTGCACCTAGTTAGACTTAGTTAGCTTCAGTTAAACTCTAGTTATTGCATCTGATGTGCACTTAGTTAGCACTAGTGAAATCTAGTGCTTACATGTAGTGTGCACTTGTCTTTAGTTAGTTAACTCTAGTGCTTGCATGTGGCTCATGTGCACATTAATAGAACATAAAGCACACTTAGCTTTAGTTAGCTTTAATTAGCCTTACTTATTGCATGTATAGCTAAGCTTAACGTAATTTCTTTATGTATTGATTCTTAAATCAATATGGGTAATTGAATTCACTCTATTCCAATTTTATTTTTCAATATTTTGCAAGTTTGTGTCATTATTATTCAGCTAGATCCGTATTTGTGCTCTAATAATTTTACAATATGGTAGGCATTATGGAAGTTATCGGGTTTTCAATTTAGAAGGCTCTGAAGAAGCTCATTCCCGTGGCTATGGAGTTCGTCCTACATCTT
The DNA here is from genome assembly GCA_031772625.1 of Pinus tabuliformis. Lineage (NCBI taxonomy): Eukaryota > Viridiplantae > Streptophyta > Pinopsida > Pinales > Pinaceae > Pinus > Pinus tabuliformis. The sequence continues at coordinate 825,436,320 of CM062815.1, forward strand.
ATGGTGAAGGGTTTGGTGTGTATGGAAATGGGATGATTTTTGGTTATGGAGCTACAAGTTATGGTTACAGTTTCAATGTTGATAGTTATAGTACTCATCACATGTTGGTGACCCTTATGGAAGGGGTGGTGCTTATGGGAGTGGGAGGGGAGGTTATGGAAGTAGAACCAATGGTCGATATTGCCTAAATGCTAGGTCCAATTGACACTGGAGTTTCTAGAACTCTAACAATTCCAGATTTTTAGTTTGTAGCCTTTCTAGTTTATAGAGAAGTAAATGTACTATTTTCATCTGAAACCATGAATTGCAATTTTATTTGCTTGCGTGTATTGGAAGGCTCGTTTCTGTAGTGTTCAAATATTTAAGTATTTCTCTATTTCCATAATTTACTTTTAGATAGTCCTTAGATATTATTACCAATGTGACAGTTAGAATGTCCTTTGCCATTATTTAGTTAATTGTTACTAAATTCCTTGTGAACTAGAGAGCGGTTGGCATCATGAATGTTATTCTCTTTATTTGGTTTTAAATATTATTGGGGACATTTTGGGCCCATAATGATAAGGTTATGGGGGTAGGCACCCCCACTCTAGTGGAGTCTATACTCTTGCTAAGTCATAAATTTGTGGTATATTTGGCTTATAGGTTATTGGATATACTATTTTCAATTGTTTCTATAATTTTTTCCTGTAAGAGAGTCTAAGATGAGTAAAAGTTTTGTATGTTTGTTAGCTCTTTTAAAAAGTGTGTTATTTTATCTTAAAATAATTGAAACCTAGTTAAGATAGGTAAAAGTATATATGCATGTTTATTTTGAAATAGGATTTTTAAAATTTAATTTAATATTAAGTGATGGTAAGGATTTAACCTCCATGCAATACTATAGAATATTTGTATTATTGTACAAGTATTTATCTTATTTTTTATGTGTTTGATTAAATTGATTAATTAAAAAGATGTGATATGAACGAGTGTAATATGAAGTGAGTTATGGTTTTTTTGGGCATGTAGTATAGATAAGGAATAGTATGGCCCATCACATTGTAAAAAATCCTATTTACATATTAAAAATATCCATGGTAAAATGGGAGTAAATTTTTCCTTGATCTTGTCTAGGGTTCTCATCTGAATCAAATAATATTTTTGCAGCCACTACCACATCCTAGATGGCACCCCCAAAGGGGGCTGGAGGAGGCCCCTCATTCAAAATTATCATATTAGGATGATCATCGCATCCATCATGGTGAATCAAAGTTCAGCAACATTTTGCAAATCAATATGGCCCCTTTGCACAGGAAATCCCAAGCCAACAGCAAGGGAATGGCTCTTCTCAGGAGCACACTGCAAAATTTCAACCAGCCACTAGCGCATGTCGTCCTCAAGCCCAAGATCCCCAGCTTCTGGAGATTCTGGCAGAGAGACTGGGATCAACCTTTGAATAGATGAAGAAACACACATTAATTTGTAAATTTATTGGCCCTTGGCCCTCTTAAGAAACTTTACTCAACTAGATTAGAAAGAACTAGATCATCAAAGGTGAAGTTGAACTCAAGTTGGGGGGGCACGAGGCTTCTTCACAAAGATATTCAATAATATTAAAGACAAATACAAGATCCTGCAAGGAGGGCCTTACTTCATGAACTCTGTTGGCCTTTTCCTTAAACCATGGGTTCCCCGATTCGACCATGAGAAAGAGGATTTCTCCTATCTTCCAATATGGATTAGGTTGTACTCTTAACCATAAGAGTAATGGGACCTGAAGATATTAGCTCATATCGGTGATAAACTTGGCAAATTTGTGATGCTCTTAGATATTACAAGAGTTTGGCACTATATGTCCTACACCAGGCTATGTGTTTACATGGATCTCACCAAACCACTCCCAACTCACATTCATCTTAGTTGTGGGGATGTTATTTGGGAGCAATAAATAGACTATGAGAAAATATTATTCAGGCGTCGTCACTGCTATGCCTCCTGCGATTTATTCAAGGATTTCCCCAAGAAGCCCCCTCCTGTGAATGCAAATCGTACCAATGTAGCCACACAACCTAGAGAAGAAGGTTTTAAGATAGTTTCAAGTCACAAGCGAGCTACCAAAGGAAAAAAAAAGGAGCATCCTCTAATCCTACCAGAACTTAGGAAGGAAATAAATTCCCCTTCTTCAAATGGACCCAAAAGGGGAACCAACCATAGATCAACCCCAAGGAGGTTCAGTGGATCCTGCAATAAAATCAGCGAAAGAAGCTTTAGCTTCGTTAAATCCCCCTGAGGAAGTCAATGAACACTCTCAAGAACTACCCTCCCCTATGGAGGAGTAATATATATAGGATCCGGAGCTAAAAGAGATGGACCTTCAATAAATTACAAAGGACTGAAAACACAAAGATCTTGTGTCAATCCCAGAGGACCAGATCCAACTAGTGGCCAGAGCTTACATGCAACAACAAGATGTGCTTCTCTAAAAATCCAATACTTTGGGTTCTATTCCTTACCCCTCTTCCTCTTTTTCCATGCAAGGAATAAATGCAATGTCACTCAATAATTTCCCTTATCCCTAAAGGAGCCTAAGAAAAAGGGTAGGAAAACCAATAGTTAACTCTTGCATGACCTAGGTGAATTCCTAGTTAATTCGGGATGAGTTGCCCCTATGAAAACCCTCATCCATCCCTTACCATCGTCCCAATAATTAAGCTCATTTCATGCAATGTGAGAGGATTAAATAGCAAATCCAAATGCTAAATCCTCAAAAATCAAATTACCATGTGTTATCTCAGTCTAGCTTTGGAGTATAAGGCTCAACAATTTTAAATTCTTATTCAAAAAATTCAAGCGTGCTGAAAATTTAATTGTCAATGCTAATTCAAAAATGTCAAATAAAGGCACTGATGGTTGGATTGTCAAAAAATTTAGGTGTGCTGACAAATAATTTGTTAGCGCTAGTTCAAATATTTTAAACAAAATCACTGACAGATTAGATGGAAGCACTCGTCATCACTATTATAGCTTGAGATTAGAGATTAAAGCTTCAGGAACTTGAAATAGTTGTTTAAAAATTTTCTTTAAAAAGTTTTGAAAACACTCATAATTAATTTGTCAGTGTTGGTTTAAAAACAAAATAAGAGAGTCGCTGACAAATCAAATGACAACAATATGGTCCATATGCTAAAACTAAGGCGTTGCCAAATTAATGATCAGCGCAACCTTTCATCCAGTGACAAATGACATTGTCAAATCAGTAGGTATCGTAGCATATTATCATTCGATAGGTGGCGCTGACAAATCAAATGGCAGCACTCTGCTTTACTCTGTTTTTTCCTATAAAAGTCAGTAAGTTTTGGCACATATTATGAACATATGGAAATGAATTTTTGAAAACCAAAAGAGGTTTTTTGAAGAAAAAAGTTCATTTAGAAAAACCTCTCTCATTTTTCTAACACCTGTCATGGTTTGATATACTTGAATGTATCTTTGAGGCCTATTTTTCCATATTTTTCAAAATTTTGTTTCCTATAAAAATGCCAAGTCAACAACTGAAGGCCACCTCATCAAATTCGACTTGGGGATTAGATATTATCTCCTCCTTGATTTTTTTGATTTAGTAAGCTATAGATAGATGAATAGGTTTGAAATCCATTATTTTTGGATCTTGAATAGTTTGTAAGTAGTCTATAAAGACTATCATTTTTGTAATGTAAAGGGTTTGAATTTTGGAGAAGAAAGCCTTGTGTATTGTGTACTTTCCTCAAGAAATTAATGAAAGGTATTTGAAATAGAGGCATTAAGATATTTTCCAAAGATTCATGTGTCCATTATTGCAGTCTATTTTCTAGTTTTTTATACTTCTTTCAATTTGTCATTGATGTGTTTTTCTTCTATATCGAAATTGAATGTCATTGATGTGGAATTCTTTGGACATGCTCTATATCTATGATATCTTGATGCTTATATGGGCAACCTTATAAGTTAATGCAGAATTCATATATATGATGCTCTGTTTGAGACTTTGAATGTTTCCTTTTCATCTTTCATACCTGCAAATTGTAAGTCTACCAATAGTTGACTACCTTGCCTCTAAGATTGGTTGCCTCTAAACTATTTTGAAAAACCAAGTTTGATTTCACTATGACTCCATTTCCCAATGGTTTCTTCCCATACTCCAACCAAGTTTAGCAACTTCCATATTAATATGGCCATAGGGCATATCACAAACCTTATACCATTGTGACCTAGGGTAGTTAAGTTTGAAGAGAGATCCCTCTCTAGGTTGAAGGACCAGCTTTCAACCTCAAAGCGGTTTGAAGGTTAGCTCAGTAAGTTTCCTTTCATAGCAGAGGAAAACTTCTGAGTGATAACATCTTAGTGCAATTTTCAAGGAACGAAGGTTAAATCATCCCTCAGAAAGAATGACAAAGATCCATATCTAATCATTGATGGTGAACAAGGATCAGACACAAAGAATTTGTGTATCGTTCACTTGGCAACTCCATTTTGCAGAATTAAAAAATTTGAAGTATTAATGGCAAGTACATTGTCCAAAGAATCAGAAACTTGAGAGTTTCTTGGAAACTCCATTGGGTCAAGATTGATTCTCAAACTATAAGATATTCTCCTATGAATCATGCTCATGTTCCTAGCTTTCCAAATTGTCTTCCTCACATAGATTGGCAAACATATATGCCAAGATTCAAAGATGAGCAAGGAGATGATGTTGCTCTACATTTGATCAAGTTTCACATGTATACACGTAAGTTGGGGGTTAAATTTCGTGAAGATTGTCTCATGAAAATGTTCATGGCCACTTTGGAAGGAAAGGTGAGATCATGGCATGAAAAGTTACCATCTACTAGTTTATACACTTTACAAGATTTTCATACGATATTCTATGAAAATTATAGAGAACATTACACATAGTTTTCACTGTTTGGAAATTGTTGTGAATGTCTTGAAATTTTATTCAACAAATTGAAAATGAATTTGTTGATGAAGAGTTAACATATGAAGAAATCAAAGAAATATTGTATGAGAAAAAAAAATCAATAGCAAAAGGATATATTAGATGATAATAGTCATGATGTAGAGGAACATTTTCAGCAGATAATAGTTTCTCCCTTGATTATAGATGAGAAAAATATGATTTTAATGTTCACATTCGTACTCTTTCTTCTGAGATTGACGTAGAGATCCAAGAGTCTTTAGAAATTTCAACAGATCAAGAGAAAGATATGGATAGTTAATCAATATGTTCTACAGTTCATTTACCTTTCGATGAAGCCATTGAACAAGAAAAGGTTGTCCTTAAATCTTTTGAAAATCAAGATGTTTTTTATGTTGAATCATATTAAGCACCTTTAAACATTCCTGTGGAACATGATGTGGTTGTTCCTACTGAAGCTCTCCAAGAATATTCAAAGTCTTTCCATATGAAGGAGGATTTTGTCAAACAAATTGTTTCCATTTATTTTGAAAATAATCTTGAGCTTAACGAAATGAAACAAGGAGCAACATCTAAAGATCAAGGATGTACTATTCATTTTGCTAGCCAACAAGAGGTATTTATTCATGCTCTTAAGGATCCTTTTGTAAGTCTGTTGATATCAATAGAGAAGGTGGATGTTGTCATGTTTATAAGCTAGGGGCATCAGATTTAGCTAAATTTTGAGTCATCAATTTTTATGTTTTTCTTTATATTATTTGATCCAAAAAAAAGTTTCACCAGCTTAGAGTAGGAAGTAGTTTGTGAATAAACTCATAGGAATGAGCATATTTCAGCATTTTATTTTTCAGTTTTCAGCTGTAGTATTTTCAACAGTTGGTATTAGTTTGGGTTTGAGTTTTAGCTTATTTTCAATTTCAGATTTCATTTTGCAACAGTGTATAGTTTCATTTTTAGTTTGGGTTGCAGGTTTCAGATTTGGAAAATGAATTGGTTTCAAGTTAGGAGCAGCTCAATGGACTACGCACCTCATCTACGGGGGTGCCTCTCAAGGTGACAACATTCCCGTTGGAGCCGGTTCTTATCGCGGTTTAGTTTCCGGGGTGATGGCTTAGAACAACTATTAAAAACTTTCCACAAAAGATTCAGGTGCATTGAATGATAATTTTCCAGTGCTAGTTCAAAAAAAATGAAATCGCTAACAGAATAAATGGCAGTGAAGTGTTCATTTGCCAAAATGAAGGCGCTACCAAAATAATTGTCAACACAACCCAATCAGTGATTAACACATGGTTGTTATCTCTAAAAAAGCTTCGAAGGTAATTGGGCTGGGTCAGATGATATATTTTTCTAAAAAACTCAGGTGCACTAAAAGTTAGTTTTTCAGCGCTAGTTTAACGAGTTCAAAGGAAAGCGCTGACAAATTAACTGTCAGCATGACACTATGGTTTTTCCATTTTTAGTCATTATCTTAAAGCGGTGTTTCCGAACAACTTGAAATGAAATTTTGAAAAATAAAAGATATTTTATTGGGAATGGAACCATTTAAAAAAACCTCTCTTTGGGTTTTACATAGGTGTTATGGTTTGGAAGAGGCAAAGGAATCTTTGCAGGCTATTTTTCCAAATGTACATATTAAATAATTTAATGTTTTATTCATCAAATTTGGATGCCATTTTAGAGAAGTTGAAAATGAATTTTTAAAATATGAAAGAGGATTTTTTTAATAACAAGGTCATTTACAAAAATCTCTCTCATTTTTTAAACAACTATTACAGTTTGGAATATACAAAGGCATATTTGTACCATATTTTTCAGGATTTCACCATAAAAAATCTCATAGATAATTGTTGATGAGATGCCTCATTAATTTGACTTGGCGATCAGATCTTACCATCTCCTTAGTTGTTTCAAACAAAAAAATAAATGGATGAAGAGGTTTTTTAGATCCATTGCTTTTGGATCTTGATTTTTTCAAATTTTGCAATTAAACTTTCCAGAGATTGTGGATCTCAAAACTGATGTAATTTTTGTATAAATAGTAGAGAGAAGGGTTCGTATTTGGAGCAAGGACTCTTGGGCATTTTTGTATCAGACTTTATCAATGAAAGCTTCCAAGTAGAAAGACTTGGATTTATTTCTCATATATTCATGTTATAGTTTTCCTTTAGTTTGTTTCTTTGTGTGCATATTTCTAGTGAAATTCATGAACCCAAGGGACTCTTCATCTTTGTTGTCTTTAATAAACTATAAAATTCATCCATGATTGATGCTTGGTATTTTGATTTTTTTTATTAATACAGAATTCATCTTGTATTCTCTAAAGTTTCAGATTTCACTAGTCTTTCTAATGTTATAGTAGAATTCATCCACAACTTTGTTATGACTAATTTGTGTATCCATTTCCTCCACCATACTACAATTGATTATTGTCTACTGAGAAGTTTACTACACTACCTCTGAGATTGGATGCCTCTAAACTATTTTGAAAACCCAAGTTTGATTTCACTATGACTCCATTTCCCAATGGTTTCTTTCAATGCTCCAATCAAGTTTAGCAACTTCCATATTAATCTGGCAACAAAGCATATCATAGACCTTCTACCATTGTGACCTAGGGTAGTTGAGTTTGAAGAGAGATCTCTCTCCAGGTTTAAAGATCAGCTTTCAACATCAAAGGTTACCTCAATAAGTTTCTTTTCACAACAAAGGAAAACGTCTGAGTGATAACATCTTGGCGCTGTTATCGGGGAGTGAAGGTGAAATTTTCCCTAGGAGAATGACAAGATATAAATTTGATTGTTGATGGTGAACATTATTCAGACATAATCAAGTTGTGCATCATTCACTAGGTGACTCCATTGTCAAATTCCAGAAATCATAACATTCATGGTGACTCCACTATCCGAAGAATTCAGAGCTTGAACTGCAGATTCAGTTGCCTAGTCAATTGAGATGACTGGGTATGTTGAAGATCCTTTGTCTATTGAAGGTTTTAGAGAGTATTTTGATATGTTTGATGATGATAAAGTGGAAGATGCCTTCTCAAGAATTTTACCTATGTATTTAAGATTATGCAAATGTTCTAAGGAGAAGAGATATTTTTTTAAAGGGTTTGTTGAAAAATTTGAGAAGGATATTGAGGTCTTAGATGCTCAAATTCAATCCCACCATTTCTATTGTCAAAATCACTCTTTTGAAAAACTTTTTCCACCAAAACAAGAGAAGGAAGTGTTGCCTTTTGATGTCAATATTGAAGAATTTTTATTTTTTTTTAACACGAGTTTGAAATATCACAGTGGAAACCATATGTTGAAGAAGAGAGAACAAATGAACATTCCATATATGATAATCAAGTCACATAATATCTTGAGGATCAAAAAACAAAATATGTTTTCTATGATCCTGTAATTGTCTATATGGAAGGATTTTTCAGCTTAAATTTTCAGCTATGTCTTCACTGTGAGAACCAAAAGTATCATCAGTTTCCATTGCCCTTACATGTTCTAATTTTGATTTTTATAAAGCAAAGTGAAAAAGCCACAGTATTTGAGCAACTACTGAACTGGTTGCATTAGAATTTTTATATTATTTGTTTGAGTCATTATTTCAGCAGTTTAGTGTAGGATGAGTGTGCAGTAACCTTGTTGTCCATGAATTTATTTTCAGCCTATAGTTTCAGTTTGGTTTGCAGTGTGATTGTTTGCAGTAGTGTACAATTTTCAGTTTGAGTGTGGTTTAGTTGCAGAATCGGTTGGTTGCAGATCACAAGTTTAAGGTTTAGAAAATGAATTGGCTTTCAAGATGACAGCAGTCCAATGGATCAGGCACTGGAGGAGCGAGTTCTTTGCTGCCTCACAGGGAAACATCCCCACTAGAGCCAGTTGTTATCTCAATCTAGCTTCGAAGTATAAGGATCAACAGTTTAAAAAATTTAATTCAAAAAATCAATGCGTGCTACCAATTTAATTGTAAATACTAACTCAAAAATGCCAAATAAAGGCGCTGACGGTTGGATTGTCAAAAAATTCAGGTGTGCTGACAGATAATTTGTCAGTGCTGATACAAATATTTTAAACGAAATTGCTGACAGATTAGATGGCAGCGCTTGTCATTATTATCACAGCTTGAGACTAGAGATTAAAGCTTCAGGAAATTGAAATAGTTGTTTAAATTTTTTCTTTAAAAAGTTTTGAAAACGATGGAAATTAATTTGTAAGTGGTGGTTTAAAAAAAAATAAGAGAGTTGATGAAAAATCAAATGATGGTGATATTGTCCATATGCTAAAACTAAGTCGCTGCCAAATTAATGATCAGTGCAACCTTTCATCCAGTGACAAATGACAATGTCAAATCGGTTGGTATCATAGCCTATTATCATTCGACAGGTGGCAATGACAAATCAAATGACAACACTCTGTTTTACTCTGTTTTTTCATGTAAAAGTAGTAACTTTGGGTACATATTACGAATATATGGAAATGAATTTTTGAAAACAAAAAGAAGTTTTTGGAGGTAACTAGCACATTTAAAAAAACCTTTCTCAGTTTTCTAAAATATATCATGGTTTGAGATATTAGAATGTATATTTCAGACCTATTTTTCCATATTTTTCGAAATTTTGTTTCCTATAAAATTGTCAAGTCAACAGTTGAAGGCCGCCTCATCAAATTCGACTTGGGGATCAGATATTATCTTCTCCTTGATTTTTTTTTTATTCAGTAAGTTATATATATATGAATAGGTTTGAAATCCATAATTTTTGGATCTTGAATAGTTTGTAATAGTCTATAAAGACTATCGTTTCTGTAATGTAAAGGGTTCAAATTTTACAGAAGAAATTCTTGTGTATTGTGCACTTTCCTAAAGAAATTAATGAAAGGTATTTGAAATACAGGCATTAATATATTGTACGAAGATTCATGTGTCCATTATTGCAGTCTATTTTATAGTTTTTTATACTTCTTTCAATTTGTCATTGATGTGTTTTTCTTCTGTATGGAAATGGAATGTCATTGATGTGGAATTCATCGTACATGCTCTATATTTGTGATATCATGTTGCTCATATGTTCAGTCTGATAAGTTAATGCAAAATTCATCTTTATGATGCTCTGTTTGAGACTCTAATTGTTTCCTTTTCATCTTTCATTCCTACAAATTGTAAGTCTACCAATAGTTTACTACCTTTCCTCTAAGATTGGTTGCCTTTGAACTATTTTGAAAACCCAAGTTTGATTTCACTATGACCCTATTGCCCAATTGTTTCTTCCCATACTCCAACCAATTTTATGAACTTCCATATTAATCTAGCCATAGATCATATCATGGACCTTCTACCATTGTGACCTAGGGTAGTTTAGTTTAAAGAGAGATCCCTCTCCAGGTTGAAGGGCCAGCTTTCAACCTCAAAATGGTTTGAAGATTACCTCAATAAGTTTCCTTTCATAGCCAAGGAAAAATTTTGAGTGATAACGCCATGTATCAACCAGACATATTACTCTTGCAATAAACCAAGTTCTCTCACCAAGCCCTCACTCATATAATCCCTTCCATTTGGAAAAATTGTGATTTCCTTTCTCAATGTGCCTTTGGCACCTTTGGAGGATTTCTTATTCTTTGGAATCTAGCTACAGCTAATCTCAAAGATTCTTTCTCTCTTCCTAGAATCCTCTTGATAGTTCTTCAACCTATATGTTCTTCTTAATATTTCTTCCTCTTTGATGTCTATGGGACTATTCTTCCTCAAGACAAAAGATCCTTCATTCACAATCTCTTTGTTGTTCATTGTATGGTATCTCCAAAGCCCTGGATTTTGGTAGGGGATTTCAATCTGATCCGATATATTCAAGAAAACATGGGGGGAGTCCTTCAACTCCATCAATAACAACAAACTCATGGATGTCGAAATTTCAAATGTCACCTATTAAGGTACTAGTGTCTAGGGATCAAATTGTTGTTGCCTCTTTCTATTCATTTTGGGGGTTTATATGTCAATTTAGCCTATGAACCACTATTGTCATAGTCTAAAGCATCATTGTCTAAGGTCACTGCAATTTGTACATGTCATAGAAGGTCCTTAAATAAAAAATCAAATTTGAGAGAGTCTAAGTCCATGAGAGGGTCATAAGGTCATTTTTTTCATGTAGATTCATTGAGGGTTCAAGGGGTTTTATTTCATGGGGTTTCCATTTATCATCAATCAAAACCATAACAATCAAGTTTCATTTGTTAAAGTTTTATAGGTCTATTAGTGGTGTCCATCATGTCCCCATTCCACCATTCATAATTCATCACTCACAGTTCACCATTTATAATTCATAATTCCCTTTCATATACTCTTTCCATATACCCCTTCCATTCACAACTCACCTTCATAGACTCCCTTCATTTACATTTACCATCATATACGCCCCCCCCCCCACAAATCACCTCTCATCATAATTCCAGTTTCATTCCCATAAATCCACAACATATTATCATCATTCATAATTCATCATTTATATGGAAGAAGTTCATTGCATTCTTACTGCACAAACTCCAAGCCACACAGTGGTTGCATAACCGCTGCACAAACTGAAAACAACCATTATGGAGGTCTACAAGCATGGAGGATGTTATCACTTAGAATTTTCTCTAGAAGTTATTAGAAGAAAGAAAATGACCGAGGTAACCACAAACCAACTTTTAAGCATAGGCTCTAGCCAACCTATGGCTCAGAGAGGGCTCTCTCTATATGATTAGCTTTGTTTGCTGGGATTTCAAGCTAGTTATGAATGTTCAAGGGGAGGTTTTTTGGTTTGTATTGAAGATTTGGTGGTGGAATCCTTGAAACATATGGATAGAGTGATGTCTTTAGACCATTGGGCTATGGAGTCAATAGAAGGGCAGCAGAACTGGATCAACGCACTAAAGGGAATGTTGAAAGAGCAAGCTAGCAGAATAAAGTGCAGGTCTTTGGAACAGGAGGGTGAAATGGTTTAAATCAGGGTGAGAGAGGAATTAAGAATTCTAAGGCTGAGATTTAAATGAGGAATAGAGGGTAATCAGAAACAAAGGGCAATTAAGAATCCTTTGATATAGATTATAAGGAAACAACCTAAACTAAGGAGCAATTAAGAATTCCTTAACTTAGATATCAGTAGAAAAAATTCAAATGCATAACAGTTAAAACAGAGTGTAATTAAACAAATTCTGAGATATCATTCCAGTTATAGCATTTAGATACAAAAGTGCATTAAAGATTATGGAAAAACTTTAAGAAAGATAACAATAACATGAGAAAATACTTGTCTGCACTTCACTTAACACATGAATCCTGTGAAATATCTTGTCTTTATTCATCAATCCAGCTTGTTGCATAATCAGTGATACAATAGCTTTACAGTATTTTGATCAAGAAGTCTATAGAAATGTCTAAGAATCCACCCTACATACTTCGAATTGTGAAGTATTTATACAAAAATTATTACAAAATATCTCAAACTAACTTGAGATTTAATCTAGGAAATAAAAATATCTTCTTGCTAGAAGGTAGAGACAGATATTGAACTGATTCATGTTGTCTATAGCTTTTTGGTGTTGTTAGCCTTTATAGTTGGGTTTCTAGCCTTTTATGTTGCCTTGTTGTTTGGTTTTTTATGCTGGAAGCTACATTCACTGTTGGCTTTCATCTGAGACACTTTGACAATGATACTCTTTAATATTTTTGACCTGCCTTTACCTCTGTCTAGCTCAGTATCAGTTATTTCTACTGAGCCTTCGGTGTCCTCTTGCTCTGAAATAGGATTGAGCTTTTGCCTCTTGCTCTGACTGGTTTCCTGTTGTACATTGGATGTTTCCATGCCTGAATTGGAGGCTCCCTCTCTATTTCTCTTGGGATTTCTTTCCTCATTCTAAGGATTCTGCACGTTAGGATGGGTGCTTATGGTTTCTTCTTGTTGTTCAGGTACCTACAAAAACGATCTCTTATCAAACTGTCTTTCTAAGTCACATAAGGTGTTCTCTACCTCTACATTTGTATTGTCTCTATCTACAAGAGTATTTTCCACCCACTCAAATTGATTGGCATATCTTTCTATCTCTGGTATGGGGTGGTGAATATAAGGTCCCAACTTGACCTTCTTTCTCAATCTGGTCACAAATTCTTGAGTGTCATACCTCCACATGAAACTCTTTTGGAACTTCATTTGCTGCAAGATTTGGTCTGCCTCCTCCCCTACCTCTCTAGAATTGCAAATGAAGGGGACTAACTAGTTTTTTACTTTGAATTGTGATCTTTTCTTGGCCGAGACAAAATTTATCTCATCAGAGTTCATTATTTGTCTATAGTACTCTAGAGCAAATAACCTCATGGGGAGGTATTTGGGTAGTTTATATGGTGCAAGCTCGCAATCATAAATTCTTATCTCTTTGTGGTTTTGGTAGAGGTACCAATCTCCCACTTTGCTTTGTTTAGACAATTGAAGGACCCTTTTGATCTCTGGACTTATCCGGGCTGGAGGGCTTCCTGTCAGCATAGTTATGACTAGATGAACAAAAGAATCTATGAAATCTGAATAGGTATATGGTGACTGAAACTGATGGAATAGTGGGCTCCAAAAAATGACAGACCTGGGCAGGCCTTTGGTATCCAGCTTCTGAAGGGCAAAAGGAAATCTGTCTAGTTGATAGTATTGGAACATATGGTAGAGGATAGATGAGTATTTAAACACTCTCTTATTGTGCATCCTGGTCAACTGTTCATGCATTCTCTCAGCTATGAACTCAACATATTTGTACAAAATAGCAGGAGGTTGTCCTGGGGTATAAATTGACATGAAAGCCAAGATAATCTTATCAATAAATTCATCAGTGGTGCAACCTAGGACACATGATATCATGGTGATGATTTGTTTTCCCATTTTAGAGAACATGGCAGAAACAATTGGAGGGTGGATTTTAGGAATGTGATGCTCTTCAACAATGAAATGTTGGAACAATTGGGCTAGTCTAGAGGGACTTAATGTAGAATATTGGTCTAACAAATCTCCAATTGAGAGTGGGGTTAGGTTTGGTTCTAGTTGGAGTTGCAGCATTTCATTTATGGAATCAGCTGTAATGGTGAACAGAATCTTTTGGTCGGGGGACTTAATAGCTCTTAGGCTGGGAATGTAATAGGCATGGCACTAGTGGATAATTTCATGGAAAACATGTACCTTTGGGAACTGGAATTTGGGAAAATTCGACTCTGAAAGGCCAATATCATCAACATGGTTGAGGTATCTGTCCCTACTCAAACAATGGATTTCAAGCAGGAGGTTCTGGATAGATGTATCCTAAATTTTGAAATCCTTGTCAGCCAAGGGAAGGTGGTCGAGGTCCAAATGGGGAGTTGTGACAGGTATAACGTCCAAGATGACCAGGGCAGCCATAATTTAGTTCTTGTGGATTTAAATTTGGCTTTGCAAGTTTATTCAGGGGCTTTGAATGAAAACTGGAAACTTTCAGAGGGTTTTGCCATGGGTTTTCAAATTTAGAGTATTTTACAATTAACTTTTCTTAATTAAAACACTGCACAAGGCTTAACATTTCCAAATTTGAAAGGGTGAGTGGTAATTTGTGGTGAAATACCTAGAATTTGGTGAATTATCTGTAAATTTGGAGTTCACGGCAGCTGCAGAGGTTCCAATGAATCTGGTATGGACTGAGGGGTCGACTAGGGTCTTGGCAACTTTCTTCATGAGTGAATTTGGAGTTCAAATGGTGAGTTCAGGGTTTGCGGGAATCACATTGGTTCACAAATGTTCACAGAGAAAACGAGTGAGAAAAAGGTGAAAAAGGGCTTCTCGGCCTTTTTATGGAGTAACAGTTTTTTTTGGTGGGTGATTTCAAATGAACAGTAGGTGGTTTGGCGGGTTGAGCAGGGAGGCGGTTTCCTAGGCCATCGTACCACTTATGGAGGTTGGGCAGCTTTTCAGAGGGGTCACCCGATCTACTCCAAAGAGTGACACATAGCAGTCGGGGGGTCGGAGAAAACTGCTTTATCGGGCGAGTAACAGTCGGCCATCGGGCGCGGCCGATATGGCTATGGACCATTGCATGAAGGGGAAGATGATCGAATGGCAGTGGGGAAAGGGAAGTGCACGAGTGATAAGAACATGGGTTTTGGGGGGGGCAAAGATTTAATCCTTGGCGTTTTGTGATTAATTAAGACTTTGTCACAGGCTTAGTTGATCAGGCGGGGTTCAATGACAAGTTTTATTTATTTTGTCAGCATAAGGGGTAAACTGTATAGTTTTTATTAAAACTAAGGGTCGGGGGTATTTATTTGAGGGATTTATTTAATATACGGGGATAGATATGTCAGGAATTTATATAATTAAAAATTAATATGAAATGTGATGAGCGGAGTGACTATATCCTTAGCATGATGTAAAATATGCATTTTTTATTTCAAATATTTGGTACTTAGGGTAAAGTAATTTTTGTGGGTTTTTTTTGAATGAAAAGGGCTTTAGCATGGGGTTGTTTTGACTTTTCCTACGCAAAATGAAGTTTAACCTTAAGAAAAGGGGTTTTATTAGGGAAATGAGAGGGAGATGAATTTTCTAAAGGGGATTCTATCACTTGATATCCTTAAGTCATTAAGCCGAGGGTCCAATCCCACCAAAAGTCAGAGAAATGCTCTGAGCCTTTTTGACGTGAAGGATTTAAAGTGCCAGAGCATACTTGTGGATAGGAAATTAGTAAATAAGGGGAAAATGAATGAAGGGGAATTAATCATATTAACTTGCAAACCTTTGTTTTTTACCTCCATAATTAATCATACATATTGAAATATGAGTCTAAGCATGATGCATGTATTTTGATCCAATTAACTTTATACTTCAGCAACCTTTCTTCTACTTACCCATTTACCTATTCTAACATTTTTTCTTCATTTCTTTGGGTGCATTTAGGCTAGAAAAACTTTATTCTATCTTTTCTTTAATAAAACAAACTATCTATTCCTAACCTTATATCATCCAAGGGCTCAGATTAAACTGACGAGCTCCTTTTATTTTTCTCTGCCTATCTAATGATCTGCCAAGATTAAACTGTTTGGTCAGATTTTATTCTCTAACTATAAACATAAAATTCAAAGCATGATATTATCAAGTTTAAACAGTTTGATTACCATGGATTGTGGCATGAATAACAAGCTACACACAGTCATTATTATGCATAAAAGTAAATAGTAGTGGCACTTAGACTTGCTCACTTTCATGGTCTCTTTTTGTTTTTTGGGGTTCATATATTTTCATTTTTGGACCTTTTCTCATTCATTTCGTCCTTTGATTTTTCTTTTAGGACATACCCTCTTTACATTTTTTAATTTTTTAATATGTAAAACATTTGAAGAAAACAAACGTATGTACAATATTACAAGGCTTAACCTTAGTCATTCAAAATTACGACTCCTATTGGTATATGAACCTAACAGTGGCTCCACTTGGGGATGGCATTTTCTAGTGAAATGTCAAGAACTTTAAAGATCAGTATCCTTTGAATTATTGCTGATGTTACCTAGCCAGGTGTCCTTCTGCAAATCTGCATTATTGATACTTATGACAGTAAATCTTTTAAAGCTTAGGGCCTTCTCTTCAGGCTTCAACTTCAAAGATCGCCATCCAATCCAAACTAGACTTTGTAAATAAAGTATGTACAAAATGGGAAATGAAATTAGTAACTTGGTTCAAAGTAATGTTTTAGCATTCGACCATTCACTGGCCCACCTTCTGCATCTGTACCATTAATAATTTCTCTCAGGAAGAAAGCGTCATTTCCTCTGTAAGCATAAATGACATAGGGACCTTTCCATAGGAAATAAAATTTCCCATGTTTACCTTTGTCTTCCCTCCTTGAATCCCACTTGAGCACCTTTTTACCAAGGTAGAAATCTTCAGCCTTGGTTCTCTTATCAAAAATCTTTTTAACCCTTTCCTACACAACTTGAGACCTGATATAGACCTCTTCTCTGGTTTGTCATAGATGAATAGTTTGGTTGATTCTTCTTTGGATACTGTTTGGTTCAACCAGTAATTATTGAAGTATTTTCATTACTAGTACTCCCAAAGAGGATGGAAATAGAACTTCCATCCCATAAACTAGTTGATAGGGAGAAGTACCAATTGATTTTTTAGTAGTCAATATGTCTGCCCATAAGGCATTGACTAGCTTTTTATGCCAAGTTTTCTTATTGTCCTCTAGTAACTTCTTGATGATGTTTACCAAGCTTTTGTTTGAGGATTATGCCAGTCTATTACCTTGAGGGTAATAGGCAGTAGAATGGCCCAGGGTGATATGATACTTATTGCATAAATCTATCATTCTTTTGGATTTAAAGGCTATTGCATTATTAGTAATGAGCTTAGTTGGACATCCAAATCTTGATAGAATATTGGTTTCAAGGAAGGTTATGATAACAGTGTCTGTGGCTTGCCTTGAAGGTATGGCCTCTATCCACTTTATGAAGTAGTTTGTGGCTATGAGGATCCATTTGTGTTGCGCAGATGAGGGTGGGTGAATTTCACCAATGAAGTCTAAACCCCATTGTTGAAAAGGTATTTCTATAGAGATTGGCTTAAGGGGTAAAGGTAAGAGCTTTTTCTTCCCTTCAAAAATTTGACATTTCTGACAGAAGGTCACATATTTTTTGACATCAGCAAACAAGGTAGGCCAGTAGAAACCAGCTCTAAGGATTTTATCTGCAGTGGTCTTCCAGTAAAGGTGTCCTCCATAGTCACCTGCATGAAACTCTTGCAAAATCTTGTCAGCCTCTTCTTTTAATAAGCAATTGAGAAGAAAACATTCATGATCTCTCCAAAATAGAGCATTGTCTAATATACAAAATTTTAAGGATTTCATCTTCAAAAACCTGCTTTTAGTCCTAGATAATTCAGGAGAAGCTTGTAAGTTCAATAAAACATAAATAATGTCAGAATACCAAGGTGATTCAATAAAGGCCTGGCTGATCAGTGGAGTCGCCATATCCTCTTCATTATCTATTGTTACAATAAAGTTTATATCCAAGGCCTGATAGTTCGATTCAGCCATGAGTTTGGCTAAACCCTGGCCCTTGATTAACTTAGTAGGTTTGATTTCTATATCATACTCTAAAATAGTAGCAATCCACTTTCCCCTCTTTCCATCAGGACCATCCTGAGTTAGGATGTCTTTGACTACTAAATTTGGAATGTAGGCTACTATATGAGAATATAAGATGTATACCCTAAAGTCCTTAATGGCTTTGACTAAAGCCAATGCTTGTTTTTACATTATATTATATTTCAAGGGAGCATCTCTCAGCGATTTGCTAAAGAAAGTAATGGGTTGTTCATAGACCTAGTCATTTTTCTGCAATAGAACTGCAGCAATTGTGTGCTCAGAAGCAAAGGAAAACAAGATGAAATCTCTCTCAAATTTAAGATTGATTAACACAGGTGTTTTGTTCAAGGCTAGTTTAATGTCTTCAAAGGATTTTTTATCCTCAACAGTCCATTTTATGGTGGAATATTTTTTTAGCATGTTGTTTAGTGATCTAATTAATTCTGCTAGATTAGATATAAATCTTCTAAGGAAATTAATTTTTCCTAAGAAAGCTTGTAACTCTCTAATGTTCCTAGGGTGTTGTATTTGTAGGATGGCTTCTATCCTAGCAGGGTCTATTCTTATACCATTTTTCGAAATTATGTGACCTAACAACTTTCCTTCCTCTAACCCAAACAAGGACTTTTGGGGGTTCAAGGAGATTCCAAATTTCCTGCATTTAATAAAAACTTGTATTAGATGATCCAAATGTTAATTGTTAGATTTCGAAAATATAGTAATATCATCTAGATATATCAGAAGGAAATGATGAATTTCTTTTGTGAAGGCTATATCCATAGCCCTCTGGAAAGTGGCTCCTACATTCATTAGCCCAAAAGGCATTTTCACATACATAAATGTGCCCCAAGGAGTAGTAAAAGTAGTTTTAGGTTGGTCATCAGGATGAACCAAGATTTGATTGTAACCAGAAAACCCATCCAACAATGAGATTCTAGTTGATCCAACTACTCTCTGTAAAATGTGGTCCATTTTGGGGAGAGGGTAATTGTATTTTAGTGACACTTTGTTGAGGTTTCTAAGATCCACATAGAGTCCGATCTCACCAATTTTATTTCTAGTTTGCACCAAGTTTGAGACCTAATCAGAAAATCTGATTGGTGTAATTATTTTGGCATCATACATCCTCTGAATTTATTTTTCAACTGCAGGTAATAAGACATGATTAATCCTTCTAAGTTTTTTTTAAAGGCTTTTGATTTTCTTTAATAGGAATTGTGTGCTGGATGATGTTGGTGTCATAGGATTTGAGGTCCTCATAACTCCAAGCAAAGACATCCTGAAATTCTTTCAACAACTCAATGTATTTCACTTTTTCAGTTGGGGGTAATGATTTTGAAAGTTTGATTAGTTTAGGATTTTCATCGGTGCCTATATTACATTCTTCTATATCAAGTTTTGAAGGTTCCATTTTAGGTTTCCTAGGAACATCATTTGAATCAAATAAATCTTCCATAGGGGTTAATCCCTTTGGTAAGAAGTTATCTTTGAGATTGATTACTTCAGTTTCTTCATTGATTATTTCATCAATCTCAATTTGCTATAGGTTATCTACATCTAACTTGGTAAATTTAGTTGGGTTGAGTCTATTCAGTTCATCACCTTCTATCTCATTTATTTCTATCTCACCCTTAGTGTTAAGATCTATTGATGTATCAGTATCTATATTGTTAGTCACAAACTCTTCTTCTAAAAGTAAAAAGTTGTTTATCTATTTGTCATCTGAAAATATTTGCCAATTCTTCAAATTATCTGGAATTGCAGATCTGTGCCTAACTTCAGTAGTGTACTAATGGTTAGGTTGGAAGGGTAATTATGATGATAGTGGTTAACGTCCACTGAGACCAAATTGGTCTATCGGACCTATAAGTTTCTTAGTTTTTAATTGTCTGGCTCCTCGTCTTTCTTGGCAAGATTGGTGTTGTAGCTTTCTTTTTTTCCTCTACGGTCTTCCAACTTCCTTTATCTTGCATCTCCTTCATCTCTTCTGGTTCTTGAGACATTGGTGTCTTAGCTTCGCGATCTATTGTGTTCGTCCTTTTGAAGATAGTCAGAGAAGAAGTTTGGTCTAGGAGATTTGCTTTGTTGTTAAATGAAGATTTATTTTGTGTGTTATTTGAATCCTCATAACTGTTGATGCTTGAGGGGTCGTCAAGTTCACTTTTTTGTTGTTGGGCGGGGCTTTCTCCCTACTTGTCTTGAGTGTAGTTTCTTTCTTGACCGATTTCTTGTGATTCAAAGTTTTCTCTAGAGTATTCTTCTTTGATGACAGTGTAGTGTTCTTTTATTGCTCCTTCCCACCATGTAGATCTGTGGTGGTTTTTTCTAGAAGAATTTTTCTAGGAGGATTTTGGGAAATTTTTGGCTAGATGGTCTGTCTCAAAGCAGGATCGACATCTGAAGAGGACACTTTCATAATCGAGTTTTTGGTTCCACACATAGTCTTTAATTGTTAGGTTTATTTCAGCTGGGAATCCGTCGCTAAAGTCCATTTCCACATAGATGCGTGCATAGGTGGTTCTGGCATATTCGTCTGTTTCTGGGCACCTACAGTAAAATTTCCCAATTGCATTTCCAATGGCTTTTAGCGAGGAGAGATTCCAGAGATGCAAGGGTAGGCTTGACAATCTCACCCAAACTAGTGCTGAGGTTATGACTGTTGTTGAGGGATCGAATGATGGGTTCCATGGCTTCATGAATAGGCTTGAGTTTTCCCAAAACCAAGGGCCGGAGTCTAGAATACATTGTCTACTTTCAGGATTTTAAAAATATACTATAAAGAAACCCCTAGCATAGGGGTAGATATTAGTTTCATCATAAATGACAGGCTTCCATGCCTCCAAGATCCAATTATGGATAGCTATTAGCCGTGGCCAAAAACCATTGAACCGGCAGATTAGGGCACTTTCGAAAAAATTCAAAGCCTCATCGAGTGAGGCCTGGACCACCTGGACAGTGGGAGCTGGGGCTTCACTGACGATATGGGCAGGAGCTTGCCCTCCAGAAGCGGATGGAACTGAGCCAACAACTATTTTCACGAAGCTGGGAGCCATATTTTACTTGCCCGTAGAACCCAGCTGCAGAGAAATAAGGCAGAAGATTAGATCTAGATCTAGCCACAGAAGATTGAACAGGTGGTTCGTCTATGAAACAGAAGATTAGATCTAGAACCCAGCCACACAGAAATAAGGCAGAAGATTAGATCTAGATCTAGCTCTAGCCGCGGAATATGCAAGTGTTGGCAAACATTTCTAAACTATAGGCTTTCATATTGTTTTTTCTTCGGATTACTGCAAGCTTTGTTTCTAGGAAAGTGTTAAGTATTTCTATGATAGTTCCCCTATAACAACTTAATCTAGTGTCCTTTGTCATATATACATCATCAATCTATTTTATAACTAGTTCAGAGTCTCCCATGACAAAAACTCTTTTAGCTCCTATATTCCTAACTAACTTAAGACCTAAAATTAATGCTTCATACTTAGCCATGTTATTGGTACATTTAAAATTCAATCCATATGCATAGCCTTCTGAGTGATTATTTTCCAAATTATATATCTACACTCCTGATCCTTCTCCTAACCTATTGACTGACCCATCAAATTCTAGATTCCATAATACCTCATGCTCATAATTTTCACTATCTGGGGCAACAAATTTTTCATCATTTACAACAATTTGACAATCTAGTTCGTTGAAAAGTTTTGTAGTTTGGTTAGTTTCATTTTGTGCAGAAACTGCAATTTCTTTTGGTTATGTATTAATATTGTCTGAAATTTCTTCTTGTGTTTGATCAGCATTATACAGGATAAAATAATCGATATCTGATTGTATGGAGTAGATGGGAAAGTTTTAAGGTCGATCCTGGCTACTTACCATATATTTCATTAATGTTTCATGGTATAGTTTCTTCGGTTGTCCAAAAACAGAGATTGTTGCATATGACATATCTAGTTGTAAGGATCCCTGAAGTTTGGCTCCCCATGATCTGGATAATAGCATGCCATACTTTGGTGGGATGTCAACAACCACAATATCCATAAGGATGCTTTTGGTAAGATATTGGACTAAAGTGAAACGCAGGTCCTCAATCAATCATAAACATTGTACCTGACTGGAGTCAAATGAGAATAAGTCTTTGTAAGGCCTTGTAATGTCTAGATTTAATTTCTCCATTACTCATTTGGGCATTAAGTTGTGAGAGGCCACAGAATCCAACATTGCATTGTGTAAAATTTTGTCATGGATACTAAGGCTGATGTAAAAAGGTGGAACTCCTCCTTCTAATGGTTTGCCATTAACATCTGGACCAAATATGAGTTCTGGTTGGTCATCAAATAAGTTAACTGAATCCTCATTTTCAGCAATGTTTAAGGTCTGGTTTATCTGTGATTTGTAAGTTTCATTCTTGATTAGTTCTGTTAAAGGAACTGAAATCTTTAGCTTTGCTATCTCTGCTCCCAAATTGAATGGCAAAGAGACTTTTTCTGTTTGAAGGTTTTGAATTTTTGCAGCAGGGACTTGAGTAGGCTTGTCTTCTTTTCCTTTATTAGGGATCTCCTTAGATGGATTTTCAAATCTGATGTTTTGAGCTTTGTCCACTGGTTCCTTAGGTGGAATTGAAGTGGATGGCGAATCAACAGAAGGTTGATCAAAGGTTATATCTACAATTATGGGGCCAGAAGGATTTAGGTTCTACCTAGGGAGAATTTGGAGGATCTTTGACACAGGGGCTTCTTTTATTTTCTTGGGTTGACTTTGTACTATTTTCTTAGTTTGGTTAGGGATATCAGCATTCTTTTTGCTTCTTATATTATACTGTTTATGTACTTCAAAGATGGCAGGATCATATCCTTCTTTGTAATCAAATTATTCTCCAAACTATATTTGTAATTGTTGTAGCATATGCAGTTCCTACTCATCTTGGGCTAGAAAAACAGTATCCTCGTCATTTATTCCCATTAGATTAATTTGTGTATCTTGTTCTAGATCTTCTGGCTGGGATGTCTCTGCATAATTTTCTTGAAAAGGAGGCCCAATGCTTTGATCCGGTTCATTTTTCCCAATGTTTTGGTTTTGGTTTTTTCTAAAATTTGGGTTTCTAACTGAAGGCGCTTGTTGGTTATCCCATTGAGGTTTCCTCTCCATATTCTCTATTCTATCCATTAGTTTTTCCATACCTTTGACTAAACTATCTATTTTAATGCCACAGGGTGAACCTTCATCCTTTACAGTTCCTCTTCTTTCATTTCTGACTCTAGCCCTTTTAGCTAACAAATTAGCTTCAACACTAACAACTACACTTTGCATTTCTTCTAATGTTGGGGGGTTTCTTTCCCTAAGTTGGTATGCCATATCTATGTCAAAACCATCATGGAACTTTATTAAAGCTAAGTCAGGTAGGGGTCTAAGATTAACTGGGATGGCGTTATATATATTATTGAATCTAGTGCAGTAATCTTGAACAGTTTCATTAGGTCCTCTTCTAATATTCTCATATTCTGAAAGGATTTGTAGGGGATTTTTTTTCTTTTCCCATTTATTCAAAAATTGCTAGTGAAATGCATCTAAACTATCAACTATTAGTATGCAATTCTCTAAACCATTCCCTAACAACACCAGCTAAAGTCTGGGCAAAGAGTCTCCTTTGAACATTATATGTGTCAATCTCATGCAACTCAAAGTAATATGTTATCTTGTTGACATGTTGTTGTGCAGTGTAATGTCCTATGCTATCAAATTGAACATTTTTACTTTGGTAGTCTAATAGAATAGCACCAAGGTTGGCAGGTAAAACAAGAGGAGCATATCTATTTACCATGGCTGTAAGCTGGGAGGGGTTAAGATGTGGGGTTGAGGTACTTGGAGATGATGCAGTAGTGGATGAAGGACCATACTAGTAGATGATGAATGGGTAATGATAGGTTGGTGAGGGAGTGTAGGTATAAATGGTGGTGAAGAATGGATTTCAGAAGGTATTATTGTTGAAGTTGAAGGGAATAATGGTGAACTCAAAGTAGTAGACAATTGTTTAGAAAGTTGAGGGGTCGAGGCAGTATTAATGGATGATTGTGGAGAATTTAGAATGTATTCATCAATGGATTTGTTGGCCTATTGAACTTCAAGGTCTGCAATAAAATCGGGATCTAGAACAGTTTCACTAAGTGCATTCTTGGATTTTGTTCTAAATAATGAATTTTCAAATGGCACATCAAAGGGAAGTTCTTCTAAAAATAACCACTCATCAAGACATGAATTAGCTTTAACTAATGGTATTTGAATAGCTGAACTCTCTTCTTTTTTGGATTAGCTTGAAATTAGGTTAGGATTATCAACTACTGGGCCAGGGTTTGGGTCTGGATTAGCCGTAGTAAAATGAGTCTTCCTGGAAGACAGAATTTCAAATTTTTTAATTGCTTTTTTGAGATTTTTTCAAGATAAATTCTAACAAATGACTTTAAGAGGCTCAGAATGTAGATTTAGAATTTTCTTAAAGCTTTATTAGGACTAAGGATTCGATGTTCCCTAGTGGAGTCGCCATTATGTTATCACTCAGAATTTTATCTAGAAGTTATTAGAAGAAATAAAATGACCAAGGTAACCACAAACCAACTTTTAAGCATAGGCTCTAGCCAACCTATGGCTCAAAGAGGGCTGTCTATATGATTTAGCTTTGTTTGTTGGGATTTCAGGCTAGTTATGAATGTTCACGGGGGGGGGTTTGGTTTGTATTGAAGACTGGGTGGTGGAATCCTTGAAACAGATGGATAGATTGATGTCTTTAGACCATTGGGTTATGGAGTCAACAGAAGGATAATAGAACTGGATCAACTCACTAAAGGGAATGTTCAAAGGGCAAGCTAGCAGAGTAAAGTGCAGGTCATTGGAACAGGAGGGTGGAATGGTTTAAATCAGGGTGAGAGAGAAATTAATAATTCTAAGACAGAGATTTAAATGAGGAACAGAGGGTAATCGGAAACAAAGGGAAATTAAGAATCCTTTGATATAGATTATAAGGAAACAACCTAAACTAAGGAGAAATTAATAATTCCTTAACTTAGGTATCAGTAGAAAACATTCAAAAGCATAACAGTTAAAACAGAGTGTAATTAAACAAATTTTGAGATATCATTCCAGTTATACCATTTATATACATAAGTACATTAAAGATTATGGAAAAATTTTAAGAAAGATAGCAATAACATGAGAAAATACTTGTTTTCACTTCTCTTAACACATGAATCCTGTGAAATATCTTGTCTTTATTCATCAATCCAGCTTTCTGGCACAATCAGTGATACAATAGGCTCTAGTGCCTCCTTCCTTCTCCTATTGTGTCATATTTGTAAATCCTTCAATCCTATCCCAAGTTGTTCTTAAGGGGGGATGTTAGGATATTCCGACACATAGGAAATAGTTAAGTACAACTTGGTCTAGTGTAGAGTTAGGTAAAGTGTGTTTCTTTACCGTTGTACATTTTGTATCTTACAATCCGACGGTCACGATATGTAGTGATCCGACGGTTCATTCTCTCCTCGATATTACCGACACTTGATCCGTGGCTTGACACCCGATTGGTCCATGAATTCTATTTAAAGCACATGGAGGGTCATTTGTAGGGTAATCTGTGCATGAGAGAAACATATGTAAATTTTCATTCTTTTATTAATAAATTACCTGAAGTGGCCGCGTTGGCTCAGGCTGTGGATTGTTTCCCTCTTTGAGGGTTTTAACCACGTCAAAATACTGGTGTATTGATCTGCGATCTGGTTGTGAGCGGTGTCCTTTTGGTGTTCTGTCTGAGGAACTTACCCTGTAAATTCCTACAGATACAATAGCTTTACAGTCTTTTGATCAAGAAGTCTATAGAAATGTCTAAGAATCCACCCTACATACTTCGAATTGTGAAGTATTTATAAAAAAATTATTAAAAAATATCTCAAACTAACTTGATATTTAATCTAGGAAATAAAAATATCTTCTTGCTAGAAGGTAGAGACAGCTATTGAACTACTTCATGATGTCCCTAGATTTTTGGTGTTGCTAGCCTTTATAGTTGGGTTTCTAATCTTTTATGTTGCCTTGCTGTTTGGTTTTTTACGCTGGAAGTTGCATTCATTGTTGGCTTTCATCTGATACACTTTGACACTGATGCTCTTTAATCATGCAGACCTGCCTTTACCTCTGTCCAACTTAGTATCAGTTATTTCTACTGAGCCTTCGGTGTCTTCCTGCTCTGAAACAGGATTGAGCTTTTGCCTCTTGCTTTGACTGGTGTCATGTTGTACATTGGATGTTTCCATGCCTGAACTGGAAGCTCCCTCTCTGTTTCTCCTGGGATTTCTTTCCTCACTCTGAGGAGTCTGCATGATAGGAGGGGTGCTCATGGTTGCTTCTTGCTATTCAAGTACTTGCATAAATGAGTTCTTATCAAACTATATTTCTAAGTCACATAAGGTGTTCTCTACCTCTACCTTTGTACTGTCTATGTCTACAAGAGTATTTTCCACCCACTAAGATTGATTGGCATATCTTTCTATCTCTGGTATGGGGTGGTGAATATAAGGTCCCAACTTGACCTTCTTTCTCAATCTGGTCACAAATTCTTGAGGGTCATACCTCCACATGAAACTCTTGGAACTTCATTTGCTGCAAGATTTGGTCTGCCTCCTCCCCTGCCTCTCTAGAATTGCAGGTGAAGGGACCTAACTAGTTTTTTACTTTGAATTGTGATCTTTTCTTGGCCGAGACAAAATTTATCTCATCAGAGTTCATTATTTGTCTATAGTACTCTAGAGCAAATAATCTCATGGGGAGGTATTTGGGTAGTTTATATGATGCAAGCTCGCAACCATAAATTCTTATCTCTGTGTGGTTTTGGTAGAGGTATCAATCTCCCACTTTTCTTTGTTTAGATAACTAAAGGACCCTTTTAATCTCTGGACTTATCTTGGGTGGAGGGCTTCCTGTCAGCATAGTTATGACTAGATGAACAAAAGAATCTATGAAATCTGAATAGGTATATGGTGACTGAAACTTATGGAACAGTGGGGTCCAAAAAATGACAGACATGGGTTGGCCTTTGGTATCCAGCTTCTGAAGGGCAAAAGGAAATCTGTCTGGTTGATAGTATAGGAACATATGGTAGAGGATAGATGAGTATTTAAACACTCTCTCATTGTGCATCCTGGTGAATTGTTCACGCATTCTCTCAGCTATGATCTGAGCATAATTGTACAAAATAGCAAGAAGTTGTCCTGGGGTATAAATTGACATGAAGGCCAAGATAAGATCATCAATAAATTCATCAGTGGTGCAGCCTAGGACACATGATATCATGGTGATGATTTTTTTGCCCCTTTCAGAGAATATGGCAGAAACATATGGGGGGGGATATTTTAGGAATGTGCTGCTCTTCAACAATGAAATCTTGGAACAGTTGGGCCAGTCTAGCGAGACTTAACTTGGAATATTGGTCTAACAAATCTCCAATTGAGAGTGGGGTCGGGTTTGGTCTATAGAAATTCTCCTGTAGATTAAACTGATAATGCAATGTAACTAAAGTAATATACTTAATCTACTTCTACAATCAAACTTGCAGAAGCTTAATTGATTTTGAGCAAGATCAAATAGAACACATAAAACAGATGAAGAAGAAATCAATCACTCATGAACACAGAAGAATACTCTGGGGAAAGCCTATGCTAAAAACCTCGATCTTTGTATTATCATACAAGTGGAAATATCTCAGGATTACACAAAGCTTTAGCTCACAGGCTATCCAGCTCTTAGTACAAGCCCTCATTGTTGCTCATAGACAGAATAGACAACTCATATGCCTTTCCCTCTACTCTCCAAGCCTCCTATTTCCTTGCGCAGTTTCTCCTGGGTCCTCCAGCTGTCACCTGTGTGTAATAATCCCTCACACACTGCTCTAACCTCTGAAATAACTGCGCAATCCTGAAGGAGATCATTCCTTCTTCATGGGTGAGTTTTCTTTATGGGAAAATTCCTCCAACTGATAGTACATTTTCCCTTCCTTTAATCTCAACTGGTTCTTTCTCTGAACTGACATGCATGAGTTATTTATGAGAGAATATTCAGTTATCTAGAGAACACTAGTTGCATGCATGCATGCATTAACTGACCGAACTCACAATTAGTTCTACAAACTGTTTGGAACTAATTTAACTGGACTTAACTCAGTTAACTGAGCTAACTAATTACAACTAAAATACAACTCATCCTTATCTCCTTAATTAAGGGATAACTTCTTCAATCAAATGGATAACTGTTGCATGTCTTCACATAGACTTCATGTTTTATTTTCTCCAACTAATTAACTCAAGATGAATTAATTAATTATTTTTCAAACAGCTGTTAAGATCAAATTCGAATTTTAATTCTCAATTTTAATTCAGGGACTAATTAAAATTAGAACATATCCTGAAATGCTATTTATAGCAACGTTATTTTTATCATTTCTATTTTATCATTCCTTGTTTCTATTTTCAACACTGGTACCTGAGATGCTATCTATAGAAATGATATTTATAGCATTTATTGTTGCTATTTTCAACACTCCCTCTCAAAAAGAAAGGCATTCAACTAGAACCCAATCCTGAACCTTTGGAATGTGCTACATGCAACACTTCTCTCAAGTGTTGTTGCTCCAGGAACTCTAGAAACAAAAAAATATCCAACCTGAATCAGAATGATGCTTCTGTCATCAAAGTCTCTGACTGTTATTTCCATTGTCGACTGAAAACTCTGCTCTTCTGCTGACTCTGCCTAGTCAGTCTATCTCTACGCTCTTCAATATCTAACTACTCTAACCTTTGTCACTTTGATCTCTGACTGCATCAATCCCACTAATTCCTCCATGTTATAGACATTTTTGGGCACTGCAACCCCAATCAAACATGTCCATAAACCAAGGGCTCCTAAGTCCCTAAAAGTGTTGTTCCATACCCCAAAAGAACAAGGTCAGCTGATTACATCATCTCCCCGAAGTTCTCCATGAAAAACTACTCAAAACTGGTCAAAACTGGACCATCTCACCTGCTCCATGGTCAAAGTACGATGCATCCCACCTAATGCACATGGGAGGTGCGATGCATACTAAAAATCCCTTCTATGGGGTGTGATGGGCGAGAGCGGACAAATGGCAGAGACAGTTTGCGAGGTTGATGATCAAGGAATCCTCCAAAAACTTCTCCTGTGACACTTGCCTCTCTGAATTCACCCAGGGATGAGTAAGAGATCATCAATCTCCAAGTGGAATCAAGAACTATCAGAGAGAGGACACTAATCAAAGTCCCAGAAGCTAACTCACCCCCTGCAATCATCTATATGGATCCCTCATCCCAGAGATCCGGAGGCTGGAATTTTGTATCTTGTAAGGAAGTGTTGTTGGTTTCTTGTTGGAGTATCATAGTGTTGGGTGATCTAAGCTTTTCATGAGGTGAAAGAAGGGCTTTCATGTTGGAGGATGACACTGGGTCAGAACAATTGGTTGTAATCCTCTTTGCTACTCTTGATTATTAATAAATCTATTCAAGTTTTCCTCCACATTCTTTTATGTTTGACGATATATGCATTTGTGTGGTCAATATATATCTGGTCCTATATTGTTTATGATTGTAGATCCCTGTTCTTCGATAGTATTATGTTGCTTTGATTCCACAGGTGCTCTTTGAAGTGGGTAGACGAAGGAGAAGCGACAAGGATCTGTCAGAAGGGAGAGGAACCAAGCAAGGAACCAAGCACAAGAATGAGGTTGGTGTCCTTCATTCTACTCTCATCTACTTCTCATAAAGGAAAACGAAAGTAGTTTTATTTTGTTTGTTTCTAAGATAGCTACCTATCTTAGTGGGACCAGCAGCTCCAGGTGGACACTAGATTTCCTAATAACAAAATGGCGACTCCACTGGGGAGCGAATAGATTGTTTGTTTGTCTATATTTTTTTGTTTTATAAACTTACAGACGGAGCCTGAAGTCAAGCCAGCTAGCCTTCGAACTACATTTGTTATGCAAGTGCAAAGTAGATCAACTTTGCTTTAGTTTATATCCGGGTTTTGTTTATAAACTGAACAATCAATTTGCAAACTTTCTAATTGCCCTAGTGGTGGCCCTAGTAACCTCATTAGATCAACCCCTGTGATTTCTATTTACTATACATCATTTGCTCGGCATAAATCCTTGAACTGAGCTGCAAACTGTGACCAAGAGCCAAGTAAAGTCTTGTCCTAGTACCATCACACCCTCTCTTCAAGGAAACCAGTATGCATCGCACCTCCCGTGTGCAGTAGGTGGGATGCATCCCTATTTCCCTGTGTTACAGGTGCGATGATCACAAAAGGCTAATTTTGCCTCCAGGTCTTGGTTTTTCTTCACTCTTTTTAGCTCTATTCTGGAGTTTTTCTATTTGTGATCAGTATACCACTCTGGAAACCCCCTTCCTTTCCATCATTCCGCCTCCATTGTGCAAAGAACTGTGAATGTTTTTATGTATTTTCTGCCATTTTCAGTTCTCTTTTACAAAGTAGTAGCATAGTCGAACTATCGTCTTTTGATTTGAAAGTGTCGCAAGTGTCATTTTCAGTCAAAGAAAAGAATTCTATTGTTCTTGATGGTCGATTATATAGTTACTCTTGTATTTGATTTGAATTAGTAGTTTTTCAAGTGTCGAAAGTAGTTTTCAATTCAAAATAGTAAAGTGTCGTCGTTATCTTCCTTTCGTTTTTGAAGAGAAATTTGTTAGTACTGTCGCTTTGAAAAGATAATTCGGAATTGTACTTAGCATTCTTCTTGTCATTCACACATTAAGAAAGCTGAAATAATATCATCTCTCTTTCTTTAGTAGCTACGATTTTCATTGCAAAAGGAAGATTAAATGATTGTTTATCATCTTAGATTGTATTTTAGGAATTGTACATCTACATCACGCGGTGAACCTGAAAGGAAAATTTCTTAATAAAGATCAACTGTAAAATAAATTTAATGAACCTAAAAATGCTTTGGAACCTAACGCACAACATCTAGAAGTCTAGGCTATAGACGTATTCTAGCGTCGTAAAGCCTAGTAACTTTCACTTTCACTGTTGGTTGGGTGATTCCTCCTCTTTGAGATGACAAGTGTCAGTACCGACTTGTGCTCCCATGTACCGTCGAGTATATATTGGGAGACCACAATAGGCTATATCCTTTATCCATAGGAAGCCGTGTCTACCGCCCTATTGATCGCAATGCACTGAACACAGCATTCAGGAAGATTGACTGCCGTACCGTAAAAAGTATTCTACAGTTTTGCGATTGGTTTGGTAATTACTCTGTCTAGATTTCCAGAGTAGTCTCTTTCGTTCCTTTTCAGACTCCTTAAAGGAAAAGGTCCATCTGAGCACTTGTCACTTCAGGCTCATTAAAAATCGAAGGCGACTAGAGTCATATTTTGTTTTTTCTTGACTCTTAAAAATTGAAAAAGCAAGTTGTGTCAAAGCGTCTAAAATTTATTTTAATCGGAATAACATCATTGTTCCCTCGTTGGTCTTAGAAGTTAGTCTCCCTTCATCATAAGTTCTTGTAGAATCGCTAGGAAATCTTTTGGATAGGCTAGATATGTCTGAACAACCGTCGATATCCAGGATTGTGTCATCTGACACAGCAGCGGCAGAGCCTCCTGCTGCTATTCCAACGACGTTTGTCGGTATACCATCTGTCCCGGCAAGTTATCAACAACAAATCGGAGTCCAATCAGGGACTATTTCGACGACATGGTTAGTTCCTATTTCTTCATCCGGATTCTCATCTGGTATTTCTTATGTTGAAACTCAAAAAATTGATCCAATGTGTCTTCAAAGGCAAATCTACCCTTTAAGTACTGGATTGCCACCATATGGAGGATAGTATGCCTTTTCATTGTTCCCTCCCGGAGAACAACCATATGGTAGTTTACAACAAAGTTCAGGTCAAACTGGAATGACATCCAGCGGTTGGGTTACCAATACTGCCTCAGCAACCAAGGGTTGTATATTCAATGCAACCAGTCCATCCTGTATCGAATATTCCCACTATACCTGTTACCGTGACTGCATCGCAAGTACAAGCGCTACCTGTTGTATGTCAACCCCAAGTTTCTCAGCTTGCAATACAACAACCTCTCGTCTCAGCGATTCAATCACAACCTCAGGTTAGTACCTCCTTATCTGGAGCGACTCAGGCTCAAACAAGTACTATGACTCCTCATCTTGGTCAATCATCTAGTATTAGACAACAACAAATGGTCCAACAATCATGGTTGGTTCAATCTTAACAACCGCAATTCCAGCGATCATATCAAGGACCTGAGCAACAAGTCTTTGTAAGTAATGGGCAACCGCATTTCCAAAGCGGTTATCAACAACCATACTATAATGGTTATGCCCATCAACCTTATCAAAGTTACCAGCATCAAATACATTATGCTGGTATGCAAAGACCCACTGCTCAGGCAATTCCATATTATCCTGGGTACGCTTCGCAGAACCTGAATCAATAGTTGCCCTTCGTGGCAACGTTAGAGTTACCAGATCTAAACCAGCTAACAAACGATCCAATCACTTACACCCCTTGGTGGCCAGCGATTCCTCATAAGCTTTCGTTACATATTCCTAAATTTAATGGAAATCCGAGTGAAGACTCGTCAAATAATGTGATGACCTTTCACCTGTGGTGTTCATCTAACACTCTAAATGATGATTTGATCAGGCTTCGCCTTTTTCAGCGAACATTAACTGGTCTGGCAGCAAAATGGTATATTGAATTTCCTAGAGCTTCGTTTGATAACTTCAGCACCCTAGCCACAACCTTTTTAACCCATTTTCAGTTACCCATAAGGTACGAAACGGGAACAGAGCTTCTTACCAATTTCAAGCAAACGACGGCCACTCACATATCCGATCATATTCATGAGTGGCGATGTCATCATAGAATGGTAAAAACATATGTTCCTGACCCGCTGTTGGCTGAATGTTTTATTAAGTCGTTGTTACCTTCTATTACGGAAGATGTGGCAAAGGGAGGAGTCGTCACTAAAGAGCAAGTAATTTCTCATGCACAATATTTAGACTTAATCTATACTCAGTCTGGCATGCTCTACGATAAAATCCCTGATGCTCCTAGACTGGAATTTTCTGTTTCTCCATCTCCTATATCAAACAAAGACTCTCATGCTGGGGACGGCGTGATAGGAACGACCAGCACGAAAACCGTAAAGGCTAAGTCGAAGAAAGCCCGTACGGTTTCAGGTCAAAATGAAAATGAAGAACATCTTGCCTCGGAAGTAAATGTCGTATCGACTGACAAAGGCAAAGAAACCAAGCAACCAGGAGGCAAGAAGAAAAAGAAAGGGAAGAAGAAAAAACAGGAAGATTCATCCCCTAAAAAATCTTCTGCAAACCCTTCTGAAGAAAGGAAACTAAATCGTACATGCCTTATATGTGATGAGGATCATTGGACAAGAGAATGTCCATATAAATCTGAGCTTAGAAAATTCTTCAAGAATTCAAAAACCTCGGTGGTATTGACTGATCCGTTTCCAAATCCACGAACAAATCTAGTTGCTAGTGACAATGCTTCCCCGTCCCAAGTGCTAATGTTGTCGATTTCGAAGCATCAAAATGATGCTTTTATATCGACAAGGAATAAAGATTACGGGAATCCATAGCTGTCGGAAAACAAGGCTAATGATCAACCTAGTCGTTCGACAACAACTTCGACCGAAGTTGTGCCACCCATCATTCCTGAACTAACAATAAAGCAACCAAAGGGAGTAGTACACAAATTGGCATTTAATCCTCATGCTAGAGCAACACAACATTATAATGTAGTGGAGGATCTGGCCCAATCGCCATCCGCTATGTCAACACTTGAGGTACTGCAAAATTTCCCCTCCCAAAAGCAGGCTTTATTATCAGCAATAGGTGGGATTGACCCAACGGATTCCAATCTTGTGTCCTTTAATCACAAAGGATATGACCCTCAGTTACCAGCTCAACTAGCTTTCCTTGTTCAAGTGAAAGCCATCAACAAAACTGTTCAATTATTGATGAGGGGGCATCTACATGTATTATGTCGATGAGTTGCTGGAAAACTTTAGGATCTCCACCCTTGTCGTGATCTTTGATGACATTAAAAGCATTTGATGGAAAAACATACACCCCATACGGGATTTTAAGTAACTTGCAAGTTGAACTGGGGGGAAAAACAGTAGAAATAGATGTTGAAGTAATTGACGGAAACCTTGATTACAACATCCTACTAGGAAGGCCCTGGATATATGCTATGGCAGTCATTGTGTCGACCTATTTTAGGAAGATTGCATTTCCCTTTCAAGGAGGAATTACAATCGTCGACCAACAAACATTTCTCCCCAATAGTTCACAAGTTACGAGAAGCATTCCGATGATCCATGGAAGCCCTCATTCACTTCAAACTATCGGAGTAGGCCTACTAAAAGACCCTATATTAATGGGGACTTTTGCCCTACCGCCTCATCATTCCTGAACTAACGATAAAGCAACCAAAGGGAGTAGTACACAAATCGGCATTTAATCCTCATGCTAGAGCAACACAACATTATAATATAGTGGAGGATCTGGCCCAATCTCCATCCGCTATGTCGACACTTGAGGTACTGCAAAATTTCCCCTCCCAAAAGCAGGCTTTATTATCAGCAATAGGTGGGATTGACCCAACGGATTCCAATCTTGTGTCCTTTAATCACAAAGGATATGAACCTCAGTTACCAGCTCAACTAGCTTTCCTCATTCAAGTGAAAGCCCTCAACAAAACTGTTCAATTATTGATGAGGGGGCATCTACATGTATTATGTCGATGAGTTGCTGGAAAACTTTAGGATCTCCACCCTTGTCGCAATCTTTGATGACATTAAAAGCATTTGATGGACAAACATACACCCCATACGGGATTTTAAGTAACTTGCAAGTTGAACTGGGGGGAAAAATAGTAGAAATAGATGTTGAAGTAATTGACGGAAACCTCGATTACAACATCCTACTGGGAAGGCCCTAGATATATGCTATGGTAGTCGTTGTGTCGACCTATTTCAGGAAGATTGCATTTCCCTTTCAAGGAGGAATTACAATTGTCGACCAACAAACATTTCTCCCCAATAGTTCACAAGTTACGGGAAGCATTCCGATGATCCATGGAAGCCCTCATTCGCTTCAAACTATCGGAGTAGGCCTACTAAAAGACCCTATATTAATGGTGACTTTTTCCCTAACACCTTTTGTCAACCTCATTAAAAAATGAAACAATTCCCTTTCCAAATCGAGTCTTTGATTATGATCTCATAAAATCCAAATCGAGTCTTTCAAAGATTTCGAAGGTAAACCTTCATTCCAACCACCGTGTTGAATGCAATGAAGCTTGGGGGGCATGCACCTCGATTTGCATTATTATGCTGGGGGCATGCAAACTTATCACGAGCAACGTTACCGCAAGGTTCAATCTCGTTAAAAAATAAACCTGCCACGAACAGTTTTTTATGCGAAGTTCAAGCTCGTTAAAAATTAAACCTTAGTAATGAGCAAACATTCCCCCAGAGTTTAAGCTCATTAAAAAATGAACCAATTTCCGGTAAACAACCATTGTGAATGCATTATCATCAGCTTTTGAGCCCTGGTCGTGTTCTCATCATCACCTCCACTCTGTTTTAGCCGATCATTCACCTCCATTTGATTGTTTACCCCTTTTGAGGAACATCTATGAAGAGTGATCCTGTTAGCCATCCTTATGACACTGCCGTGATTGGAAAAATTCCAAACCTTACCTGGAATCAGCTGTTACCCGAAATTATCACTCGTTCCTCAAAAAACAAGTCTCCTTTAAGCTCTTTTCGTCTGACTCGTAAAATATGAAAAGATTGCCGAGCAATTGGCCTCTCCAGCTCGTTAAAGCTACCGGAAGTGCTATCCTTCCTCTAGATTTTAAGCTTTTTGGACCTGAGGGATTATTACACAAAAATATTGAGCGCTTGTTTTGTTCAGCTCGTTAAAATTACCGAAAATTCATCCCTTTCGTATTATTTTATATTTTTTCAGACTTAAGGGATTATATGATGAAAAAGGATTATTGGAGTTTCCTTTACATCCCTTTTCAGACTCTCTAAAATTGAAAAGGACCGAGTTATCTTTGTTAAACTCGTTAAAACTGAATAGCGACAAACTTGTCCATACAGACAAGAACGAGTTTCACTGTCGCTAGGCTCGTTAAAATATAGCGACGGGTTTTCCTGAAGGGAAAATTATAAAACAAGCATATGTTATCCTCCTCAAGCTTGATAAAAATAAAGAGATACTAGTCAGTAATGACTAGGGAAAAATTGGGAAGAAAACCTGAAGAAACTTTATTGGTAGCAAGTCGCTCTTGAACATGACACTTTCACTCCGCATCTGAGTCGGGTTGGGTTGTTCCATTCACTGGTCATATCACCATTGGTCCATCACACCATCCATATTTTGGGTTAACGCTACCAATCCATGTCAGTGTCACCGGTATGTTCAAGAGAAGTCACTCAAAGCATTCACCTGTGTCTCATCCGCTGCAATACATTCACGCTCCATTCTTTCATGACCGCCACCCTAAACCTTGTATCATCAGATCGTTTTCACCTCCAAAATCATTTACTCCATTCCGTGTCATAGATGTGGGATTCATTAAGGCCCTCTTACGGCGGGTCGCTTCTTGTCGACACCAGCTCATTATCCAAGAAGTCGACTTAGGAACAACCCTTTCAGTACTTTGAAGCTTGCATGCCTCAATGGCAAGTTTCTTACTTCCGACGACAGGTTTACATCAATGGCCTTCAACCGAAAGATTTTGCGCGGTGTTCGACACCAAGTCCCTTATTCACACCACGCGAATTGTACTGTAGTACCTTGAGGGTCATCATCATTATCAGTGATTCCTCTCGCGCCTGTTAACAGCTTACATCATTGGCTAGTAATCAGACGATGTCTTTCCATGTTCAACTCCAGAACATCTTTCACATGGATCGACCTATACTCCGTGTGAATATTAAACGAGTTTGAAGACCCTAGATCTAGTTTCATCCATCCGAGTTGTGATATATTCAGGAAAATAAAGACATCAAATGTACATTGTTGCTACACAGATGATCATCCGAATCAAAGGATGATGAATCTATCAGAATCATCAGTCTCCCACACAGACGGTTGTCTGTCTTATGTACATGAAAATGAATTTATAAAGCTGAGCATGGGAATGCCTGCCTCAACTAGATCATGAAAAATATTATGAATATAATGTATTGTATTGTATCTTATTACAGGTCGCCTTCCAGCTCAAAAAAACTTCGGATCCTCATGATAAAGCATTTCACCCGTCAAAATATTAACGACCTCATGCTTTAGGGGGCAACTGTTATAGACATTTTTGGGCACTGCAACCCCAATCAAACATGTCCATAAACCAAGGGCTCCTAAGTCCCTAAAAGTGTTGTTCCATACCCCAAAAGAACAAGGTCAGGGATCACATGCTTGGGGACTTCTTAATCATTGAAGTCCTTCAAACCATTGTCTTCTAATATCGCTTCCATGTGATCCTTCTAGACTATGTAATTTGATCTGCCATCCAGGGCATACTCGATTCTCAAGCCATTGAACACCATTGGTGAACTTTGAGATGTGATAAGAAATTGATTTTGTACCTACAATCAAGAACTTCAAAACTTCGAACTTATCCCTTCAAAGTATATTGTTCTCTGCTTTGATCACCTTTGCTCTAATACCATGTAGAAATTCTCCTATAGATGAAATTGATAATGCAATGTAACTAAAGAAATATACTTAATCTACTTCTACAATCAAACTTGCGGAAGCTTAATCAATTTTGAGCAAGATCAAATAGAACACATATAACAGATGAAGAAGAAATCAATCACACATGAACACAGAAGAATACTTTGGGGAAAGCCTCAACTAAAAACCTCGATCTCTATATTATCATACAAGTGGAAATATCTCAAGATTACACAAAGCTTTAGCTCATAGGCTATCCAGCTCTTAGTACAATCCCTCACTACTGCTCATAGACAGAAAAGACAACTCATATGCCTTTCCCTCTGCCCTCCAAGCCTCCTATTTCCTTGCACAGTTTCTCCTGGGTCCTCCAGTTGTCACATGTGTGTAATAATCCCTCACACACTGCTCTGACCTCTGAAATAATTGTGCAATCCTGAAGGAGATCATTCCTTCTGCATGGATGAGTTTACTTTATAGGAAAATTCCTCTAACTGATAGTACATTGTCCCTTCCTTTAATCTCAACTGGGTCTTTCTCTGAATTGACATACATGAATTTTTTATGAGAGAACATTCAATTATCTGGAGAACACTAGTTGCATGCATGCATGCATTAACTGACTGAACTCACAATTAGTTCCACAAACTATTTGGAACTAATTTAACTGGACTTAACTGAGTTAACTAATTACAACTCAAATACAACTCATCCTTATCTCCTTAATTAAGGGATAACTTCCTCAATCAAAGGGATAATTGTTGCATGTCTTCACATAGACTTCATGTTTGATTTTCTCCAACTAATTAACTCAAGATGAATCAACTAATTATTTTTCAAACAGCCGTTGAGATCAAATTCGAATTTTAATTCAGGGACTAATTAAAATTAGAATATATCCTGAAATGTTATTTATAGCAATGTTATTTTTAGCATTTCTATTTTATCATTCCTTGTTGCTATTTTCAACACTGGTACCCGAGATGCTATCTATAGCAATGTTATTTATAGCCTTTCTATTTTTAGCATTTATTATTGTTATTTTCAACATGGTCCTGGTTGGAGTTGCATCATTTCATTTATGGAATCAGCTATACTAACGTCCAAGGCGACCGAGGCAGCCATAATTTAGTTCTTGTGGATTTAAATTTAGCTTTACAGGTTTATTCAGGGATTTTGAATAGAAACTGGAAACTTTTAGAGGGCTTGGCCACGGGTTTTCAAATTTAGAGTATTTTACAATTAGCTTTTCTTAATTAAAACACTGCCCAAGGCTTAACACTTCCAAATTTGAAAGGGCGAGTGGTAATTTGTGGTGAAATACCTGGAATTTGGTGAATTATCTTCAAATTTGGAGTTCACAGCAGCTGCAAAGGTTCGAATGAATCTGGTATGGAATGAGGGGTCGACTGGGGTCTCTGCAACTTTCTTCAGGAGTGAATTTGGAGTTCAAATGGTGAGTTCAGGGCTTGTGGGAATCACATTGGTTCGCAGAGGTTCACAGAGAAAACGAACGAAAAAAAGGTGAAAAAGGGCTTCTCGGCCTTTTTATGGAGTAACGGTTATTTTTTGGCGGGTGATTTCAAATGAACAGCAGGTGGTTTGGTAGGATGAGCAGGGAGGCAATTTCCCAGGCCAACACACCGCTTATGGAGGTTGGACGGTATTTCGGAGGGGTCACCCGACCTACTCCAGAGCGTGACACGTAGCAGTTGGGGGGTCGGAGAAAACCGCTTTATTGGGCGGGTAACGGTCAACCATTGGGTGCGGCTGATATGGGTGTGGACCGTTGGATGAAGGGGAAGATGATCAGATGATAGTCGGGCAAGGGAAGTGTGTGGGTGATAAGAACATAGCTTTCGAGGGGACCCAGAGCTTAAATCCCTGGCGGTTTGTGATTAATTAAGACTTAATCACAGTCTTAGTCGATCGGGCAGGGTTTAATGACGGGTTTTATTTATTTTTTCGGGATAAGGAGTAAGTTGTATAGTTTTTATTAAAACTAAGGGTCAAGGCTATTTATTTGAAGGATTTATTTAATATACGAGAATAGGTATGTCGGGAATTTATGTAATAAAAAATTAATATGAAATGTGATGACCAGAGTGACTATATCATTAGCATGATGTAAAATATGCTTTTTTTATTTCATATATTTGGCACTTAGGATAAAGTACTTTTTGTTGGTTTTTTTAATGAAAAGGGCTTTAGCATGGAGTTGTTTTTACTTTTCCTAGGAAAAATGAAGTTTAACCTTAGGAAAAGGAGTTTTATTAGGGAAATGAGGGGGAGATGAATTTTATGAAGGGGATTCTATCACTTGATATCCTTAAATCATTAATCTGAGGGTTCGGTCCCACCAAAAGTCAGAGAAATGCTCTAAGCCTTTTTGACTTGAAGGATTTAAAGTGCCAGAGCATAATTGTGGATAAGAAATTAGTAAGTAAGGGGAAAATGAATGAGGGGGAGTTAATCATATTAACTTGAAAACCTTTGTTTTTGCTTCCATAATTTATCATACATATTGAAATATGAGTCTAAGCATGATGCATGTATTTTGATCCAATTAACTTTATACTTCAGCAACCTTTCTTCTACTTACCCATTTACCTATTCTAACATTTTTTCTTCATTTCTTTGGGTGCATTTAGGCTAGCAAACCCTTATTCTATCTTTTCTTTAATAAAACAAACTATCTATTCCTAACCTTATATCATCCAAGGGCTTAGATTAAACTGATGAGCTCCTTTTATTTTTCTCTACCTATCAAATGATCTGCCAAGATTAAACTATTTGGTCAAATTTTATTCTCTAACTATAAACATAAAATTTAAAGCATGATATAATCAAGTTTAAACTGTTTGATTACCATGGATTGTGGCATGAATAACAAGCTGCACACAATCACTATTATGCATAAAAGTAAATAGCAGTGGCATTTAGACTTGCTCACTTTCATGGTCTCTTTTTGTTTTTCGGGTTTCATATATTTTCATTTTTTGAACTTTTCTCCTTCTTTTTGTCCTTTGATTTTTCTTTTAGGACATACCCTCTTTACATTTTTTAATTTTTTAATATGGAAAACATTTGCAGAAAGCAAACGTATGTACAATATTACAAGGCTTAACCTTAGTTATTCAAAATTATGACTCCTATTGGTATAGGAACCTAACAGTGGCTTCACTTGGGGATGGAATTTTCTAGTGAAATGTCAAGAACTTTAAATATCAGTAGCCTTTGAATTGTTGCTGATGTTACCTAGCCAGGTGTCCTTCTACAAATCTGCATTATTGATACTTATGACAGTAAACCTTTTAAAGCTTAGGGATTTCTCTTTGGGCTTCAACTTCAAAGATCACCATCCAATCCAAACTAGACTTTGTAAATAAAGTATGTACAAAATGGGAAATGAAATTAGTAACTTGGTTCAAAGTAATGCTTTAGTATTCGACCATTCACTGGCCCACTTTCTGCATCTATACCATTAATTTCTCTCAGGAAGAAAGTGTTATTTCCTCTGTAAGCATAAATGACATAGGGGCCTTTCCATAAGAAATCAAATTTCCCATGTTTATCTTTGTCTTCCCTCCTTGAATCCCACTTGAGCACCTTATCACCAAGGTAGAAATCTTCAGCCTTGGTTCTCTTATCAAAAATATTTGTAACCCTTTCCTGCACAACTTAAGACCTGATATACACCTCTTCTCTGGTTTGTTGTAGATGAATAGTTTGGTTGATTCTTATTTGGATACTATTTGGTTCAACCTGCAATTCTTGAAGTATTTTCATTACTGGTACTCCCAAAGAGGTTGGAAAGACAGTGTCCATCCCATAAACTAGTTGATAGGGAGAAGTACTAATTGATTTTTTAGTAGTCAATATGTCTGCCCAAAAGGCATTGACTAGATTTTTATGCCAAGTTTTCTTATTGTCCTCTAGTAACTTCTTGATGATGTTTACCATGATTTTGTTTGAGGATTCTGCCAGTCCATTACCTTGAGGGTAATAGGTTGTAGAATGGCCCAGGGTGATATGATACTTACTACAAAAATCTATCATTCTTTTGGATTTAAAGGTTGTTGCATTATCAGTAATGAGCTTAGTTGGACATCAAAATCTTGATAGAATATTGGTTTCAAGGAAGGTTATGATAACAGTGTCTATGGCTTTCCTTGAAGGTATGGCCTCTATCCACTTTGTGAAGTAGTCTGTGGCTATGAGGATCCATTTGTGTTGCACAGATGAGGGTGGGTGAATTTCACGAATGAAGTCTAAACCCCATTGTTTAAAAGGTATTTCTACAGATATTGGCTTGAGGGGTAAAGGTAAGAGATTTTTCTTCCCCTCAAAAATTTGACATTTGTGACAGGAGGTCACATATTTTTTGACATCAGCAACCAAGGTAGGCCAGTAGAAACTAGCTCTAAGGATTTTATCTGCAGTGGTCTTCCAGCAAAGGTGTCCTCCACAGTCACCTGCATGAAACTCTTGCAAAATCTTGTCAGCCTATTCTTTTAATAAGAAATTGAGAATAATACCTTCATGATCTCTCCAAAACAGAGCATTGTCTAATATACAAAATTTTAAGGATTTCATCTTCAAAAAACTTCTTTTGGTCCTAGATAATTCAGGAGGAACTTGTAAGTTCAGTAAAACATAAATAATATAAGCATACCAAGGTGATTCAATAAAGGCCTAGCTGATTAGTGGAGTCGACATCTCCTCTTCATTATCTATTGTTGCAATAAAGTTTATATCCAAGGCTTGACAGTTCAATTCAGCCATGAGTTTGGCTAAACCTTGGCCCTTGATTAACTTAGTAGGTTTGATTTCTATATCATACTCTAAAATAGTAGCAATCCACTTTCCCCTCTTTCCATCAGGACCATCCTGAGTTAGGATGTCTTTGACTACTGAATTTGGAATGTAGGCTACTATATGAGAATATAAGATGTATACCCTAAAGTCTTTAATGGCTTTGACTAAAGCCAATGCTTTTTTTTCCATTATATTATATTTCAAGGGGGAATCTCTCAGGGCTTTGCTAAAGAAAGCAATGGGTTGTTCATAGCCCTGGTCATTTTTCTGCAATAGAACTACAGCAATTGTGTGCTCAAAAGTAAAGGAAAACAAGATGAAATTTCTATCAAATTTAGGACTGATTAACACAAGTGTTTTAACCAAGGCTAGTTTAATGTCTTCAAAGGATTTTTAGCCTCAACAATCCATTTTATGGTGGAATATTTTTTTAGCATGTTGTTTAGTGATCTAATTAATTCTGCTGATTAGATATAAATCTTCTAAGGAAATTAATTTTTCCTAAGAAAGCTTGTAACTCTCTAATGTTCCTAGGGTGTTGTATTTGTAGGATGGCTTCTATCTTAGCAGGGTCTATTCTTATACTATCTTTCGACATTATGTGACCTAACAACTTTCCTTCCTCTAACCTGAACAAGGACTTTTTGGGGTTCAAGGAGATTCCAAATTTCCTGCATTTAATAAAAACTTGTCTTAGATGATCGAAATGTTGATTGTCAAATTTTGAAAATACAGTAATATCATCAAGATATATCACAAGGAAATCATGAATTTCTTTGCGAAGGCTATATCCATAGCCCTCAGGAAAGTGGCTCCTACATTCATTAGCCCAAAAGGCATTTTCACATACATAAATGTGCCCCAAGGAGTAGTAAAAGTAGTTTTAGGTTGGTCATTAGGATTAACCAAGATTTTATTGTAACTAGAAGATCGATCCAACAATGAGATTCTGGTTGATCAAACTACTCTCTGTAAAATGTGGTCCATTTTGGGGAGAGGGTAATTGTCTTTTAGTGACACTTTTTTGAGGTTTCTAAGATCCACACAGAGTCTGATCTCACTAGTTTTCTTTCTAGTTGGCACCAAGTTTGAGACCCAATCAGAAAATCTGATTGGTACAATTATTTTGGCATCATACATCCTCTGAATTTATTTTTCAGTTGTAGGTAATAAGACAGGAATAATCCTTCTAAGTTTTTGTTTGAAAGGCTTTTGATTTTCTTTAATAGGAACTGTGTGTTGGATGATGTTGGTGTCATAGGATTTGAGGTCCTCATAACTCCAAGCAAAGACATCCTGGAATTCTTTCAACAACTCAATGTATTTCACTTTTTCAGTTGGGGGTAATGATTTTGAAAGTTTGATTTGTTTAGGATTTTCATCGGTGCCTATATTACATTCCTCTATATCAGGTTTTGAAGGTTCCATTTTAGGTTTCCTATGAACATCATTTTAATCAAATAAATCTTCCAGAGGGTTTAATCCCTTTG
This sequence comes from Pinus tabuliformis, assembly GCA_031772625.1. NCBI lineage: Eukaryota > Viridiplantae > Streptophyta > Pinopsida > Pinales > Pinaceae > Pinus > Pinus tabuliformis. The sequence goes on from CM062815.1 coordinate 825,480,515, forward strand.
GTAAGAAGTTACCTTTGAGATTGATTACTTTGGTTTCTTCATTGATTATTTCATCAATCTCAATTTGCTCTAGGTTATCTACATCTAACTTGGTAAATTTAGTTGGGTTGAGTCTATTCAGTTCATCACCTTCTATCGCATTTATTTCTATCTCACCCTTAGTGTCAAGATCTATTGATGTATCAGTATCTATATTGTTATTTACAAACTCTTCTTCTGAAAGTAAAAAGTTGTTTATCTGTTTGTCATCAGAAAATATTTGCCAATTCTTCAAATTATCTGGAATTGCAAGTTTGTGCCTAACTTCAGCAGTGTACTAATGGTTAGGTTGGAAGGGTAATATGTAGGTGCTGGCAAACATTTCTAAACTATAGGCTTGCATATTGTGTTTTCTAGGGATTACTGCAAGCTTTGTTTCTAGGAAAGTGTTAAATATTATTCGATAGTTCCCCTATAACAACTTAATCTAGGGTCCTTTGTCATATATACAACATCAATCTGTTTTATAATTAGTTCAGAGTCTCCTATGACAGAAACTCTTTTAGCTCCTAGATTCTTAACTAACTTAAGACCTAAAATTAATGCTTCATACTCGGCCATATTATTGGTACATTTAAAATTCAATCTATATGCATGGCCTTCTGAGTGATTATTTTCCAAATTATATATCCACACTCCTACTCCTGCTCCTAACATATTGACTGACCCATCAAATTCTAGATGCCATAATATCTCATGCTCACAATTTTCACTATCTGGGGCAACAAATTTTTCATCATTTACAACAATTTGACCATCTAGTTCATTGAACAGTTCTGTAGTTTGGTTAGTTTCCTTTGTGCATAAACTGCAATTTCTTTTGGTTTTGTATTAATACTGTCTAAAATTTCTTCTTGTGTTTGATCAGCATTATACATGATAAAAGAATCGATATCTGAGTGTATTGAGTAGATGGGAAAGTTTTGAGGCTGATCCGGGCTACTTACCATATATTTCATTAAGGTTTCACGGTATAGTTTCTTCGGTTGTCCAAAAACAGAGATTGTTGCATATGACATATCTAGTTGTAAGGATCCCTAAAGTTTGGCTCCCTATGATCTAGATAACAGCATGCCATACTTTGGTGGGATGTCAGCAACCACAATATCCATAAGGATGCTTTTGGAAGGATATTGGACTAAAGTGACACACAGGTCCTTAATTAATCCTAGACACTATACCACACTGGAGTCAAATGAGAATAAGTCTTTGTAAGGCCTTGTAATGTCTAGGTTTAATTTCTCCATTACTGATTTGGGCATTAAGTTGTGAGAGGCCCCAGAATCCAACATTGCATTGTGTAAAATTTGGTCATGGATACTAAGGCTAATGTAAAAAGGTGGAACTCCTCCTTCTAATGGTTTGCCATTAACATCTAGACCAAATATGAGTTCTGGTTGGTCATCAAATAAGTTAACTGAATCCTCATTTTCAGCAATGTTTAAGGTCTGGTTTATCTATGATTTGTAAGTTTTGTTCTTGATTAGTTATGTTAAAGGAACTAAAATCTTTAGCTTTTCTATCTCTGCTCCAAAATTGAATAGCAAAGAGACTTTTTCTGTTTGAAGGTTTTGAATTTTTGCAGCAGGGACTTGAGTAGACTTGTCTTCTTTTCCTTTATTAGGGACCTCCTTAGATGGATTTTCAAATATGATGTTTTGAGCTTTGTCTACTGGTTCCTTAGGTGGAATTGAAGTGGATGGCGAATCAACAGAAGGTTGATCAGAGGTTATATCTACAATTGTGGGGCCAGAAGGATTTCGGTTCTGCCTAGGGAGAATTTGGAGGATCTTTGACACAGGGGCTTCTTTTATTTTCTCGGGTTGACTTTGTACTCTTTTCTTGGTTTGGTTAGGGATATCAGCATTCTTTTTGCTTCTCAGATTATACTATTTATGTACTTCAAAGATGGCAGAATCATATCCTTGTTTGTAATCAAATGATTCTCCAGATTGTATTTGTAATTGCTACAGCATATACAGTTCCTGCTCATCTTGGGTTAGAAAAACAGTATCCTCATCATTTATTCCCATTAGGTTAATTTGTGTATCTTGTTCTACATCTTCTGGCTGGGATGTATGTGCATAATTTTCTTGAAAAGGAGGCCCAATTTTCTGATCCGGGCCATTTTTCCCACTGTTTTGGTTTTGGTTTTTTCTAAAATTTGGGTTTCTAACTGAAGGCGCTTGTTGGTTATCCCATTGAGGTTTCCTCCCCATATTCTCTATTCTATCCATTAGTTTTTCCATACCCTTGAATAAACTATCTATTTTAATGTCAGATGGTGAAGCTTCATCCTTTACAGTTCCTCTTCTTTCATTTCTGACTCTAGCCCTTTTAGCTAATAAATTAGCTTCAACACTAACAGCTACACTTTGCATTTCTTCTAATGTTGGGGGGTTTCTTTCCCTAAGTTGGTATGCCATATCTGTGTCAAAACCATCAGGGAACTTTATTAAAGCTAAGTCAGGTGGGGGTCTAAGATTAACTGGGATGGCGTTATATATATTATTGAATCTAGTGCAGTAATCTTGAACAGTTTCATTAGGTCCTCTTCTAATATTCTCATATTTTGAAAGGATTTGTAGGGGATTCTTTTTCTTTTTCCATCTATTCAAAAATTGCTGGTGAAATGCATCTAAATTATCAATATTATTAGTAGGAAATGCTCTAAACCATTTCCTAACATCACCAGCTAAACTTTGGGCAAAGAGTCTCTTTTGAACATTATTTGTCTCAATCTCGTGCAACTCAAAGTAATCTGTTATCTTGTTGACATGTTGTTGTGAAGTGTAATGTCCTATGCCATCAAATTGAACATTTTTACTTTGGTAGTCTACTAGCATAGCACCAAGTTGGGCAAGTAAAACAAGAGGAGCATATCTATTTGCCATGGCTGTAAGCTGGGAGGGGCTAAGATGTGGGGTTGAGGTACTTGGAGATGATGTAGTAGTGGATGACGGACCAGGACTAGTAGATGATGAATGGGTAATGATAGGTTGGTGAGGGAGTGTAGGTATAAATGGTGGTGAAGAATGGATTTCAGAAGGTGTTATTGTTGAAGTTGAAGGGAATAATGGTGAACTCAAAGTAGTAGACAATTGTTCAGAAATTTGAGGGGTCGAGGTAGTATTAATGGATGATTGTGGAGATTTCAGAATGTATTCATCAATGGATTTGTTGGCCTGTTGAACTTCAAGGTCTGCAATAAAATCATGATCTAGAACAGTTTCACTGAGTGCATTCTCAGATTTTGTTCTAAATAATGAATGTTCAAACGGCACATCAAAGGGAAGTTCTTCTAAAAATAACCACTCATCAGGACATGAATTAGCTTTAACTAACGATATTTGAATAGCCGAACTCTCTTCTTTTTTTTATTGTCTTGAAATTAGGTTAGGATTATCAACTACTGGGGCAAGGTTTGGGTTTGTCTTAGCCGTAGTAAAATGAGTCTTCCTGGAAGCCAAAATTTCAAATTTTTTAATTGTTTTTGTGAGATTTTTTCAAGATAACTTCTAACAAATGATTTTAAGAGGCTCAGAATGTAGATTTAGAATTTTCCTAAAGCTTTATTAGGACTGAGGATTCGATGTTCCCCAGTAGAGTCGCCACTATGTTATCTCTCAGAATTTTCTCTAGAAGTTATTAAAAGAAAGAAAATGACCGAGGTAACCACAAACCAACTTTTAAACATAGGCTCTAGCCAACCTATGGCTCAAAGAGGGCTCTCTCTATATGATTTAGCTTTTTTTGCTAGGATTTCAGGCTAGTTATGAATGTTCAAGGGCAAGGGGGGTTTGGTTTGTATTGAAGATTGGGTGGTGGAATCCTTGCAACAGATGGATAGAGTGATGTCTTTAGACCATTGGGCTCTGGAGTCAACAGAAAGGTAGTAGAACTGGATCAACTCACTAAAGGGAATGTTCAAAGGGCAAGCTAGAAGAGTAAAGTGCAAGTCTTTGGAACAGGAGGGTGAAATGGTTTAAATCAGGGTGAGAGAGAAATTAAGAATTATAAGACCGAGATTTAAATGAGGAACAGAGGTAATCGGAAACAAAGGGCAATTAAGAATACTTTGATATAGATTACAAGGAAACAACCTAAACTAAGGACAAATTAATAATTCCTTAACTTAGATATCAGTAGAAAATATTCAAATGCATAACAATTAAAACAAAGTGTAATTAAACAAATTCTGAGATATCATTCTAGTTATAGCATTCAGATACAGAAATACATTAAAGATTATGGAAAAACTTTAATAAAAATAGCAATAACATGAGAAAATACTTGTCTGCACTTCACTTAACACATGAATCCCGTGAAATATCTTGTCTTTATTCATCAATCCAGCTTGCTGGCATAATCAATGATACAATAACTTTACAGTATTTTGATCAAGAAGTCTATAGAAATGTCTAAGAATCCACCCTACATACTTCGAATTGTGAAGTATTTATACAAAAATTATTACAAAATATCTCAAACTAACTTGAGATTTAATCTAGGAAATAAAAATATCTTCTTGCTAGAAGGTAGAGACAGCTATTGAACTACTTCATGCTGTCCCTAGCTTTTCGGTGTTACTGGCCTTTATAGTTGAGTTTCTAGCCTTTTATGTTGCCTTGTTGTTTGGTTTTTTATGTTGGAAGTTGCATTCATTGTTGGATTTCATCTTATACACTTTGACATTGATACTCTTTAATCATGTTGACTTGCCTTTACCTCTGTCCAGCTCAGTATCAGTTATTTCCACTGATCCTTCGATGTCTTCCTGCTCTAAAACAGGATTGAGCTTTTGCCTCTTGCTTTGACTGGTTTCCTATTGTACATTGGATGTTTTGATGCCTGAACTGGAGGCTCCCTCTCTGTTTCGCTTGGGATTTCTTTCCTCATTCTAAGTCTGCATGATAAGAGGGGTGCTCATGGTTGCTTCTTGTTGTTCAGGTACCTGCAAAAATGAGCTCTTAGTAAACTGTCTTTCTAAGTCACATAAGGTGTTCTCTACCTCTACCTTTGTACTGTCTCTATCTACAAGAGTATTTTGCACCCACTCAGATTGATTGGCATACCTTTCTATCTCCGGTATGGGGTGGTGAATATAAGGTCCCAACTTGACCTTCTTTCTCAATCTGGTGACAAATTCTTGAGGGTCATACCTCCACATGAAACTCTTTTGGAACTTCATTTGCTACAAGATTTGGTCTGCCTCCTCCCCTACCTCTATATAATTGCAGGTGAAGGGGCCTAACTGGTTTTTTACTTTGAATTGTGATCTTTTCTTGGCCGAGACAAAATTTATCTCATCAGAGTTCATTATTTGTCTATGGTACTCTAGAGAAAATAACCTCATGGGGAGGTATTTGGGTAGTTTATATGGTGCAAGCTCACAACCATAAATTCTTATCTCTGTGTGGTTTTGGTAGAGGTACCAATCTCCCACTTTGCTTTGTTTAGACAACTAAAGTACCCTTTTGATCTCTGGACTTATCCTGGGTGGAGGGCTTCCTGTCAGCATAGTTATGACTAGATGAACAAAAGAATCTATGAAATCTAAATAGGTATATGGTGACCGAAACTTGTGGGGTTAGGTTTGGTCCTGGTTGGAGTTGCAGCATTTCATTTATGGAATCAACTGTAATGGTGAACAGAATCTTTTGGTGAGGGGACATAATAGCTCTTAGGTTGGGAATGTAACAGGCATGGCACTAGTGGACAATTTCGGGGAAAACATGTACATCTGGGAACTGGTATTTGGGCAAATTTGACTCCCAAAGGCCAATATTATCAGCATAGTTGAGGTATCTGTCCCTACTCAAACAACGGATTTCAAGCAGGAGGTTCTGGGTAGATGTTTCCTTAATTTGGAAATCCCTGTCAGCCAAGGGAAGGTGTTCGAGCTCCAAATGGGGAGTTGTGACAGGTCTAACATCCAAGGCGACCAAGGAAGCCATAATTTAGTTCTTGTTGATTTAAATTTGGCTTTACAGGTTTATTCAGGGGTTTTGAATGGAACCTAGAAACTTTCAGAGGGTTTGGCCATGGGTTTTCAAATTTAGATTATTTTACAATTAACTTTTTTTAATTAAAACACTACACAAGGCTTAACGTTTCCAAATTTGAAAGGGCGAGTAGTAATTTGTGATGAAATACCTAGAATTTGGTGAATTATCTGCAAATTTGGAGTTCGCGGCAGCTGCAGAGGTTTGAATGAATCTGGTATGGACTTAGGGGTTGACTAGGGTCTCTGCAACTTTCTTTAGGAGTGAATTCGGAGTTCAAATGGTGAGTTCAGGGTTTGCGGGAATCACATTGGTTCGCAGAGGTTCACAGAGAAAATGAGCGGAAAAAAAGGTGAAAAAGGGCTTCTCGGCCTTTTTATGGAGTAACAGTTATTTTTTGGTGGTTGATTTCAAATGAACAGTAGGTGGTTTGGCAGGTTGAGCAGGGAGGCAGTTTCCCAGGCCATTGCACCACTTATGCAGGTTGGACGGTATTTCAGAGGGGTCACCCGATCTACTCCAAAGTGTGACACGTAGCAGTCGAGGGGTCGAAGAAAACCGTTTTATCGGGCAGATAACGGTCGGCCATCGAGCATGGCCGATATGGCTGTGGACCGTTGGATGCAGGGGAAGATGATCGAACGGCAGTCAAGCAAGGGAAGTGTGTGGGTGATAAGAACATGGGTTTCGGGGGGGGCCAGAGCTTTAATCCCTGGCGGTTTGTGATTAATTAAGACTTAATCACGGGCTTAGTCAATCGGGTGGGGTTTAATGACGAGTTTTATTTATTTTGTCGAGATAAGGGGTAAACTGTATAGTTTTTATTAAAACTAAGGGTCGGGGGTATTTATTTGAGGGATTTATTTAATATACGGGGATAGGTATGTCGAGAATTTATATAATTAAAAATTAATATGAAATATGATGAGGGGAGTGACTATATCATTAGCATGATGTAAAATATGCATTTTTTATTTCATATCTTTGGCATTTAGGATAAAGTACTTTTTGTGGGTTTTTTTAATGAAAAGGGCTTTAGCATGGAGTTGTTTTTACTTTTCCTAGGAAAAATGAAGTTTAACCTTAGGAAAAGGGGTTTTACTAAGGAAATGAGGGGGAGATGAATTTTATGAAGGGGATTATATCACTTGATATCCTTAAGTCATTAACCCAAGGGTCTGATTCCACTAAAAGTCAGAGAAATGCTCTGAGCCTTTTTGACTTGAAGGATTTAAAGTGCTAGAGCATACTTGTGGATAGGAAATTAGCAAGGGGAAAATGAATGAGGGAGAGTTAATCATATTAACTTGCAAACATTTGCTTTTGCTTCCATAATTGATCATACATATTGAAATATGATTCTAAGCATGATGCACGTATTTTGATCCAATTAATTTTATACTTCAGCAACCTTTCTTCTACTTACCCATTTACCTATTCTAACATTTTTTCTTCATTTCTTTGGGTGAATTTAGGCTAGCAAACCCTTATTCTATCTTTTCTTTAATAAAATGAACTATCTATTCCTAACCTTATATCATCCAAGGGCTCAGATTAAATTGATGAGCTCCTTTTATTTTTCTCTACCTATCTAATGATCTGCCAAGATTAAACTATTTGGTTAGATTTTATTCTCTAACTATAAACATAAAATTTAAAGCATGATATAATCAATTTTAAATAGTTTGATTACCATGGATTGTGGCATGAATAACAAGCTGCACACAATCATTATTATGCATAAAAGTAAATAGTAGTGGCATTTAGATTTGCTCACTTTCATGGTCTCTTTTTGTTTTTTGAGGCTCATATATTTTCATTTTTTGACCTTTTATCATTGTTTTTGTCCTCTGATTTTTCTTTTAGGACATACCCTCTTTACATTTTTTAATTTTTTAATATGGAAAAAATTTGCAAAAAGAAAAGGTATGTACAATATTACAAGGCTTAACCTTAGTCATTCAAAATTATGACTCCTATTGGTATAGGAACCTAACAGAGGAAAGCACTTAGAGGGTGCTACATAATCTCCAAGTAATCTCAAGCACATATACACACTCAGCCTTGCACATAACCATCAGCAGCCATATCAACCATGGAGGTCTGCCACACTATGCTACGAATATGTTGCAAAAATGATTGTTTTAGCCATCATTTTCAAAAGAGGTTTTTGGTCGAATGCAAAAGAATTTACAATACCTAAAAGAGGTTTTTTCCAAAAATGGAAAAAATAACAAAATCCCCCTTCAGTTTATGTACAGGTGTTGTTGTTTTGGAGATATGCAACGTTGTTGGAGGCCTATTTTTCAAAAAATAAAATTATGCATTTTCCTCCTATTTCAATCATTTTTTTGGGTGCACTTTTCTAACATATGGAAGTTAATTTTCAAAAACTAAAAGAGGTTTGTGTTGAAATTGGGCCAAATAACACAAACCTCTCTCATTTTGTGCACTAGTATCACGATTTGGAAATTATGAGTGTCCGTTGGAGACCCATTTTCCACAATTTCTTGTTTACAGAGTTCTGAAATTTTTTCAAATTCGATTTGCAAATTTGACTTTTGGTAGGTTAGATGCCTGTTGGGTGTTATAAGTTGAATGTTATGAATGGTTGGGTAGTACAATGTTTTTTGGAGTGGGAAATATCAAACAAACTCAGAATTTGAATTATGTTGTGTAAGTGGTGACTAGCCATTTATGAGGTCTAAATGCATGAAAGGAAGCATCCAGTGGGTCCTACTCCAACACAAAACAATTTTCAATGTACCCATCAACTCGGTTTAATGGAACTCCAAGCTTCTTCTAGAGTGATATTCTTTAGAACCTTAGTAGGAGTGCGATTGATTATATAATTTGCACAATTAATTGCTTCGGCCCAAAAACTAAGACTGAGTCCTTTAGATTGCAGCATACAATTAGCCATTTCCTTTAAGGTGCGATTTTTCCTTTCAGCTACACCATTTTGTTGTGGAGTGTATGGAACAGTATCTTGCATTTGAATTCCATTTTCGGTGCAAAAGTTGATGAATGTGTTTTTAACATATTATCCACCATTATCAGTTCTTAGCTTAAGAATTTGATGTCCAGATTGTTTTTCAACAAAGGCTTTGAAGGCCAAAAATGTGTTAAATACTTCGCTCTTGAGTTTTAAGAAGTATACCCAAGTGCGTCTGGAGAAATCATCAATGAAAGTTAAGAAATACTTGCAGCCAGAGAATGAAGCAACAGGAAGTGGACCACATAAATCACTGTGCACAAGCTGTAAAGGGGCTGAGGCGTGCCAAGAGGCACGTTTGTCAAAACTGTCCCGATGATGTTTTCCGAGTACACATCCGGAACAAACACCATCTCTGCAAGATACCATAGGAAGACCTGTCACCATATTTTCTTTACATAGATGCTGAAGGGAGCGATAGTTTAAGTGACCAAATCGCTCATGCCAAAGTTTGCTCACTTCATCATTATGAGCAACAAATACTGAGGGAAGATTTGATGACCCAAAGTTGTGAAACTTATACAACCTTGTGGAATCATCAGCAATACCAGTAGCTAGAATCTGTTTAGGATCTCTTAGATCCTTGATTACAACATCATGAGGTGAAAATTCAACAATTTTACCTTCACCTGAATGAGTTATCTGATATACAGATAGAAGGTTGCAGGATAAGGTTGGAACACATAATACATCATTAAACTGACCATTGTCTAGATGAACAGTTCCAGTCCCTACAACATTAAGAGATCTATCATCACCAACATATATATTTTTGGTGTTACAATCATTTAAAGAAGAAAACATGGCTTGGTTTTTGGCCATGTGATAAGAGGCTCCAGAATCAATGAGCCACTCATGAGAAGGAGAAGAAGAAGATACATTTAATGCATAACCAGACTGAGACAATTGACAACGACATGCAGAAAGTGCCATTCCGGAAGTTGAAGTTGAAGTATGCTCCACATGGATGTTATGTTTCTTCATTGCGGCTTCCAAGGCTTCCATCTTCTTAAAGCATTTAGATTCTAAGTGGCCATCTCGATTACAAAAGTTACAATGTCTATCAGTCTTCTTCCATTTGTTTTTATTGGTCTTATCATTTTGCTGAAATGATCTTTCATTTTGAGGCTGAGTTTGCTTAGGACCCTTGTTTGGTTTAGGACCATTCTTTTTAGGATATGACTTCTTAGGATTCTTTGAATTTGGTTGTTGCTGGGCGGCTAACGCTTTCTTGGAAGAGTTTCCAAGATTAAGAAGACCAAGGTGTAAGAGTTTTTCTTGTTCTCTTATTAAGGAATCACAAAAGGAGTCAAAGGAAGGGGTCTTGTAGTCTTTTCCTTGACAAATGAAAGCTTCCCTTGTAGAATGGAAAGTGGAAACAAATACAGAGTAGGCTGGTCCCAACTTAGTAAGGATGGAATAAATAAGGTTACTATCTTCTTTCTTGACCTTAACACCTTCCAAGAGATATCAAAGGGTCTTGAATTTGGACAAGAAATCTTCAATGCAAGAAAAATTATTAGGATCCAAAGTAAGCAACTCATTTTCAAGTTGATGGGCTCTAATTTCATTTTTAATCCCAAAAACTTTAGTGATTTTTTCCAATGCTTCATGAGGAGTCTCAAGTTATGCAATATGGAATCTAAGATCAGGAGAAATAGACATCCCTATCAAACCACGTGCTTGATCTTGTCTATTTTCCCATTTTGCAGCCTTGTCTTCATCTTTTGGTTTCTTCTCTTGGTCTGTGGCTATTCTGTAGAGACCTTTACTTCTAAGTAAATCTTCCATGTAGGCTATCCATTGGAAGTAGTTAGTGCTGTCAAGAATGACTTGGCATGGAATTTCCATTTTTTTTTTTAAATTGAAGCTGAAGATGCTGAAAGTAAGTGTTCCAATGGATAGATCTCGAAAAATTAGGTTGTTTAAAAAAAAACGGCTCTGAAAAAAGCTTCCGGATGAAGAAGTTATGGCTTTTTGAAAAAAAATTGTTGAAGTTGCCGACAAAGTGCGCGAATGTGCGGGAATGAAAAAAACCGCCCCCACAAAATGGAGACTTGAACCCAAGACCTCTACTCTCTTAAAATAGCTTTGAACCAATTGATCTATACAAAAAATTTGAGAGAGAGAGAGAGAGAGAGAGAGAGAGGGGGGGGGGGCCTTGGTTTGCGTGCTTGCCTTGAGAAAGCTCTTTTTCCCTACAAAACACAAAACACAAAACCCAACACGAATATGCAAAGAAAAACGAACCTTCCGGCAACAAGTTAGCTTTAGCCAAAAAACTAGATATTTTAAAAAAATGAACCTTGCGGCTCAAAGTTAGCTTTAGCCGAAAAACTAAATATTTTTCTCAATGTTTCTGATTTTCCGAGATCACACTAAGGTGCAGGGAAAAGAGCATACGCATGAGAAAAATCCTTCCTTTCTGTTTCTGATTTGCCCAGATCGCACAAAGCCGCAGGGCAAAGAGCATACGCAGAAATGAAAGGTATAGATCCGGTTAAAAAAAAGGGCTAAATAAACCGAAACCGAAATAAGCAGAGAGAAAATAACAGTGAACTGCAAAAACACTGTATACCTCCCGATCTGAAAAATGACGCAGCTAGGGCTACCGGAAACCTTTTCGCGTGAAACGAAAGGGGTCCCTCACTGGAACAGATGCTCCGAACGCAACAGAGCAGTCCTCTCGGCCCGAAAGCAGTCAGAAACAGCAGATCTAGGAAACGACAGCCGCATGCAGTTCTACCAGCTTCATATTTGGATCACCAAAGGACGCGGCCCTTAAATAGCTCTGATACCATGTAGGAATTTACAGGGTAAGTTCCTCAGAAAGAACACCAAAAGGACACCGCTCACAACCAGATCACAGATCAGATCAATACACCAATATTTTTGACGTGGTTAAAACCCTCAAAGAGGGAAACAATCCACGGCCTGCGCCAATGTGGCTACTACAGGCAATTTATTAATCAAAGAATGAAAATTTACATAAGCTTCTCTCATGCACGGATTACCCGAACAATGACCCTCCATGCGCTTTAAATAGAACTCATGGACCAATTGGGTGTCAAGCCACGGATCAAGTGTCGGTAATACCGAGGAGAGAGTGAACCGTCGGATCACTACATATCGTGACCGTCGGATTGTAAGTTACAAAATGTACAACAGTAAAGAAACACACTTTACCTAACTCTATACCTAACTCTATACTAGACCAAGTTGAACTTAACTATTTCCTATGTGTCGGAATATCCTAACAGTACGGCCTGCGACTATGCTGAGTTGGAATTCTACTACGAAATTGTTGCACAACTTATCACTCAGGCTATCTTTTGGACCTTTCTATAGTTATGCTAGTAATCAAGATAGATGTCAGTGATCAAGATAGCGATGAATAAGTAGATAAGGTTGATTTTCTAAAATTGATGTTGTTGATTTTTTATCCTGGCCTTAAGACATGATGTTTCTAATTCTGATTTGTTTCAATCCTCTTGAGATAGAAGATACATTGTATCTAGTTTTGATTTTCTATTCTTCCTACTTGTATTTAAATAGAACAAGATATGGAAAAAGGGTTCGATTTGGGAGAAAAGAGGCTTGTGTATGTGTTTTATTTTCTAAAATAAAATTATCAGTGCAGAGTATTTGGCACTTTACCAGAGATTCTTGTGGTATGATTTTCAAGTTCTGTGTTTCCCTTCTTATGTGTATTTCATTATCTTAAATGTTATATCTTCACCTCTAAATTGGATATAAACAATTTTTAGAATTCATCTTTGCTGGTGCTATGAATGATTGTATTTCCTTTCTAAAACTATGATGGAATTCACCCTCGGTTAGGTGCTCCTTTATGGTAAATTGTTCTTCTTCTTGATATTATATCAAAGTATATATGTTTTAGAATTCATTTCATGCTTAGTTTCACGTGATTGAATATGTTTTTATGTATTCCCAATTTATGTTCAAAACTCACTCACAATTCGGTGCTTTGAATGTAACCAAAGACTTTTCGACCACTATATTATGACAAATGTAATAACTTGAAGTCACACCTACCTTGCCTTTGTTTCCATGAGTGCTTCATTAAGCTCTGATAATTTTGTGTAAGATCTGAATTATGACTCCATGCCCAGTGGCTCTTCCTCCTAAGTTTGTTAACCACCATCATTGAGTCCTATTTTTATTTTACAGATATGGCCTTTGTTTTATATCTTTAAGCCTTGTTGTTTTCACATTTTGACATTATTTTGAGTGAGGGAGCCCCATTTTGTTGGAAAGGGCCAGTTTCTAGCCAAAAGAGGTTTGTGGTTACCCTTGTAAACCTTTTTTTCATCCTAGAGGTTCAATTATAGGGTGCTAATAGAACCTATACTTGGAATAATCAAAGAACTGGATCACACCAAGTAGCTTCAAGTCTTGATAGTTTCTTAACCTCTAAATCTCTCTTGTTATCCAGTCTATATCTTGATTCCTATATCCTCCCTTGTCATGGCTCAGATCACTGATTGATTGCCTTGCAAATGGATTGATCGGCGTCCCCAAGGAATAATCCTTTCCACTTTGAGGAATTTTGGTTACGCCGTCCTAATTTCCTCTCCAATATGGAAAATTGGTGGTCTGAATCGGAATCAATTACAAGAAGTGTCATCTATCATTTTCAACGGAGGTTAAAATTCATCAAACAAAAAATCAGAGAGTGTAATAAGCAAGACTTCAACAACATCTTTCAGGACAAGCTTACATTCTAATCCAAAATGAAAGAGGTCCAGCAAAGCATAATAACAGCAGGAAACACTCCCCACTTGAAAGAAACTAAGAGCACTTTGAAGCATCAACTCCAGGAAATATTGGCTCAATAAGAGACTCTCAACAGGCATAAATAAAGAGTTAAATGGCTCAAAGATGGAGAGAAGATCACCAAGTTTTTTCATAGATCAATGATCAATTACAGGAATCAAAACAAAATCCATTGGTTGCATGCTCCCGACAATCAATGGGTGGGTAATCATAATGACATGTGCAGTCTCTTAACCAAGCACCTTAGTGAGCTCCTATCAAAACCCATTCACAACAGAATGCCTGTAATAAGGATAATCACACAACATATTCCAAAGCTCATCTCAGATGAGTAGAATGTAGTTCTTCTACATCCCATGTCTTTGAAATAAGTTGAAGCTATTGACATGATTTTTACTTTGAATAAAGATCCATGCCCAGACGGATTGGTAGCAAAATTCTATCAAGCTTGTTGGTCCATCCTTGGCCATGACATATGGCAAGTTTTTGAAGACCCTAGAACTTCAGCCTCACATCTCTCAGCTTTTGATTCCACTTACATTGCAATCATGCCCAAGTATAGCAAAGCCTCCACCCCCTTTTAATTTAGACCCATTGTATTATGCAATGTGATTTATAAAATAATCTCCAAAACGAGAGCCAATCGCCTCAAACCTCTTCTCTCTGGAATCATCTCTCTTGAGAAAACGAGTTATGTTGAAGGAAGACAAATTTTAGACAACATAATTCTTATTCAAGAACAGTTTCACTCTCTTCGGTCCTCCAAGCAGCTAGGTATTATTATTAAACTTTTTGGACACCTAATCCTCTATGGGTTAGTGTGTAAGTCGAATAGACTAAGGAATTCCAAGAGACCTTGGGATGTGAAACCCAATGGTCACACAATGTACTATAAATGTATATCAATTGTCAATAAAAAATGTACTTTCCTATTTATCTTTCCTATGTTGTTGCTACCATGTGTGTGTTTAACATGGTATCAGAGCAGGTGTATTCCTGCCCTGCATAATTACTTTGAGCCATTTGTTTTATGGCCTTTCTGTGCTGGTCATTTCTGCCATCACTTCTGCATTTCATGAATATTTTCTCAGCTAAATTCTAGTTGCAACCTCTTTCATTTCTCTAGCACCATTTTTGGCCTCCCTCTTTAATTTGTAACTCCCTATTTTGCCTATGTTCTGCCTTTCATAAAAGTGTTGCTCCTCCTGGTTCTGACAGTCTAATAGCGCTCCTCTCTCATACCTGCGATTTAGGGTAACGATCTTCACTGCTATGGTCAGTCATCTTCTCATCTCTGCCATTCTCTGCTACATACTATCCTTCTGTCCAAAATTTCTGTGTGTTTGGATAGAACATTGAATTATCTCTGCGCTACATCCTCTCTCTCTGCCCTGAGTGCATTATAGATTTTTTGAAGTTTCTGTGGCTTGAGCTCTAATGCGGTGTGGCGTAGTGTGCGGTGAGCTCTACAACACCGACGATCTACTCCGTTTGTTTTGAGATAATCTACATGCAAAACAAAGTGTTATACCCGATCTTATCCCCTCGACTCCAAGTTAAGCTTACGCGGATCCTCTATCCCTCTACTAGAACCTGGTTGAATGCATTAAATCCATGAACTATGCATTGAAACCTGTGATAGCCAGTGCATTAAAACATCAGTCTCTGCTTTGTTTAAATTGTATGGTGGAGAAACATATGGTGTGTTAAAATATTGTGTGTTCAAGACCGTTGCAACAACGTATGTCGAAGCCCAAGAAATATGCACAGTCTCCCATTAATTGCATGGAGAGAATTGGTGACAGCGACTGTGTATACTTCCTAGAGCTGCGTTGAATGTTCTCTGTGCATTGAACACTTTGTGAGCGTTGATCAACTGTGGCAATATTCCGTGCTGGAATGAAGCGCAACGGAACATGGTGCAACGTAATTGTGGCTTGGTGCAGTCTTGTGGTGTTGTTGACCAGTCGAGACTAGTTGGTCTGAGCTCCTTCTGTCCTTTTTCATCGGCATCCCCAGATTTTGTATCTGTAGTCATTTCTGAGCTTTTGGGGTCTATTCGTTGGACTTGAAGCTGGTCATGCTCCCAGCGATCACTGGACCAGGGTTCCAATCCAGTTAACTCTTTATTAATTGTGTCTGTAGCGTGAACTTATGTTTGCTTGGCTTGGGATAGCGCGAGTATAGTGAATGTCTGCAGGATCCACGAAGATTCGGCTGTCGGTTGCTCGCTGAGTTCTGATTATCGATCTTTAATGTTTCTTTATTCATCTTTTATTGGTCAGTAAGAAGTTGTACGGGTATACCTCCAGTTCTTACACTATCTGCAGAAACGACAGGAGATTTTTCGGTTCTATATTTTCATAAGTATAGTGCGGGACCGCGTATGGTCTTCATTTGTCTCATTTTTAAGTTTGGAAGAAAAATCTAGGTTAAGGCCGAGAACCGGGGTTCGATTTCCGGGAGCGTATTGTTGTTGAATGTAAAGGTCAAATTTTTACTTGTAGAGTTTTTCTTTTGTCAGCAACAATGTTGGAAGCGTTTTTAAGCTTTTCAGCCGTAATACATCCGGATTTTGAGAAAAACAAGCAGCTGGATTTTGTGTAATGTGTAATGTTTGAAAATTTTCAACAAAAATATAAAATGTAGTTGAATATGAAGTATTTTAAGTTCTTAAGGCGGAATTCAGTTAAAGTATTTGAGAAAATTGGCATTATGATGGTTAATATGATCAATACTTGAAGTTTTTTAGCTATAGCGTTGCATGACTTATAAATATTTGAAGCTGAAGTGCTGAGTCATTGCTCCATTTTTATTAACTTTTTCTGGTTGAAGGGACGAGATTCTATCAATGTTGAAATCCATATCGAATTCTGAGTATGACGCTGAACCTACCTCACTAAGGGACCGATATTATGAAGTGATTTATTGGTTGTGAAGAACTTACAAGAGGCTACTAAACCAACTGCCCCAGCAAAGAAGCCAGTTGCAAAGAAGAATTCTCCAGGTTATATACATTAATTGTCCAGTTATATACGTTGTTGAACACTATCCATAAGTATAACACTGTCCATATACATTGTATTGTCTCATTCTTTGTGTGTCTGTTGCGGGAGCGTTGTTTGTTGACACTGGTCAATTCAAAGCGTTGAATTGGTTATGTGTGTTCTCAATGATATATATATTGAATTGAATGTGGTGAACATATACGCCTTTAATTACATATATGTTGTTGATTCATAATATGGCATGCATTGGATCAATTGAGATTATATGACTATATGGCGCTGGCTATACTTTGGAGTTAAATATGTGATTTGGTTTCAATAAATTTTATATGTGTATTGAAGACAAATTTATGTCAATAGAAGAGTCACAGTTGTAGGAGCAGTTCTGAGTTTGAACAAATTTATGCCATTCAAAGAGTGAAGTCAACAAATAAAAGGATTTTCCAGTAGGAACACATACTGGTATTTTGGCATTTTTGTTTGCAGCAGGTGTTGAGATATAAAAGTTTTCAATAAGAACCAATCTACATTGTCTAGCTTGTTGGCTCCTTGCAAATTTTGGGAAAGAAAGAATTATAGTGTTGAATGAATACTTAAGCTGCCTCCTGGTATGCTTCAAGGCATTGTAGAAGGCTTAAATTTTGTACACTTGCAGTATTTTCAATTAACATAATTTTGTGGCGCTTGTGTGTCATGCAAAATACAAGAAACCTGCAGATTTGGAGGTCGAACGGATACAAACACAATCTACACATATATGCATTGATTCCTTGTTACTTCGATTGCTGCATAAGAGCTTGGTGGGTTGTATAAAGGCAATGATTGTTTTGACAAATAAAAGTAGTCTTTTGTGGAGGAAAGTTTAGTTGGTTGTATTGTCAGAACATAGTGCTGGTCATGAGTAAACTCCTATTTTTATGTAATGGATTGTAATTGGTGCTTGCTGGTTGCACATTGATCATTTGCTGCACATTTATAAAGGATATTGTTGTGTACTGCGAGTGGGTATTAATTTTCTGCATTGAGTAGTAGTTGTGATTATTTTTTAAAAGGTGTAATTTTGACAATGGAGAATATGGCTCAAATTACTGAAGTATTAGAATTCTTGAAAACTTTGATGCACTCTACTGATCATGATATAGTGAAAATCAACAAGAACACTCTCTGTGATATTAAAACCTGTGTGCAGTATACACAAGAAAAGATAGAATTTTTGGAGCTTGAATCTCAGCTACAGCAAGAAGAATTAAAACAATGGAGTCATCATTCTGAACCTCTTTCTGTTCAGAACATTGAAACAGACTCCCATAAGCAGCAAGTTGATTCAGATCTAGTGCCCAATGAAGTAGAAGAATTGCATGCAAAAACAGAAATTCACCCTGCACTTCCCAAGCCCATCATCAGACCTTGGGAAGAGCTTGTCCACAACAAGCACAAAATAGGTCTTGGATATGAGAAGGATGTGTCCTTTCATATTCCAGACTACTCAAAGCCCATTCATTTTCAAAGTGCTGGATTTCTTCAAGACGGTTCATCTTCACCTACTCTTCATGATAGTTCACCTTCAGCTGTGGTAGATTCTAGTTCTCTTCCATAGTAGCCATAACAGATTGTGAAATGCTAACACTGTAACCGAGTTGGCCATCTGAAAGATCATTGTTTTGATCTTCATCCATGTAAGCACTATCATAAAACTAGTCATTCTTCAAATAGGTGCTTCAGAAACAAACCTCCTGCAAGAACAAAGATTCATCTTGGATGGATCGCTTCTTGGCAATGAGCATCAACAGCCAAGAAGATATTTTAGTCGTATGTCAAAACTTGTTCAAGAGTATTGAACAATATTGCAGCTGAGTTTTCTACATTATCTCACCTTGTATCTGACAGGGGGGGAAATGAAGGTCATCTACAAGCTTCAAAGCCTCATCAAGCGAGCCTGAGCCACAACCTGCCACCCCAATTTCAAAGTTGTAGTAGACAAAGATTCCCCTGAGCATGCCTTCAGTTGGTAATCTGGGACACTTCCTCTAGCAGAAAACTTCAGCTTCTTGCCAGTTTCAAAAGAATTCCAGGAATAGAATTGGGGACACTTCCTCTAACAGAAGACTTCATCTTCTTGCCAGTTTTGGAAGAGTTCCAGGAATTTCATTAAGCATTCCAGAGTTGTTGGTCATCCTTAAACCATCACAGGTTGAGACTTCCCTTTTCAGGTTGAGATTCTCCCTTTTATGCGGCGTGAGACCTCCCTTTCATGGTTGAAGGTTTCCCTCTTCAAAACTATAGGAGCACTTCCTCTAGCAGAAGACTTCAACTTCTTGCCAGTTTTGGAAGAGTTCCAGGAACTGCACTAAGCGTTCCAGTGTTGGTGGTCATCCTTAAACCACCGCCCTTTATACCAACATTTCAAAGAGCACATTCAGCCTAGTGCTGCCATGCATTTTTTGCACATTTTGTATTATAGCTCTCTTCTTGGACTCATACATAACCCTTCAGATTAAGGGGGGAATGTTGGACACCTAATCCTCTATGGGTTAGTGTGTAAGCCAAATAGACTAAGGAAGTCCAAGAGACCTTGGGATGTGAATCCCAATGGTCACACAATGTACTATAAATGTATATCATTTGTCAATAAAAAATGTACTCTCCTATTTATCTTTCCTATGTTGTTGCTGCCATTTGTGTGTTTAACAAAATTTGATATGTCAAAGGCTTTTGATAAAGTAAGTTGGCATTATATCTACCATGTTCTTGCGGCTTATGGCTTTCATGAAATGTGGATAGCATGGGTGATGGATCTTATTTCAAAGGCCTTATTTTCTATTCTTGTTAATGGGTCACCTTCCCCCACCTTTTCCTCACAAGGCATTAGGCAAGGGGATCCTCTATCTCCTTATATTTTTCTTCTTGCAACAGAAGGCATCAGTCATTCCATTAAGCATGCCTTGTCTAGCCATTGAATCGAAGGCCTCCCCTTAGGCTCTCCAAATGATAGCACTACCCATCAATAATATTTTGATGATACCTTAGTTATAGGCACTACCACCATTAACTAATCCATAAACTTTCATGGATACTCCACTAGACAATTCGTCACAACATATCTGATAATAATAGATTAAACTTTTGAATTTTTACACTATTACAGTTTTATTAAAACTCTAAATCTATAAATTTAATTTTACTTAATACATGCATGTGAATGGAAATTATGCAGAAAAGTATATAATGAAAAAATAATCTCACACACACACATGAGTCACAATATATGCTCTGGGAAACCCTTTCGGGAGAAAACCCAACTAGAAGGTGACCCTGCTTCGCTCTCTCTCTATCTCGAAATATAGTTGTAGGTGAAAAGAAGTAATTATTGTGGCTTGTGGGGTGATATAGTACATGGATCCTCTTTTCTTGATCTACCTCCTATCTCTCTTGGCTATGTTTTCTCATCTAGAATAAAATGCTCTCGAAAGAATGGACTGCCTCTTCCTTCTAATGGTCTGATTATAACACAACCTGATAGTCTACTAGTGGTTAAGTTTGACTACATCAAATCTTAACTAGAGTTATAATATAAATTCTTCTAGATTATTTTACATCAAAAACACATGTCTAACCCCTTTTCCATGAATAATAGGGGCTGACGCGACACCCTCCCGAATTATAGGTGTGAAAACAGGAAGGTCAACTTCTGAGTGGCATAACTTTTGCATACAGAATCTGATTGACATGCTTCTTGCACTGTTGGAAATATATATGTGTGTAGAATAGCATGAAAGGGTTTTATGCTAAAATGGAAAAAAAATTCCCCCAAAAAATTCATTTGATGCCTCAAAACGCTCCTGGAAAGTTTCAGACCTTGTTTCGCCAAACTGGGTCCCACCGATAAAAACAGTCCCATGAGTTGATTCCTCTACTTCCACTCTAAATGAATCGAGATGGATGATAAAAAATATAGTTATCCCATGCATATAATTAACAAAGAAAGATAATTGAAGGTGATTCTCGATACCTTTGTAGCTGCATCTGGCGCGAAATCAACATTGGTAAATCCCAAAACTTCTTCTTTAATACCTCTCCTACTGTGAAAATGTATATATCTCATTTCTTGGGCTTCCAAAAGATCTCCCTTCTAAGAAAATACCTTGGTGCCCCACTTACTCTCAACCCTCTCATATGCTCTATCTAAAAATATCTCCTTCTCAAGTTAGAAGCCAAGCTCTCCTCCTAGACCTTCTAGCCTTCGAACATTTCTAGCTACTTCACTCTCCTGAAGTCAATCCTCCAATCTATACCTTCCTATTTACTTTCTATTGTTGCAGCTCCCGAATACATTCTCAATAAAATTTGAAACATCCAACGCTCATTTTTATGGGTTGGAAACTCACTCCACAAAAAAAGGGCCCTTGTTGCGTGGGAGAAACTTTGTCTTCCCAAATCAAAGGATGGTCTTGGACTAAGAGAACCTGAAATTCCTTGCAAGGCCATGAGTGAAAGATGGGGTGGAAATGGCTAAAACAACCTACAACTCTATGTGGAAAGATGTGGATGAAAAAATACTCCCCTGGCATTCCAAACTTACAGCGGTTCAAAATAGCTTCTTGTCCTCAAGGTTCCCATATCTGAAGTCAGCTAGCAAAAACAAAGCTCTAATTCAAGATCATTATTTTTGGGAAGTGAAGGATGGAAGGACAACACACTTTTGGGAAGATTCATGGAATTAGTGGCCAAATATCTCCTCTATTCCCTCTTCACTGCACATCAAAAATTTCCACTCCTCTCAGGGTCTCTTTGTAGTAACCCACTTCTGGTAGGATCAATCCTCTTCAAACGCGTAGTGGAGATCTTGGGGAATTCTCTCTTGAATGTATTAGTAGCCTTAGGGAAATGAATGACAACTTTTAGAACCAATTCTAACTATCAGGAACATAGTTATTCAATTAGGCTCAGATATCTTGAGATGGGGGTATGGTACCTCTAGGAACTTCAATTTAAAAGAATCATATAAGCTCATGACCTTGTCTCACCATGAGGATGTCGAATTTGCATGGAAACACCTATGGAAGTTGAAGCATTGGCCAAAACTGACACTCTTTCTTTGGTTATTGATTAGGAAGAAAACACTCACATGGGAAAATCTACAAAAGAAAGGATCTATAGGTCCTTCAACTTGCCCACTATGTTTCAGCTAGACAGATGACCTAAATCATCTCTTCCTGGAATGAATCTTTGCCACAAATATATGGGACAGACTCAGTATATCTTTTCATAGGGAAAATATTATGCCATGGGAAATTCTCATCAACCTAAAAAATTGGAATGCACAGCCTTACATTAGTCTTATCCTTAATAGAATATGGAAGCTCACTCTTGGCTTTACTTTATGGAACATATGGAAGGAACATAATGCTTAGGTCTTTAAAAATTAAGTACATAAAGTCTGGGTTCAAATTATTGCACATCTTGGAAAAAATATCTTATTGATTCCATGGAACACTCAGGACTGGGATTTCCCCTTAAGAGAAAAATCCATTCTAAAATATCTCAACATTCATCAACAACCACCCATCCCCTCAAGTAGCATCCCTCACCCTTGAACTTCCAGTCCTTCAGCCTGGTCTCCCCCCCCGGAAAGCTTTGTAAAACTTAACTTTGATGGAGCTTCAAGAGGCAACCCTATCCCTGCAAGCTATGGGGAAGTTATTCATAATAGTGAAGGTCACATTATCTTCATCTATGCAGGTCCTCTCAGGACTCTCACAAACAATGAGGCAGAACTTTGGGCTTTGGAGCATGGCCTTCTAGCTGCTCTCAATCTTAATTTTCAACATTTTATAATTGAAGGAGACTCTTTAATAATTATCTCCATCCTAAAAAAGGTGCAAAGTGGAACTCCACTATCTAAAGCCTCTTCAAGCTGGTGGTTTGAGTCTCATCTCCATCAGGTAGTAAGACTCATTCACAGGATAAAATATCTTGTCTTATCCCATGTCCATTGCATAGGTAACAAACGTGTTGATCATTTTGCAAACCATTCTCTGACTTTGGAAATGAATTGGTCTCATTCGGTCCATGTGCAACTGAGACCTCATTGCGGCAACATTTCCAATCAGGATCTAACCCCCACTGTGGGTGAAAATATTGGGCTATAGAATTTATATGACTGCCAGCGGTGGCTAGACTCTACATCTAGGGGGACATACGTCAATACAGGCCCAATGGTACGCTCCCATAAAACCTCAAATGGTTGGAGCATCCACTGCAAATGCGATAGAATACCTCTCAGCTTATTTCATTACAGAGCATCATATTTACAAAGTCATTCGACCTCTAGGAGACTTGAGTGGGTTTAAAGTTCTGGCGTGCGATGAATACATACATCCTCTTGACTTCATGAAGAATAATAATTTGTTTTGTGTTGTGGCTTGAGTTATAGTGTCTAGTTAGTGCAATGTCTCTCATGTTGGTAATTAAATGGCAGTCGGGGACGACATCTTCATGCAAATTCTCCTTTTTTCATTCGCATGGAGATTGGGGCTTGCTATACACTAGAGATTGGGAAATTTGTGACCTAGAGAATTATTATGGATGAAAATGGCCCAACCTTGACCCTTTGAATTTCCTTTTAGACCCGAAGCCTCTGGCCTCTTAGTGGAATTATCACGCTGGGGGGAATTCACGGTGCTTAATCATCATCTTTAAGCTCAATTGTGGAGGAAACTGGTTCATGGTTGTTATGTCTATCAATTCTCTCTATTATGGCTTAATCAAGGGCATGGTCTATAGTGGTGGCAGGTTGACTCAACATTTTGGAGTGTGGTTAGGTAATCCCAGTGTGTTGGCTCGTCAACGGATAGTGTTGCTTAGGGGGAACATCTCTGGGTACCTTGGATTTGTTCAAAACTTGGTCGAGTTTAACAGTGGGACATTATAGGTCGTCAACTAGCCAAAAGGAAAGGTGAAACGAGGGTGGTGAGATGGAAATTCATGGAGATTTCTCATCAATTGTTGTTGGAGCAGCATCAACATTAAGGCTTCAAGGGTGTTGAGGACATCCCTGTTGTGCGTGGTCAAGATCACTCCTCAAGACTCATGGCTCTTCATAGTCTAGTAGCCATAGTCTAGTTGTGAGGTCTAGTCATCTATTTTCAGTCTATTGGTTGGTCATCTTATATGTGGCCTTCTGTCCTTTATAAGTTAGACTAGTTATGCATAGTGTTAGCATTGTCAGTTTTGTGGCTCCAAGCCAAAATTTTGGATATCCTGTGTCATTTTGCAAATCATGCTCACTCATGTATATGATCTTGAAAGACATACTAATTAATTTTAACATATGTAACCTCAAGAATTTAAATTGGTGGTTTTGGGTTGGTTTCCTTGTTGGGCAACCCTTAACACCAAGTAGACCTACTTGTACTATAGAAAATCTGTGATAGTTTAACCCGATAATGCAATATAAATCAAAGCAGAATACTATAACCTACTTCTACTATCAATTTGCGGAAGCGTAAAGATTGAGCTGAACAATATAACTAGAAGAAGAATCAATGGCACAATACACATGAAAATACTTTAGGGAAATCCTTAGATAAAAACCCCACACTATTGTATTATCATACATGGTGGAAATACATAGGAATTATACAAAGCCTTAGTTCTCACAGCTAGCTAACTCTCAGTACAATCCTCACAGATTCTCACAGGCAATCTTGGCTTCTCTCCAGCCTTCCTCTCTACCCTCCAAGCTCCTATTTCCTTACGTTGTTACTTGTGGAGGATTATCCTATTACCAATTGTAAAAAAAACTTTCAAAACTGCGCAATCCTCAAGGATGAATCCTTGACTGCATGCATGAGTTTTCTCCATGAGAAAACACATGTAACTGGTAGTACACTGTCCTTGAACATTAATCTCAACTGGGTCTTTCTCAGAAATGACATGCATGAGTTTCTGATGAGGGAATCTTCAGTTAACTGGAGTAGCACTAGTTGAATGCATTAATGCATCAACTGACTGTTAACTCACTATTAGTTCCTCAAACAATTTGGAACTAATTTAACTGGACTTAACTCAGTAAACTGAGTAAACTAATTACAACTCAAATATAACTCAATCTTATCTCCTTAATTTAAGGGATAACTCTTGCATGACTTCAAAAATACTTCTAACTTTAATTTCTCCAACTAATTAATTTAAAATAAATTAATTAATTATTTCCAAGTAGCTGTTAAGACTAAATTCGATTTTAATTCAAGGACAAATTAAATTGGAATATTCTTGTTGCCATATTTCAACACTCCTTCTCAACAAGAAAGGGATTATCCGCCACCCCGATCCTATCTCTATGGAACTCAAATTTACACTTTGACAATGCCTTTGTCAAAATGTCGGCATCTTGCTCCTTTGTTGAAATATACTGCAGCAACATGATCCTCTCAACCTGTGAAAAACCACGGCAACAAATCTTGTCTTATGCTTCTCCAAACTTGTAGTATACCTAGGGGGATAATAAGGGGTACAAAGGGAGGTACCCAAGGAAATAATGTAATAATAGGATGGGCCATAGTAATAAATAAGGTGGTTAACCCGTATCATGTAAGGGACCACAAGTAGTTAGCAATAATGTAATGAGCCCATGGTATTAGATAGATGGTATTGAGGGAACCATGGTAATGACCCATGGTATTGTATGTATGAGGCTTATATAGAGACTAGGGACTCCCCATTGAGAGATGTCAAGGATTATTGTATGAACAGGCATATGTCTTATGGAGTGTTCTCCTTCCTTAAGGAGTGAATGTATGGTGTTGCCCTACCTTAAAGGTTTGATATTAATAAAGTGAAACATTTATATCTATTTCCATCTGGTTATTTCATGGGTATATTTGTATTGTCTTATATTTTCATATCAGATCTATAACAAGTGGTATCAGAGCTATAACCGGTGGTATCAAAGCCTAGGGGGGGTGAAATGTAGTATACCTAGGGGGATAATATGGGGTACAAAGGGAGGTACCCAATGGAATAATGTAATAATGGGATGGGCCGTAGTAATAAATAAGGTGGTTAACCCGTATCATGTAAGGGACCACAAGTAGTTAGCAATAATGTAATAAGCCCATGGTATTAGATAGATGGTATTGAGGGAACCATGGTAATGACCCATGGTATTGTATGTATGCGGCCTATATAGAGGCTAGAGACTCCCCATTGAGAGATGTCAAGGACTATTGTATGAATAGGCATATGGCTTGTGGAGTGTTCTCCTCCTTAAGGAGTGAATGTATTGTGTTGCCCTACCTTAAGGGTTTGATATTAATAAAGAAGCATTTTTATCTATTTCTATCTTGTTATTTCTTGGGTATATTTGTCTTTTCATACATTTTTGGAACAGATCTATAACAACACTACCATCAACAGCTTGCTTTACCTTGTAAAGCCAATGAGAACTCACAACTGACTTGTTTTTCAGTCTTGAAACCACGTCCCAAACACTATTACGAACTATGGAGTCATAATCCTCCATCATAGCATCAACCCAAATCAGCTGTTGCACTGCTTCCTCAAAGGAGGATGGCTCGGTCTCAACACATTTCCCATCAAGGGCCATGTATCTAGTGTACCTATCAGGTGACCTCCTCTGTCTGCACTGAGAATATGGTGCTCCCACATTCTCTCTCTCATCCTCCAACAATCTGTCAGCTTCTCTTGTGTGCTTCCATCGATCTCTGGAAGACTCTGCTTGAGTGGATGTCTCCACTCCTAGAACCTCTACATGCAGCTACTCCACATTAGTCTGAGGCTCCTCCTCCTCAGGAACCAATAGTTCCTCCACAGCCTGTAGTTGGAGCTCCCTCTCAAAGGAAACTCGCATGGACTTCTGCTCATCAAACTTGAGATCTCTGCGAACCATTGTCTTCCGACTGGTAGGAAAGTACACTCGATAGTTGTGAGGTGTATCAGTGTACCCCACAAATATCCCCAACTCTGTTGTCGGCTCAAGCTTCTTCCGTGCATCCTTTGTCACATGGAAATATACCGATGAGCCAAAGATCTTGAAGTGACCCACATCTGGTCTCTTATCAGAGAAGGCTTCCTCTGGTGTCTTCATCCCAAGTATGCGATGCGGGTTTTATTCTGCAAATAAATTGTTGTGTTGCATGCCTTAGCCCACAAGTGAAGTGGTAGTCCTTGGTCATGCAGCGTTGTCCATGCTGCCCCTACAATAGCTCTGTTCTTCCTCTCAGCCACCCCATTCTGCTGTGGTTTATGATGTGCCGTCAACTCTCATTTAATTCCTTCCGCTGCATAGAAGTCCTTAAACTCTTGAGAGACATATTCTCCATTGTTGTTGCTTCTAAAGGCCTTGATATTCTTCCCTGACTCTTTTTCGACCAAAGCTTTGAACTCAAAAAACTTTGTGAAAGTTTGGTCCTTCTTCTGCATGAAATAAATTCAACATTTACAAGAATAGTCATCAATGAAAATCACATAATACCTTTGCTTCGCTATGGATGCCGTCGAGAATGGTCCACACAAATCAGTATGAACTCACTCTAAGATAGCCTCTGCTCGACTGTTTCGATCATGAAAGGAAGACTTGGTGTACTTTCCCAAGGTACAACCTTTGCATGTGTCAACTTGCTCAAGTTTACCTTTGGGAAGTCCTGTGGATATCTGCTGCATTATCTTCAAATCCCCATGATGCAAATGGCCCAACTTCCTGTGCCACAACTCGCTAATTTCTTGGCTTTGCACCAATTCTGCTTTCATACTCAATGTTGCACAATCATCTACCTCTAGTTTATAGAGATTCTTCACCCGAATCCCTATCCTCTTAGTCTGACCCATGGCTATGTGTCTTAGGAATGCATTTCCTTTGCTGAAAACAACATCGTAGCCTTTGTCCTCCAACATCGCAACCGATACCAAGTTCTTCTTCAATCCAGGCACATACATCACATTTGTCAAGGTGAGAGGAGCTCCATGCTCCCTCTGAAAAGCAACCGTGCCCACTCCTGAAACACTATACCTTCCATCGTCACCCATCTCTATGCGCATCTTGAGGTCTTTCTTCTCTAAGGCACTAAATAAATTTTTATCACCGGTCATGTGGAATGAAGCTCCACTATCAAGATACCAAACACAACCCATCATCTATGACACCATGCATGCGATGAGGGTAAAATCCATTTCGAACTAAGAAGTTAATGCCTCACCTTCCGATCCTTCCGAGGAGCCCTTCTTGGACTTCTTCAATGGGCAATTAGTCGCATAATGTCCCATCTTACGACAATTAAAGCATCTAACTTTAGACATGTCACTGTTCTTCCCTCCATGAGAAGAATTCGATTTGAAATGGGAAGCCTGCCCCTCCCCTTTCCTTGCCTTACTTGCTAAGGCCAGATTTTCTTCATCATCATTCTTGGATGAAGAACCATCTCGAGTGCTCCTCTTGATCTCCTCCTGCATAAGATCCAACCACAGTCGTTCCCAATCCAACAGTTTCTCCCTTCCATTCACAGAGTCCTGGTAGCTATTCCAACTCTTTGGAAGGCCAAAGAGAGCAGGGCTCACCATATGATCATTGGCAATATTTATTCCCACACTTCCAAGCTCATCTCTGCAGGTAGTGTGCTTGTTTAGATATGTGGAAATAGTATCGCCCTTCTCCATCTTGATTCTTCAAAGCTTATCCTTGAGTGCCAATTTCCTCTGGTCACTACTGTTCTGGTAGAGGTCCTTCAATGTCTTCCACATTGAAAATGGAGTATCCTTCCCATGGAGACTTGAGACAATATGGTCTCGAACTCCCTCAAGGATGATCCGTCTCGCCTTCGCCACACACTTCTTCCACTCAGCCAACTCTTGTGCATTAGTTGAAGCTAGCTTTGGGATTTCTTGATCAATGAATTCCTTCAAGTCATTGTCTTCTAATACAGCCTCCATTCTATCTTTCCATGCTATGTAATTTGAACTACCTTCCAAGGCATACTCAAGTCTCAAACCATAGAACGCCATTGGCCAACCTTGAAGTATGATATGAATTCGATTTGCACCTGCAACCCCGAACTTCGAACTTCGAATTCTCTTCTCAGTATATTGTTCACAGCTTCGGTACCATGTAGAAAATCTGTGATAGGTTAACCTGATAATGCAATATAAATCAAAGCATAATACTATAACCTACTTCTACTATCAATTTGTGGAAGCTTAAAGATCGAGCTAAACAATACAACCAGAAGAAGAATTAATGGCACAATACACATGAAAATACTTTGGCAAAATCCTCATATAAAAACCCCACACTATTGTATTATCATACATAGTGGAAATACATAGGAATTATACAAAGCCTTAGCTCTCACAACTAGCCAGCTCTCAATACAATCCTCACAGATTCTCACAAGAAATCTTGGCTTCTCTCCAGCCTTCCTCTCTGCCCTCCAAACTCCTATTTCCTTGCGTTGTTCCTTGTGGATGATTAGCCTATTACCAAGTGGGAAAAAAAACTTTCAAAACTGCGCAATCCTCAAGGATGATTTCTTGACTACATGCATGAGTTTTCTCCATGAGAAAACACATGCAACTGATAGTACACTGTCCTTGAACATTAATCTCAACTGGGTCTTTCTCAAAATAGACATGCATGAGTTTTTGATGAGAGAATCTTCAGTTAATTAGAGTAGCACTAGTTGAGTGCATAAATGCATCAACTGACTGTTAACTCACTATTAGTTCTTCAAACAATTTGGAACTAATTTCACTGGACTTAACTCAGTAAACTGAGTTAACTAATTACAACTCAAATATAACTCACTCTTATCTCTTTAATTTAAGGGATAACTCTTGCATGACTTCAGAAAAACTTCTAACTTGAATTTCTCCAACTAATTAATTTAAAATAAATTAATTAATTATTTCCAAGTAATTGTTAAGACTAAATTCGATTTTAATTCACAATTTAATTCAATGACAAATTAAATTGGAATATTCTTTTTGCCACATTTCAACATGTACTTATTCTTATCAGTAATTAAATTTTGAGCCTTACACACAAAAAAATAATCAATATTAATAATGATAATTTAAAATAAAGTTATAATTTAGTTGGTCTTTATGATAAGCACATACAAGTTATATATGACTTAGTAAAATTTGGAAGACCTATGATTTTGTAGACTTGTTGTTAAATCTAGTAGCCATTAAGGATTATTTTAGATGTGGCCATTTTCGCTATAAAATTTTATAATTTTTTAAATTATAGTCTCATTGTTGGGTTAAGAGAAATAAAATCAGCTAGGATTGTTAAAATTGGTTTTTATTTTCCTCCATGAAATTTGTACAGTTAAATTTTCTTGGTTTCTTGTTGCATAATTTTTTTGGGTTTTCTACTAACATTTCTTTTATAAGCACCATCGAAGCATCTACAACGTAAATACTAGTCCACACATCATAATATATGCATCAATAAATTCATAACCAAAATATGTTCAAATAACATTCTCCTAGTATTCATATTTTGTTGACATTTATGATATTAATTTAATTTCGTATAACATACTTGGCTAAGTCTAGCCGATATACCTGCAATTAACCTTCACATCAAATAGTCAAGTGTGATCATTATAATTATATCCATTTTATCAATAATAATAAATATGTGGTCTTTAACATAATCACACATGCTCATAAGTAAAACATAATATGTAGAAACCTTGTTCATAACATAATTCACATGGGTATCCATCTACCAGCGATATGTGCATATTTAACTAAACATACATGAAAACATAATTATTTGAAATAGCATGTTTATGTGTAACTCTTTATAGTTATAGATACATTTAAAATGATAGTCTCATGAATCTTGCTAATAAAAGTAAAGATATACAAAATAAAGTTTTAAGTGTTTCAAAAACAAAACAAGTTGAGGTAATTTTGACACATGGTATATATGTTTTCTCAGGTAGAAAATCCCACTTGACTTTAACTTGGTCAATCAGTGTAGAAAATCCCACTTGACTTTAACTTGGTCAATCGGGTGATGCATGAGCTATAGAACCCTACAATCTTATATACATAATGGTTTGACCATAATGGTTCCCTAGTCTGATACCCGCAATTCCTTCCATTTAAGGTTATGACATTCATCACTATGTAGTGTCTTACCATAAATACATGAAAAACATTATGAATTTTATGCAAGTGGGGTGGTAGTGTAAAACAGTAGGCGACACACCCAATTATTTGTGCAATTTTAAATGGTCCAATAAACTGGGGTGACAACTTTGTCCCCTTTCCAAATATGATGGTGCTTTTGTTAGGTCCAATGTGGATAAAAACCTAACCTCCTTCGTAATTCCTACTTATGCTACCATAGTTTTTTTGTCTATCTTGTGCTTCTTTTAACTGTTGCCTAATTTGTTTTACCTACACTTCCATATCTAGAATTAACTTTGGCCCCACAGTTACTCGATCCTTTAACATGTCCCAACTTAGTGGTGTCGTGCAAGGTCTTCTATATTATCCTTCATATGGAAGCATTCTATTTAAACTATGGTAATTGTTATTGTAAGAAAATTCAACTAAAGGAAAGTACTTCTCCCAATGTGTTTGTTGGTTTATAACATACATTCTCAACATATCTTTCATTACTTAGTTCACTCTTCCTATCTGTCCATTAGTCTCATGGTGAGAAGTTGTACTTAAATTTAATTGGGTTCCTAAAGTAGATTGCATACAAGTCTAGAACCTTGAAGTGAATTGTAATTCTATGATATCCCTCAACTTGAAAATATTTTTGTAATTATATGTGTATATGTTTAAATTTGGACTTATTGTGCTACATTTAAGTTTCAAACATATACTTAATTATTAGTAATTTACTAATAAGAACTTATGTATAGTTGTTGTTTAAAAGTTGGATTATGTTTTATTTTATGAATATAAGAAAAGAACAGGGAAATTAATGATTGAAGTATAGATGGTTGAGAAAGGAAAAAAGTTGCAATTATGATTGAAGTATAGATGGTTGAGAAAGGAAAAAAGTTGCAATTATTTTTTAGAAATTAATTATCCATCAGCAAGTCCTAAGCATCTAATCTGGGTGATTAGATTTAAATTTGGACATTATGTATCAATCAATTTATTGTTTCCTAGAAAATAGGAGGCGGTCTCTAAAAGTGGGAAACAAGAGCTCATAAACTAGTAGTTAACCACCTGCCACATGTTGATGAAGTGGAGGAAGTTAATAACTACCTGAAGATGGATAAAAATATGTGAATTTTTGGTCTTTTGTTTCATAATTTTTAGAGAAAAATATGGAGAGACTAAAGAGAAGCAAAAAAAATTTACAAAAGAAATTTCAGACTTGATACTCAGGGGAACAAGCAAAAGTTGTTTCAAGGTTGGGATGAGCCAAGTATTGCATCATTATTTTCTTAGAAGGAAAAAAAAAATCAAGTCGTTATTTTTTACTCTATTCTATTATAGAAGGAGAAAGGGTACTTTATTATGTTTTGAAGTTAATTTCCGAAAGAAATTTGATGCTTTAAGTAGAGATTACAAATTTTCTATAAATTTTATTGAATATACTCGAAAATTGTGAAAGCAAATAGTAAGATTGACCATGAAGTTTGTGCTTGAAGTAATTATTGGTTATTTGTTTGTGATAAACTGGAAAATAGAAGCTTTGTCAATAATGTTATTTTAACCTATGGTTTATAGCTCTCATATAAAAAAAAACTATGTTACCAGAGAAATAGGTTTTTATAACTAAATATTTATATGTTTCGATACAGAAGACACAGTGAATGATAAGAAAAATGAATAGTTATGTAGTTGAATCGTGCTTATAATGGAACAATAGATTTATATATGCTTTACCTTATATATGATTTTCCTTTTATGTATTCGTTACTATTTTCTAAATATTTTTATGAATATATATGTAATAATGAAAGAGTTATATAGATAATTTCCTTCCAGAATTCTAGAATTACAGAGAAATGATGCATGAACAAAATATGCGTAAATACATATGATTATTCTTGTTGATAAATCCATTGATTAACCTTTTTTTCAAATAGTACAACCCTTCGATAGGTGTTGCTATCATTATAAAGAAAAATAATGATAAAATTTGCTCGACTAGATGATAAATTATTGTTACAGTAACAATAGACATCTTCAAAAAAATAGTGGTTTTCGATGTTGGAAGACAACATATGAACAAATGAAAACATACATATTATTTCACCATTAAGCATCAAAAAAATAGTTCATATATTTGTATAACTTCTAATGGAAGTTATTGAAAGCATGAAAACATCAAAATCGGAATTGTCACAGAAAATTGGTCCTTTGAAGGAGCCTTCTACGAAGAACTCATAGAGAAACTAAAGCTAGTAATTACTCAAGTCCTTACTAAAAGAGCAATAACATTTCTCATAGCAGCCCAGAAGAAAAAATGGAAAGCATTCAGCCAACCTGGAAAAATGGAACTATGTGTTAATTAAATATTAAACTGACCATAATCATTGCTTGAACTCATGAGGAATGAAGGTACAGTTATTTGAAACATTCCACAGAAAATATTAATGAATACTTTAGATACAATTGTTGAAACATTATGAAAATGAAATTCTCTTGACAGAGAAGGAGAAGCTTACCTTAAATAACCGAGGGTAACATTTGAATCTCATCTTATACAAAAAAAATTACCCAAAATTTTAAGTAAGTTCATGAGTACGATATTTGAACATTACAAGAGTAAATGAAAATCATTGTAAGAGTTTCTATTTACGGAATGGCCCAACTCAACAAATGCATATAAGAATGGAAGAACTATTTACAAACCCGGAACAAAATTTGTATGCAGAATGGAAACGTACACTTCAAGTTGAAGTATATGTACATATTTGTTCCGTTAAATATGTACATATACTTATAATTGTTTGTAATAGTCACCCTCGGAGAAATATAATTGATTGTATCAGTCACTCGCAAGAAAATATTGTATTCATAAGTAAACCATAGTGTGAACAAGCCTCACAAGAGGTAAATCTATTAAAAAAAGGACCAAGTTTATTGTTCTTTAAGCCGGAAGAATATGAACTTCTTTCATAAAACCCTAGGTTTACATGGAGAAAGAAAATAAATTTCTTGTAACCCTAAGGGGTTTGTTATAGTTAATAGCCACAAAAATCCTTGAAGAGTATGGTAGATTATACAAAAGATAAATGGCAGCAAAATAAAAATGGAAACTGTGTAATTCGATTTTTCGAGAGCTGAAAGTTTTTATCAGCACGAAAAAAACGCTATATAGTTATATTATATTCATAAAAAAACAAATTTACAGTACTGTAAATATGTGGGC
The DNA here is from genome assembly GCA_031772625.1 of Pinus tabuliformis. Classification (NCBI taxonomy): domain Eukaryota; kingdom Viridiplantae; phylum Streptophyta; class Pinopsida; order Pinales; family Pinaceae; genus Pinus; species Pinus tabuliformis. The sequence continues at coordinate 825,514,736 of CM062815.1, forward strand.
ATCTGGGCATCTGATCTGAAAAGAGAAGATTGGCTCTAAGACTTTCTGGAGAAAGGATATAGGTATCCTAGACAGATCTGTTATATAGAAGCCACGAGAAAAAGTTGCATATTGGACATATCTTCATGTAGAATTCCAAAAAACAGTGCCATGAGCCAAATGTTATGTATGAAGAAACCAACATATAATGAGACAAAAGATGGGGAGCATCATTCATACCAGATATGATCTCACAAAATAGAGAAATATGTATCCTGCATGGAAAAATCTTGGATCTGGCAGGAGGTGTTGTCAACAGTAATCTGCAGCCTCCATAATCCTTGTGGCGATGATAGCCCTTGCTTTGACAAAGCATCTGCTCTCAGATTTTTTCCCCTGGTGATGTGGGAAATTGAGTAGTCCTTCCTGTTGAGCCACAAAGCCTCAAGCCCGTTCAACCAGCCAGAGAGGTGAATATTTTTTATGCAATTTTTGGACAGCACATGGTCTATGGTGACTTTGGAGTCTCCAAAAATATGAAGATTTTTGAGACCGAGGAAATCAGAGAAAGAGATAAGACTGGCCAGAGCCATAATTCCAGCTTTACTGTTGGTTCCAGGTCCTCCGTTCCAATATATATCAAAAGCTTGACCTTCAACTGGAATTATATAAACACCACAAGCGCATATGTCATGCTGGACAGAGCCATCAAAAAAAGCATAGGGATATTCATAGGCATCCATGGGCAGCTGTTTCACTCCTTGATTGACTTTGAGGAGTGAGGGCCGATCAAGCCCTTCGTATAAACGAAGGATTGAATCAAAGACTGAAGGATTGAATCAAAGACTATATTAAACCATTCCCTTATGGAGTCGAAAATCATCTGGTTGCGCCATTTCCAGATGACCCAGATAGTGATCAAAGGGATCCCAAGAAATCATCCGGTTGCGCCATTTCCAGATGACCAGATAGTGATCAAAGGGATCCGCCTTCTCTTGCTACACATGTTGCTCCATAAATTGAAGGCCTCGTAGATGGTAGGAGCGCGGTGACATTAGCGAATCCAAATTGAAGGCCTCGTAGATGGTAGGAGCGCGGTGACATTAGCGAATCCAAAGTGGGCAGATAAGTGCGGCCAAATCAACAGGATTGTGGGCATTGTAGAAATATATGAATATTATTTTCAGTATTCAATCTGCAGAGGGATATATAGCCAGCCCACACCAATTGCGTTTCTGTAGATTCTCTCAAGTGAGATTCCTTTTGTAAAAAACCAGCCAGGCAAATATATTGATTTTTAATTTTTAATGGGCATCCTGATTTCCAGAACGTAAGCGGAAAGATATGATCAAGTGTATCGAATTCTGTTTGTAAAATCCGGAGATATATATGCCTAGCACGAACAACCGAAGTGCCGCCGAGACCTTTCCAAATGATGCAATCCCTGTCCAACGAACGATATAGACCACGCGATTGAAGGGAAAGGGTGATGGCGTTCCATTCGGCTGCGAGAACACCTGTCAATTTCATATCAGAAGCAGTTTTCCGGATTGGGATGGGTTACAGAGTAACAAATATTCAACATGAAATTCTAAAGAAAAACCTTGCATAATAGAACAAATTAGCAAAAAATCCCCACTCATGTAAAGTTAGATACAACTGAACAACGAAGACAATGATTGAAGTATATTTTTCCAAACTCGTGAGCGAGGAACTAATGCTTACCCATTTTCTTCCATGGCGAGTTAATTGTGACATTCTGTGACCCGATTTCTAGAGCTCAGTGAAACTTGGAAACCTGAGGAAATTATAGTTAAAAAAAATAATGTTGAACTGAGTAAGCCCAATTAAAAATTAAAAATAAGAGACTGAGAAGAAGTCGGTTAAATAGATTTTACCTCTGTCGCAAGCTCGGAGATGCAATTGACAGATTTAGTGGTCGCATTATGAAATTTGGAGGCAAGATGCTCAGGAAAACAAATGGAAAACACTTGTATGTATATGCTATGGAGAAAGAAGCAAAGGCTTTACAATTTTGAACTAAACCCTAGTCATAACAAGTGGCATGATCAGGTAAATTCAATGAGAAAAGAAGGCAAATGGAGTGAGAACAATAAAAATGAAATTTAATTATATTCGAGACAAACTCTAAACTCTTGGATCTGAGGGCAATCAATCCTCTCCATTGACTAAGTCAAAAGGTACATGATACGTGGCTTCATGTAAAGGATTATCGCTCAATATAGAAGGGTCCAGAACAACTCATAGTATTCACATATAACTCAATCCCACATCGAAACATAAGTTATCAAATTACATCACATATAATATCATATGTAATGATTCCACGATATGGTAAAATAGAAAAAGGTTGTTACAACATGTGTAAATGTGTTATGAAGTTGCAAATATGTATATGTTAATACTATCTCGCGAGATGGTGTAATAAATGGGTTAATGCAAACCCATTTAACCATATATGATATTTCTAATATGCTTAGAAACATATGTTAAGTTATAAATAAACCAAAGTTGTAATAATTGAATTCAAAACCTTATACATGCTAACATATTAAAGAATTAAATTTTTGTGAATTCTACCAAATTTTGTCCAGGAACAAATTGAATAGTTAACTATAGCTAAAGGAGTTTTGGAGAGTATTCCAAATAAAATTATAATTTATCAATTCATCTAATTGGTAGAGTTAGAAGTGAGACACAAATTTGACAAGAAAGAGAACTATAAAACTTTTCAATCTTTCAATTACACAACGTATGAATGAACTATACTGGTAAACATTTAATTGGTTAAATAATTTAATAAATAGTTTTGTGCCATTTATTTATAAAAATAAATAAAAACAAAAATAGTGTTATAGAGGGGGTCATTACAAATTCCCTATCTGATATGATCTTATTAGGTACTCCATGGAATCTAATAATTTCATTTATGAGTATCTGAGCCACATCAATAACTTCATAGGTATCTTTTATGGGGATACAATGAGAACTTTTAGTTATTTATCCACCACAACTAAAATGGCATTGTGCCTTTTCCCATAAAAAGATCCATAGAAATCACCTCCAACTTGGTCATAAGAATGTCGTGTAGTTATAGGAGACATATTGGGTGACGATGGTCGGCTTTTACCTATTGACTTTCAAGACAGTTTGCAATGAATTGGATAATATCGTGCTTCATTCCAACCCAGAAGAAGAGTTTCCTTGTGTCGGCATACATTTTCTTTACGCATAGATGTGCACAATAAAGTTATCTATGGGCTTCTTTCATAATGATGTTTTGAATATCCCCATCACCAGGGATATACATCCTTCCTTGGTAACCATAATAGTACAACATTCTCCAGTTCATACCCCTCAAACTTGGTTCCTCACTGACCTTTACTTTGAAATCTATATCTTACCTTTAAATACCATCTCTCAAGAGATGTTATAGCACATGCTCCTTCAAATCTACTTTGATGGGTATAAGGGAAAATATCATTGGTCTTCTACTAAGAGCATTTGCCACTAAATTCTCTTTCCCTTTGATGTATGTAATTCCGAAGCCATATTCACTTAAGAATTCACTCCAACATCATTGTCTGGAATTTAAGTCCCTTTGCGTAAACATGTATTTCAAATTTTGGTGATTTCTTTTGAGCATGAAGCTTCTTCCTACCAGGTAATGTCTCCATATTTTTTAAAGCTAGCACTAAAATGGTGAAATCTAAATCATGTGTGGAATAGAGTTCCTCATGAGATTTTAACTTGCTTGATGCATAAGCTATTACTCCTTTGTCATGCATTAATACTACATCTAATCCTTGCTTGGATGCATTTGTACACACAGGAAAGTTTGTGTCCATGTCAGGTACTTTCAAAATTGGTGCGCTAGTCAACAATATTTTAAACTCAGTGAATGCAATGTTGCATTCTTCAATCCACTCATATCTAACTCCTTTACGTTGGAGGGTTGTGATAGGCTTGCAATTTTTTAAAATCCTTCTACAAAACTTCAATAGTATCATACTAAACCCATAAAATTATGCACTTCAAGCACAAATTTTGGTATCATGCAATCCATGATTATTTTTACCTTCTCAGGATCCACTGAGATCCCTTCACCAGATATAATATGATCTAGGTAATGAATCTCTTTCTAAAAGAAGGAACACTTTGGTAGATTTCCATATAATTTTCGTTCCTTTAGGAAAGATAATACTATATGTAAGTGTTCTTAATGCTCCTTCACATTTTTGGAGTAGATGAGAATATCATCTAGGAAGACTTGTACAAATTGGTTGAGGCACTTATGGAAAACGCTACTCATAAGATTCATGAATATTGTTGGTGCATTTTTCAACCAAAATGGTACCACTGTGAACTCGTAATGCTCAAAGTGTGTTTTGAATGCAGTCTTAGGAATATCACTATCCTTAATTCTCAATTGATGATAACCAAAACATAGATTTATTTTTGAAAACATGGAAGCCCCTTTCATTTGGTCAAAGAGATCATCAGTTCAGGGAATTGGATACATATTCTTTATTTTAGCTCAATTTAAGTCTCGATAGTCTATACATAGTTGCAAGGATCCATACGTCTTGACAAAAATTACAGGTGCACCCCAAGGTGAAATACTAGGTTAGATGAGTCCTAAGTCTAATAGGTCCTTCAACTACATTTGCAACTCTTGAATTTTTGGAGTCGTCATTCTATAGGGTGTTTTGGAAATTGGTTATATACCAAGTTTTAATCCTATTGTGAAATCAAGCATCCTTTCAAGAGGTAATCCAAGAAATTCCTTGGGGAAGACATCTGAGAATTTAGGAAATACTAGATATTGCTCTAAGGATGGTCCCTTTTCCTTGCTTAATTCCATCATTGCATATAGTTGACAATATTTCCTTAGATATCGCTTCATTTTCAAGGTTGAAATGAAATGTAAAGACACCTTAATTTTAATACCTTGGATTTGGATCAACTTCCCTTCATCATTTATGCAAATAATTATTTTTACATAACAATCCACCCAAGATTGACGAGCTTCTAACTAATCCATCCCAATGATGAGGTCATAAGTTCCTAGGGCAGTGGCATATAGTTTTAACTTAGTCATACAAACCCTTAATTCGACCATGCATTCCTCAACACTTGAATCTACTGACCATTGTTCCCCTCAAGCCATCTTGACCCTGTCTAAAATCATTTTTCTTTCACCTATTGACTTTATGATGACAGCTCAGCCGCTTTTACACAGCAAAGCTGCATCTTTACAAAATTAGTGCATGGACCTGTGGGCTATGGGCCCACGTGTATATCCAAAGCATTATAATTGGCGGATTTCACAATGAACCCAACCAATGACTGTCAGCCTTCTTTGAACGTTTATGGCCAAAACCCAAATAAAAGTTAACCCCCTTTGATAACACATCGGGTTCGCCAGAAATGTTAACCCACGCACATGTTTGCCCGCGATTACCGTCCGATCAATCAACCAATGGACAGTCTTGATTGTCGGAGCCCAACAAGGTTTTAATCTCGTTCTATAAACCCTCATCGCGACCGTTTTTTGAATTAACGGTCGCGCTTGTTATCACGCAATATGTGTCTTATCGCTATTAAACGAATGGTCCGATCCTTCAGAACCTTAAACTCCTTTAGATGATTTTCTTAGGTCTGTTTTTAGAATTAAAATTCAGCGCTTGTTACCACATGATCGTTGTTAGATCTGTTGGTCTGTCGATCGGACAATCCTGATCTTCTTCTAGGTTTCTTCAAGAAATTTTGTCAAGGTTTTCTTGTTCTGCCAATACTATCCGTCGATCTAGACGATCCGATGGTTTCCGCTGTGCGGATCTCTTATTTGCTTATTGGTGGAATTTCGCATTACACACAATTTACCCTGCCATACTCTGTTTAAGGCACTCACATCACTCCATACAACAGCTCTCGTATTATCATTGGATCGCCATCGATCCTTATAGTGATCGATGGTCGATCAGTAAACTTATAACATGGAATTTAACTCTTTCAACGCATACATCTAAACTATAGGCAAACAATATACAGATACACAAAAATCCAGACAACACACAATATTTCAATTATATACAGAACTAGATTACAGTCTAAGGCATCTCAGCCTTAGTCACAAATTCTCCTGCGGTTACATTGTATCCAATCTCTCTCTCTATCACACAACACAGACTCTTTATATAGAAAATTACAAAAGCGTGGATCATCTAAGATCCATGATTTCCTCCCAAAATCGCTCAATCAACCCCTAAATCTCTCTATACGCATACATGGCAGAAAATCTACATTTAGTCAGGCCTTCTAGAGACTTATCAATTCTATCAATTTAGCTCTGTTTTAACAGAATTTGCCCCGGTTTGCAATGATTGTCCACATTTCCCCTTTTCATAGCTCAAAATTTCAATTTTGATTAAGGGTGGTCAGATGCTCCTGCATCACTTTACCATAGTGGATTGATGTTCTAATTGGATGTTACTAATTGTTGAATGGTTTCTATGATTGCCTTGTTATTTAATGATGGTGATTTCCCTTCACTATGTGGAGTTATTCTGTGAGTTTCTTAGAAAGTAACTCCTACCTCTCATACATGTTCCTCTATTGAAAGTTCCTTAAGAGTTCCGCTGACTCACGCTAGTTCCACATGAGGTTGTAGATACAACATTAATTTCCATTGGCGTCCTTGCTCCTATTCCACTTGGGGTAAACTTACCACCATAAGGAGGCGGCCTTGAACTTACTCTTTTGAAGAAGTTTCAGGGGGTCTTCCATAGAGATCATGGTTGTGGGGGTCCTATTTTATTGATGCATCCTTTGGTCCCAAGATTCTCCACAACATAATGGGCACATTCAACTAACTTTGCATAAGACAATGGCCTCCACATCCTAACCATAACCCTGATTCATGGATTTAGTCCATACACAAAATTCTCATCTTAATGTTCATCAGCATCCAGATAAATAACATATTTTACAAGTTCCATGAATCTCATCTCAATTCATCCATTGTTCTATTCCGTTGGACTAGCATGTGAAAATATCTTGCCTACTACTCTTGAAAATAGAGTATTAAGTACTTTATGCGAAATCTTTCCTCAAACAACTCTCACAGAAAGTTGTCCAATGTGAGATGCAATTATTTTTCTGAATTTCCCCACCAAATTAAAGCACATCCTCTTAGCTAGAATATAGTAATCTTTTCTTTGGAGGTAGAGGCATATTCTTTTAGTGTGAAACACCTGGTCATACTTCCCAACCATTCTTCAGCATGTTCTCTGGGTCGCCCTCCAGAAAAATTTGGGAGCTTAATATTTTGTGGCTTCCTATAGATATCATCATGAGGTTGTCTATGATCTGATGCCATGTATCCTTCTGGGTTTCTTTCCTCATAATGAGATTGTTTTTCCTCAGTACTAGTTGTCTATGTCCCTTTTAATGCTTCCATGATTGTTCCAATGAGTGCATTATAATGGCTAGCTTAGGTGCTATAATAGTTGGTGTTGGCGGTGGAAGTGGTGGTGATGGCAATGGTGTCATTGTCGATCATCCTCATCGTCAATGTGTTTCTACCTTCATAGTTTTGTTCTGGTCACATAAAATTATTATGAATATTTAATTTGAAAACATAGTAAAAAAAATATTAAATCATAAATGCAGGTTTGTATGCAGTTATGGGTTTCCTACTATTATTACCTATAGGTAGGTGTTACTGATATTGAGGTCGAGGGTAGTATCACTACCTCCTTGTCCTGATTTGAAGGGCAATCTTTTATGATATGTAACAATACTTACCATACTATATATGTCTTCATAGTTCATTAGGGATTGTTTATTAACATTTTAATTCAATATTCTCAATGATATTTGATGTACTTAATTGCAAAAAATGCTAATTTCTCTATAAAATCCATATTATGTAAACATATATATATATATATATATATATATATATATATATAGATATATATAATCCAATGTGTAATTTTTTTTTTTAGTATTATATATATTCAAAACAAAAGAAACCATATTACCTATGAGTCAAAATATGTTACATATATATCAACCACATATATATCTATATATTACCTATCTTTGCCACTACCCATTAATTAAATGTAAGTGCACTATATAACACTATGAATATATTAATGAAAATTACGGTTTTTTCTTGGGAAAAAAAACACTATGAATATATTAATAAAAAACAAATAACAAACCATGGTTGAGTTATGACCCTATAATATTATATATGTAATGGGGCGAAGCACTCTCATGAGATCCCATGATCTGTTGAGCCGTTTACAATGGAGCTTTCTTAGAAAAAGGAAATTTTGGCTTTATGACCAGTTATCTCTGATAACTTTATAGGGTGGGTAGATGTTCATAGGAGAACGGGAAAAAGAGAGAAACCCCTAAACAATTATGGTGTTTGACATCAGAAAAGTTGAAGAAGTTGTATCAAGTGTATGACTGCCTAATGTAATATGTTTTTCTAATATAATAGAATTTAATTTACAATATATATATATATATATATCTATATATATATATATAGATATATATATATATAATAGTGTGATATATATGCTCCTATGTATTAATAATAAGAAAGGGACCACTTATAGAATCATATACGTAATTTAATGAAAGCTTCAGCCAAGTAGTTTAAAAATAATTAATGTATAATATAATAAGTAAAAACAAATATCATTACATAACAGTTTAATAAAAACCCAATGAGTATGAGTAACTCCAAAATTATATCCATTGGACTAAGGTTGACTAGATGGATTTCTTTTTTCTTTTCTTTTTTGTCAAATATGTCAAAGAGGAAAGAGTTGTCCCTCATTTAGATAAAAATATGCTTAATTGATAGAATAGAATATATAGAATGTGATGGTCAGTACTATGCATGAAACCTTAATAAAGTCAACAATCACCCCCCAAGTATTCGAGTTAAAAATTAAGATATTTTCTATTATTTTCTAAATCGATTTTTGGTTTCATTACCATACAAGGAGTCATGTTCTAGGCAATATTATAAATTAAATACCTACAACATTAAAAAAGAAGGTGATGGGCTTACATTGGAAGAGCAGCTTGACAAATGATAAAGGAACCACTGCTATGATTGACAAGTTGGTTGAGTGCTTAAACTATGGTATAATTATATTCCATGTGAAACAGGAACCTGTATAGAAATATTCTTCATGGAGATTGTAATGGAGTGTCCTCAGAAATGTGAGGCTCATCAATTCACCATGAACGCCTCATGGAGCAGATCTTGGGCATGAGCATCTACATCTTCGTTTATGTAGCTTTAGTTCCCACGACCATAGAGCATACCTAACTCAGGTTCACTAGTCATAATATCCCTCTAGCTTGGCACCTTTATTATATTTATGCTTATATCCACATATTTATTTTGTTTCCTCCAAAATTCAAATGTGATACCAATGTTTAGAAATGTTTGATGTACAGATCATTCATATATCAATTAATTAGTGAACCTTACCCATTTCATGTGTAATGCTCTTGGAATCAAAACCATAGTGAGGTGAAAAGTATGCTTTGGGTAGCATGTGAAAACAAGTTACTTTAAATCCAAGGAAAACCTTTCAACGGTGTTATCTTGTATACCATTCATAAATAAATCAAACCATATAATGTCATAAGTCTCTAAATAATTTGTTTTTTTTTCCTTCAACGGATGTGGAATGGCCACCAAATGTTGCACCCAAAATATTCCCTTAGTTGAATCAAATCATGTGCTAAATACCCCAAGGAACATCCATATTTGAACAATATTTCCATTAATGTCGCAACATTAATTATTGTTCGGTGTGTAAACTCAAATTCCTTGTTTACATGGTACCATGTTAGTAATATTAAATTCTTGGCTAGGTAATTAAAATACCATACTATTGAGAACACTCACGGTAGTATTTGAGCCATAACATATCTTATGTATATACTATGTGAATTATCCCCATGTCACCAAGGGAAATTTGAAATAAAATTATAATCATTCATTTGACATCACATTAATTAGTTGTTACTCCTATGAAATGAAATGTGGAGGGACCAACCTTTCCACTTTGGCCCTCCAGGTGTGACTCCACATGTCCATCACATGACTTGAAAGGTGAACGGTTGATATCTATTAACATGATCTGACGACTAGAAGTCTAGGGTTTTGAATGTATTGGGTAGACTACCCATTTTCTAATTTTACCTCTGCTACTCTTGCCCTATTCTGCAACTAGCTTTCACTTGTACATTCAATCCAGGCTCACCCTTACTCAGTTTTGTAATTGATGAAAATTCATTTCTTAAAGCCTCCTTCTCAAAGATTATAATTTCTTTTGCTCGATAATTCATTAATTTGGCTTGGTTTACCGTTAGGGCACAACTTAGATAGTGGCTAACAAAGATAAGGTAATGTTTAAGAACTTTGTGGTTATATTTTTCATTTCCATCTTCATTTTTTTAAATAATAAAAATCCCTTGGCACCAACATTTCCTTGTATGTTCGATTCAAGGGTTTAGCATGGTGAGATCAGTTGTTCTCTTTTATATCATAGGAATCCAAGCTCAACCCTCTTTTTCTCATTTAGATTTATTTGGATGACATGGCTTATATTCCATAATTATTTTATTTGGATTTTAACTTTTGGTTTTCTTTTTACATGTCATGTATCTTTTTGGGCCGGAATGGGTGCAACTACACTAGGGTTATCCTTCCCTTTAGAAATTTTGAAGCCCTCACTCCATTATAAATTATTTAGCCTATACAATTTGTCTGCTTCTTATTTTCACTAACCTAGAGAGATTTTCTCATCTGAAATTTACCTATAAGTTCTTTTATCGAACCCTTATTCTCGCCTTCCCACCAATTTGGGATTATGACCTTCTTGTGTTAGGTAAGAGAGTCAGGTTCTTTGCAAGAGTAATAATGAAATTAAGGCAACCTTATTTTTGCAATATGGCATTTATAGGTAATTCTTAGTCTCTCTTCAAGCCCTTGTTGAAGACTCCATTTTAGCCTCTGTGGCATGGGTTTATGGTTCTAAATTGGGCATTCATCTATGTACTAGGTTTCCATTCAAATTTTATGGTGGATTAGGCTCTCAACTCAGTTAGGGTTTATTAACTTAGGGTTTCAACAACATAGTGAACATAATCTGTAATTCAATGGCCTATGGAATTTCAAAATTGTACTCTAAGATTTCTATATTTCTAAATGTAAAGCTCATAAGTATTTCTATAGTTTTTTTTTTAGGTTTAAAGATTCTCATAAATTAAATAGGAAATAAACTTGATTTTTTTTTTGCACTTTTAAGTTTAATGTCCATTTTGCTTATGCAAATGGACAAATATTCTTTACTCATCAAGGTAATCAAGCACTTAAAATATCTCAAATGTCAAGCCTTATAAATTGCAAAATAAAGTGCATTGTCGACAGAAATTGATGACTTATAGTGGAGATGATTCCTTCATGTGCCAAAGGTAAATCATTATTAAAGGCCTCTATCTACTACAAAAATTGTTTGGAGCTTCTCTTGGACCTCATAAGACCCTCAGAACTGCACGATCAGGAATTACCATCCATATATATATATATATATATATATATATATATATATATATATATATATATATATATATATATATATATATATATATATATATATATATATATATATATATATATATATATATATATATATATATATGTATATATGTATATATGTATATATATGAGTATATGTATATATATATAGGGTTCCATTCTCATGGCTTCGAGGAGTCTTTTCTCAAGTTGTTGTTGCTTCTACTCGTTTGTTTCATCATGTTGTTCTAGGTGATGTGTACTTTTACCCTTCACAATAGTAATGGGATTTTAGAACCTTGAGATAATATCAAGAGCAAGAGGGAAGGTTTTGTAGTAGTGAACAAGATCATAACAATGGGACCTCACTTACATCCAAAGAGGCTAATCTCTTCAAACTCATTGTGGTATTATTACTTATTCTTACAACATTTTTTATTTACTTTTACTTGTATTCATTGTACTCAATGCAAACATGAAGTCTTGAGTTATTTTCCTATTGTTTTCTACAAACCAATTTTTAGCCATCGAACTCTAGTTCTTAGAAGCTTATAGCACCTAATTTTACTTACACTCTAGTTTGGTCCATTATTAAGAAAAACTTAATGATCTAGAGTGTGTAGCATGTCATTTTGTAGTATAATTCATGACCTTAGGGGCATCAATGCTTACCTGAATATTTAGTATGAATGGTATTTAAACTTGTAGAAGATTGTTGCAAGGTTTTATTAGGTCAACATTAGAATTTACATAAGCTTATTTTAGCATTTAGGATTATCTAAATCCCTTTGACGTGGCCTAGAATGCATAAACGAATGCATATCTTGAAGAACATAATATATCTTCATTTATGCATCTAAAGATTTAGAGTTATCTTGGGATTATAAATGATTTTACGTTTTTTCATTAAATATCAAATTATTGTCAAATTTATAATAGTCATGATTCCATCCTATTGGAGTTTTGTTCAACTAAATAAATTTGAGACTTTGTTGCACCTAGTTATGTGAAGTTTGATCAAACTAATTACACCAAGAGAAGTTGAGTGTGTCGGGAGATCGAATAACTAGTAAAGAGACTAGTTTCATGTGCTTCTGTAAGTATTTTGGGTATTATAGTATTGAATTATACTTATATTATAGGCTTTGAATTTTTTTTATCTATTTTGTTTATTATTCCTTGAATTTTTCTTTAAATTATTTTTTTTTATGACAACTCTTGGCTATATAGAAAGTGGAGTTTTGGTTACGTAAACTAAGGACTTAAGGGGCTTAATAGAGTCTTTTTCCTCTTATTATATGTTTGTTGGTTCTAATTCCAGTTGCATGATAACGGTCTCTAAGGTGCGAAAGTGTTTGAATCTAATAGTCCGATACCATATGTTAGACCTATTGTTATGTTTTAATTTTTATCAAGCATGATTTATTCAAAATCAAGTATAAAACATATCAATTTAAACATCAACACATATCTTGTTTTCTCATGGTTTATTTTGATCCTCAGATGACGTAGATCCATCGTTGAATCCAAGTCGTTTGCTATCACTTCCAAATTGAACAATTCCTCCTGCCCTATCTAGGATCTGTCTCTCTAGCTCCCAGACCCAGAAGACTTTGAGATTGAATTCTTCTAGACATTGTGCCTAAAACCCCAAGAACAAATCCCTAGTAGGTTTATATCCATATCCTTAACCACATGGCTCCTCCCTCAATTTTTCTCCAATTGACAAAGTTATCCCTATTCCTATGCTAGAAAGAACCCCCTTCTTCTCCAATTAGATTTATTTATAAAGGGAAGGTCTCTTCATGCCAAAGAAACCCCACCTTGACCTTATCCACACAAAAAACGTATATATTAACACTCGAGTCTGCCACATTTCATTTCAATTAAATATATATTTATTAGATAAGCTCTTATTTGTGATTTGATTCAGTCGTTGGTCCTTTCAAATAAAATATATATTTATTAGATGAGCTCTTATTTATGATTCAAGTCAAATACTAGTCCTTTTAAATAAAATATATATTTATTAGATGAACTCTTATTTATGATTTGAGTAGGTTACTCGTCCTTTTAATTAAATATATATTCATTAGATTAGATTTTGTTTATGGTTTGAGTAGAGGATCTTTCGAGAACCCTTATGTCTTGTCCACAAATTTCATGAATGGATATTAATATTGTCTAATTAAAATATTGTTTTATTACTAAATTAAATTTTATTAATGAATCTTAATTTAATATGTTTTATTATATTCTTTCATAGTTATGTATTAATTAATACTTTTAAAAATTAATTCATTTAACCTACCCTTAGACATTTTTATATAATTAAGCTATTATGTATACTAGTGTAATGTATGTGATGCATGCATATGTAGCTTTCATACGCATGTCTCGTATGCATGCTAATAATCATATTAAATCAGTAATTCAAGACGGGTCATTACAACTCCCACCTATTTGATACTAAATGTTGTTGTTTAACCATGGGAGGCTTCTTTGTGTGATATGAACCTATAGGTTTAGCTCAATTGCAAAGTAATGCGGAGGTTTATCAAATTTTATTTAATGTAGGGTGGATAATGTACTTTGAAAGGTTACAAAGGTTGGCTTCATATATTCCCTTGAATTTAAACAATTCATTTTTTCTATCCACTCCTATAGTATAAGGAATCATATTAAGTGAATGAAGAATCCATAGCTTTAGTAATTGGCTCTACAAAAATAGTGGAAAGATAGTTTAAACATGAAGTTGTGTTAAATTAGGACCAAATCAATTTTCTAGTAGGAGTGGAAGTTATCAAAGAAGGAACATAAGTACTGACGCATTTTTCATTAAGGCATACATAGCCAATTGTGGCATACTTTAATTAGAAATATTTGACTTATGAAGGATGAAATACCCTATTATATGGCTATCAATTAAAATTTATTTACCCACCTATGCCACTAGAAACTCATCAGCGTTCTTTATTTACTTAGAAGTCTTCAATTTTCATCCTAGAATGTGAAAAACACATTAGTCTTTTCTACAATTGTTATTCATCATGCGTTAATATAGCCACTGGTTTTGGATGCTTTATGTGGAGTAGATAAAACAGAAAATTTCTTTTAGAGAGATCCTGAAGTTCAAAGAGTTGAAAAAGTATGATAGTATGAAGAAGATGTGAAACAACATGATGAAGAAGAAGAAGAATATATTGAGAAACATTAAGATATTGTTAAGCAATCTAAACAAATAACATATTCTTAACTTCTAGTTGGAGTGATAATGATGTTGAAATCATTGGTGAAAACCATCCTAGAGAAATAATTTATCCATGTTTTATTGTGGTGAAATTATGCACTAACATTGAAGCAAATTTATGTTCAAGTAAAAGGGAAAGGACCATAAAAGCTATAATTTCAATTTAGGGTTCCTAGGATAAAGAGAACAATATTTGTAGAAATGATAGGTTCTTGGGACATTACTAGTGTTGTTACACAAGAATCAACATTAGTAAACCTTGTAATTTCTACACAAGAATTGGTTACAAAGGTTCTAGATGTTTAAGCACTACTACACGAAGGGGTGTTTTAAGACATTTATTTAAGACAAAAGTTTAATTTCATCTTAAACACATTTCCTAACTTATTAATTGTCTTAAATTAAGATAAAAGGAAAAACAAAAATTTTACTACATCGGGCAGGCTCAAGTGGCATGAAATTGTTTTAAACTAAGACAAAGGAAAAATAAAATTTGTGCGCTTCATCCCAAAGGCTCAAGTGGCTAACACTCACATTCCTCATATCTTTTTCTTGGATATCCATCGGGTTGGCCTCTTTGTGGAAATTTCAAGAGGGGCGCAAGAATTGCATAGCCAAGTATGAAGGGTAGCTTGGGAGGAAGGGGGTTGAGTGTTGTCGAGAAACATGCTTTATAAGAGGGCTATTGTGAAACAACATGCCAAATAACCAAATCCCTTCCAGATCGGTGTTAGGTATGTGAGAAGCCCGGGTAGTGAAATAGAGCTCCCATGGGTAACAGAAACTTATAAAACTTGAGCTCTGCTATTAAGGGAATAAAATAGTGACATTTACCCTCGGATCACCCTCAGTCTTAAAATAGTAGAAATATAGGAACTAGCTTGGGTGAGGCACTTCGCTTACCCCGAAAAATCCATCGATTCACTAATATAACCACCAATCCCATCAATTCATTCACTGGTCAGGAGCTTTCCCTGCGTGCTTGGGCTCTCAAGTTGCATATTTTCCAAATTCACAGTGTGTTCGGTTGGTTGGGTAATAAGGTCTACGTGGGGCGAAAGGTGGATCATCATGTCAGGTGGATGTGGTGCTATGGATGGACTGGGCAATCTCCTTTGGTTGGTGATAGACCTAGTCAGGAGTTTAGACTCTGCAATATCGCATCCATTAGGATTGGGAACTACTAAATCTACTAAACTATGCTAATCTATGCTACTTCTAAACTATGATTCTTAAACTGCGGAAATGGGAGTTGGTGGGAAAATAAAGTGCATTTAGTGATGCTTCAACTGGATTTGTTGGATTTTGAATGACATATGAGGTAGGCTATGACACTAGAAAAAGACGGTATGTTGACTCCGAGACTGTTTCTTGAATGGAGTAATGCATGTTTTTCTTCTTTACATATATTAATTTAAGATTAAATGCAATTGTATTTCACCATTTTGAATTTGTGATAAATTTCCAAGTTTTTATTTTCTCGTGCAGTTTTGTATTGTGTGAATTTTTTTTTAAGTTTATCGTGGTTATAGCTACTTCTTAAGTTCCTGTTATTTTTATCACAACATAAATTTTGGTCATCTGTTCATTAAAACCTTATGTTGTAACAACAACCTTTTTCCAGTATGATTAAATGGGATATACATTGGGGTAAAGGGTAGAGTGTTTTTTTTCCTATTATTTAGATGCTACCATTTTGGGGTTTTATAATTTTGTTGTTGCAGCACTAACCCTATATTTGCAACAAGAGATAAATTTGAACCTTGTACATTTACCAATTCACCATGGGGTAATCCATATGGAAGCCAATACATGATTTGGTGAGACTGTCTTATATTGTTTGCAATGTTTGTGTTTGGTAGACCAAAAAAATTTCTTGTGATTTTTTTCTTACTTTTTGGGTAGATGCTTTGTCTTTGAATATATTGGATTGGTTTATGGTCACCTTTTATGCCATTTTATATGAATATGATGAGTATTAAAGGAATCTAGTTGCTAAGTTTCCATTTTGATTGTACAATGCATGTTGTTTCAACTGTAAAATATGGATGACAATGATGATAATTTTTTGTGGCTAGTAAATGATTTCACAGTGCATGTTATTTGATCTGTAAAATTTGGATGGTTTTGAGGCTTTTGGAAGATTCAATATGTGATCATGCAAAACAACAAACTAAGTGTTTTGGTGCTTTCTATGTGTCAGGTTTGTTGGAAAGGATGCACAAGAGAAGCTAGAACCCTTTGGTGGCTTGTCTAAGAAAGATATCTACAATAGTCATGACTTAGATGTTAAAAAATGTAGCAAGAAAGGTTCAATTTGAGTTTAGCCTTAGTCAAATTGAGTAAATCAAATTTCGACATCAGCAAGACAACTTGGAGGCAGTTAACTAGTGTGACATGGATCTTGTCACTTAGTTAGCTTAGTAAATTTGAGTTAGAGAGCTTGGAGTTCAATTATACATGTGCGATTACTAAATTTTAGTAATCTAGTGAATTATTTCTAGTTGTATTTAGTTAACTGACCTCTAACTATTGATAGAGTCAATTGTGTTGAAGAAAGTGTAACTAGGTTCGATATTCATGACATTGTAATTATGATTTTGTAAAACAAGAAAATGAATTTATTATTATTCCTTGTTGCATGGGTTTCATGAGCAAGAGGTTTATTTTATAGATGGCTCCCATTGAGAGCCTTAGGATGTTAAAGATTCAATGTCATGCTCTTCTTGAGCATATATGTAATGAATATAAGTCTACCTAGTGACTAGATTAGCCCTCCAAGACAAGCACAATCCTCTTGAATTGTAGCCAACAAAACGATGAAGAAGAGCAGCTATGTCGGCCTCAAAATATATATTAATTTCAAGTTGGCTCAAATAATAGACACATCCTTTCACTGTGACATTACATCTTATTTATGGAGACAGAACCACTATAAATACCCCGTTGGGGTCACCACATGAAACATAGATTCAAATTTCTCTCTAAACTTTGTATAGGTGTAGGCAGTACAGGAAAATTACAGGAATTGTTTCGGATGTCATTCTCGGAAGCTCGGGAACTATGGATGGGTACAATAGGGTGCATCTCGAATACCTCTGCAACTTCATATGGCACAGAGAGTTACAGGAAGATGGGGATAATATTACAGTGTTTCTATTGGAGAAAGGGTATATGGTTCTCTGATGGATATTGTAGGAGTATATACTCTCAGCATAAATATTACAGTGATGTGTTCACCGCATGACAGTGATAAGGATGATCTTGGTGAAAAGCACAGTCATATTCTTGGTGAAGTTCTCAATGCAGCCAAGGATGATTACCGTCTCGACATGATCTCATAAGTAACATATTGTACCTCAAAATACATCAAGGTGTTGTCATGATCCTATCATAGTCATGATCTCGTTCGTAATAAATACATAGCCTCAAAGTTTATGATCTCGATATAGGTGCAATAATAGTGCAGCAATGATGAAGATCTCTTTGAAGCAGTAGTAATGGCCTCAATGGTGTAGCAATAATGATCTCAGTAGCGACAATGAAGATGATTGATGTCTTGGTCTTGGAGTGGCATAATAGGTCAAGGGTCATGGTCTTGGTATTTGTCAATTGGAATATCTATGAGAATAATTTTGTGTGTGTTTTCCTCTCCAAGAAGGAGAGGTTTCCTTGGCAGGATGTCAACATCTTATGTTCTTATCTCTTTGTTTTGGTAGCTATTTGATGAACTAAAGAAGATATACTCTAATAATAATAAGTGAATATTGGAATAAGAAGAAAAATTGAAAACACCTCACAAATAGTTATCATTCAAGAAGAATCCAATTAGTTCTAACTACCCTAGGTTCTTCAACATGGTATCAAAGCTAAGGTGTTGAAGTCAAAGGAAGGGCGGAAAAAGAGACATATAAGGATTAGTCTTCAATAAGGGCATCAAAATCAAGTTGAAGAGTTTTGTTAAGATTAAAGGATCAAGTCTACAACAGCAAGAACTTGTGTCTTCACATCCATCATTCAAAGACCACCAAGACTCTCATCAAGATATCTACAAAACTATGAAACTCAAAGGACCTAAAAATATCATTATCTTGGAAAAGATTGAAGCAATCTTGACCTACTCTAAAAAAGAAGGCAGAACATAATGAAGGCAAGAAGGAATTTTCATCTTCAAGGTTATAATCAAGCAAGGATCATTTCCTTATTCGAGAAGAACAACATCCAAGGAAGCAGTAACTCATCCCTATCAAAAGGAGCAACCTTTTCTAATAAGAAAAGGCTTTCTCATTCAAACGAAGATCATTCAAGAAGAAGCCATCATATATCTTCTTCAACCATCATCAAAGAAATCAAGGTGAATATTTCATCTTCACATGACAAGTAAGTATATTTTCATTCTATAATCAAATTTGGTTAAATGACTTCATGAATTGCAAGGACATCTATAGGTTGATGGGTCATCAAGATTCCTTGCATGAAGAAGGAGGATAGACATAGTCCTCTAAGTAGTTGAAGTCATTAAACATATCAAAAGGTCTCCTCTAAATTTATGGAAAGGGATACTTATGAAAGATCCCCTCACATAGAAATATTGGAGACATCAAAGTGATGAAGATGATAAACTCATTCTCTGAATGTGCAATGAAGAAGGTCACATGAAATATGATCTACATGAAAGTAAAGGGTATCAAAGGATGTAGGATATCTTCATAAGGTATCATCTACAAGATCTAGGAAGGAAGATAACAACCATTTCTCTATAATTCACAAACATATAATCAAGGTAACAAATATCCATGGGATAAGAAAGTTACCTCACTCTAC
Source organism: Pinus tabuliformis (assembly GCA_031772625.1). Taxonomy (NCBI): domain Eukaryota; kingdom Viridiplantae; phylum Streptophyta; class Pinopsida; order Pinales; family Pinaceae; genus Pinus; species Pinus tabuliformis. The sequence continues at coordinate 825,534,439 of CM062815.1, forward strand.
AACTTATGGTCTCTATGCTAAATAGAGAAAGACAAGTTGATGGAAAAAGTATTGAAGTTTAAAGGACTAAAACGTGTGCAGAAAGGAAAGGGAATTTTGGTCCTCAAACAAGACAGGATAGCATAGTAAAAACTTATGGAAAGATTATGGAATCTCATATCACTGGATAGATGGAGGAAGCTAAAAAAAGGGGCCAAGAAAAGAGGGAGTAACAAATATCTCCTATGAGTAAGATGGTATCAATCACAAAAGGGTCATGTCATAAGCTTATGTTATAAGATATGACAATGATGATAAGATGTATTGTGGCATCATGGAAGCATTAGAAACAAGAGCTCGTGACATCACCATAGGAATCATGAAGGACGAAATCCATGACAATCAAACATGAAGGATATAGCTCTTAGAAACATCAATGGACATTAAAGGAAAGGAAGAATCCATCCAGGACAAGTCTCATCATACATCAAGTCAAAAAGGAAACATCTGCCAGATGGGGATATGCAAGATCCTCAAGATTCTCTGATGGAATCCTCAATGGAGGGTTCACTAGAGAGGAAGCAAGTGTTTCATCAATAAATCCAACTTATGGAATATATGAGATGATAGTGTGATGACATGAGAAATGAAGCAGATCAAGGAATTGAAGATATTTTCAATCAAGGAAGATGTTGGAAGAAGCCTAGATGACCTAAAGGTAAAATGAGGTATGTATGCTTGTATTTAATATTATAAAGTCATGTTGTATGGTTATAGGTAACATGGATCACTACTTCTATCTTGAGAAGCATGATCAAGAGAAAAATGATCTCCTCCTCTGAAAGGATGCAGGAAGTCATAAGTCAGACTAGATGAAATCAACATAATATGTCCTCATATGAAGTATGAGGTGGTTGACTACAGTTAAGAAACTTTTATTGAAATCTCCTAGGAATGGAATGTGTGAGGAAGGAATAGATCGTGAGATATGCAACCATGATGAAGGTAATCAACATCCAAAAGTCCAAGAAGATTTGACTAGGAAATATCCCAGAAAGATATGAAGACTCTGATGGAAGTCTAAAAAAGATGAATACCCTTGACAATGGATATTTTTGGGAGATGTGTCAACATGTATGTAGGATGTTGATACCTACAAGAAGATGTCATGATGAAGAGCCATCTCGTAAGGTACTATTTGATTTAATGTTATGTTTTGATTTCTTGAATAATATCTGGATGAGTTCATGCAGGGCTACTGGAACAAGAGTTGTAAGTACAAGTACAACTAGCATTCATGTGGTGGATGGAAATCCCTAAAAGAAACATGATGAGGAAGAAGTAGCCATATGACGAAGGTTCTAGATATGTATCAAGAAGGCCACTTTCCATGAAGAAAGGAATGACATGACGAACCAAGAAGGAAAGTGATGGATGGCTAATGCCCTACAAGGAAGAAGCTTGACTGAATTTCATGAAATCAAGGAAAGAATTGATCAAGCAGCTGAAGGACCCATGAAGAAGAAGTCGTTGATGAAAAGGAGAGTCCCTAGTTAAGAGGGAGCTCTGACAAGTTCCTGGTCAGAGGGAACTTGGGTACATTCCTCTACAGGAACAGGCATATCCTCCCTAATTGAAAGGGAGAGATAGACACAACATTCTTGTCTTCATTTAGGAAGAAATAATGGAGGATTGGGTAATCAGGTGACATCTGATGCTCTTTGAGGATGTATATGGAATCCAAGATAAGAGTAGGTAAGAGGACCGATATTCTTTGAGGGTTGGGAACCCAAGATAAGAATAGTCCTAGAAGGTCATATTCAGTGAACACCTAAGTGGGTATGTACCTTGAGAAACAATGATGAAGGTGTCTATAATCATTGGTCTCACCAACATTGTGCTCTAATCTAATGAGAGATAGAGTAGTCAGTTAAGGCCTTTTTGTGGAAACAATGCTGGTTACTATGATGCTATACATATGGGTTACCAATATGATTATTCTTATGATAAATTCTTCAAATTAAGAATGACCAAGTACCATCATGAATACCTCCCTAGTTAAGAGGGAGTGTTGACGAAAGTGTAACTAGGTTCGGTCTTCATGACATTGTAATTATGATTTTGTAAAACAAAAAAATGAATTTATTATTATTCCTTGTTGCATGGGTTTCATGAGAAAGAGGTTTATTTTATATATGGATCCCATTGAGAGCCTTAGGATTTCAAAGAGTCAATGTCATGCTCTTCTTGAGCATATATGTAATGAATATAAGTCTACCTAGTGACTAGATTAGCCCTCCAAGACAAGCACAATCCTCTTGAAAAGAGTAGCCAACAAAATGATGAAGAAGAGCAACTATGTCAGCCTCAACATATATATTACTTTCAAGTTGGCTCAAATAATAAACACATCCTTTCATTGTGACATGTTAGCTTATTTATGGAGACATAACCACTATAAATACCCCGCTGGGGTCACCACAGGAAAAATAGATTCATATTTCTCTCTGAACTTTGTGTAGGTGCAGGAAGTATAGGATAATTGCAGGAAGAGTTTCGAATGTCATTCTTGGAATCTTAGGAACTATGGATGGGTACAGTAGGGTGCATCTCAGATACCTTTGAAACTTCGGATGGCACAAAGAGTTACAGGAATATTAGATGTAGATAATATTATAGTTTTTCAATTGGAGAAAGGGTATATGGTTCTCAGATGGATATTGTAGGAGTATATACTCTTGGCATAAGTAATATAGTGATGTGTTCACAGCATGACAATGGCAAGGATGATCTCGGTGAAAAACACAGTCATATTCTTGGTGAAGTTCTCAATACAGTCAAGGATGATTACAATCTCGACATGATCTCATAAGTAACATACTCTACCTCAACATACATCATGGTGTTGTCATGATCCTATCATAGTCATGATCTCGTTCTTAATAAAGACATTGTCTCAAAGGTTATGATCCTGGTAAAAGTGTACTCATAATGCAGCAATGATGAAGATCTCTTTGATGAACCAATAATGGCCTCAATTGTATAACAATAATGATGATCTCAACAGTGACAATGAAGAAGATTGATGTCTTGGTCTTGGAGTGGCATAATAGGTCAAGGGTCATGGTCTTGGTATTAGTCAATTGGAATCTCTATAAGAAGAAATTTGTGTGGGTTTTCCTCTCCAAGAGGGAGAGGTTTTGGCCCTGGCAGGATGCCAATATCTTGTCTCTTTGTTTTGGTAGCTATTTGATGAACTAAAGAAGACACACTCTAATAATAATAGGTGAAGATTGGAATAAGAAGAAAAACTGAAAGCACCTCACAAATAGTTATCATGCAAGAAGAATCTAATTAACTCTAATTGCCCTAGATTCTTCAACAAATTGAAGGTCAGTGGTGTCATGGGACAACAGTCTGAATTAGAGATATGTCATTTAACTGATCAATTAGTCCAAAATAGCTAGCGCATGCAAGGAATTTGAGTTCCTCAGCTAAAGTACAGATGACAAGGTAGTGTAACATCAATTGTAATCTAGTTTTGAGTGTACATGTGTTGCATGCAATCAGTGGTCAATCCTCGAGAATTGGGCGAGGAAATAGGAGGCTTGGTGGGAAAATAACTGGCTAAGTGTTGGCTAGAGTTTGTAATTAAGCAGAGAGAAAAATTATTATTATGCAGGTTGAGCTCAGAGCTGGAGCTAGAAATTGTGATAGTTTATCTATTCATTAGATTAATGCAAAAAGGCTTGAGGGGTTTTTCCCAATTGGGTTCCCCTAGAAATCACTGTGTATTTGTGCTTTTTCTCATTGCATGTTATTCTAAATTGTGATTTTCATTCCACAAATCAGTAGAGTTTGATTGTGTCTTTTGTTTTCAGGTTGAAATCTTGAGCAGTTACAATTTATATCAAATTTCTACATGGTATCAAAGCCTTGAAATCACAGTAGAACTAGTATTTCGAACTTGTCTCTCAGGAATTTCGAAGTAGCAGCTTCAGTGCAACAATCTTTTCTTCAGTATCGAGATAATGTCTTTCAATGGTCTAATATTGGAGTATGCCCTAAAGGGTAGCTTGAATTTCATAGCCTAGAAGGATTGCTTGGAGGAAATGCTTGATGACAATGGTGTGTTATAATATGTGAAAATTGATATTGTTAAACCTCCACAGTCAGATGCACAACAATTATTCCAATGGAAGAAGGGTGTTGTAAAGGCGAGAAGGATTATTCTGGAAGGTGCGAGGGACCATGTGGTCTCAAATATCCATGGAAAAGAGACACAATTTTCTATGTGGAAGATATTGAATAAACTTTCGAAAATAACAGTGACCATAGAAAATTGGCCTTGAAAGATGAACTTCAAAACATTAGAATGCGGAAAAATGACGTTATCCCACAGTATCACTCCAGGTTTACATAAGTTTGAGATGAGCTTAGAGGGGTCAGGGTGAATGTAGCAGAAGATGACCTAGTGAGCCTAGCTCTTCTGGGCCTTCCAAAATCCTGGCACAGCTACCAAGACTTTGTGAATGGAATGGAAAAATGACCAAATTGGGAAAGGTTGTGGTCTGATTTGGTTCATGAAGAGTTCAAGAGAAATAACATAGATGGAACATCATCGAAATCTAAGGATGAAGAGAATTTTGCATTAGTTGGCAAGGGGAAGAAGGGAAAAGGAAAGAAGACCCAAAGAAAATGTGAATCCAACCAAAATAATGGTAAGAAGAAAGACTTAAGCAAGATAAAATGGTTCCACTACCACGAATTTGGGCATTATGCAACAAAATGTCTACATGAAAAGTCTAACAAGAAGCCTTCAAGAGGAGCAACAGGAGAAGCATTGGCTTCACAATTCGAATTACACTTCACCATAGTAGCATGCATGCCCAACACTATTATGAGGAGTATGTGGTACCTTGATTTTGGTGCCTCGTTCCATACGACAAGGTGCAAGGAATTTTTCAGTAGCTTGGAGGAGAAGGATCTTTAGATACATATCGAATTAGGGGATGATGGGAGGTATAGTGCTACAGGAATTGGTATTTTCACCTTTGAGAGGGAGAAAACCTCTCATGTTCGCCTCAAAGATGTTATGTTTGTACTTGGGCTAAAGAAGAACTTTATCTTTGTAGCAGTTTTGGAGGATCTTGGCTATGATGTTATTTTCAGTAAAGGGAAATCCTTTCTGATGCACATAGCTACCAGGAAAGTGAAGCATATTGGAGTTTGAGTCAAGAACCTATACAAACTTCAGGTGGGAGATTGTGTTGCATTGACCAGCAAGGCAGAAAAAGTGCAAAGTCGAGATGTTAGAGAACTCTGGCACATGAGATTGGGTCATCTACACCATAGTGCCTTAAAAATCATGCAGAAAATTACCACAGGTATCCCTAAAGGCTCCCTTGACCAACATGATGTCTGCAATGGCTACACATTAAGAAAATATGTCAAATCCACTTTCAATCGCTGAGAGAGCATATCATATCCAATCTTGGAGCGAGTCCACTTTGACGTTTTTGGACCCTTTTGTACATCCTCCATAGAAAAATGTAAGTATTGTGTTATTTTTATTGATGATTTATGTAGAAAATGTTGGATCTTCTTCATGCGGAAGAAGGATGAATTTTTCTCAAAATTTGTTGAATTCAAAGCATTGGTGGAGAAGGAGACTAGGAAGAAGGTGAAGGCTCTCATGAGCGACAATGGAGGTGAATTTTTTTCGCATGCCTTCAAGGATTTTTGTGCCAAAGAAGGTATTTGAAGAGAGCTAACAGCACCCCATAACCCACAACATAATGGGATAGTTTAGAGGAATAAAAGGATCATAGTGGAAGTAGCAAGGGCCATGTTTCATGATCAGGAGTTGTCATTACATCTACGGGAAGAAGCATGCAACACAACAATCTACTTGCAGAATTGGAGTCCTTATAGAATACTTGGTATGATCACACCAGAGGAAGCTTTCTCTGGGAGAAACCCTGATTTATCTCATTTTGGAATTTTTGGAGCTTCATTTTATTGTCATGTCTCCAATGATTCGATGAAGAAACTTGGCCCTATATAAAATTTAGGAGTTTTTGTAGGATACATTGAAACTCCACAGAATTACTGGGTGTATTTACCTTCACTGAGGATGACAGTTGTAAGGTGATATGTATAATTTGATGACGACAAGGCTACGAGATGCTCTCTAGAAAGAGAGATGAGTATCCCACCAGAGTAGGAGCTTCTAGCTCTAAAGGAGGAGCGTAAGGATGAGCTTCATGAGGTTGTGGAGCAGCCACATGCAGAGGAGAAGACAGGAGGAAAAGTGGAGACACCCACTCAATCAAAATCTTCCAAAGAGGAGAGAAAGAGAACCAAAGAAGTTGATAGATTGTTGTAGGATGCAAGGGAGAATGTGGGATCCACCACATCAAAGTGCAGGTAGAGGACATCACCTGATAGTTAAATTGTTTACATGGCTCTCATGACAGAGCTTAGTGAGACATATCCTTTTTCATTTGAGGAAGAAATTTCTCAACCTGTTTGGGTTAATGCCATGATGGAAGAATATGAATCTATCATGAAGAACAGTGTTTGGTAGGTGGTGCTGAGGCAAGAAGGGAAATTTATGGTTTGTTCGAGATGGATATAAAAAGTGAAGCATGTAGATAATGGGAAAGTCTAGAAGTACAAGGCCAAATTTGTGGCCAAAGTATTTTCTTAGATAGAGGGAGTGGACTATGAGGAAACTTTTGCACCAGTTGTAAGATATTCCTCAATCAGATCTATTCTATCATTGGTTGATCAAATAGGGTGGAAAATTCACCAGATAGATGTGAAGACTACCTTTCTCAATGATGTTGTTGAAGAGGAAAATTACATAGAGCATCTAGAAGGATTTGAGACATATGATTGATATTTGCATGTGTATAGACTCAAGAGAGAATTGTATGGTCTCAAACAAGCACCTCGAGCATGGTACACTCAGAATGGCAGTTATCTCATTAGATTGAACTTCACCAAAAATGAAGTAGATATGAACCTCTATCACATTGTGGTATATGGTAAGTTAATTATTCTTGTTGTGTATGTTGATGACTTAATATAGATAGGTGATGAGCAGTTGATCGAGTCTTGCAAAGAGGATCTTACAAGAGAATTTGAGATGAAAGACATGGGCCTCATGCATTACTTCCTCGGGCTGTAAATATGAAAGGGTGATGGTGAATTGTTTATGTCTTAAGGCAAGTATGTTACCAAGATACTTCAAAGACTTCACATGGATAATTGTAAGCTCGTGAACACACCTCTAGCTACAAACTGGAGGAAGGAGTATGCTTCTTCAAGTGAGGAAGTTAATGCTACCATTTACAGGTAGCTTGTGGGTTCACTAATGTATCTTATGAACACACGACCCGACATGTGATATGCAATCAACCAACTTATCTAAGCTATAGTGAGGCCTACCAAGTTGTATTAAAAGGTAGCAAAGCATGTGTTACAATAACTCAAAGGCACTACCCAATATGGATTATGGTATAGATAGACAAAGGGAGTGAAGTTGCAAGGCTTCACCGATGCAGATTGGGTAGGGAGTCCATCCGACAGGAAAAGTACATCAGGTGCTATCTTCAGTGTTGGGTCCGTAGCTATTTACTGGTACAACAGGAAGCAGATGTATGTGGCGTTTAGCTCAATAGAGGCTGAATACATGGCTACAAGCCAAGCAGCATGTGAAGCAATCTAGATGAGGAAAATACTTGTGGGACTATTCGGTCATGAGATGGATCTAACATTGATATATTGAGATAATCAGAGTTGCATTAAGCTCTCTAAGAATCTGGTATTTCATGATAGGTTCAAGCACATTGATATCCAATATCATCATTTGTGGGACTGTGTGCAAAGGAGAATTATGTTTCTACAGTACATTCCAACTCCGAAGCAAGATGTTGACACCTTGACAAAGGCATTGTCAAGAGGTAAATTCGAATTCCACATGTGCAAGATAGGGCTACTGGAAAATCCATTTCTTGCTAAGAGGGAGTGTTAAAAATGTAGCAAGAAAGGATCAATTTGACTTTAGCCTTAGTCAAATTGAGAAAATCAAATTTCCACATCTGCGGGACAACTTGGAGGCTGTTAAGTAGTGTGAAATGGATCCTGTCACTCAGTTAGCTCACTAAATTCAAGTTAGAGGGCTTGGAGTTCAATTATGCATGTGTGTGTTAGATAGTTGGCATTGTCTGGATGGCTAGTGGCCTAGTGAAGATATCTACAAGTGTGTTGGCATTGATGTCAATAGTCATGCTGGGGAGATGTGTTGGGCAATTAGTTAGGAGGAATCCCATTGTTGTTGTAGTGCTCTGTAGAGAATCATCACAGTAGCAGGCTTATTGGAAAAGCCATAAAATGATGACTATTGTGTTGGTCAAGATGGAACCCCATGGTAGCTACAGGTTTCATGTAGAGAATCATCATAGTTTCAGGCTTACTGGAGAAGCCATAAAATGATGACTATGGTGGTTAGGAGTTCAGGATTCCAAGCACAATAAAGAGAGTCAAGGAGAAAAGAGTGGCATAAAATTTTTCAGCCATCCTAAAGGTAGCAGGTGAGCTCAAAGCTTACATCAAACCTTCTCCATTGGGAATTGTTCTGAAAGAGATTTCCAACAATGTGTGGAAGTTTGAAAATGGCCTCCTGGATCAAAAGTTATGGTTTGTCAAAGTCAGAGTTTTGAAGTTCTAAGAAGGTCATATCGGAGCATTGGAGTAGGCTATATTGGAGGTTTGAACGAGGAACCAATGCTTACCAATTTTCTTCCACGGCGAGTTAATTGTGACATTCTGTGACCCGATTTCTAGAGCTCAGTGAAACATGGAAACCTGAGGAAATTATAGTTAAAAAAAAATAATGTTGAACTGAGTAAGCCCAATTAAAAATAAGAGACTGAAAAGAAGTCGGTTAAATAGATTTTACCTCTGTCGCAAGCTCGGAGATGCAATTGACAGATTTAGTGGTCGCATTATGAAATCTGGAGCCAAGATGCTGAGTAAAACAAATGGAAAACACTTGTATGTATATGCTCTGGAGAAAGAAGCAAGGCTTTACAATTTTGAACTAAACCCTAGTCATAACAAGTGGCATGATCAGGTAGATTCAAAGAGAAAAGAAGGCAAATGGAGTGAGAACAATAAAAATTAAATTTAATTATATTAAAGACAAACCCTAAACTCTTGGACCTGAGGCCAATCGATCCTCTCCATTGACTAAGTCAAAAGGTACATGATACGTGGCTTCATGTAAAGGATTATCGCTCATTGATAGAAGGGTCCAAAACAACTCATAGTATTCACATATAACTCAATCCCACATCGAAACATAAGTTATCAAATTACATCATATATAAAATCATATGTAACAAACTCATGGTATGGTAAAATAGAAAAAGGTTGTTACAACTTGTGTAGTGTCTTATGAAGTTGCAAATATGTATATGTTAATATTAGCTAGTGAGGTGGTGTAATAAATGGGTTAATGCAACCCCATTAACTATATATGATATTTTTAATATGCTTTAGAAATAGGAACTTAATATGTTCATATGTTCAGTTATAAATGGGTTAATGCAACCCATTTAACTATATATGATATTTTTAATATGCTTTAGAAATAGGAACTTAATATGTTCATATGTTCAGTTATAAATAAAAGCCAAAGTTTTAATAATTGAATTCAAAACCTTATACATGCTAACATATGAAAGAATTAAATTTTTGTGAATTGTACCAAAGAAATCAATCAAATTATTAAATTTTTGTGAATTGTACCAAAGAAATCAATCAAATTATTATATTGTCAAGGAACAAATTGAACAGTTAACTATAGCTAAGGGAGTTTTGGAGAGTATTCCAAATAAAATTATAATTTATCAATCATCTAATTGGTAGAGTTAGAAGTGAGACACAAATTTGACAAGAAAGAGAACTATAAATCTTTTCATTACACAACGTATGAAAGAACTATACTGGTAAACATTTAATTGGTTAAATAACTTAATAAATGGTTTTGTGTCATTTATTTATAAAAATAAATAAAAACAAAAATAGTGTTATAGAGGGGGTCATTACAAATTCCCTATCTGATATGATCTTCTTAGGTACTCCATGGAATCTAATAATTTCATTTATGAGTATCTCAGCCACATCAATAACTTCATAAGTATCTTTTATGGGGATACAATGAGCACTTTTATTTATTTATCCACCACAACTAAAATGGCATTGTGCCTTTTCCCATGAAAAGATCCATAAAAATCACCTCCAACTTGGTCATAAGAATGTCGTGTAGTTGTAGGAGACATATTGGGTGACGATGGTCAGCTTTTACCTATTGACTTTCAAGACAGTTTGCAATGAATTGGATAATATCGTGCTTCATTCCAAGCTAGAAGAAGAGTTTCCTTGTGTTGGCATACATTTTCTTTACGCATAGATGTGCACAATAAAGTTATCTATGGGCTTCTTTCATAGTGATGTTTTGAATATCCCCATCACCAGGGATATACATCCTTCCTTGGTAATCATAATAGTACAACATTCTCTAGTTCATACCCCTCAAACTTGGTTCCTCATTGACCTTTACTTTGAAATCTATATCTTACCTTTAAATACCATCTCTTAAGAGATGTTATAGCACATGCTCCCTCAAATCTACTTTGATGGGTATAAGGGAAAATATCATTGGTCTTCTACTAAGAGAATTTGCCACTAATTCTCTTTCCCTTTGATGTATGTAATGCCAAAGCCATATTCACTTAAGAATTCACTCCAACATCATTGTCTGGAATTTAAGTCCCTTTGCGTAAACATGTATTTCAAATTTTGGTGATCTCTTTTGAGCATGAAGCTTCTTCTTACCAGGTAATGTCTCCATATTTTTTAAAGCTAGCACTAAAATGGTGAAATATAAATCATGTGTGGAATAGAGTTCCTCATGATATTTTAACTTGCTTGATGCATAAGCTATTATTCCTTTGTCGTGCATTAATACTACATCTAATCCTTGCTTGGATGCATTTGTACACACAGGAAAGTCTGTGTCCATGTCAGGTACTCTCAAAATTGGTGCGCTAGTCAACAATATTTTAAGCTCAGTGAATTCAATGTTGCATTCTTCAGTCCACTCATATCTAACTCCTTTACGTTGGAGGGTTGTGATAGGCTTGCAATTTTTGAAAATCCTTCTACAAAACTTCAATAGTATCCTACTAAACCCATAAAATTATGCACTTTTGGTATCATGCAATCCATGATTGTTTTTACCTTCTAAGGATCCACTGAGATCCCTTCACCAAATATAATATTATCTAGGTAATGAATCTCTTTCTAAAAGAAGGAACACTTTGGTAGCTTTCCATATAATTGTCGTTCCTTTAGGAAAGATAATACTATATGTAAGTGTTCCTAATGCTCCTTCACATTTTTGGAGTAGATGAGAATATCATCTAGGAAGACTTGTACAAATTGGTTGAGGCACTTATGGAAAATACTACTCATAAGATTCATGAATATTGTTGGTGCATTTTCAACCAAAATGGTACCACTGTGAACTCGTAATGCTCAAAGTGTGTTTGGAATGCAGTCTTAGGAATATCATTATCCTTAATTCTCAATTGATGATAACCAAAACATATATTTATTTTTGAAAACATGGAAGACCCTTTCATTTGGTCAAAGAGATCATCAGTTCAGGGAATTGGATACATATTCTTTATTTTAGCTCAATTTAAGTCTCGATAGTCTATACATAGTTGCAAGGATCCATACGTCTTGACAAAAATTACAGGTGCACCCCAAGGTGAAATACTAGGTTAGATGAGTGCTAAGTCTAATAGGTCCTTCAACTACATTTGCAACTCTTGAATTTCTGGAGTCGTCATTCTATAGGGTGTTTTGGAAATTGGTTATATACCAAGTTTAATCCTATTGTGAAATCAAGCATCCTTTCAAGAGGTAATCTGAGAAATTCCTTGGGGAAGACATCTGAGAATTTAGGAAATAATAGATATTGCTCTAAGGATGGTCCCTTTTCCTTTCTTAATTACCTCATTGCATATAGTTGAAAATATTTCCTTAGATATCGTTTCATTTTCAAGGTTGAAATGAAATGTAAAGACACCTTAATTTTAATACCTTGGATTTGGATCAACTTCCCTTCATCATTTATGCAAATAATTATTTTTGCATAACAACCCACCGAAGATTGATGAGCTTCTAACCTATCCATCCCAATGATGAGGTCGTAAGTTCCTAGGGCAGTGGCATATAGTTTTAACTTAGTCATACAAACCCTTAATTCAACCATGCATTCCTCAACACTTGAATCTACTAACTGTTGTTCCCCTCAAGCCATCTTGACCCTGTCTAAAAGCATTTTGCTTTCACCTATTGACTTTATAATGACAGCTCAGCTACTTTTACGCAGCAAAGCTGCATCTTTACAAATTTAGTTCGTGGACCTATGGGTTATGGGCCCACGTGTATAAATGAAGCATTATAATTGGCAAATTTCACAATAAACCCAACCAATCACTATCGGCCTTCTTTGAACGTTTATGGCCAAAACCCAAATAAAAGTTAACCCCCTTTGATAACACATCAGGTTCGCCAGAAATGTTAACCCATGCACATGTTCGCGTGTGATTACCATCCGATCAATCAACCAATGGACAGTCTTGATTGTCGGAACCCAACAAGGTTTTAATCTCGTTCTATAAACCCTCATTGCATCTGTTTTTCGAATTAACGGTCGCGCTTGTTTGCACGCAATATGTGTCTTATCGCTATTAAACGAACGGTCTGATCCTTCGGAACCTTAAAATCCTTTGGATTATTTTCTCAGGTCTTTTTTTAGAATTAAAATTTAGCGCTTTTTACCACGTGATCACTGTTAGATCTATTGGTCTGTCGATCGGACGATCCTGATCTTCTTCTAGGTTTCTTCAAGAAATTTGTCAGGGTTCTCTCGTTCTACCAATACTATCTGTTAATCTAGACAATCTGACGGTTTCCGCTATGTGGATCTCTTATTTGCTTATTGGTGGAATTTCACATAACACACAATTTACCTCTACCCTACGTTTTTTAAGGCACTCACATCACTCCATACAATAGCTCTCATATTATCATTGGATCGCCATCGATCCTTATAGTGATCGATGGTCGATCAATAAAATTATAACATGGAATTTAACTCTTTCAACGCAAACATCTAAACTATAGGCAAAAAATATACATATACACAAAAATCCAGAGAACACGCAATATTTCAATTATATACATAACTAGATTACAGTCTAAGGCATCTCAGCCTTAGTCACAAATTATCATGTGGTTACATTGTGTCCAATCTCTCTCTCTATCACACAACACGGGCTCTTTATATAGAAAATTACAAAAGCGTGGATCATCTAAGATCCATGATTTCCTCCCACAATCGCTCAATCAACCCCTAAATCTCTTTATACACATACATGGCAGAAAATATACATTTAATCAGGCCTTCTAGAGACTTATCAATTCCATCAATTTAGCTCTGTTTTAACAGAATTTGCCCTGGTTTGTAATGATTGTCCACATTTCCCCTTTTCACAGCTCAAAATTTCAATTTTGATTAAGGGTGGTCAGATGCTCTTGCATCACTTTACCATAGGGGATTGATGTTATAATTGGATGTTACTAATTGTTGAATGGATTCTATGATTGCCTTTTTTATTTAATGATGGTGATTTCCCTTCACTATGTGGAGTTATTCTATGAGTTTCTTGGAAAGTAACTCCTACCTCTCATACATGTTCCTCTATTGAAAGTTTCTTGAGAGTTCCGCTACCTCACGCTAGTTCCACATGAGGTTGTAGATACAAAATTAATTTCCATTGGCGTCCTTGCTCCTATTCCACTTGGGGTAAACTTACCACCATAAGGAGGTGGCCTTGAACTTACTCTTTTGAAGAAGTTTCAGGGGGTCTTCCATAGAGATCATGGTTTTGGGGGTCCTATTTTATTGATGCATCCTTTGGTCCCAAGATTCTCCACAACATAATGGACACATTCAACTGACTTTGGATAAGACAATGGCCTCCACATCCTAACCATAGCCCTGATTCATGGATTTAGTCCATACACAAAATGCTCATCTTAATGTTCATCAGCATCCAGATAAATAACATATTTTACAAGTTCCATGAATCTCATCTCATATTCATCCATTGTTCTATTCTGTTGGACTAGCATGTGAAAATCTCTTGCCTACTACTCTTGAAAATAGGGTATTAAGTACTTTATGTGAAATCTTTCCTCAAACAACTCCCACAGAAATTTGTCCAATGTGAGATGCAATTATTTTTCTAAATTTCCCCACCAAATTAAAGCACATCCTCTTAGCTAGAATATAGTAATCTTTTCTTTGGAGGTAGAGGCATATTCTTTTAGTGTGAAACACCTAGTCATACTTCCCAACCATTCTTCAGCATGTTCTCCGGGTCGCCCTCCAGAAAAATTTGGGAGCTTAATATTTTGTGGCTTCCTATAAATATCATCATGAGGTTGTCTATGATCTGATGCCATGTATCCTTCTGGGTTTATTTCCTCATAATGAGATTGTTCTTCCTCCGTATTAGTTGTCTATGTCCCTTTTAGTGCTTCCATGATTGTTTCCAATGAGTGCATTATAATGGCTAGCTTATGTGCTATAGTAGTTGGTGTTGGCGGTGGAAGTGGTGGTGATGGCAATGGTGTCATTGTCGATCATCCTCATCGTCAATGTGTTTCTACCCTCATAGTTTTGTTCTGGTCACATAAAATTATTATGAGTATTTAATTTGAAAACATAGTAAAAAAAATATTAAATCATAAATGCAAGTTTGTATGCAGTTATGTGTTTCCTACTATTATTACCTATAGGTAGGTGTTACTGATATTGAGGTTGGGGTAGTATCACTACCTCCTTGTCCTAATTTGGAGGGAAATCTTTTAAGATATGTAACAATACTTACCATACTATATATGTCTTCATAGTTCATTAGGGATTGTTTATTAACATTTTAATTCAATATTCTCAATGATATTTGATGTACTTAATTGCAAAAAATGCTAATTTCTATATAAAATCCATATTATGTAAACACGTATATATACATATATAATCCAATGTGTAATTTTTTTTTTAGTATTATATATATTCAAAACAAAAGAAACCATATTACCTATGAGTCAATATATGTTACATATATATCAACCACATATATACCTATATATTACCTATCTATGCCACTACCCATTAATTAAATGTAAGTGAACTATATAACACTATGAATATATTAATGAAAATTACGGTTTTTTCTTGGGAAAAAAAAAAACGCTATGAATATATTAATAAAAAAAAAAAAAAAAAACAAACCATGGTTAAGTTATGACCCTATAATATTGTGAGGAATATGGGAGAGACCTAGGGTTTGTAGCCACAACCTGCAGCCTCAGCAACAGTTCTGGAAGCACAAAGAGACATATTAGCAGATTTACACCACAGAGGTCGAGGACTGACCCGACAAATGGTAAACGAGGGGTCCACTGGGACCCCAACCTTCAAGCAGGCAGTCATGCAAAAGCAGAAAACGCTGGAAGGATTTAAAATCAATGGCTCTGGAGATCGTAAGGATGGCAGCGGCAGCAAAGGAGAAAGGACACAGCAGCTGCAGAAAGAGACAAGAAAAAACCCCAAGATGACGGGTAAAGCCAATAATGGACAGGAGAAAGAGGACAAAAGACCAGAAGCAGAACAAAGGAACACAGCACCAGTAACAACCCAAACAGAAGGCGAAAAAGAAAATGGAACAGGGCCGCACTCACAAGAGGAAGAGGAGCAAGCAAAGACTGCCAACCCCGGCTCCAAACAGACAACTCAAGGAGCATGCAAACCAAAGAAAAAGGAAACCCTTCGAGTAGTCTTCTCAGATCCAGACATTCAGGCCTATAGAGACCACATGATGGAGCATGCAGTTATTTGCAAATTTATGGGACTGTGGCCAACAGAACGCACACTCTGCCAATGGATCAAACAACACTGGAAGCCAAAAGGTGATGTTAAACTCCACCTTGGAGCCAAAGGCTTCTTCACGGTTGTCTTTACAAACTTAGAAGATAAGGACAGAGTCTTCGATGGCGGACCATACTTCTTTGCCTCAGCTGGACTCTACATGAGGCCATGGAAGGCAAACTTCGTACCTGAACAAGAGACATTCACATAGGTTCCAGTGTGGATCCGCCTATTCTCCCTTCCCATAGACTATTGGGGACTGGCAGCGCTTAAGCAGATTGGAGACCGGCTTGGAACCTTCATTAAAGCTTCTAAAGCAATAGTGCAACGAAGATATACTTCCTGCGCACGCATTTGTGCTGAGATGGACGTCTCAGGGGCCCTGCATGAAGGTCTGTGGCTAGAACTCAGAGATGAATACTACTATCAAGCCATCGACTACGAACAAATCCCCTTCCATTGTAGAAAGTGTCATGAGCACGGACACCTCGTTAGAGAGTGCCCTCTCAACAAAACAGGGGACGAACACAAACAAGAGCAAGCAACAAAGAATAAAGAGGCCTTCACAAAGCCAAAAATAAGACAGAGAGCCAACAGAAAAAGAACACACAGAGCAGAAACAGGACCTGGTATCATCAGTAACACCTTCAGCATTCTGGAAACTGATACAGACTCAGAAGGCACTAACAGAGATACAAAACTTATTGAAGCACCAAAAAACAAGACAGAACACACAACTCAGGATGGGGAGGAAAACACACTCAGAACAGAAGTGCAAATGCAAGAGTTCGAAGATGAACATGATGAAGACACTGACATGTTAACCAGCGATGGGGGAAGCGAGGATCTAGAGCTCAATGCAGTCCTAGAAAAAGAAGGAGTCAACCTCCCAGCTATGGAAAAAAACTGGAAAACCCAAGGGCTAGACAACATTCCGGAAGAAGAAATCAGGAAAATCAGCGATCTCTTCATAGCAAGACAAAAGGTGGAACTCGAAAGGCAAAACAGAAGATTAGGTATCGCAAAAGGCACAGGTAATTGGTCAAAGAGCATATCTCTTAACCCAACAGGCCAGAAGCCAAATAAAAGAAGAGGCAGAAGAACCAATGGGGAGGTGTTGCATGACCTGGGGATTCTAATGATCTACTCTGGGAAAATGAAGGCTCTTCATGCCTTCCAGTCCTACCAATGAGTTTTTTAGTTATCAATGAAGGTCATCTCATGGAATGCAAGAGGGCTTAACAGCCAATCTAAGCAAAGACTGCTCAAGAGAAAATTCCAACAAGAAAAGCCAGACATCATGTTCATACAGGAGACCAAATGCGCTACTAACCAAATGGAGAACATTAGCAAAAGACTAGGGAAACCAATCAAATATATAGATGTAGCCAGTCAAGGATGGGAAGGAGGCATAGCTACACTTTGGGACACCCGAGCAATAAACATTATCTCAATGGAGGCTGCACGTTTGTTTATTGCCACAGAAGTTCAAATAACAGGTAACTTTGAAACCTACCTATGCATTAATGTCTATGGCCCGCAAAGACTAGATGACAAATTTTCTTTTCTTAATTCTCTTATGAATTTAAAGTTAAGATACCCCACCTCTAAGATCATCATGGGGGGAGATTTTAACATGATTACATCCCTACTGGAGAAGAAAGGAGGTCTCAGAAAGCTCAACAAAGATATAGAACTCTTTGTTGATTTCATAGAAGCTGCCAAGCTAGTAGACATTCTCCCCAAAAATGGCTCCTACACTTGGAACAATAGAAGAGGAGGAGACAATAGGATCGCCTCCCGGTTGGATCGATTTCTGATTTCGGAAAGTATCTTACTCGGAGGAACAACAGTGGACTCTGACATCCTCCCCAGTGGAGGATCAGATCACTGGCCTATAGCTTTGGAAGCAGCCATCCTCTGCACCCCTAGAAACAAGCCCTTCAGATTTGAAAAGTTTTGGTTAACTCATCCCGACTTTGCAAATCTGCTGAAGGAATGGTGGCGCGAACCATCAGATCTAAGAGGCACCAAAATGTTCAAGTTCCAAAGCAAGCTAAAACACATCAAACACAGAATCAAAGAATGGAACACTGAGAAGTTTGGGAACATCTTCCAGGAAAAGAACACCATTGAAGGTAAGTTAAATCAAATTCACAAGGAATGGGCTTCCGGGAACTATAAAGAAGACTCAAAAGAACAGGAGAAGGTTCTGATGCAGCAATGGCAACTTCGTTGCCAACAGGAAGAAACTTTGTGGAAGCAAAAATCAAGGATCCAATGGCTGAAGGAGGGAGAACAAAATACAAAAAAATTTCACAGATCAACGATGGACTACAGGGGGGCAAACAAAATCCTCAGGCTCAAAAATGAAACAGGGGAAATTCTTCAAAACCACAAGGACATATCAACGCTGCTCACCAGGCACTTCAAGCATATAGCTCAGGAAACGCAAGAAGATAGATCCGAGGCCATAGAGGAGCTAACTAAAGCTATACCCAGCATCATAACCTCAGAGCAAAACTCTGCTCTGCTCAGAAAGGTCTCAATGGAGGAGGTGGAAGACGCGGTCAAAAGTATGCCAAATGATAAGGCACCGGGGCCTGATGGCTTTACAATCAACTTCTACAAAGCTTGCTGGCCAACTATCAAAACAGAGGTATGGGAAATTGTCGAAGACTCTAGATGCTCAGGCTCTATTCTCAAATCCCTGAACTCCACTTTCATCGCGCTAATCCCCAAGGAAGAAGAAGCCAATTCCCCTAACAAGTTTCGACCTATAGCTCTCTGCAATGTGATATATAAAATCATTTCTAAAGTCATAGCCAACAGACTTAAGCCCTTTCTACCTGACCTAATCTCAGAAGAACAGTCAGGGTATGTGGAAGGCAGGCAAATTCTAGACAACATCCTTTTAGCTCAGGAGATGATTCACACCCTGCAGACAAGGAAACTTCCAGGTATGCTAATGCAGCTAGATCTCTCAAAAGCATTTGACAAAGTCAACTGGAATTACTTGGAGACCATTCTAAATTCCTTTGGCTTTGACAAGAAATGGACCAAGTGGATCCTTGCTCTAATCAAATCTTCCAATTTTTTCATACTAGTAAACGGCTCCCCCTCTGCTCCTTACTCCCCCTCCCGAGGCATTCGTCAAGGAGACCCTCTCTCCCCCTTCCCATTTGTAATCCTCATGGAAGGGCTCAGCAGGCTCATTCACAAAGCAAGAGAGGAGAGAAAGCTTAATGGCCTACACCCTTTCCCCTCCATACCTGCCACAACGCACCAGCAGTTTGTCGATGACAGAATGCTGCATGGCTCTCCAACCATCAAAGAAGCTATGGCCTTCAAAAACATTCTTCATCTCTTTAGCAAAGCTTCAGGCATGGAGATAAACCATGCCAAATCGACTATCTTCTTCTTTAACACTCATCCCGCCATCTAGAACCATCTCTCCAGCATTCTGGGCTTCCGAAAAGGCTCTCTCCCTTCTAAGTATCTGGGAGCCCCTCTCACTACCAAGCCTTGGCAAAAAACTCACTGGGAAAACATCTTAGCGAAACTGGAGAAAAAATGCAAGCATTGGACTCACAGAGCTCTTAACTTCGCTGGGAGACTTGTCCTCACCAAAGCTGTACTGCAGGCCATCCCGCAATATTTGTTATCCATCATGCCGGCCCCCAGTGGTATCATGCAGAAGATTAGAAACATCCAAAGATCCTTTTTATGGAGTGGCAATGCGGAAAAAAGAAAATGGGCACTGGTAGCCTGGAGCAAGCTCTGTACCTCGAAAGTAGCTGGCAGTTTAAGCTTAATTGACCCCCACACCATCAATAAGACATGTGGAGCCAAGTTGTGGTGGCGCTGGCTGAAGGAAATCAACCTACCTTGGGCCAGACACTGGAAGGAGAAATACACTCCTAACTACAACAATCAGGACCTAATCAGGATACAGGAAACTCCGGAGGGTTCTCCAATATGGAACTTAGCTAGAAGAAACCGCAACTTAATTCAGGACCACAGCTTCTGGGAGATCCGCAATGGGGAAACGGCCCTCTTCTGGGAAGATGCGTGGCAGCAGCTCCCAAAGCTGGAACAACCAGAGCTAGAAGAGTTCAAAACAGAATGCCAGAACAGGGGAAAGTTTACAGTCCACCACTACTGGAACCCTAACAGCCGCGACCAGGAATGGAGGGAATGGGCTATCCAGGATGTTGAGAACCCAATTGAAGAAAACGACAACACAAAGGACCTCCTGAAAGGCATAAACAATCGCACTATCAGGAAGACCACAGAAAACGACATCCTGAGATGGGGCATGAAAGGAAGCGGGAACTACACTCTCAAAGAGGCCAGAGAACAACTAGAACTCTTGGAGCAAATGGAGGTGATACAATGGAGCAGCAAGGTTTGGGACGCCATATTCTGGCCTAAAATAAAAACCTTCTTATGGCTCCTCATGAGCAGAAAAACTCTCACATGGGAGAACTTGCGCAGAAAGGGTTTTGAAGGCCCCTCCATATGCCCTATGTGCAAACAAGCAGAAGAAACCATGAACCACCTTTTCAATTCCTGTGATTGGGCCGATCAACTATGGCAAGGGATGGAAACTATATTGCAGCAAACAAACAGAGACAGGGAATCCATTCAAAATACCATCATGAATTGGCCTAGCAAGTACTCCAACAACACAAGAATCAACAACATATGGAAAATTCTACCAGGCTTCATAACTTGGACCTTATGGAAAGAAAGAAATCGCAGAATATTTCAAGATGAGCACAGAAACATAGAGTACCTGCATAGCACCTTAATCCAAAACATGCGCCAATTAATCCTAGTAAAATGCAAGGCAGACCCTGATAATCATCCTTCGGCCGAGGACCAGCGAATTCTGAATGCCTTCAACCTGCTCAATGCACAACAACTGGGATCCATCGGGCAGCAGCAAAACCTAAACACAGAGTCGAGGGGCTGGAGGCGACCGCCGGAAGGGTTTTTAAAACTAAACTTTGACGGTGCCTCGAGAGGCAATCCCGGCCAAGCAGGTATTGGAGGAATCATCCGAAACCATGAAGGAGAAATACTCTACATATACAGCAAAGCTCTTGGGGAAGGCACAAATAATGAAATGGAATTCGCAGCTCTGGAAAAAGGGCTAAGAATCCTCCAAATTAATCAAACAGGCAAGGCAGTAATTGAAGGAGACTCCGAGGTGGCCATTAATGTGGCCAGGAAAATCCATGGAGGAACGCCGGCTAGCAGAGTCACAAAACACTGGCGATTGTCCAAGGTCACAGACAACATTGCCAAGCTGATAGGAGCAATGAAAGGCCTCATCTTTCAGGCGGTAAGGCGAAATGCCAATGCGGTTGCTGACCACTTGGCAAATCATGGGATTGAACACCCCAACGAAATATGGGACAGTTGTTGGCAGCAGGTCGACAATCAGCAATTAAAGAGCAAATGCATCCAACTCTCACGATTAGATATGGTGACGGTAGAGGAGTCCGACCGGAGGGTCGAATAGCCCAACGCCATAATTGCATGAACAGGCTGACTAGGCGCGTACCATTAATTCCCGGCAGAATGCGAAGGACATACAGGATGAGGGCAACCATGACAGAAGCAGGTGACAAAGATTTGTGCAGGGCCATAATCTGTGGTGATATGAGCCGCCGAAACATTATAAGGAACAGGGACACATGGCACAATATGGAGCAAGCAGGGCGCGGCGACCGTAGACGGGTTCAATTATCCCACAACCCAACCAAAACTCCATCACGTAGCAATTATGGTGATCTGACATGCAAGTTGCACAAAATTAACCGATCACTCACCGGAAACCTCCCCGAATTTGGTTATTTAACCACTCTCAATTACCCAACGACAAACATTGTCTCAGTGTGCAGCAAATTCGTCCCTCCTCAATCTGCAAACAGCGCTCGGGATACAGCTAGGCAAGATAGCAGCACCATGGCTGGGGAGACTAGCCGCAACAAATCAGCCAACAATGATCTGCAGCAGGCAAGAGAGATGTTTGAGAGGCGAACCTCGCAACGGAACAAGCGCAAAATCATTGATTTAGAAGCCACTGTCCAGGACGAGGAAAGTAAGCTCTCTGATCAGCAAATCGGGAAGGAAGTCAACTGGCTCCAGGACCCGGGAACTCCCAGCACTCGGGCCACTCAGTTCGTAAGAACTCAAGCGGAAGGTTGGCGAATGAAGACCCTCCTTGCCAAAGCTATGGATGTCCAAGGCGAACACGCGGAACAGCTGCGTAAGCTCAAACAATTTGCCGAAACTATGTCGCATGACCACATGGCAGTGGTGGAAAGCAGCGAATTTAAATTGAGCGCGATCCACCAACAAGTCGATACCATGGAGAAGAAACTCACTGTGCTGATCAAGCTTCTGAAACAAACCATTGGGCAAGACAACAAGCCCTCCGACATGCAGAAGAGTGAACCTTCAGGAGACCAGCAGGGCAACTCATCCAAGCCTGGGCAGATCTACATGTCAAGACCCAACCCGGTCCTGGAAATGTTCAAACGCCTCTGAATCTGCAGTCCATCAGGCCTCCCCTGCTTTTCTCCTCTCAGCGGGTTATTATGTCTTCGGTCCAGGTTTCCTCTGTCTTTGTCTGTTGTCCACTCTTGCTAATAGCTGCCCTGCGTGGTGTGCATGTTCTTAGTTTACTGTTATCTAGTATTTTCCAGTCATCAGTCAATCTAGTCTCTTCTGATATCATGGGGCAAGGCCTGCAGTTTAACGGCCGGTAATCTACTTCTGCAGAAATTTTGTACTATATTTTGTTTTTGTTAATATCAAAGTTACTTACAAAAAAAAAGGACCCTATAATATTATATATGTAATGAGGAGAAGCACTCTCATGAGATCCCATGATCTGTTGAGCTGCTTACAATGGAGCTTTCTTAGAAAAAGGAGATTTTGGCTTTATGCCCAGTTGTCTCTGATAACTTTATAGGGTGGGTAGATGTTCATAGGAGAATAGGGAAAGAGAGAAACCCCTAAACAATTATGGTGTTTAACATCAGAAAAGTTGAAGAAGTTGTATCAAGTGTATGACTGCCTAATGTAATATGTTTTTCTGATATAATAGAATTTAATTTACAATATATATATATATAGTGTGATATATATGCTCCTATGTATTAATAATAAGAAAGGAACCACTTATAGAATCATATATGTAATTTAATGAAAGCATCAGCCAAGTAGTTTAAAAATAATTAATGTATAATATAATAAGTAAAAACCAATATCATTACATAACAGTTTAATAAAAACCCAATGAGTATGAGTAACTCCAAAATTATATCCATTGGACTGAGGTTGACTAGATGGATTTCTTTTTTCTTTTCTTTTTTTGTCAGATATGTTAGAGAGGAAAGAGTTGTTCCTCATCTAGATAAAAATAAGCTTAACTGATAGAGTAGAATATATAGAATGTGATGGTCAGTACTATGCATGAAACCTTAATAAAGTCGACAATCACCCCCCAAGTATTCGAATTAAAACTTAAGATATTTTCTATTATTTTCTAAATCGATTTTTGGTTTCATTACCATACAAGGAATCATGTTCTAGGCAATATTATAAATTAAATACCTACAACATTAAAAAAGAAGGTGATGGGCTTACATTGGAAGAGTAGCTTGACAAATGATAAAGGAGCCACTACTATGATTGAAAAGTTGGTTGAGTGCTTAAACTATGGTATAATTCTATTCCATGTGAAACAGGAACATGTATAGAAATATTCTTCATGGAGATTGTAATGGAGTGTCCTCAAAAATGTGAGGCTCATCAATTCACCATGAATGCCTCATGGAGCAGATCTTGGGCATGAGCATCGACATCGTCGTTTATGTAGCTTTAGTTCCCACGACCATATAGCATAACTAACTCAAGTTCACTAGTCATAATATCCCTCTAGCTTGGAACCTTTATTATATTTATGCTTATATCCACATATTTATTTTGTTTCCTCCAAAATTCAAATGTGATACCAATGTTTAGAAATGTTTGATGTACAGATCATTCATATATCAATTAATTAGTGAACCTTACCCATTTCATGTGTAATGCTCTTGGAATCAAAACCACAGTGAGGTGAAAAGTATGCTTTGGGTAGCATGTGAAAACAAGTTACTTTAAATCCAAGGAAAACCTTTCAACGATGTTATCTTGTATACCATTCATAAATAAATTAAACCATATAATGTCATAAGTCTCTAAATAATTTGTTTTTTTTTTCCTTCAACGGATGTGGAATGGCCACCAGATGTTGCACCCAAAATATTCCCTTAGTTGAATCAAATCATGTGCTACATACCCCAAGGAACAACCATATTTGAACAATATTTCCATTAATGTCGCAACATTAACTATTGTTCGGTGTGTAAACTCAAATGCCTTGTTTATATGGTACCATGCTAGTAATATTAAAGTCTTGTCTAGGTAATTAAAATACCATCTATTGAGAACACTCACAATAGTATTTGAGCCATAACATATGTTATGTATATACTATGTGAATTATCCCCATGTGACCAAGGGAAATTTGAAATAAAATTATAATCATTCATTTGACATCACATTAATTAGTTGTTACTCCTATGAAATGAAATGTGGAGGGACCAACCTTTCCACTTTGGCCCTCCAGGTGTGACTCCACATGTCCATCGCATGACTTGAAAGGTGAACGGTTGATATCTATTAACACGATCTGACGACTAGAAGTCTAGGGTTTTGAATGTATTATGATAGACTACCCTTTTTCTCATTTTACCTCTGCTACTCTTGCCCTATTCTGCAACTAGCTTTCACTTGTACATTCAATCCAGGCTCACCCTTACTCAGTTTTGTAATTGATGAAAATTCATTCCTTAAAGCCTCCTTCTCAAAGATTATAATTTCTTTTGCTCGATAATTCATTAATTTGGCTTGCTTTACCATTAGGGCACAACTTAGATAGCGGCTAACAAAGATAAGGTAATGTTTAAGAACTTTTTGGTTATATTTTTCATTTCCATCTTCATTTTTTTAAATAATAAAAATCCCTCAGCACCGACATTTCCTTGTATGTTCGATTCAAGGGTTTAGCATGGTGAGATCAATTGTTCTCTTTTATATCATAGGAATCCAAGCTCAACCCTCTTTTTCTCATTTAGATTTATTTGGATGACATGGTTTATATTCCATCATTATTTTATTTGGATTTTAACTTTTGGTTTTCTTTTTACATGTCATGTATCTTTCTGGGCCGGAATGGGTGCAACTGCACCAGGGTTATCCTTCCCTTTAGAAATTTTGAAGCCCTCACTCCATTATAAATCATTTAGCCTATACAATTGGTCTGCTTCTTATTTTCACTAGACTAGAGACATTTTCTCATCTAAAATTCACCTATAAGTTCTTTTATCGAACCCTTATTCTTGCCTTCCCACCAATTTGGGATTATGACCTTCTTGTGTTAGGTAAGAGAGTCAGGTTCTTTGCAAGAGTAATAATGAAATTAAAGGCAACCTTATTTTTGAAATATGGAATTTATAGGTAATTCTTGTCTCTCTTCAAGCCCTTGTTGAAGACTCCATTTTAGCCTCTGTGTTAAGGGAAAAGTTCCCCTAGGGTCTTGGGCTGATACCCTAGCAGACTGAAAGTTGTCTATACAGAGAAACACACATTCCATACAACCATGATGCTAATATAAGCAAACTATATGATAAGGGGCGTACCTAGGGGTCCTTCGTTTGAGAAGATCCTTCCAGGGTCCAAACCCTTCTTGGAGTTCCTTTTGCTCCTTCAACCTGCAAAACAATCAATTCAAGAAAGTACAGCAGTATATGGACTAAACATCATAAAGAAATCATCTTCATAATATATTGAAAGGTAGTTAGTTATGCAATTAAACAACCATTCATACATGAATCATAACATGGATATCATAAACATGAAGAAGGTTTATCATGAACAAAGACAAGTGTTTCATTTATTATAGACAAATAAAGTACAGAAAGGAATAATTTCACCTAATTCGTCCTTTCGCAGGCTCCAAGAAGAACCATCCTCCGGATTCCTCCAGTCTCAAGCCTTTAACAAATTCCTTCCATGACTTACTCCATGATATCATAAGTAGTAGATAGTCATCATCACACAAGGAAACAAGGGTTTCCTGTAAATGGGGGAAGTGCAGGAGGCACTAGGATCTTCAGACCTGGTCAGGAAAATCTCAGCATAATAACCTTTCTCTCTCTTCCCTCCTCCCCTAGGCCTTCCCATTGAAGCCTTTTTATACTTCTCCCAAAGTAGTTTCTTAGTTTGGAATTCGTTGGGAACAGTTGGGCCACGGGCACTAATAGGTGATCAGCAGGTAAAACCCACGATCTCCGCCCGAAATTATGGAGATTTAATTTTTTTAAGTGTTTTAAGACAAATACGTGAGTTGGGTATACACAGACCCATGTATACACGCGTTTAGGTCAGGGAAATGTCGTGTATAGGGAATAAAACGCTATTTTTTTAATTTTGGACTAGGTCTGGAGGGAGGGGTTGCCCTGGACCATGAGTGCAACATCACAAACCCCAAGAGTGAGATTTGGAGCTATAACAGATGCCCCCTAATATATGAGGTCAGAAGGGGTACATGATGGCTGAAATGTATTAAGCAAGTACATGGAAAGGAAATCTGTCAAAAACCAAGAAGGACTTCACCAGAGTTCAGTCTGCCAAGCCACAAAAGGAGATCAGAAAGAAACATTGTCTGAGGCAGGCATACCCATGCTTAGAAAAAGTAAAGCATGTCCACATATCAAGTACAAGCAGATCCACTAAGTATACAAGTATAAAGAACTGGAAAAACATAATGGATCATCTGATCATGATCGAACAAGTACATGTTTGAATATCACATATAAGAATGTCAATGATGCTGAAGGATGAACCAGATCACTGATATCGAAGACTAATCACAAAAGGTACCAACTGAACATGATGGAATAGGATGGTACTACACTGCAAACTCAGGTGCCAGCATATAGAATGTCGCCATGACTGACTGCAACATATAAGGTGGAATGGTATCAACTAGCAGCAACAGGAGCAACTGTCAAGTGAACCAATGAATGCTGATACAACCTGAGGTCTTCACCGACCGCTATGGTACATTTCTACACCATGGGAATAAATGATCTGAAGTCGACCATGTGAGAAATCGTTTGATTACCGGTCATTGATGTATACCGTTAACAAATGCAAGACTACTCACCGATAATGATAATGAGCGTCAAGGTACCCAGTACAATCTAACAAGTGTGAATAGATGAGCTGGAGTTGAACACATGTAAGAAGCTATCGATCAGGAGACAATGATGGTTTCCCACTGTCGATAGCGAAGGATCTGCCACTAATGACTGCAAACCCCAAGGTACTGCCAAATGGACTCTATATCTTTGCCCCAGAGCAATGAGTCGGATTCAATAGGGAAAGATCCGCTAGAAGGAAGGCATTAAGGCATCCTTCATCAATATAGCGCGAGTGTAACCCGTAGGCCAATAATGTGGAAGGAATCGGACGAAAGAGATGTAGTAACCCGACCGAAGTACGTTTCCGATGTACACAAGATGTGGCTAGTGCACGATAGAAATCCTCTGAACCAACCAATAATGGAAGCTGACACAGAGGCGAGGTATCCACCAATAGGGTCAAATGGAAACCAAGGTACTGCATGAATCCCAATGTGTGATAATATAAGCTGATTTCGAACACAAGGGAAACCACTCAGTCAAAGACCCATGATACTGATCAATTTTGAGCACAAGGTGACCTATCAATAATGAAAATAGGGCCAGGGTGCAGCTCTAGGCCTGTCCTCAGAGCAAGATGTTGTCGTCAATAAGGACAAGAACCTCCAACAAGAAGTCAATGGAGACCTTCTCAAACCGTCACGAGTAAAGGACCAATATAATTGATGTGATGATAGACATGATACTGACAACCAGGGATGGCCGACTGAAAAATGAGTCAAGAGACACCGCAGAGAGGCCGACTCAGGCTAACTTCCCTTGAACAAAAGCACGACTCAATGTGACTATGTGGCAGCATATGATGACTCTGTATAAGTTCGTCATCCAGGAGGCACGAACGAACCCTCCATATGATTAGAAGAGACAACCAATCGGGGGAGAACTGACTCAATAACAAGGTTAAGGCGTACCTAAGTCAAAATAAATCCCACCCAAACGGAGGAGACTTTGTTTTGAGTGCTTTGTTCAAGGGCGACACGACTGACTCTAGTTGCCAACAATAAATGGAAATATTGTCCCGTTCCTGCTCTTTTTTTTGGAATATATAATTTTTTGTCTTTTTCTTTTAATCTGGAAAAAGAATAAAAGAATGATATGGTACAGTGGAAGGAACGAGTGTCGGTGAAATAGATGATCTAGTTCCTAGGATTGGAACATTCCTATGCTCAATGCAGCGAAGTGAAAACTGGTCAGTGACGCTCAAAGGTGTGTTCCTTCCATGGGTCAAGGTGCGTCAAGTTGCAAAAGTTAAAGGTATGCAAGTTTGATTTTGCAGTCGGCATGGTCAAAATTTGGCTTAAACACGAGTCCAAGTGAAGCCGGCTCAAGGCCAAAAGGTGCAAATGGTCAAAATGCAATGCAGTGGTACAACTCAACACAAAGGAGCCTCTAGGGTATAAGGCTAGAACGAAACGAAGAAGCAAAGAGGAATGAGGCTTCATCGCATAAGTCATGGCGGGACTAAAGAGGACTCCCAATCCTACTCAGATCGGAGCAGCATGGGCAACAAATGTCAGTGAGGTGCTAACTACGATGCCCATGTGAAGGATGGCTTCTACCATCGTGTCATGATTTAAAAAAAATCGGCGAGTGAAGATGGCTTACGAACCATAACACAATGGGATCAACCCTATGGCAGATGTATCAACAAATGGAGGCCAGTGTGCATAATGCAACGGAAAAATGGCTTCCATAACCTATATGCCAGTGAGAAAACGATACCTGCCATGACGAGTCAGCAGTCATGGAACCGTCTCAAAACTGTCGAAAAACATCCAAAATGTCTTGAAAATCAAACCATTCTCGACATGCCAAGCTCCCAAGTTAAAAGTTACATGAGACCAAACAAAATAAAATTTTGAAAAAATTTTGAATTTTCAAAACCTATAAAAGAGTTTTTTGGACTCACCATTTTCACCATTTGAGTTTGAGAGCAGAGAAGTGGAGAAAAAGAAGCAAGTTTTCCATACGCCAAATTCAACCGTTCAGATTCTTCCAAAATCCCCAGGTAACTCTTATACTTGTCTTGCAATCCATTGTGACTAGTTTTATAATTTTTAGTTTATGTTTTACCGTTGAATTTTTTGCCAAAAATTTCACTGCGGCATATACGCAGGTTGGTAATATGAAACCGCGTATACGCGGGCCCTATACGCGGCTGTGTACAAAGGGACCCGCGTATACGCCGCAAACAATTTAAACAAAAAAACTAACGGTTGAAAATCATTTTTTCTTCAGGATGCTGGTCACTTGGCGAGAAAGAGAGCATACCATAGTGGATGATGAGGTCATGAATGATATTGATGCTTTGGATGCCCTACGGGGATGTGGTTTGCTAAAATTCTTCAAATTGCCAAATATGAAAGCAAACACACGTCTGCTTGAGATGCTCATTGATTACTGGAGTATCAATGATGATGCATTCATGATTGACCAGATGCCACTCAGGATGGAAGTGGATGACATCTACTTCATCACAGGTCTTTCTCGAAGGGGAGAGGTAGTACATTCCAGGGGTAAGACACGAGGCAGTCTCTTGATCGAGGATTACATACATATCTATTACCCAAGACATCCAAAAAAGGTTGGAAGTCAGATTTCCATCACACATGTGGAGAGTCTATCGCTAAGGATAATCCTGTTCACCATAGCTAGAGTGAACATATCAGCTTCTCTGCACCAGGCATCACGGCTAACCATGAGCTTGGCAGTGGACTATCTCACCACTGTATTCAACTGGTGTACTCCTCTTCTGGCTAGCTTAAAAAGCCAGCTCACTTCCATCAAGAGAGGACAGACCAAAAACTTTGGATATGGGACTATTCTATGTTCTTTATTTTTTGAGAGGGTCCCTGCACTCCGCCCTAGGGTAGCAGTTTTCATCAGCACCCCACAAGATCCACGCATGGACAGGTGGGCCGACCTGATGAAACGTCTAGGGGGTGGGGACATCCCATGGACTACATTTGATGATGACTTATTTTCCTAGTGGGATCAGCAAATCATCACCATAGATGACTACCCTTATGCTGGGTTGGATTTCCGTGGAGATCCCGATCTAGTGTTACCACCGAACGCAGCATGGGGCGACATTGGTAAGTATTTTTGATTTTATGTTTTTTTTTGGATTTTTCAAATATAATAATGAATTTTGAAAAATATTTTTGATGGGATTCAAATGACTAATATGATGATCATGTTCCAGATATTGGGCCGGTACGACCAGATGGGTTCCCGCGGCATGGACAGCGTGGCCGAGGAGCCGAAGAGGCGGCTGCTGATACAGAATGACTTCTACATACAGTTCAGCGACACTTGGTGAGACTAAATCACCAAGTACCGATGGTTGCCGTAGAGGACCTTCCTGAGGATATGCAGCGTCATGTGGTTGGCATGCCACGTGACTGGGTTCGTACTTTTAGGTGTGTAGCCAATGCGATAGCTACCTACTTAGTTGCTCATCCTAAGATGGGGCATTAGATATACCGGACATGATTATGGGCATTTGAGTCCCAATTTTGTATATTTTTTGGACAAACTTATGTACACTCGAGATGTTTTATGATATATATATATATCTATATATATATATATATCTATCTATATATATATATATATATATATATATATATATATATATATATATATATACAATTCAACTTTTTATGCTTGATTTTATTGTGATGAATGATTGATGTGCCAGTCTAATGCTTGATTAGCGATAGAATCCGCTAACCAATTATGAGATATTGGAATGTGCAAATAATTAATATAAGTAAATGATCTTTGCAACAACCTCACCCTTAAATACTGGCGATATAAACATGGATCCCTTACCCGATAAATGTTGTTCAATTGTGACACTATCAATTGTGAATCAAGATAAACTACCAATGAGTCGATTCCATAAGAAATTTCCTCGGATAGTAAATTAATGACGGCAGTATACTCAGCCATATTATTTGAAGTAGGACCAATGCATATGCCCCTTGATACCATCAATTGACCAGTTGGATAGTAGAGTACCCAAGCTGCGGAAGCGAGATTCCGAGTGTGCCGACTAGCACCATCGGTGAACCCAAAATAGACCAAGTCATCCATCAACACCTGCCACAGCAGACCAAAAAGTGTTGATATCAAAAACTCTCGATGAGATATGTACAAATATACATAATGTACAAAGAAGCCATTGCCTAACTCCTACTTAAGCAAAGTACTTCTTTAGGTAGAGCCCATTTCGGGGCTCCGCCAACTTGTTTCCCTCAAAATCGATTAACTCATACGACCCTTTTTCTAAAACTCGTTTAATAATGAAGGGACTATACCACATAGGCTTAAACTTGCCTGCCCCCAAGGTGTCCTTATCTTGGTCATAGACCAAGACAAGGTCACCTTCAGAAAAGACTCGAGGATGGACAGCTTTATCATACTACATTTTAACCCTTTTCTTATGAGCCTCATTCATTGTGGCGGCATCTCGACGCTGCTCATCGAGATGTTCCAAATGAAGGAGGTGCTCTTCGAGACTCGAAGTCTCTGGAAGGAGCTCAACAGCTAACTTAAGAGATGGAATTTCACATTCAATAGGGAAGATAGATTCCATCCCATAAACTAACTAAAAAGGTGTAAAACCAGTAGCAGTCTTCACGGAGGTTCAGTATGCCCAAAGAGCCGGATACAACATAAGATGCCAATTGGACCGGTTTTTTTCATTGTTCGTTGCAGGATTGTCTTAAAAGTTTTGTTGACTACCTCATGTCCATTGGCCTGAGGATAATAAGGAGATGAATGCTCCTGCCGGAAACCCAATTTGAGAGCCAATTCAGACATCAGTTGATTCTAGAAATGACTGCCATGATCAGTGACAATCTCTCTCGGGATACCGAATCTTGAGATAATCTGATTAAAAAGGAACAATGCTTCCATGTCACTATCGTTTTTATAAATGGGCATAGCCTCGGCCCACTTCGTAAAGTATTCTACAGCCACGATAATGTACCTGTGATTCGTCGTTGAAGGCGGATTACAAGTTGTAAAATTGATACCCCACTTAGTAAAGGGACCGACAGTGACAACAGGAAAAAGAGGAGCTGGATGTGCGTGCATCTTTCGAGTATAGACTTGACAGGGGTGACAGCGTTTGACGGCTTCAACACAGTTTTTAAAGAGAGAAGGCCAAAAATAGTCGGCACGCAAGATGCGCTGGGCTGTAGCAAGCCCTGATAGATGACCACCAGAAGCTCCACTATGGCAGTAATTTAGTACTGACTTTGCTTCCTCCAAGGTTAAATAGCGTCGAAGGATCGAATCAACCCCTCGACAATATAATGTATCACCTATGATAACATAGTTCTTGGCTCGGTGACGTAATTTCCGACGTTCATCCTTAGAGAAAGTAGAGGGAAACTTCGAAGTCTGGAGATAGACAATGATATCTCCATACCAAGGGTTGAGTGAAGAGATGAGGAATAAATGTTCATCAAGAAAAATTTCCTCATAAACAGTATCCCCTCCACAAGGCAGCTCAGAAATTAACTCGGCGAAAACCATGGATTTCTTAGACTTGGTAGACAAGAACTCGAGATCAAATTCTTGCAAAATGACTATCCATCGATTATATTTGCCCCCAATCACTCACCTACTGAGGACAAATTGAAATGGATTGACCACCGCTAAGAAAAAAGTTTTGCGTAGCAGGATATAATGACGGAGCCGTTGGACAGCATGAACTGTTGTGAAAGCCAACTTCTCAACCGGAGAATAGTGAAGTTTAGGACCTATTAAACCTCAGCTCAAATAAAAAATCACATGTTCTGTGAGAGCATCGTCTTCCTGAACAAGAACCATACCAA
This sequence comes from Pinus tabuliformis, assembly GCA_031772625.1. Taxonomy (NCBI): domain Eukaryota; kingdom Viridiplantae; phylum Streptophyta; class Pinopsida; order Pinales; family Pinaceae; genus Pinus; species Pinus tabuliformis. Next base: position 825,567,681 of record CM062815.1, read on the forward strand.
TGGTTGATTCTGCTGCAACGAGATATAAAAGGAAGTCCCTACCATAATCCGGTGGACTCAAAAGCGGGGCAGAGACTAATGCCTTTTTCAAAGCATCGAACAACCATTGCGCAAAGTCATCCCATACAAATGGAACTCCTTTTCGTAGTAAACGCATAAACCCTTTAGTGATCTCAACATAATTCGCTATAAACTGTCTTAGGAAATTAGCCTTCCCTTGAAGACTTTGAAGTTGCCGAATTGAGGACAGGGGAGGCAACTGAACTATTGCCTCAACCTTGAAGGGATCGACCCGAATCTCTTCATTTGACACAATGAACCCTAATAACCGACCTAACATAACCGCAAAAACGCACTTGTTGGGATTCAACCGGATTTTATAAAAACTACATCGCAGCTCAAAAATCAATCGAAGATGACTAGGATGATCAGTTCTCTTTCAAGAACTAGCAGCGAGATCATCCAAGTACGCTTCGATGATATGTTTAATGTCATGGAAAGCATATGACATGGCCCGCTGAAAAGTGGCTCTAGCATTTTTAAGACCAAAAGGCATCTTTCTGTATGCAAAGGTACCCCAGGGACATATAAAGGTTGTCTTATGTTGATCTTCAGGACGGATAGAAATTTGATTATAACCGGAAAAACCATCCATGAAGGAAAAAATATCATTACCTGCACACTTGTCAATAATCTGATCGATGAATGGTGTGGGGTAATTATCTTTTGGAAAGGTCTTATTTAGGTATCTAAAGTTGATGCATACTCGGATTGTTCCTTGCTTTTTATCCACAGGGACTGGATTAGAAACCCAATCTGTAAGAGGAACAGGGTATATGAAACCAGCCTTGAGCAAATTCTCTACTTTAGCTTTAATAGCTACTGCTTTCCTAGGATTAACCGGCTGAAGCCTTTGATGAACCGGTTTGGTGTTTTCATACGTCTTGATCTCATGTTGAACTATAGATGGAAAAATGCCAGGCATTTCTTCATAAGACCAAGCGAATACAACTTGAAATTCCTTGAAAAGGTCGGTGTAAACTTGAATTTCTTCAGGGGAACATTCAATTTCGATGAAGATATTCTCAATTACATTAGGGTCCCTATATATGTTTATAGATATCGTTTTAGAAATCACCGACATATTACCTTCGGCACGAAAGTGTGCTGGAGCCAAAGGATTTGATATCATACAAACATCACTAGTAAAGAGCTTGAAGAACCTAGACTCTACTTCCTGCAATGGAGGAAGAGAATATGAACGATGGTGTAAGTCTTCCCAAGGTCGATCTACACCCATCATTACTTCGAGGATTGCTTCTTCAGACGGTAAAACTGTATCTAAGCAGTCCAGGGCAGAGGTAGAATCAAGGGTCCAAGCCGGGGCCACATCACCATCTAGCTCCTCCTCAGAAAAAGGAGTAGAGTGGTCATCTGCAGAGTCAACGATAGACTGGTATCTCAGCTCAGCTGCAGACATAGGGAATGCCATTCCATTAACTTGTCCTTCATCTAATGTGGTCGTAGGTGAAGGCAAGGTCCAAGGGTCCATAAAATAATGAGTTCAGAAGAACTCTTTTTGAGGAGACTCCTTAGATGATGAAATGACATTGATTCTAGCGATAGGAGAGGGAAGATCAAAGGTACCCATCAGTGAGGAATACATCCCAACTCCTAGATTCTCAGTAGGTGGACGAGGGTTATCCACTAAAGGAACAGTAGAGTCAGAGATTGCCTGGGGATCGACTGGACAATAATCCAATTGATCAACCTTAATGATTTTCCCTTCATGAGGAAAGCAAATGAGATGAAACAGAGTCGAAACAATGGCGTCCATTTCGTATACCCAGTTCCTTCCTAAGAGGAGATTGTAGTCTAGGTTAGCATCAATGACTTCTACTTCAATGTTAACGACCTTCCCCCCAACACATATGGGAAAGGTCGGGATAATCCCATGTGGCTTATGAGAATGACCATCAAATGCAGTCAGGACGGTAGGTGAAGGAACAGCCGAAGGCGATCCAATAGCCTTCCAACATGACATCGACATGACGCACGTGGAAGCTCCTTCATCAATAATGGTATGAAAAATGTTAATTTTCTGGTATGTAGACTTTATTTGAAAAGCCATATGATGAGGGAGTCGCTTTTTGACATTTAACATGTCAAAAGTGAGCACTAAAGAGTTAGTTGGATCAACTGCCCCAATCGCAGAAAGTAAAGCACTTCGTTGAGGTGGACACGACTATGGAACCTCTAAAGCGGACATGGCACATGGACTCTGAGCCAGATCCTCAACAATGGAGTAGTTCTGCGCAGCCCTAGCATTAGGATTAATAGTCACGCGTTTAGCAGAACCTTTCGGTATCCGTGGTATAGTCTCGACAGGGGGTCGCTCAATATGAAGGTCGGTATTTCTAGGAGCAGTCTTGTCCTTGGAAGTTTCGGCTTCACCGTAATCACATGACCGAGTGGCCACATGGACATTGGAACCCATCATGAAAACATTTGATGACTTTTCCCCTTCCTGGTTGCCCCCTGTGGAGGTTTCAGGGTTTGAACTCGCGCCAGCAAGAAGTTGTTGCCCTTGGGGAAAAGGGTTTGTTAACACAGCCTAAGAACTAGAAGTCCTTTGCTGCCCTAACAAGCGCTGAGCGTCTTCAATCTTGGGGCAGAGGTGAGTTAAATGGTCTCCACCGCATAACTTGCATGGAAACTTGACTTTCTTTTTAGACTCATTTCTACCACCACCAGCATTATTTCTAGGATTATTTGCATCAGTCTTCCCATATTGACTCTTTTTCTTACCTCGTCCTTTCTTCTTCCCATTGGAATTTTTATTTCCTTTGGAGTTGGATTGGACGACATTAATCGAAGAGGGTTGGGAAGACGAGGGGTTAGACGATGTGACTTGGTTGTTAGAAGCAGTTTGTAAAGACAACTGTTGCAATTGGCTCAACAAGTTCACCACATTTGTGTCTACCGATCCAATGATACCATCTGCATGGGGGCCTGGCTTCGACTTGGCTATATCAACCTGAGACCCAGGAGCATCTGGCAAGATTTTTTGAAGGATCCCAGACTAAGAGTAAATCAATTCTAATTATTGGGCCCTAAAAATAGCTTGCTCCTCAGAATAGACTCCGGACATGGAGCTTAGAGATTTCAGGTTGTAAAGATTTCACAAACCATTCGAGACGGTATTCCGGAGGGATTTTAGCTTTAATGAGCCTCTTTCTCCGTCTCCATTCTTGAATATGGTCAGAAATGTGAGTTGCCTTGTCCTGACGAAAAGTGGCCAGAAGTTCAGTTTTGGCATCATAACAGACAGGAAACTGGAAATGATTTAAGAAAATAGTAGCTAAGTCAGCGAAAGATGTAAAGCTGCCCCCTGGCAACTCTATATACCATTTGGCCGCATTACCAGTCAAGGTGCATTGAAAAAGTCTCAACCTAATTGAGTCGTCAATAAGGGAGTTTGATGAGCACCACAAATGGAATGTGGTTACATGGTCGCCTGGGTCTTCACCACCCTTTCCTTCGACTTTTGGAATATCCGAAGGGAGTTTGGTTAGGAACGGGGGCCAGGCTGGGTTGTATTTGATTGGATCATTTGTTAATTTCGTGAGATCTGGCAAGTTCAAAGTTGCCAGAAAAGGAAGCCTAGGAGGACCTTGGGGATTCCACCCGGACTGGGCAGAGTTCCCAAAGTTCTGAAAAGATTGGCCTACATTTTAGAAGGCACCAGGCTGGTTGAAGTATCTAGCAGAACCTGCTGAACCAAAAGGCAAGCCTTGTGATCCAGCAAAACTCGAAGTTTGACCAACTCCGGCCGTAAAACCTCCATAACTGGAGAAGCTTCCTCCTAAAGGATTATAAGGAGTGGATAACCCCTGATAAGGATTCCAAGCAGAAGCTAAGGGAGGAATACTTCAAAATGAACTAACTGTGGAGTACGGCCCATTCCCTTGTTGGCCGAAAAACGGATTCCCAATTCCCATGCCACTAACCACAGGGTTATTCCAACCTTGAAAAGGATTTCTGCTTTGTCATGTAGAAGAAAAAGGCATAGATCCTACTGTCAGGTTGGAATGTGGTATATGACCACTTCCAAAAGGAAAACCCTGAAATGAAGCCAATCCACCCCTCATGGATGTGGAGGCACTAAACGGAACTGATGGAATACCCTGTGAATGGGTGCCAAATGGGAAGAATCTAGTACTAAAAACATTGGCCTGGGAATTTCCACTCGTAGAGGGAATGGAGGTAGACCCAGCTAAAGATGTGCTAGCAAAAGACCCAAATAAAATGTAGTGGGGATGGAAATAGTTCCTCCCCCTTATACTGATGTTGGAGTCTGCATAGTTGTAGCACTTGTAGTAGAAGCCATGCTTCCAGTAGTGGTCATCGATGGTAAGTGCGTAATGTGACCTGGACTTGATGGTCTATGCGTCGAAGTCCCAACGTATCGTAATACTTCTAGATAACTAGAAGGTAAGGGAGAATTCGGAGCCACTAACGACTATTGAACTTCTTCTACTTATATGTTATCTTTCGTCTGAAAGAGAACTCGAGAAAGAATTGGAGTGTTCCTCTATTGTTCTGTAGAAGTACTAGGCCTACTCTGAACACTAATTCCCCCGAGAGGAGGATCAATCCCCGATGCATCAGCTGCCACGGGTTGAAACCCACCAGCAGTATTACCTCTGCGCCTTCTGGGAGAAGGTTCTAAACTTGGTGGTGAAAGACCACGAAGTCTTCGAGACCGTCTAGGTGATCGGTCAGCCACTTTGAATTTTTTATTAAAATCTAGCTAAAGACTCAAACATTTGAAAGCTAGGCCAACTAGGAGCACAGAGCACACACTAAAAAGTCCCTAGAAGATATTAGCCAGTCAAACAACTTTCGAGTATTTCTGCTCAGGGTGATGAGGACCGAACACCAAAATACAAGAAAGTGAAGTAAGGGGCCTTCCGAAGATATTCTGGGATAATGACGGCCCAGTCCTATCAGCGAAGGTAACAGGGGAAGTTACGCTCACCTCCTAACAACAGCCTGTGTCGGTGCAAGCCCCCAAGCTTCGCAAGGGTGCCCTCCAGTAGTACCGTTGAGAGTGATACAAAATCGACCTTAGGTGCCACGGGATTCCCCTCCGCAGCCATTTGTGTAGATCCCTAGGAGTAGCAACTAAGGTTACCAACTCGTATCAGAAGCCAGGTGGAACAGTCTTGAGGTTAGATCCGACAAGTAGGAGAGGGGGTATCACTCTTCCCTATCTTCAAGAACCCTCATGCTTAACTCCCAGATCTGGAGCTTTCCTGGTCTCCCTAACACTATTGGATTTTCACTCACTGTTCAGACTCCTATGTTTGACAGTTTAAATGGCCTTGGAGATTTATCTCTCCACTCGCCTAATCCAAGGCCCTAAAATATCCTAAAACTTGTTGGTGTGTCTAACTTGACAATTATAAAAAGTTCTAGTGTATTTTAATTAGCGCTTGTTTTTAAATGGGTTGTTATTTAATTCAAAGGATAAGCAGAAGTGAAACTAGTGGTTTTTTGACGCAAAAGAAATTAATAAAAACCAAACTACATGCGAATGCACTTGTTTTTGTTTTTCGATGAAAAGAAATTTCTACAAGGTTCAGAGGAACTTCAAGAAAAACAACAAATTTTCTTTTCTTCTCTTTTACTCATGCTTCACACTCACAAAAGTTAACAAAGCTATGGATGCCTAAAAAGATGTGCAAATCTATCCTAATGCAATGAGTACATGCTGATGCAAGACTTAAGACTACTCTAAATCAAGAAATGAAAGTTACTTGTTTATCAATTTTTATTTTTCCACTTAAAATGTTTAGATGGAATATGAGTTGCTACCATTCATTTCGTCTAAACACTAAAAACAAGTTTCAAGACAAACAAAAATGCACTTTCATTCACTAAAAGAAAACCAAATCAAAACAAAGTTCAAGAAAGCAAAACCAAGTTTTTCAAAAAGTTTTCTTCAAAAGCAAAAACAAAAATGTCTTTTCAAAAATTCTCTCAACAAGACTGAAACTTTATGATTGAAGAATAGGCAACAAACACTTTTGCAAGTTGACAACACACAATGGATGAAAACTCAACAAAAAGAAATGTGTTTAAAGATGCTCTTAACAATCAAAAGCAGGAATGAAAGCTTTGGCAACAAAGACCAAAAGATCAAAAATACAATTTTCAAGAAATTTTCAATCAACAACTTTCATGAAACAAGAAAAGTAGATGGTCACAAAAAGCAGTTTTGTCAAGCAAACAAAAAGGTCACCAAAAACAAGATTTAACACAAAGATTGAGATCAATCTTCCTGCCCTGATGAATCAGAGCAGCCAAGATTCCCAGCAAGAAATCTTGCGTGCTTAAGCAAAAAATGATGACGCTTGCAAAAACAAAAACAAGACCAACACTTCTCACAATCAGAGAGAATTTGAAATCAGATACTTGCTGTAAAACTAACAACTGACACTGGAAAGTAATTGTTCAGGACTGAATCAAACCAGTAGACAGACCTTCAGAGACAAAAAGATTTAAAAAATCTTGAAAATTGCAAGATATACGCGACTGTATCGATGTACAGTTGCGTGTATACGCGACTGTGCCTAAGGAAACCTACGTATACACAGTTTAACTTAAGGAAACATGCGTATATATGCTTTTGTAAACAAGAAAAACAGCGTATATAAAATATTTCAAGAAAAAATAAAAAACAGTCTGAAGAAATTGACCAAACTTACAATTCAAGTTCCTACAGGAACAGACTACACAGCAATAGCAAGCAAACAGACAGCTGAGCCCTGATTGGCTTGAACACACCCAAACTAGGAACACCAATGGTGTTTTCACCAGTGGAGTCGCCAATTCTGTTAAGAGAAAAGTTCCCCTAGGGTCTTGGGCTGATACCCTAGCAGATTGAAAGTTGTCTATACAGAGAAACACACATTCCATACAGCCATGATGCTAATATAAGAAAACTATAAGATAAGGGGCGTACCTAGGGGTCCTTCGTTTGAGAAGATCCTTCCAGGGTCCAAACCATTCTTGTAGTTCCTTTTTCTCCTTCAACCTGCAAAACAATCAATTCAAGAAATTACAACAGTATATGGACTAAACATCATAAAGAAATCATCTTCATAATATACCGAAAGGTAGCTAGTTATGCAATTAAACAACCATTCATACATGAATCATAACATGGATATCATAAACATGAAGAAGGTTTATATCATGAACAAAGACAAGTGTTTCTTTTATTATAGACAAATAAAGTACAGAAAGGAATAATTTCACCTGATTTGTCCTTTCGCAAGCTCTAAGCGAAACCGTCCTCCAAATTTGTCCAGTCTCAAGCCTTTAACAAATTCCTTCCATGGCTTACTCCATGACATCACAAGTAGTAGATAGTCATCATCACACAAGGAAACAAGGGTTTCTTGTAAATGGGGGAAGTGCAGGAGGCACTAGGATCTTCAGACCTGGTCAGAGAAATCTCAACATAATAACCTTTCTCTCTCTTCTCTCCTCTCCTAGGCCTTCCCATTGAAGCCTTTTTATACTTCTCCCAAAGTAGTTTTTAGTTGGGAATTCGTTGGGAACAGTTGGGCCACGGGAACTAACAGGTGATCAGTAGGTAAAACCCGTGATCTCCGCTCGAAATTAAGGAGATTTAATTTTTTTAAGTGTTTTAAGACATATATGCGGGTTGGGTATACACAGACCCGCGTATACACGCATTTAGCTCAGGGCAATGTCGCGTATAGGGAATAAAACACTGTTTTTAAAATTTTGGACTAGGTCTTGAAGGAGGGATTGCCTTGGGCCATGGGTGCAGCATCACAAACCCCAAGAATGAGATTTGGAGCTATAACACTCTGTGGCATGGGTTTATGGTTCTAAATTGGGCATTCATCTATGTACTAGGTTTCCATTCAAATTTTATGGTGGATTAGGCTCTCAACTCAGTTAGGGTTTATTAACTTAGGGTTTCAACAACACAGTGAACATAATTTGTAATTCAATGGCCTATGGAATTTCAAAACTGTACTCTAAGATCTCTATATTTCTAAATGTAAAGCTCATAAGTATTTCAATAGTTTTTTTTTAGGTTTAAAGATTCTCATAAATTAAATAGGAAATAAACCTGATTTTTTTTTTTGCACTTTTAAGTTTAATGTCCATTTTGCTTATGCAAATGGACAAATATTCTTTACTCATCAAGGTAATCGAGCACTTAAAATATCTCAAATGTCAAGCCTTATAAATTGCAGAATAAAGTGCATTGTCGACAGAAATTGATGACTTACAGTGGAGATGATTCCTTCATGTGCCAATGGTAAATCATTATTAAAGGCCTCTATCTGCTGCAAAAAATGTTTGGAGCTTCTCTTGGACCTCATAAGACCCTCAGAACTCCATGATCAGGAATTACCCTATATGTATATGTATATGTATATGTATATGTATATGTATATGTATATGTATATGCATATGTATATGTATATGTATATGTATATGTATATGTATGTATATATTTATATATATAGGGTTCCATTCTCATGGCTTCAAGGAGTCTTTTCTCAAGTTGTTGTTGCTTCTACTCATTTGTTTCATCATGTCGTTCTAGGTGAAGTCAATAGTACCCTTCACAATAGTAATGGGATTTTAGAACCTTGAGATAATATCAAGAGCAAGAGGGAAGGTTTTGTAGTAGTGAACGAGATCATAACAATGGGACCTCACTTACATCCAAAGAGGCTAATCTCTTCAAACTTATTGTGGTATTATTACTTATTCTCAACGTTTTTTATTTACTTTTACTTGTATTCATTGTACTCAATGCATACATGAAGTCTTGAGTTATTTTCCTATTGTTTTCTACAAACCAATTTTTAGCCATTGAACTCTAGTTCTTAGAAGCTTATAGCACCTAATTTTACTTACACTCTAGTTTGGTCCATTATTAAGAAAAACTTAATGATCTAGATTGTGTAGCATGCCATTTTGTAGTATAATTCATGACCTTAGGGGCATCAATGCTTACCTGAATATTTAGTATGAATGGTATTTAAACTTGTAGAAGATTGTTGCAAGGGTTTATTAGGTCAACATTAGAATTTACATAAGCTTATTTTAGAATTTAGGATTATCTAAATCCCTTTGACGTGACCTAGAATGCATAAACGAATGCATATCTTGAAGAACATAATATATCTTCATTTATGCATCTAAAGATTTAGAGTTATCTTGGGATTATAAATGCTTTTACATTTTTTCATTAAATATCAAATTATTGTCAAATCTATAATAGTCATAATTCCATTCTATTGGAGTTTTGTTCAACTAAATAAATTTGAGACTTTGTTGCACCTAGTTATGTGAAGTTTGATCAAATTAATTACACCAAGAGAAGTTGAATGTGTCGGGAGATTGAACAACTAGTAAAGAGACTAGTTTCATGTGCTTCCGTAAGTATTTTGGATATTATAGTATTGAATTATACTTATATTGTAGGCTTTGAATTTTTTTTATCTATTTTGTTTATTATTTCCTTGAATTTTGCTTTAAATTATTTTTTTATGACAACTCTTGGCTATATAGAAAAAGGAGTTTTGGTTACGTAAACTAAGGACTTAAGGGGCTTAATAGAGTATTTTTTCCTCTTATTATATGTTTGTTGGTTCTAATTCCAATTGCATGATAACGGCGTCTAAGGTGCGAAAGTGTTTGAATCTAACGGTCTGATACCATATGTAAGACCTATTATTATGTTTTAATTTTTATCAAGCGTGATTTATTCAAAATCAAGTACAAAACATATCAATTTAAACATCAACACATATCTTGTTTTCTCATGGGTCATTTCGATCCTCGAATGATGTAGTTCCATGGCTGAATCCAAGTCTTGTGCTATCACTTCCAAATTGAACAATTCCTCCTGCCCTATCTAGGATCTGTCTCTCTAGCTCCCAGTCCCAGAAGACTTTGAGATTGAATTCTTCTAGACATTATGCCTAAAACCCCAAGAACAAATCCCTAGTAGGTTTATATCAAAATACTTAACCACATGGCTCCTCCTTTAATTTTTCTCCAATTGACAAAGTTATCCCTATGATTCTCAATTCCCCTCGTCTCCCAATTTCCTATGCTAGAAAGAACCCCCTTCTTCTCCAATTAGATTTATTTATAAAGGGAAGGTCTCTTCTTGCCAAAGAAACCCCACCTTGACCTTATCCACACAAAAAACGTATATATTAACACTCGAGTCTGCCACATTTCATTTCAATTAAAGATATATTTATTAGATAAGCTCTTATTTGTGATTTGATTCAGTCGCTGGTCCTTTCAAATAAAATATATATTTATTAGATGAGATCTTATTTATGATTCGAGTCAAATACTAGTCCTTTTAAATAAAATATATATTTATTAGATGAACTCTTATTTATGATTTGAGTAGGTTACTCGTCCTTTTAATTAAATATATATTTATTAGATTAGATTTTGTTTATGGTTTGAGTAGAGGATCTTTCAATAACCCTTATGTCTTGTCCACAAATTTCATGAATGGATATTAATATTGTCTAATTAAAATATTGTTTTATTACTAAATTAAATTTTATTAATGAATCTTAATTTAATATGTTTTATTATATTCTTTCATAGTTATGTATTAATTAATACTTTTAAAAATTAATTCATTTAACCTACACTTAGACATTTTTATATAATCAAGCTATTATGTATACTAGTGTAATGTATGTGATGCATGCATATGTAGCTTTCATACGCATGTCTCATATGCATGCTAATAATCATATTAAATTAGTAATTCAAAACGGGTCATTACAACTCCCACCTATTTGATACTAAATGTTGTTGTTTAACCATGGGAGGCTTCTTTGTGTGATATGAACCCATGGGTTTAGCTCAATTGCAAAGTAATGCGGAGGTTTATCAAATTTTATTTAATGTAGGGTGGATAATGTACTTTGAAAGGTGACAAAGGTTGGCTTCATATATTCCCATGAATTTAAACAATTCATTTTTTTATCCACTCCTATAGTATAAGGAATCATATTAAGTGAATGAAGAATCCATAGCTTTAGTAATTGGCTCTACAAAAATAGTGGAAAGATAGTTTAAACATGAAGTTGTGTTAAATTAGGACCAAATCAATTTTCTAGTAGGAGTGGAAGTTATCAAAGAAGGAACATAAGTACTGACGCATTTTTCATTAAGGCATACATACCCAATTGTGGCATACTTTAATTAGAAATATTTGACTTATGAAGGATGAAATACCCTATTATATGGCTATCAATTAAAATTTATTTACCCACCTATGCCACTAGAAACTCATCAGCGTTCTTTATTTACTTAGAAGTCTTCAATTTTCATCCTAGAATGTGAAAAACAAATTAGTCTTTTCTACAATTGTTATTCATCATGGGCTAATATAGCCACTGGTTTTGGATGCTTTATGCGGAGTAGATAAAATAGAAAATTTCTTTTAGAGAGATCCTGAAGTTCAAAGAGCTGAAGAAGTATGATAGTATGAAGAAGATGTGAAACAACATGATGAAGAAGAAGAGGAATATATTGAGAAACATTAAGATATTGTTACGCAATCTAAACAAATAACATATTCTTAACTTCTAGTTGGAGTGATAATGATGTTGAAATCATTGGTGAAAACCATCCTAGAGAAATAATTTATCCATGTCTTATTGTGGTGAAATTATCCACTAACATTGAAGCAAATTTATGTTCAAGTAAAAGGGAAAGGACCATAAAAGCTAGAATTTCAATTTAGGGTTCCTAGGATAAAGAGAACAATATTTGTAGAAATGATAGGTTCTTGGGACATTACTAGTGTTGTTACACAAGAATCAACATTAGTAAACCTTGTAATTTCTACACAAGAATTGGTTACAAAGGTTCTAGATGTTTAAGCACTACTACACGAAGGGGTGTTTTGAGACATTTATTTAAGACAAAAGTTTAATTTCATCTTAAACACATTTCCTAACTTATTAATTGTCTTAAATTAAGATAAAAGGAAAAACAAAAATTTTACTACATAGGGCAGGCTCAAGTGGCATGAAATTGTTTTAAACTAAGACAAAGGAAAAATCAAATTTTTGTGCTTCATCCCATAGCCTCAAGTGGCTAACACTCACATTCCTCATATCTTTTTCTTGGATATCCATCGGGTTGGCCTCTTTGTGGAAATTTCAAGAGGGGCGCGAGAATTGGATAGCCAGGTATGAAGGGTAGCTTGCGAGGAAGGGGGTGGAGTGTTGTAGAGAAACATGCTTTATAAGAAGGCTATTGTGAAACAACATGCCAAATAACCAAATCCCTTCCAGATCGGTGTTAGGTAAGTGAGAAGCCCGGGTAGTGAAATAGAGCTCCCATGGGTAACAGAAACTTATAAAACTTGAGCTCTTTCATTAAGGGAATAAAATAGTGACCTTTACCCTCGGATCACCCTCAGTCTTAAAATAGTAGAAATATAGGACCTAGCTTGGGTGAGGTACTTCGCTTACCCCGAAAAATCCATCGATTCACTAATATAACCACCAATCCCATCAATTCATTCACTAGTCAGGAGCTTTCCCTGTGTGCTTGGGCTCTCAAGTTACATATTTTCCAAATTCACAGTGTGTTCAGTTGGTTGGGGAATAAGGTCTGTGTGGGGCGAAGGGTGGATCATCATGTCAGGTGGATGTGATGCCATGGATGGACTAGGCAATATCCTTTAGTTGGTGATAGACCTAGTCAAGAGTTTAGACTCTGCAATATCACATCCATTAGGATTGGGAACAAGACATAATCTATGCTACTTCTAAACTATGATTCCTAAACTGCGGAAATGGGAGTTGGGGGGAAAATAAAGTGCATTTAGTGCTGCTTCAACTGGATTTGTTGGATTTTGAATGACATATGAGGTAGGTCATGACACTAGAAAAAGATGGTATGTTGACTCCAAGACCGTTTCTTGAATGGAGTAATGAATGTTTTTCTTCTTTACATATATTAATTTAAGATTAAATGCAATTGTATTTCACCATTTTGAATTTGTGACAAATTTCTAGGTTTTTCTTTTCTCGTGAAGTTTTGTATTGTGTGAATTTTTTTTTAAGTTTATCGTGGTTATAGCTACTTCTTAAGTTCCTGTTATTTTTATCACAACATAAATTTTGTTCATCTGTTCATTAAAACCTTATGTTGTAACAACAACCTTTTTCCAGTATGATTAAATGGGATATACATTGGGGTAAAGGGTAGAGTGTTTTTTTTCCTATTATTTAGATGCTACCATTTTGGGGTTTTATAATTTTGTTGTTGCGGCACTAACCCTATATTTGAAACAAGGGATAAATTTGAACCTTTTACATTTACCAATTCACCATGGGGTAATCCATATGGAAGCCAATGCATGATTTTGTGAGACTGTCTTATATTGTTTGCAATGTTTGTGTTTGGTAGACCAAAAAAAGTTCTCGTGATTTTTTTCTTGCTTTTTGGGTAGATGCTTTTTCTCCGAATATATTGGATTGGTTTGAGATGCTTTTTCTCTGAATATATTGGATTGGTTTGTGGTCATTTTTTATGCCATTTTATATGAAGATGATGAGTATTAAAGGAATCTAGTTGCCAAGTTTCCATTTTGATTGTACAATGCATGTTGTTTCAACTGTAAAAGATGGATGACAATGATGATATTTTTTTGTGGCTAGTAAATGATTTCACAGTGCATGTTATTTCATCTGTAAAATTTGGATGGTTTTGAGGCTTTTGGAAGATTCAATATGTGATCATGCAAAACAACAAATTAAGTGTTTTGGTGCTTTCTATGTGTCAGGTTTGTTGGAAAGGATGCACAAGAGAAGCTAGAACCCTTTGGTGGCTTGTCTAAGAAAGATATCTACAATAGTCATGACTTAGATGCTAAAAAATGTAGCAATAAAGGTTCAATTTGAGTTTAGCCTTAGTCAAATTGAGTAAATCAAATTTCGACATTAGCAGGACAACTTGGAGGCAGTTAACTAGTGTGACATGGATCTTGTCACTTAGTTAGCTTAGTAAATTCGAGTTAGAGAGCTTGGAGTGAAATTATACATGTGTGATTACTAAATTTTAGTAATCTAGTGAATTATTTCTAGTTGTATTTAGTTAACTGACCTCTAACTATTGATAGATTCAATTGTGTTGAAGAAAGTGTAACTAGGTTCGGTATTCATGACATTGTAATTATGATTTTGTAAAATAAGGAAATGAATTTACTATTATTCCTTGTTGCATGGGTTTCATGAGCAAGAGGTTTATTTTATAGATGGCTCCCATTGAGAGCCTTAGGATGTTAAAGATTCAATGTCATGCTCTTCTTGAGCATATATGTAATGAATATAAGTCTACCTAGTGACTAGATTAGCCCTCCAAGACAAGAACAATCCTCTTGAATTGCAGCCAAAAAAACGATGAAGAAGAGAAGCTATGTCGGCCTCAAAATATATATTAATGTCAAGTTGGCTCAAATAATAGACACATCCTTTCACTGTGACATTACATCTTATTTATGGAGACAGAACCATTATAAATACCCCGTTGGGGTCACCACATGAAACATAGATTTGAATTTCTCTCTAAACTTTGTATAGGTGTAGGTAGTACAAGAAAATTACAGGAAGAGTTTCGGATGTCATTCTCAGAAGCTCAAGAACTATGGATGGGTAAAATAGGGTGCATCTCAGATACCTCTGAAACTTCAGATGGCACAGAGAGTTACAGGAAGATGGGGATAATATTACAGTGTTTCTATTTGAGAAAGGGTATATGGTTCTCGGATGGATATTGCAGGAGTATATACTCTCAGCATAAGTATTACAGTGATGTGTTCACCACATGACAATGATAAGGATGATCTCGGTGAAAAACACAGTCATATTCTTGGTGAAGTTCTCAATGCAACCAAGGATGATTACAGTCTCGACATGATCTCATAAGTAACATATTGTACCTCAACATAAATCAAGGTGTTGTCATGATCCTATCATAGTCATGATCTCGTTCTTAATAAATACATAGCCTAAAAGGTTATGATCTTGATATAGGTGCAATCATAGTGCAGAAATGATGAAGATCTCTTTGAAGCAGCAATAATGGCCTCAATGGTGTAGCAATAATGATGATCTCAGTAGTGACAATGAATATGATTCATGTCTTGGTCTTCGAGTGGCATAATAGGTCAAGGGTCATGGTCTTGGTATTTGTCAATTGGAATATCTATGAGAAGAATTTTGTGTGTGTTTTCCTCTACAAGAGGGAGAGGTTTTGGCCTTGGGAGGATGTCAAAATCTTATGTTCTTATCTCTTTGTTTTGGTAGCTATTTGATGAACTAAAGAAGACACACTCTAATAATAATAAGTGAATATTGGAATAAGAAGTAAAATTGAAAACACCTCACAAATAGTTATCATTCAAGAAGAATCCAATTAATTCTAACTACCATAGGTTCTTCAACATGGTATCAAAGCTAAGGTGTTGAAGTCAAAGGAAGGGCGGCAAAAGAGACATATAAGGATTAGTCTTCAAGAAGGGCATCAAAATCAAGTTGAAGAGTTTTGTTAAGATTAAAGGATCAAATCTACAACATGCAGTCTACAACAGCAAGAACTTGTGTCTCCACATCCATCATTCAAAGACCACCAAGACTCTCATCAATATATCTACAAAACTATGAAACTCAAAGGACCTCAAAATAAATATCTCATTATCTTGGAAAAGATTGAAGCAATCCTGACCTACTCTAAAAAAGAAGGCAGAACATAATGAAGGCAAGAAGGCATTTTCATCTTCAAGGTTATAATCAAGCAAGGATCATTTCTTTATTCAAGAAGAACAACATCCAAGGAAGCAGTAACTCATCCCTATCAAAAGAAGAAACCTTTTCTAATAAGAAAAGGATTTCTCATTCAAACGAAGATCATTCAAGAAGAAGCCATCATATATCTTCTTCAGCCATCATCAAAGCAATCAAGGTGAATATTTCATCTTCGCATGACAAGTAAGTATATTTTCATTCTATAATCAAATTTGGTTAAATGACTTCATGAATTGCAAGGACATCTATAGGTTGATGGGTCATCAATATTCCTTGCATGAAGAAGGAGGATAGACATAGTCCTCTAAGTAGTTGAAGTCATCAAACATATCAAAAGGTCTCCTCTAAATTTATGGAAAGGGATACTTATGAAAGATCCCCTCACATAGAAATATTGGAGACATCAAAGTGATGAAGATGATTCTCTAAATGTGCAATGAAGAAGGTCACATGAAATATGATCTACATGAAAGTAAAGGGTATCAAAGGATGTAGGATATCTTCATAAGGTATCATCTACAAGATCTAGGAAGGAAGATAACAACCATTTCTCTATAATTCACAAACATATAATCAAGGTAACAAATAACCATGGGATAAGAAAGTTACATCACTCTACAACTTATGGTCTCTATGCTAAATAGAGAAAGACAGGTTGATGGAAAAATTATTGAAGTTTAAAGGACTAAAACGTGTGCAGAAAGGAAAGGGAATTTTGGTCCTCAAACAAGACAGGATAGCATAGTAAAAAATTATGGAAATATTATGGAATCTCATATCACCATATAGATGGAGGAAGCTAAAAAAAGGGGCCAAGAAAAGAGGGAGTAACAAATATCTCCTATGAGTAAGATGGTATCCCTCACAAAAGGGTCATGTCATAAGCTTATGTTATAAAATATGACAATGATGATAAGATGTATTGTGGCATCATGGAAGCATTAGAAACAAGAGCTTGTGACATCACCATAGGAATCATGAAGGAAAAAATCCATGACAATCAAACATGAAGGATATAGCTCTTGGAAACCTTAATGGACATTAAAGGAAAGGAAGAATCCATCCAAGACAAGGTTCATCATACATCAAGTCAAAAAGGAAACATCTGCCAGATGGGGATATGCAAGATCCTCAAGATTCTCTGATGGAATCCTCAATGGAGGGTTCACTAATCTAGAGAGGAAGCAAGTGTTTCATCAAGAAATCCAACTTATGGAATATATGAGATGATAGTGTGATGACATGAGAAATGAATCAGATCAAGGAATTGACAATATTTTCAATCAAGGAAGATGTTGGAAGAAGCCTAGATGACCTAAAGGTAAAATGAGGTATGTATACTTGTATTTAATATTATAAAGTCATGTCATATGGTTATTGGTAACATGGATCACTACTTCTATCTTGAGAAGCATGATCAAGAGAGAAATGATCTCCTCCTCTGAAAGGATGCAGGAAGGCATAAGTCACACTAGATGAAATCAACATAATATGTCCTCATATGAAGTATGAGGTGGTTGACTAAAATTAAGAAACTTTTATTGAAATCTCCTAGGAATTTAATGTGTGACGAAGGAATAGATCTTGAGATATGCAACCATGATGAAGGTAATCAACATCCAAAAGTCCAAGAAGATTTGACTAGGAAATCTCCCAGAAAGATATGAAGACTCTGATGGAAGTCTGAAAAAGATGAAGACCCTTGACAATGGATAATTTTGGGAGATGTGTCAACATGTATGTAGGATGTTGATACCTACAAGAAGATTTCATGATGAAGAGCCATCTCGTAAGGTACTATTTGATTTAACATTATGTTTTGATTTCTTGAATAATACCTAGATGAGTTCATGCAGGGCTACTGGAACAAGAGTTGTAAGTACAAGTACAACTAGCATTCATGTGGTGGATGGAAATCCCTAAAAGAAACATGATGAGGAAGAAGTAGCCATATAACGAAGGTTCTAGATATGTATCAAGAAGGCCACTTTCCATGAAGAAAGTAATGACATGACGAACCAAGAAGAAGTTGTTGATGAAAAGGAGAGTCCCTAGTTAAGAGGGAGCTATGACAAGTTCCTGGTCAGAGGGAACTTGGGTACATTCCTTTACAGGAACGGGCATATCCTCCCTAATTGAGAGGGAGAGATAGACACAACATTCTTGTCTTCATTTAGGAAGAAATAATGGAGGATTGGGTAATCAGGTGACATTTGATGCTCTTTGAGGATGTATATGGAATCCAAGATAAGAGTAGGCAAGAGGACCAATATTCTTTGAGGGTTGGGAACCCAAGATAAGAATAGTCCTAGAAGGTCATACTCAGTGAACACCCAAGTGGGTATGTACCTTGAGAGAAAATGATGAAGTTGTCTATAATCATTGGTCTCGCCAACATTGTGCTCTGATCTAATGAGAGATAGAGTAGTCAGTCAAGGCCTTTTTGTGGAAACAATGTTGGTTACTATGATGTTATACATATGGGTTACCAATATGATTATTCTTATGATAAATTCTTCAAATTAATAATGACCAATTACCATCATGAATACCTCCCTAGTTAAGAGGGAGTGTTGATAAAAGTGTAACTAGGTTCGGTCTTCATGACATTGTAATTATGATTTTGTAAAACAAAAAAAAAATGAATTTATTATTATTCCTCGTTGCATGGGTTTCATGAGAAACAGGTTTATTTTATATATGGATCCCATTGAGAACCTTAGGATTTCAAAGAGTCAATGTCACGCTCTTCTTGAGCATATATGTAATGAATATAAGTCTACCTAGTGACTAGATTAGCCCTCCAAGACAAGCACAATCCTCTTGAAGAGAGTAGCCAACAAAATGATGAAGAAGAGAAACTATGTCAACCTCAACATATATATTACTGTCAAGTCAGCTCAAATAATAGACACATCCCTTCATTGTGACATCTTAGCTTATTTATGGAGACATAACCACTATAAATACCCCGCTAGGGTCACCACAGGAAAAATAGATTCGGATTTCTCTCTAAACTTCGTATAGGTGCAGGAAGTATAGGACAATTGCAGGAAGAGTTTCGAATGTCATTCTTGGAATCTTAGGAACTATGGATGGGTACAGTAGGGTGTATCTCGGATACCTTCGAAACTTCGGATGGCACAAAGAGTTACAGGAATCTTAGATGTAGATAATATTACAATGTTTCGATTGGAGAAAGGGTATATGGTTCTCAGATGGATATTGTAGGAGTATATACTCTCGGCATAAGTAATATAGTGATGTGTTCACAGCATGACAGTGGCAAGGATGATCTCGGTGAAAAACACAATCATATTCTTCGTGAAGTTCTCAATACAGTCAAGAATGATTACAATCTCGACATGATCTCATAAGTAACATACTCTACCTCAACATACATCATGGTGTTGTCATGATCCTATCATAGTCATGATCTCGTTCTTAATAAAGACATAGTCTCAAAGGTTATGATCCTTGTAAAAGTGTAGTCATAATGCAGCAATGATGAAGATCTCTTTGATGAAGCAATAATGGCCTCAATTGTACATCAATAATGATGATCTCAGCAGTGACAATGAAGAAGATTAATGTCTTGGTCTTGGAGTGGCATAATAGGTCAAGGGTCATGGTCTTGGTATTAGTCAATTGGAATCTCTATAAGAAGACATTAGTGTGGGTTTTCCTCTCCAAGAGGGAGACGTTTTGGCCCTGGCAGGATGAAAATATCTTGTGTTCTTGTCTCTTTGTTTTGGTAGCTATTTGATGAACTAAAGAAGACACACTCTAATAATAATAGGTGAAGATAGGAATAAGAAGAAAAATTGAAAGCACCTCAAAAATAGTTATCATGCAAGAAGAATATAATTAACTCTAATTGCCCTAGATTCTTCAACAAATTGAAGGTCAGTGGTGTCATGGGACAACAGTATAACTTAGAGATATGTCATTTAACTGATCAATCAGTCCAAAATAGCTAGTGCATGCAAGAAATTTGAATTCCTCAACTAAAGTACAGATGACGAGGTAGTGTAACATCAATTGTAATCTAGTTTTGATGTGTTGCATGCAATCAGTGGTCAATCCTCGAGAATTGGGCAAGGAAATAGGAGGCTTGGTGGGAAAATAACTGGCTAAGTGTTGGCTAGAGTTTGTAATTAAGAAAAGAGAAAAATTATTATTTTGCAAGTTGAGCTCAGAGCTGGAGCTAGAAATTGTGATAGTTTATCTATTCATTAGATTAGTGAAAAAAGGCTTGAGCGGTTTTTCCCAATTGGGTTCCCCTAGAAATCAATGTGTATTTGTGCTTTTTCTCATTGCATGTTGTTATAAAATTTGATTTTCATTCCACAAATCAATAGAGTAGGATTGTGTCTTTTATTTTTAGGTTGAAATATTGAGCAGTTACAATTTATATCAAATTTCTACATGGTATCAAAGCCTTGAAATCACATTAAAACCAGTATTTCGAACTTGTCTCTCAGGAATTTTGAAGTAGCAGCTTCAGTGCAACAATTTTTTCTTTAGGATCGGGATAATGTATTTCAATGGTCTAATATTGGAGTATGCCCTAGAGGGTAGCTTGAATTTCATAGCCTAGAAGGATTGCATGGAGGCAGTGCTTGATGACAATGGTGTGTTATAATATGTGAAAATTTATATTGTTAAACCTCCACAGTCATATGCACAACAATTAGTCCAATGGAAGAAGGGTGTTGCAAAGGCGAGAAGGATTATTCTAGAAGGTGCAAGGGACCATGTCGTCTCAAATCTCCATGGAAAAGAGACACAATTTTCTATGTGGAAGATACTGAATAAACTTTCGAAAATAGCAGTGACCATAGAAAATTGGCCTTGAAAGATGAACTTCAAAACATTAGAATGTGGAAAAATGACGTTATTCCATAGTATCTCTCCAAGGTTTACATAAGTTTGAGATGAGCTTAGAGGGGTCAGGGTGAATGTAGCAGAAGATGACCTAGTGAGCCTAGCTCTTCTGGGCCTTCCAAAATCCTGGCACGGCTACCAAGACTTTGTGAATGGAAGGGAAAAATTACCAAATTGGGAAAGGTTGTGGTCTGATTTGGTTCATGAAGAGTTCAAGATAAATAACATAGATGGAAAATCATCCAAATCTAAGGATGAAGAGAATTTTGCATTAGTTGGCAACGGGAAGAAGGGAAAAGGAAAGAAGACCCAAAGCAAACGTGAATCCAACCAAAACAATGGTAAGAAGAAAGACTTAAGCAAGATAAAATGGTTCCACTACCATGAATTTGGGCATTATGCAACACTATTATGGGGAGTGTGTGGTACCTTGATTTTGGTGCCTCATTCCATACGACAAGGTGCAAGGAATTTTTCAATAGCTTGGAGGAGAAGGATCTTTAGATACATATCGAATTGGGGGATGATGGGAGGTATAGTGCTACAGGAATTGGTATTTTCACCTTTGAGAGGGAGAAAACATCTCCTCTTCACCTCAAAGATGTTATGTTTGTACTTGGGCTAAAGAAGAACTTTATCTTTGTAGCAGTTTTGGAGGATCGTGGCTATGATTTTATTTTCAGTAAAGGGAAATCCTTTCTGAGACACATAGCTACCAGGAAAGTGAAGCATATTGGAGTTTGAGTCAAGAACCTATACAAACTTGAGGTGGGAGATTGTGTTGCATTGACCAGCAAGGCAGAAAAAGTGCAAAGTCAAGATGTTAGAGAACTCTGGCACATGAGATTGGGTCATCTACACCATGGTGCCTTAAAAATCATGCAGAAAATTACCACAGGTATCCCTAAAGGCTCCCTTTACCAACAAGATGTCTGCAATGGCTACACATTAAGGAAATATGTCAAATCCACTTTCAATCGCTGAGAGAGCATATCATATCCAATCTTGGAGCGAGTCCACTTTGACATTTTTGGACCCTTTTCTATAGCCTCCATAGAAAAACATAAGTATTGTGTTATTTTTATAAATGATTTATGTAGAAAATGTTGGATCTTCTTCATGCAGAAGAAGGATGAAGTTTTCTCAAAATTTTTTGAATTCAAAGCATTGGTGGAGAAGGAGACTAGGAAGAAGGTGAAGGCTCTCATAAGCGACAATGGAGGTGAATTTTTTCGCATGCCTTCAAGAATTTTTGTGCCAAAGAAGGTATTTGAAGAGAGCTAACAGCACCCCATAAACCACAACATAATGGAATAGTTGAGAGGAATAAAAGGATCATAGTCGAAGTAGCAAGGGCCATGCTTCATGATCAGGAGTTGTCATTACATCTATGGGAAGAAGCATGCAACACAAAAATCTACTTGCAGAATTGGAGTCCTTGTGGAATACTTGGTATGATCACACCGGAGGAAGCTTTATCTAGGAGAAACCTTGATTTATCTCCTTTTGGAATTTTTGGAGCTTCATTTTATTGTCATGCCTCCAAGGATTTGATGAAGAAACTTGGCCCTATAGAAATTTAGGAGTTTTTGTAGGATACATTGAAACTCCACACAATTACTAGGTGTATTTACCTTCACTGAGGATGACAGTTGTAAGGTGATATGTCAAGTTTGATGACGACAAGGCTATGAGATGCTCTCTAGAAAGAGATGAGTATCCCACCAGAGTAGGAGCTTCTAGCTCTAAAGGAGGAGCATAAGGATGAGCTTCATGAGGTTGTGGAGCAACCACATGCAGAGGAGAAGACAGGAGGCAAAGTGGAGACACCCACTCAATCAGAATCTTCCAAAGAAGGGAGAAAGAGAACCAAAGAAGTTGATAGATTGTTGTAGGATGCAAGGGAGAATGTGGGATCCACCACATCAAAGTGCAAGTAGAGGACGTCACCTAATAGTTAAATTGTTTACATGGCTCTCATGACAGAGCTTAGTGAGACAGAGCCTTTTTCATTTGAGGAAGCAATTTCTCAACCTGTTTGGGTTAATGCCACGATGGAAGAATATGAATCTTTCATGAAGAACAGTGTTTGGGAGGTGGTGCTGAGGCCAGAAGGGAAATTTGTGGTTTGTTCGAGATGGATATAAAAAGTGAAGCATGTAGATAACGGGAAAGTCTAGAAGTACAAGGCCAAATTTGTGGCCAAAGTATTTTCTTAGATAGAGGGAGTGGACTATGAGGAAAATTTTGCACCGGTTGCAAGATATTCCCCAATTAGATCCATTCTATCATTGGTTGATCAAATGGGGTGGAAAATTCACCAGATAGATGTGAAGACTACCTTTCTCAATAATGTTGTTGAAGAGGAAAATTACATAGAGCATCCAGAAGGATTGGAGACATATGATTGAGATTCGCATGTGTGTAGACTCAAGAGAGAATTGTATGGTCTCAAACAAGCACCTCGAGCATGGTACACTCAGAACGGCAGTTATCTCATTAGATTGAACTTCACCAAAAATGAAGTAGATGTGAACCTCTATCACATTGTGGTATATGGTAAGTTTCTTATTCTTTTTGTGTATGTCGATGACTTAATATAGACAGGTGATGAGCAGTTGATCGGGTCTTGCAAAGAGGATCTTACAAGAGAATTTGAGATGAAAGACATGGGCCTCATGCATTACTTCCTCAGGCTATAAATATGAAATGGTGATGGTGAATTGTTTATGTCTCAATGCAAGTATGTTACCAAGATACTTCAAAGATTTCACATGGAGAATTGTAAGCTCGTGGACACACCTCTAGCTACAAACTGGAGGAAGGAGTATGCTTCTTCAGGTGAGGAAGTTAATGCTACCATTTACAGGTAGCTTGTGGGTTCACTAATGTATCTTATA
The DNA here is from genome assembly GCA_031772625.1 of Pinus tabuliformis. Taxonomy (NCBI): domain Eukaryota; kingdom Viridiplantae; phylum Streptophyta; class Pinopsida; order Pinales; family Pinaceae; genus Pinus; species Pinus tabuliformis. The sequence goes on from CM062815.1 coordinate 825,591,391, forward strand.
AACACATGACCCGACATGTGATATGCAATCAACCAACTTATCCAAGCTATAGTGAGGCCTACCAAGTTGTATTAAAAGGTAGCAAAGCATGTGTTACAATAACTAAGAGGCACTACCCAATATGGATTATGGTACAGAGAGACAAAGGGAGTGAAGTTGCAAGGCTTCACCGATGCAGATTGGGTAGGGAGTCCATCCGACAGGAAAAGTACATCAAGTGCTATCTTCAATTTTGGGTCTGTAGCTATTTACTGGTACAACAGGAATCAGAGGTATGTGGCGTTCAGCTCAATAGAGGCTGAATACATGGCTACAAGCCAAGCAGCATGTGAAGCAATCTAGATGAGGAAAATACTTGTGGGACTATTCGGTCATGAGATGGATCTGACATTGATATATTGAGATAATCAGAGTTGCATTAAGCTCTCTAAGAATCTGGTATTTCATGATAGGTCCAAGCACATTGATATCCAGTATCATCATTTGTGGGACTGTGTGCAAAGGAGAATTATGTTCCTACAGTACATTCCAACTCAAAAGCAAGATGTTGACACCTTGACAAAATCATTGTCAAGACATAAATTCGAATTCCACATGTGCAAGATAGGGCTACTAGGAAATCCATTTCTTGCTAAGAGGGAGTGTTAAAAAATGTAGCAAGAAAGGATCAATTTGACTTTAGCCTTAGTCAAATTGAGAAAATCAAATTTCCACATCTGCAGGACAACTTGGAGGCAGTTAAGTAGTGTGAAATGGATCTTGTCACTCAGTTAGCTCACTAAATTCAAGTTAGAGGGCTTGGAGTTCAGTTATGCATGTGTTTGTTAGATAGTTGGCATTGTCTAGATGGCCAGTGACCTAGTGAAGATATCTACAAGTGTGTTGGCATTGATGTCAACAGTCATGCTGGGGAGATGTGTTGGGTAGTTAGTCAAGAGGAATCCCATTGTTTTTGCAGTGCTCTCTAGAGAATCATCACAGTAGCAGGCTTATTGGAAGAGCCATAAAATGATGACTACTGTGTTGGTCAAGATGGAACCCCATGGTAGCTGCAGGTTTCATGTAGAGAATCATCATAGTTGCAGGCTTACTGGAGAAGCCATAAAATGATGACTATGGTGGTTAGGAGTTCAGGATTCCAAGCACAATAAAGAGAGTCAAGGAGAAAAGAGTGGCATAAAATTTTTCAGACATCCTAAAGGTAGCAGGTGAGGCAAAGCTTACATCAGACCTTCTCCATTGGGAATTGTTCTGAAAGAGATTTCCAACGATGTGTGGAAGTTTGAAAATGGCCTCCTGGATCAAAAGTTATTGTTTGTCGAAGTCAGAGTCTTGAAGTTCTAAGAAGGTCATATCGGTGCATTGGAGTAGGCTATATTGGAGGTTTGAGCACATCGAGACCTAATATCAGAACTCTAGAATAGGCTATATCAAAGGTCAGGACATCGGTATATCAAATATTGAAACCATTAGCACATCAGAGCATCAAAACATTGGGACATCAGCATACCAGATATCAGAATATTGCAGCTTCTTAAGTAAGGAACCTTTAGAAGTTACGATATTTGATAGTGCCAATAGTACTAAAAAGCACCAAGGAATTCCAAAAAAATTAGCAAAGAATCTTGTTACAAAACCAAGGTTTGGCAAACCCTCTTCTCTCTCCTCAGATAGGACATATGACAGTAAACGATTGGCTCTGAGATGCTGCAGTGGTAGGAAGTTTCAACATAATTGGGTGGTCTAATGGGCTAAATCCTAGTGACATGTGTCACCACTAAGGAGTTGCCACGTGGAGTAATAACGTCATATCGAAGATTGGTATATCGGAGAAAAGTATATGGGAAGTTGAGGACCTCGTAACTCTTGTGCAGATGTCACTCAAGAAAGTTACGATAAAAAGGGGCTTCGATATTTACAAGCATGTGGTGATGTGGAAATCCAAAGAACCAAGGGCATAGAGCAGTTAATAAAGGAATATTGGCCCCTGGTTGGAACAGAAGGCCTTAGCACTTAAAATCTAATTTGTTGGTTACAGTGCCCAGTCCCATGAGTAGAAATGATAAGGAGCTAAGCGCCAATGGGGCTAAAGGCCAATCGGAAGCTCGCAATTTTGTAAGGTCTGTTAATAAAACTTATGATATGGAGGGGCTCTGATATAATACCAAAGTGAAGTATGAAGTTGAGGGTCATAGGTATTGGTCCAATGAGAAATAAAATGCAAAAGTAGCTAAGCATCAAGGGGCTAAGGATATCGGGACTAAGGGATATCGTAACATCCATCTTATATGAGTTACGATATGTTGCAATTCTGATATGACTGTGCAAAGGTATATGGTAGATGGATGAGTCGGAAGCAAGGACTACGATTGTGCAGAGGAGTTGGTCTTGGGATTAATAACAACTATCAAATATCATTGGGTCAAGGTAGCAAGGACCATGACTTACAAAAAGGAGTGTTAAGTTTGCCTTGAGGTGAGACAAGTCGTCTCTATGCTCTGATGCATGCCTCAATGAGTGAAATGGATGAATGGATCGGAAGTTGAAGAATAAATGCAAATCTGTTAGGTCCCTATACTACTAGTGTAACCCCTTATTGTTATTAGTGCAACCCCCTTATTATATTGTTGTGCCCGTGTAGTCCCCATATTGTTATTATTATGCCCCATAGAAGCCCACTATTGTTATTGTTGTGCCCTTACATTATTATTGTTATGTCGTCTCTGATTATATTATGACCCCTTAGACTCCTATATATAGAAAGGAGATCTTTTTATTTGTATCATCCAAGAATTGTTCTTTTTTGTAATGTAAAGGATGTTTCCCCCTCGAAGAGGATTATTTATAATGCATTGATCTATATTTTCTGTCTTTTTGTGAGTTGGTTTCTTAACAAAATCGGTGGATTTGGTTCATGGAGTCAAATGGATCTACAAAAATCTCTGAGAGAAGGCAACGAGGACAATGGTCCATAGAGAAGTCATGTGAAAGTACAACTAAGCTGTGTGAAACCATGAATAAGCATGGAGAGCCTCAGTGATAGGATATCCATTCACATAAGAGAATGGTGCCTAGTTGGAGTGTGCAAGTGGACTAAGAATTAATTCTCAGTATGGAGAAACAAGCAAGTGCCCATTCTCATGTTTAATCCATGGGAAGAGACCAAGTCAGATGCAACAGCAGAATGGAAGAGCCATGTCGAGGTACACTCAAGGCAGTGTGAATGACAGAGATGATTTTAGTAGAGGAAACATTCTGCAGTGTGCAGCAGAGGAACAAAACAGCAGAGCCCAATTGAGAAATAGTGTGGGGAACACAGTAGAGTAGAGTGAGCCTATTGAAGAGCTTGTTGTTGAGGGAATGTTGTTGTGTGTAAGGATGAGAGAGCCAGTTCTACAAAGAAAGACTAGAGAGTGCCTATGCAGAGGAAAGACCACGAGAGAGTCAATGTCATTGTGAGAAAGGTTGAAGGTGCCTATGCAATGTGAATAAGGTCAAGTGAGCCAGTGCTATTGTGTGTAAAGATGAGAGGGCCTGGTGAATAAAAGAGGCTGAGAGTTGATTGTATGCAGTTGAAGAGCAGAGTGCAGAGAGGATTGCATGGCCTGTGTGTGTTGGTGAGTACTATGAATGGAACAACAAGTTGTTGCAAAGTGATCAAAGTGAGCAGAGTGAGCAGAGAAAAGAGTTGAGATCAGGTAGAGTGGCTTCCATAGACAGAGAAAATTATGTTCCTATTTGAGTGTGGGTTGGAGCCTACATACAGGAATTTGGTGCTTCCATCTCTAGTGGATCCTTGAGAAAGCTTGGGGGTTGTGCCTCCTACAATTTGGTTCTTTCATAAATCCAAGGAGCTACAAGTTGGTGCTTACAACAAATCCGTGAAGTTGGTTCTTCACATGGTGCTTCTGGTAAGCTAGACATGTGTCTACAAAACAAGGGAGTTGGTGCTTCCTGCTAGTGGGTGCTAGCAAACAATCAAAGGGAGTTGGTGCTTCCTATGAGTGGTGGCTCACAAAACATATTGATGTAATAAAGTAGGTGCTCTTATTTTACATCAATAAAAACAACAAGACTTCGTGGTTTTTTCCGAAAGGGTTTCCATGTAAAATCTTGTGTCTACTCATGGTGTGTGCTTGTATGTTGATTTCATATTGCTTCCATATTATAATTTGATGTTGATAATATGGATGGTTTCCATGTTTGAATAAGAAAAGTATATTGGCATAAAAAGTTTAAAAATTAGCTTTAATATTGATTCAACCCCCTCTCAGTATTAACATTGTTCCCAACAATTGGTATTAGAGCCAAGTTCCTTCAGGAATAGCTTAATTGCTAGAAGCAAGATTAAAGGGAACCAATGGCTAATCGAGTTTGGCTAACAGCAGAAGGAGTGTCATTTTTAAATGGATCAGACTATGAACTCTGGAAGGTTAGAATGGTAGTCTAATTAATGGCTTTAGATGTTGATATGTGGCTCTCCATATTGAATGGAGAAAAGAGTGAGCAGAATGAAGAAGCCCAAAATATTATCATGAAAGGGTTATCTAAGTCGGATGCTCATAAAGTGAGGCATTGTGAGTCAACAAAGGAATTTTTGGATAGACTGCAATGTCTTAATCAAGGATTTCGCCATGTGGCTCAAGAGGAGGACGAGGAACCTTGTTGCTCTAGAAATGAATTAGAACATGAAGTTGTTGCTCATCACACCCAGGTTGATGATGAAGAAGCCTCGAAAGGGAGATAATGTTTCTCATAATGTAAGCTATTGTTGTGTGATAAATGCAAATATATAGGTCCTTCATTATCTATATGTACATGTGTATCACTTGAAGATAAAGATAGCGATGAATCTAGTAATTTTAATGAAGATAGGTCCACTTTAGTAGCAATAGAAAATGAGGAATCATCAGAGGAAGAAGAGAGATTCCCCATGTGCTCATCCATAGGAGAAAATTAGAATACCCCAGGTAGTGATGAAAAATAGATAACCCTTACACCTGCGGAAGACTCCATGGACACATAGACGGCTTTGGATCTCTATGGTAACTCAACTAGCACCTTTGATAGTGAAGAAAAGGATCTAGATGAAAGGATATTTTTTAGAAAGAGGTTGATCTCAGCTCTAAAGGAGATCAAGGACCTATCAAAGGAAAATATCAAGCGAGAGGAGAAAATGATAATCTATGAGCTTGAGAATGAGAAGTTGAGAAAAACAATAGTTGAACTAAAAGCTCAACAAGAAGAGACCAGCAGACTGGATGGAATGTTAACCAATCAGCTAAGTGAGAAGGTAGCTTATTGTGAGTGAGTACAGAATGAAGTAGTCTCATTGAGACATGAATTAGAAAAGTCAAATAAAGGGTTGTCTCAATATCAGAAGCTTGAGGAGAGAAAGAAAATCTTGGATGAGATGTTTGGCAAACAAATATCCCCTCTCATCAAGGTTGGTTTGGTTTTCAAGGAAAAACCTAGCTCCAATAAAGCAAAGGCTGAAGGGTCAGCTTCCCAGGTAAAGGAAGTTAGAGGTTCCAACAAAAATAAAGGAAAAGAGGTTTTTGGACAACATGAGAAACAAGGAAATTTGCAACAGCAAGAGAAGAGAAGGCATCAACAGAAGGATAAGAAGCAACAACAAGATTTGAAACAAAAGAAAGCTAGGCAGCTGCAAGAAAGAGTGAAAGGCAGAAATGCAAGTTGCCACGAAAGGCACATGAAGAACCAACAAAGTTCCTTTCCTCTTCAATTACAGAGCCTTCGAAGAAAAGGTAACATTTGTCATCAAAGGCCTTTTTATGGGTATTGTTTTTCTTGCAATAATTTTGGACATAAAGCCATAGACTGTAGATGGGATGTAAGGAAACATGATGTGTTAGGTATAAGCAACCCAAGAATGCATAAAGAGGCCAAGAGAGCACATGTTGGCTAGGATAGGAGTTTTGAAAATAATGTTTTCAAGGAGAGTAACTCCTCCGCCCCATTCTTAAGCCAACCAAACAGAATGCTACAGTTGTGGCAATATTGGGCACAACAAAGCACACTTTGGATATGGAAAGAAATGGAATGCTTCTTAGAGTATGCATGTGAATGTAGTAGCTAAGGATTTAAAGAGTAAGATGAAAATAGGAGTAAGAAATTAAAAAATGAGCCTCCTACTCCTGTAGTAGACCCCCTTGTAAGGAAGAGAAGCAACAAGATAATTTGGGTGAAGGGAGAGGAGTTGAAAGAGAAGGTTCCTCTATCCATGTGCAACCAAGAGAAATCCCAAACATGGGCAAAGAAGAAGCTACAGAGTAATGTTTCTGTCAGGATTCGACCATTTAAGGTCTAGAAGAAGGAGGATGATCTGCTAAGAGGGAGTATATCCTTTGTTTCTCTTCAGTAAAGGAAGAGAAGGGCCTTAAAGGAGGTTGAGTAAGTCATATGCAGGAAGAAAAAAGAATGAAAAGAAAGGTGCATCTGATTAATGAAGGTATGGTCATGTTGTCTTGCTGATTACAAGAATTAATTGGTTTATATTGAATATATCAACATTGAAAATTAGAGGAGGAGTGCAACCAGGATGAGTTTAGGGAGAGTACACAACAATGTCTTATGTTGTAGGAAGAAGAAGATGGGATACAACAGAAGAGTGGATTGACAGGAAGCTCACAGTCAAGTCAGGTCCACGGGATCAATCCCTGTGAAGAGGAAAGAAAGCAGTTGCAGGAGATTAGAGAGAATTGGCTCAAGGGGAGCTGCTTTGATAAGAGATAGCATGCAACAATTGTCAACCTAAGAAAGAAGATTGTTGAGAAAATGAAAAATGGAGAATCCTTTTATGTATTTGGGAATTTATTTTTCAGAAAGAAGTATTGGAGTTTACCTAGTAGTGTATCCAATTTGTATCATTTATTTTGGTGCAATTGGTATTATTTTAGCAGCGGTACCTATTATAGAATTATGTTCTCAAGGAGAGAAGTGGAGATGCTCAAATGAAGTGAGCACAGTCTGGGAAGCAGTAGAAACAGTGAAGTGTGAGCCGAAATGCATCATCATTAATTGGTATTAGCAATATTAGCAATACCATGAGAATTTTAATTGGTATCAATTTCTTTTAATTGGTACAAAAGATGCATTAGTGGAAAAAGTGCTCGGCTAGCAGCCATAAGGTGTCCGAGGCTAAAAGCACAAAGAAGAGGCATTGTATGTTTAGGAGAAGCAAATCACATATGCCCAGTTTATAGAGCAACAATGATGGGATTCCCTTCTGAGATGTTTGTAGATCAGAATGCACATCTCAATAGCTAGACCTTGGTCTTCACATCCAGTGATTGCATGGGGAGAAAAAGGCAGCTTGTAGCCCCTTGCCATTGATGTCAAAGGGGGAGAGAATTTGTGGAGAAGTTCTGATGGCCTGTGCAGAAGAGAGAAAGCCATTGGTGTCTCATGCAAGAACATGTGTGGAAGAAGCATGAGGTTTTGTCATCAAAGTGAAGATAAGGATGAATTGTTGCCATCAATGCCAAAGGGGGAGATTGTTGGATAGTTTGCATTATCTGAATGGCCAATGGCCTAGTGAAGATATCTGCAAGTGTGTTGGAATTGATGTCAACAGTCATGTTGGGCATATGTGTTGGGAAGTTGGTGTTTCCTAACTGTTGGCAAGAGTGTTTGCATTGATAGCAACCAAACTAGCATGGATACTTTTTGCATCAGATGTTGGCAATGATGGCCTAGGATGAATCCTATGGTTGTTGTAGTGCTTTGCAAAGAATCATCACAGTAGCGGGCTTATTGGAAAAGCCATAAAATGATGACTACTATGTTGGTCATGATGGAATTCCCATGGTAGCTACAAGCTTCATGAAGAGAATCATCATAGTATTAGGCTTACTAGAGAAGCCATAAAATTATGATTATGGTGGTAGGGAGTTCAGGATTCCGGGCACAAGAAAGAGAGTCAAGGAGAAAATAGTGGCAGAGAGTTTTTCAGTCATCTTAAAGATAGCAGGTGAGCTCAAATCCTACATCTTACCTTGTCCATTGGGAGGTGCTCTGAGTGTTACAATGGTGTGTGGAAATTTGAAAATGGCCTCCTGGATCAAAAGTTATCATCTGTTGAAGTTTGAGTCTTGAAGTTCTAAGCAAGCCATATTGGAGCATTGGAGCAAGCTATATCAGAGGTTTGAGCACATCAAGACCCGATATCAAAACTGCGGAGCAGGTTATATCGGAGGTCGGGACATCGACATATCAGATATCAGAACCCCAGAGAATCATCACATCAAAGCATTAGAACATCGGGACATTGGCATACCGAGTATCGGAATATCGAAACTTCTTAAGTAAGGAACCTTTAGAAGTTACGATATCTAATAGTGCTGATAGTACTAAAAAGCGTCGAGTAATGCCGAAGAAAATTAACAAAGGATCCTATTACAAAGCCAGGGTTTGATAGACTCTCTCTCTCTCTCCTTTGATAGGACACATGGTGGCATAAGATTGTCTCTGAGAAGCTGCAATTGCATTTGACGCCAGGATGATGTGGCAATACGATAGGACACATGGCAGGCAATTTCAACATAATTGGGTGGTCTAATGGGCTAAATCCGAGTGACACGTGTTACAACTAAGGAGTCACCACGTGGGGTAATGACGTCATATTAGAGATTAGTATATCGAAGAAAAGTATATTATAGGTTGAGGACCTCGTAACTCCTGTGCAGATGTCACTCGAGAAAGTTATGATAAAAGGGGGCTCTGATATTTACAAGCATGCGTTCATGTGGAGATCCAAAGAACCAAGGGCGCATAGTAGTTAACAAAGGAAAATTGGCCCCTGGTAGGAACAGAAGGCATTGGCCCTTAAAATATAAGTTGTGGCTTACATCGCCTAATCCCATGAGGAGAAATGATAAGGAGCTAAGTGTTAAGGGGCTAAAGGCCAAACGGAAGCTCACGATTTTGTAAGGTTTGTTAATAAAAGTTAAAATATGGAGGGGCTATGATATAATACCACAGTGGAGTACAAAGCCAATAATCACAGGTCTTGGTCCTATGCGAAAGAAAATGTTAAAGGAGCTAAGCGTCAAGGGGTTAAGGATATCGAGACTAAGGGATATTGTAATATCCCTCTTGTATGAGTTACAATATGTTGTGACTTTGATATGACAATGTAAAGGTATATGGCAGATGGATGAGTTGGCACCAAGGACCACGATCGTGCAAAGGAGTTGGTATCAATATTAATAACGATTGTCAAAGGTCACTTGGTCAAGCTAGCAAGGACTATGAATTACATAAAAGAGTGTTGAGTCTACCTTGAGGTGAGGCAAGCCATCTCTGTGCTCCAATGCATGCCTCAGTGATTTAAATGGATGAATGGGTCGAAAGCTAAAGAACAAATGAAAATCGGTGGAGTTGGTTCATGGAGTCAGATGGATCTAGAGAAATCTCAGAGAGAAGGAAATGAGTACAATGGTCCATAAAGAAGCCATGTCGAAGTACAGCTAAGTTGTGTGAAACCATGAATGAGCATGGAGAGCCTCAGTGATAGGAGATTTGTTCACAGAAGAGGAGGGTGCCTGGTTGGAGTGTTCAAGTGGACTGAAAATTAATTCTTAGTATGGAGAAACAGTCAAGTGCCCATTCTCATGTTTAATGCATGGTCATAGACCAAGTCAGACGCAACAACAGAATATAAGAGCCATGCCGAAGTACACTCAGGGCAGCTTGAATGACAAAGATGATGTTCAACAAAGGTAGCATTGTGCAGTGTGCAACAGAGGAACAAAACAACAGAACCCAGTTGAGCGTTAGTGTGGGGAACACAATATAGTAGAGTGAGCTTGATTGAGAGCTTGTTGCTAAGGGAGAGATGATGTGTGTAAGGCTGAGAGAGCCAATTCTGCAAAGAAAGGTTGGAGAGTGTCTATGCTAAGGAAAGACCCTGAGAGAGTTAGTGTTTTTGTGAGAAAGGTTGAAGGTGCAAGTGCAATGTGAAGAAGGCCGAGTGAGCCAGTGTTATTGTGTGTAAGGTTGAGAGGGCCTAGTGAATAAAAGAGGTTGAGAGCTTACTGTATGCAATTGAAGAGCATAGTGCAAAGAGGACTGTGTGGCCTATGTGTGTTGGTGAGTAGTGTGAATGGAATAGTGAGTTGCTACAGAGAGAACAGAACTGAGATCAGGTAGAGTGGCTGCCATAGACAAAGAATATTCAGTTCCTATTTGAGTGTGGGTTGGAGCCTACATACAGGAAGTTGGTTCTTCCATCTCTAGTGGGTGCTTGAGAAGGCTTGGGGGTTGGTGCCTCCTGCAAGTTGGTGCTTGCAACAAATCCGTGAAGTTGGTGCTTCTAGTAAGTTGGACAAGTGTCTACAAAAGGAGGGAGTTGGTGCTTCCTGCTAGTGGGTGCTAGCAAACAATCAGAGGGATTTGGTGCTTCATGTGAGTGGTGGCTGACAAACCAGATTGATGTAATAGAGTAGGTTCTCTTATTTTACATCAATAACAACAACAAGCTTTGGTGGTTTTTTCCCGAAAGTGTTTCCACGTAAAACCTTATGTCTCATATGTATGATGCTCATGGTTTGTGCCTATTTGTTGATTTCATATTGATGCCATATTATATGTTGCTACTGATTATATGGATGGTTGCCAAGTTTGAATAAGAAAAGTAAATTGGCATAAAAAATTTTAAAATTAGCCTTAATATTGATTCACTGCCTCTCTCATTATTAACATTGTTTCCAACAGTGTGGTTGCTAAATTTTAGTAATCTAGTTTTGTCATTTTCAGTTGTATTCAGTTAACCAACCTATAACTATTGATAGAGTTAGTTGAAGGTCAGTTGTGCAGTGGGACAATAGTTTAACTCAGAGATCTATTAGTTAACTGATCAATCAACCCAAAATAGCTTGTGCATGCAAGGAATTCAAATTCCTCAATTGAAGTGGATATGACAAGGAAGTGTAACATCAATTGTAAACTAGTTTTGAGTGTATAGGTGTTGCATGCAATTAGTGATCAATCCTCGGGAATTGCGCAAGGAAATAGGAGGCTAAGTGGGAAAATAGTTTGCTAAGTGTTGGCCAAAGTTTGTAATTGAGCAAAGAGCAATTGTAATTAGAGTTGGAGCTAGCAATTGTAATAGTTTCTCTATTCATTTGATTAATGAAAAAAGGCTTAAGGGGTTTTTCCCAATTGGGTTCCCCTAGAAATCAATGTGTATTTGTGGTTTTTCTCATTGCATGTCTATGCATGTTGTTCTAAATTGTGATTTTCATTCTGCAAATCAGTAGAATAGAATTTTGTCCTTTGTTTTCAGGTTGAAATCTTGATCAGTTGCAATTTCTATCAAATTTCTACACTAGAAAAGGTTTGTTTATGTTCCTTACTCTCCTTTTATATGCAGAAGAATGATACTTTTTTATCTTTACCTATATATTTCTCAAAAGTTATTTAAGTTTTCTGCTTCTTTAGGTTACCTATTTTCTTTGGTATTTTCAAGTTTCTCAGCAGCTTGCGAAGCCATTATATGATGCAAAAATTCAACCATCAACTTTATTGTGAAAGCAAGTAGGCAACATGTATACAACATCTCTCTATGCAGCATTAGCCTCTATTATTCACAATGAGCATAAGACTCTGGTAAATATATTCTCATTTTTGTTATATCTCTCTGAAAATGATGAGGAAATGACTTAATAAACATTGTTTCTTTATTTTTATTGAAGCATGGTTACAAAAAAAAAAAATGTGTGTAGGACGGTCAATGGGTATTGATGTTCTCTTATGGCAGTGGGCTTGATTCTACATTGTTTTCTTTTAAAATCAATGAGGGTCAATTTCCTTTTACTCTGTCAAATATTACAAAAGTTATGGACATATAAAGCAAGTTGATTCTCGTCATGAGGTATGCTTCTTATTCACTCTCACAAATCTACATAGTTATGAATGTTAATAGATAGAGTAAAGATCATTGTCAGTGGTAAAATTTCAATACATCCCTAGAGATTTTTTATTTTTCTTATGCAATTTCTCTAATATTTAACGTATCCATAAAGGAATCCAAGAAATATATGTATCTTCGTAATAAACACGTGTTTGGTGTTGGAGTTGCAAAACCATCTGGAAATATCCAAGATGACATGCGTACATATGTTTACACTATAAGTTGTGTTGATCTTAATATCCTTGTATGTTTTTGTCTAGTTTCTTCCTGAAGATTCCGTGGAAAACTTGAAGTGGATGGAAACTCAGTACGAAGCAAAGGACTTTCTTTCAACTTCTCAACCTAGTTGAAGCTCTTCAACAATGAGTAGGAGATGGCAACCAAATCAAACTAGCTCTTCCATACACCAAGAGGTCTACATTGATAGTTGTACAAGAAGAGTCTAAGAAAGGTTTTCATGTGTGTGTAGATTTATAGGATGGGGTGTTTCAAGGATAAATAGACCATATGGATTAAAAGTGACAAGCTATATGAAAAATGATAAATTCCTTCAAGTCCAAGGTCTTAGGCCAGATGGTATTCCACCGAAGTCTAACATTCAAAGATAGACATCATGACTTAGAACTAGTGGAGGCCACGAATGGTTAAAGTAGCATATAAGGCAGAACTAGTCAAAAAATAAAGTTCAAATGTATAAGGATCTATAACATGCTCTCTTATCAAAAGCATGTGATGCAAGAAAGGGGTTGCTAGTCATAATTATTTTCACGCAAATTTTTCAAACAAATCAAGTAGGGCACCTTGCATCCTCCCTCATAGGCTCATATACATAATGCTTTCTAATTGTTGTCCTTGAAATGGAAGTAAGGGCAACATTACTTGGTGAAAACCAATTGAAAGTTGGGGCAACTTGATTCTTGCAATATAGAAAATGCCACATGTACAATATATACTAAAAGAAGTCCATAATTTAGTAGTGAAAACCTTATGGAAGGAAATTAATTACCATATATAGACAACCCCATGGAAGGATGGCATAATTGAGCCATTGAACCTTTGAATTATATTGAGATTCCCATAGTTCAAGTCTTGCACAGTGCAGTGACAGTCAAAAGAAACAAACCCCAACTTTCCCTTTCCAAATGTTAATGGCAAGGCATGTCAAGGACCAGCAATGAAACTAGTAAGGGCATAATTTCTTTAATGCAATACATAATATCATTCAATCAAGCCAACAAGGCCTTGGTTCACTGATAAGGTACTTGGAGCATTAACTTTCCTGGCAAGGTTCATTCACTCTGTGATCTTCCCAACCTGAAGCACAAGTCAAAAGGGAAAGATATAATGCAAGTCACGGTGGATGTTGGTGGAATAGATACCCATTAGACTTGGATTTTGGTGGACTTATAAGTTTGGTGTTTGGTTGCACAGACATTGTTGGATAAGAAACTCAAAACATAGTAAGCTGATAATGTAAAACAGAGCTATAGTATGCTATGTTAGAGACATCTCACATCTTTGATTAAAGGCATCATTTATGAAAGCATTTATCTCATAGAAACTTAAAAAAAAGTGATCAAGATGGACTTGCCTCTCAAATATCATCTGCTAAACTCACCATCTAAATGTTTGTGCATGATTGCTTCCTTTCAATGTAGATTTGGTTGTAGCGCCTTCCAAATTTGGTTCATTTACACCCAATGGAGAATCCCCTTTGATTGTACAAATGTCGGGTGTAGGATTTGACCATATGAAAGTGCTTTATCTTACTCACCAAGGGTATCTCATAGAAAAAGTGTAGAAATTTAGTGATAGTATAACTACATACCTGAGAACACAATACTATGAACAAAAATAATGGCTAATAGACACTTCTTTCATGAGACATAGAAGGAAAACAAAATTGAAGGGTTTCATTTACCCAACAACAGTAGGAAGGACATGGGAACTAAATGGAAAAGTTTCTCTAGCCAAACTATTAGGAAGGCACACTAAATGGAACATGAATGTTCTCTTGTTGCATATTCGGATTATCCATTCTACTTCCAATGAGAGAGCAGTAAGCCAAGATTTGCATTGGTTGGTGTCCAATCACCACCTCCATATCTCAATTTCATCCCTTATCTCTCTGAGAGATGGGGTAAACTCTATTCTCCAAAATGGTTGTAAAATCTATGAAATTTTCTTTTACAAACCATGTGTTAATGGGTGCCGGAATTACGCCTTAACCATTGATCACGTTAGGAGGCTAAGTTGCATAAAAAGAACATTGTAAAAAAAATAGTTGCAAGTAATACAATGAACACCATACAAGGAAGATTGTATTGATGTGTTAGCTTATTGGTTTTGCACTCCATATTTCATAGTTTAGTCAACAAAGGAGCCTATTGAACTTATTAAGGTATTTACGAAATTGCACATATGTTCATCACAACAAATCCATATCTATCTTGAAAACTATGAGAATTTTATTGATCTTGGTGGATATTGGTGGCCACCCACCTATTCCACATAGACCTCCTGTCAATTTCATATGTTTCCTTGTTTATTGCAGCATTTACTATTTTTAGCAATTTTTTGGGTCCTCAACTTATGGATAATTTTTGACCCCCTAAACAACAATTTTTTGAGGTCCTACAACTATGGGCTGCCACAAATCCTATAGAACTCAAAGAGATCTTTCCAACAAGGTATCATACGTGCCAAATGCAGATAGTATGACCAAGTTACGACCTCGAGAAGTTTCCTACCCAACTAACCCCAACAAGACCCACAAACTCTTGGCATTCCATCTCCTGGGGTTAGGGCTTTGGTTGTTTATGGTTTTCCCTTGTTATTCAATAATAAATAGGCCCTTAAGCCTCATTGTAACACAGTTTAGAGGCATGTAGCCGCCACATCCCTTCTCAGAGATAAGTTGCCATCGCCCGAACTAGTTTATTTCCATTTTTGTTTGTAATCATATTTCAGTTTTTTATATTAATGAAATGAAGTGTTACTTTTGTTGCATCTTTGTATTTATGGCTATATCTGTGATTTGTTGCATTCTTGTTTAAGTCTAGATCATTGGCATTGTTGAGCTAATTTATTAACACAAATTAACACAAGTATTCATTATCAATCCGAGTTTGTAAAACTTGGAGGCATGTCCACAATGTATGGATATCAGATGTAGCCAAGCTTAGAATATAAAATATAAGGATTTAAAGAAGTGTATATTACAAATACAAATCTATTTAAACAATTTCTAATCCACTTCTGCAATGTATGTGAGATGAAGTGGCTCTTAACTTAAGAGATCCATTTGTGTCCTTCTTCTCCAATATCACTTAATGAATAGAAATCAAAAATCATTAATTAAAAACAGTTCAAGATGCATGAATAAACAATGAAGGAGACTCCTAACTTAAGAGATCCTTTGTATTCCTCATCACAATTCACTCATCATTATGCTATTGTTAGAAAATTGAAATTGCATAAAACTGCTTAAACACACTAAAGATGAATTCTAGTTTTGATCCATTAATTCAACAGAAGGAGGATTTAACTTGAACCCTTTGTTGTCCCTTCTTATCAAAGTGATAAACAAACTAATATTCATTAGAAATATAAATCATTACTCATCAATTCAAGTAAGCAAATATGAAACACAACAAGTGAATAATTCTAAAGAAACTAGTACATGAAAATTAAGCTAGTTTAACAATGAAGTGTACTTAGCTTGGAATGGGAGCCCTCCACCCTTGCCTTGCACACTTGAGGATGTTATCAACTACTGAAACTTCAGTCACTCATCCACACCAATGAACAGCAAAATGGAATTAGAACAAGTTCTTCAAATTAACTTCAAATATTCAAATGTCTCAGCATAAAGTTATACAAAAACTACACACATAAGCCTTCAAAGTTTTGGCTTTAAATAGAAGATAATGAAACAAACGGATATAAATTCTATCTAACAACTCTATATACTCATATCCATCTATCCAAGTCGAATCCATCCAATCTATCACTAAAATTATGGACAATCCCATGAAATCACAAAACTACCCTATTTCCTAGGGATTTTCTGGATGACTCGTCATGTTTGACTAGCTTTGACTGGGCCTAATTTAGCTTGCTTTGACCGAACCAATTGGAATTAGTTCATTCCTAGTTCCCAAGCTTTCCATTCATGTATCCATCTCGAGCCCAGGTGTCTTGCAAGTATGACATCCATATAACTATTACGGGAATTTCTCATTCTGTCCAAAAATTGCACTTGAAATTCAATTTTCATAAAAACTTCTAGAAATTGCAAAATTAAAATTAAATACTTGAATGTGCATAAAATACATCAAAATGAGGTGGATGTGATGGAAAATGGATGGATAATATAATAGTTAAGTAAGTTTCCTTAAGAAAAAATGGACCAAAACTGAGGGCCAACATCTCCCCCTTGTTGATCTTCAAGCATGTCTTCATGCTTGTTTCTTCCTCTTGGACCTCCTTACCCCTACTGTATATCCTGTTCCTGACCCTGATGCCTCTTGTTGTTCTGCCTCTAACAGTTAATCTATCCCCATGTTGTGTTCTTCTTTATACAAAGTAGCCTTGACCTTCTAATTTTCATATTTGTTTTTCCACGTGTTCTTTTCCTTAAGCCACTTGAATGCTTGTTTGCAAAGTATGTCATTCTTTCTCTTTAGTTTGCATATTTCTTCAGTTAATTTTTCATTCTCCTTAACTAGCTTTGCATTACTCTTCTTACTTGCCTTGTTTTCCTTCTTCAAGTGCTTTTCCAGAATCTTATTTATTTCTAGTTGGTCTGTTAATTCTTTAATTTTTCTCAAGTGTAACTCTTTTTCAAGTTCTTATGTGTCTTTTGCGAATGATGTTGTTGCCACATCATCAAAATAAGAGTCTTTCTCTAGAGCTTCTTTCTCTACTCTCTCAATGATATCCTCTACCTGCTTCTCTATAGAACATGTTTCTCCAATTTGTACTTCTTGCTACTTGTTTCTATTGGGCTCTTCCTCCTAGGCTTCCTAGGAGTGGATATGATGAATGTTTCTTTTTCAACCATGACAATGTTTGTTTGTTTCTTGGACCTAGTTCTGGGATAAAATGATGAAGTCATAATGCCCCTGGTTTCCTGCTTTGCTGTTTTTTGTTCCTCAATGACCTGTTCCTGATACTGGTTCTGATTTAAAAACTCTCTCCAAGTTATGCCCTATGTTTTGACTTGATGGTCTACAAGTATTTTTATGAGCCCCCAATGATAGACTTATGTCTCCCTTGGTTTATTCTCATTTCTTGTTGATTCTATCATCTTAATGAGACTTCAGAAGAAGAAGTATGGCAAGTTTATTTTGACTTCCCCCTTAATGTGTTGGAGGAGCCTAACATGATACAAGTGTGCCACACTCTGTCCCCTATCACAAGTGAATAATTTCTGAATAATCAAGACTAGTTCCCCCCATGGTTCATTGAACCACTCTCTGGGTATACCTTTGTCCCTGTCAAAGGTTCCCTTCCTATTTTTCTCCAAGAAGAAAGTCCATGCTTTCTCCTTGAAATATAGACCCTCGTGATAATTTTCCCCTATCAGTGGAAGGTCTAGTGCTTGGGAAATGTATTCCTGAGTCACTATAATGATTAGGTTCCCTACCCTTCTCTTGAGTATAGTTATTCACAAATTCTCTAGTTATCCCCTCACTATGACCATTGAACCTTTGTAAAAACCCTATAAGCCCTGCCTGATACAACGTTTCTATTGTTTCCTTCTTCCATTGTTCTATTTGACATTTTGGCTCTATCCTAGTGGCCATGTTTTCTGAAAACTAGTGGATATGTCCTTCTACTGTTATTAACTTCATTTTGAATAATAAAAATAACAATCATTTGTGCATACAAATCCTTTTTGATTGAGTTTGTAGAAGGCTTACCTCTCTCTTGTTATTCTTTAGAATGATAAAACCAAGCTTCTTTTTGTCTCTATTTTTCTGCAATCAATGAACCAATGTTTTTTTATTAACCTCTATGACTGAAAAACAAAATCAAACTTCCCTTTCTGATGCAAAATCCATTCTCAGCTCTATCCCTTGCTATCACATCCCTATTCTATCCATACAAACAAAGTATTCCTTCATGCATACACTGTTTGTAAATGAAGACTTGGAAATTGATCTCTATGTTTTTTTTAAACAAAATCATATCATGATTTTTTTTTTCGAATTTCCTTGTCACTCTCTTAACTCGTTCCTCTGTCAAACAATCATATGTTAACACCATTATTCATAAATCTCATTCATAAACAAACTAGAGTTCTTTTCTTCATTTATTGTTTGTCATATTAATGCTACTGTGTATGCAATTAATCTTATTGTTTATACAATCAAATTTACCGTTTATGCATTTAAATCCATTGTCTATGCATTAAACCCTTGATTGTTTTGCATTTTGACCCCACTGTTTACACAATAAAACCATGGTTTTTGAACTTACTGTGTACTCAACAAACCATTTTTATGCATTCGTTTGCAAGTTCAATACTTTGTTTTATTGACCAATTTGGTGTAGACACTCATTCATGCAACCAGACCTTAACTCATCATTTTGTTTCATTACCCAACACATGTTTATGCAATCAAAATTACGATCAAACTCACTGTTTTAACTTGGTGACAACATGTGTTTTTAAAACTGCACTTTAACACTTTGTTTTCATTATTCTTGGCAAAGTCCGTGTTTATATATTCATAACTACACTAAACACTTCATTTCATTACTCAAGTCTTAACGAAAACATTTAATTCTACAATCAAACATTCAGTTCAGCGATTTAATGGAGTTACCTGGCTACAATGACTTGTATTGATTTCCTTTGATTTTGACTCAACTGTCCTGCATTTTATTATGTTTGCTACTTGTTAAATCTTGGTTCAAAACATCTATTCTTTGACTGATGGCAGAGACAGCTAATGACAAAAAGCAACAAAATTTGGAGCACTTCCCTATCTCGGAGTTTAACTTCTATTTTAATGAAAGAATCCCGTAATTTCCTCATAACCATCTGTTGAATTCAATGAGGGAGATCAAGTTTCGATCTTACCTTATTTCGCACAAGATTTCTTTGAACTAACTCCAGTTTCCCTGTTATTCTTCTCGACTTATCTCTTGATCCACACTGGATTTCCTCCTTATCACTCCAATCCCTAACCACTATATCTCCTGTCTTTGCCTTCACAATTTATTTTCCTCTCTTCTCATGTTTCTTCACTCAAACACGCATCTCAAGCTCACAACCATATGCTAAAATGCTTTCACAATATCTCGTCACTCTCCCTGAGCCTTCAGAATGGCTGTGATGGTGGAGAGGGAACGATATTCACAACAGCTGTGTATACAATGGCAAACTCTGTGTATTCAATGGCAAACTGTTTGCAAACTCACGGTGTTGTTTGAAACCTCTGTTGTTTGTATTTAAAACTGCGTTTGACCGTTTACTTTCTCTGATGGCTTCCATCGTGGCCATCCCTCATTCTATCGTGATTGTCATGACTATCCCGCATACCATTCCTTAGTACTGTCACGACATTCATTGTTTGACCTTAACTGATATGCCACTTATACCAGTGTATTATTTGCAAACCATATGTTCCATTATAGTTGCCTCGTATTTGTTATGCATTATGTTTTGATAGCCATTTGATTGATTTTGATTGCACATTGTATGATCTTATCCCTTATATCCACTTCCTCCATTACCTACGGCTTATTCCTCCGAAGTATTCATAACATGCATTCTTTGATTATTATAATAACATGTATTTGCATTATATGTTTTTTATAATAACCCTTGTCACTTAATAGTATAATTTCTTATGTGCCATTATAACTTATTACAATAAATCATTTCCACTTTGTATTTATTATAATGTGCATGTTTCCATATGTTTGTATTTCAATATAACTCTTTTTAATTTTAAAAATGACCACATTTAGGTCATGTTTTAAAATTAATTCCATGATACTAATATTGTTATAGGTTGTGCAGGTTCTAGGGTTTCAATTGTTGAACCCTCTATTCTGATCATTTTTGCTTTTCAAAAAACACTTATGGTTAGGAGATGAAATGGATATGGAATGGAGTATGGAATTATGAATATAGACCATAATAGTATTAGATATAGGATAATGGTTATGAATAGGATAATAGGATGAGGGTAATAAAAATAATATGTAAGTAAAAATTATAGGATGAGGGTAGTGAAATGAAAAATAATAGGATGAGGGTAGTGAAATGAAGATGTAAGTAAAATTATGCTTTCAGGTACTAACTTTAATTTTAACATGTTTCTAAAAATTTCTAAAAAAATTGAATTTTCAAGAGCAGAACTTTGTACTTACAGTACTTGTACTCCCTGATAATATTTGATAAAGCCTATGATGTCTTATGGTCAAATGTATTTTGATGAAATGTCTAAGATGGATTGAATAAAATTTATTTCTGCTTCCTGTTCTTGCATCCTTCATTGATTCCGGTCCATTGATTGTTGATGTCATTCAGGTCCCGTCTGCAATTGATTCATAATAACTCAGGTCCCTACTGTCATATACATTTTTATGCAGTATATACATGTTTTTTTCTAACATTTCATGTCCCTTCTACTTAATGGTTTCAAAAATTTTCTAGGTCCCTACTGCCATACAATACAAGTTCCATCGTCAATTCAGCTGCTCAAACTTCTAACTGCTCAACTAAGTTTCTTTTGCGACTTCCCCCTTGCTTATCTGAAGACTTGTCCTCAAGTCTTGTTTCTTTGGAGGATCTTCTGCAAAATCAAACTATTGTGAGAGTAGAACAGAAATTTTGAATTCATACAGGCCAAAACGAGTTGGTTTTCCTTTATGAATTCATGTTTTCTTGGTGCCAGTTGCTTGGTTTTCACTAGCAAACTTTTTATTAATTTTATTATTATTATTATTATTATTATTCCTTGTATAAGGTACTAGAAGGCATATGGCTATGCCATTCCATTACTTCTAGATCTGTCTCTTGTGTCAATTGTTTCACAAAATCTTCTTTATTGATAGGCTTATTGTAAACTTTAAGCCTATGTCTGTTTACTAAAAATGATGTAGACTCTTGATCAATTGTTTTTATTTGAACAGCTCCATTGTCGAAGATTTCTTCTATCTCATATGGCCCTAGCCAATGAGTTGTGAATTTTTCCTTGAAATCTTTGAATTTGGAGTCAAACAGTAATGCCCAGTCTCCCTTTTTGAATGTCTTGTTCTTGATGAATCTGTCATGCCATTTCATTCTTTGTTGTTGCACTAGTGTTGTGTGTTCTACTGCTTGTTGTCTTTGTTCATCTAGTTGGTTCAATTCCATTATCCGCTATTGTTGTGCTTTAGACAGTTCTAGTCCTAATTCTGCTGCCAACTTAAATGTGTGTATCTAAAATTCTATGGGCAGTAAGACTTCTTTTCCATACACTAACTGGTATGGACTGAACCCAGTTGTGTTTTTCCATGTTATTTTGTATGCCCATAGTGCATCTCTTAACTTTTCTGACCAGTCCTTCCTATTCATCTGTACTGTCTTTGTCATTATGTTTTCTAGGACTTTATTTGTCGCTTCCACTTGTCTGTTTGCTTGAGGATGGTACGGTGTTGATTTCCTGTGTTTGATCTTGTACTTTTCTATAAGATCCCGAACAAGTTTTGAAGTGAACTGTGTGCCTTGGTCAATCACAATCTGTCTGGGTACCCCAAATCTAACAAAAATTTCCTCAAAGAGGAATGTGACCATTGTATTCTCTGTTTCCCTTGCTACCGCCTTTGCTTCCACCCACTTAGTTACATAATCTGTACATACCAAGATGTATTTATTTCCATTTGATGGTGGACTTATTGGTCCCACAAAATCTAGAGCCCATTTCTCGAATGGTTCTATGAGCACTTGTAGTTTAAGTGGCATCTCATCTGATACTATTGGTCTCCCTATTCTTTGGCAACTGTCACACCTCTTTACATAGGCTTTGGAGTCTTTGAAGATTGTTGGCCAACAGTAGCCCAGTTGCAGCACCTTGTAGGTTATTCGCTTCTCTACAAAATGACCAACACATGGTTCGTCATGACATGCTTTCAAAATTTCTAGTATTTCATCTTCTCTAACACATTTTCTTATTATTAAATCAGAGCTAGTATAAAACAGATCACCTTTCACCCAACTATATCTAGAGCTTTCTCTAATGATCTTTCGTTTTTGTTTCTTTGTGAAATGAATTGGTAATTTCCCAAAGGATAAATAGTTTGTTATATCTGCAAACCATGGTGTTTTTATAGTTATTGCAAACAAATGTTCATCTGGAAAATTATCTGCAACAGGATTTGGATCACTGGGTGTATGAAGCCTTGAAAGGAAATTAGCTACTTGATTGCCTTTCCCCAGTTGATCTTGAATTGTAATGTTAAATTCTTGCATTAATAGTAACCATATTGTTATTCTTCCGTTTGTGACTTATTTGTTCATTAAGTATTTTATCACTGAATGGTCTATATGAATGAATACTTGGTATCCTGTGACTGTGTAGTTCATTTCTACTAGTGTTAAGTTTTTTCTTATGAAGTATATAGCATAATTGAACAAGTTTTCTTTTTGTCCAAGTGATGTACCTACAATAGTATCAGACACATCAGTTGAAATATGAAATGGAAAAGACCAATTTCGTCCTCAAAGAATGGGGCAATTGATAGTTTTCTTTCAATATTTGGAATGCATTTTGACAATGATTTGTCCATTGGAATTCGACATCCTTTGCAAGTAACTTGAATAGAGGTTGTGCTTTTTTTATGAAGTTTTATATAAATCGCCTATAGTAGCCTGCATACCCCAAGAAACTTCTTACCTCCTTTTGAGTTGTAGGTGGCATCAAATTCACAATGACTTGTATTTTAGTTGGATCCACCTTAATTCCTAATGAGGAAATATGGTGTCCCAAGATTATTCATTCTATTAACATCATGTAGCATTTTTCATTACTCAGGGACAGATTTGTCTCTATGCATCGTTTCAAAACTTTCTCAAGATTTTTCAAACAATCGTCATATGGTGTTTCCATATATAGTGGAATCGTCCATATAGACTTCTATACATTCTGGATCAAATCAACAAATATTGCAAGCACTGCTCTTTGGAAAGTAGCAGGTGCATTACATAATCCAAATGGCAAAACATTATATGCATAGGTTCCCCATGGGCAGGTAAATGTTGTTTTTTCATGGTCTTCCATTGCTATTCTAATCTAATTATACCCACTAAACCCATCTAGAAAGGAAAAGAATTTCTTCCCAGCTAATGAGTCTAGGACTTGGTCAATAAATGGTAGCAGGAAATGATCTTTTAATGTTGCTTTGTTTAATTCCCGGTAGTCCACACATATTCTCCACTTCCCATTTTTCTTTGGTACAATTACTAAGGGAGAAACCCATTGACTATCTGAAATAGGATAGATGAACCCAACTTGCAGTAGTTTCTGTAGTTCTTCTTTCACTATTTCCTTCATCATGGGGTTCATTCGCCTTTGAGGCTGCCTTACTGGTTTAATCTGGTCATCTGTATAGATGTGGTGGATACATGTGTTGGGATGAATTCCCTGCATATCTGTGTAATCCCAGGCAAAAGCTTTTGAGTATTTTTGTAGTAATGCTATTACCTCTTGTTCTTGTGACGATTGTAAATGGTTACCAATGTTCAAATGTTTTCTAGGATATATCTCAATTGTTTTTGTTGTTGAATTGGTAATTGTGTTTACAGGAAAAATATTTATGAAGGATTCTTGCAGGGATTGAATTGTACAGGTTTCCTGAAAACATTGATTCAAAAGATTACTTGTAGCTTCATATTGAGTTACTCTAAGCTGCTCTGAAATATCCAATTCTGAGATGAAAAGATCCAATAGATCTTCATTCTCCTCTTCTTCTCTAAGATCAAAAACTTGGTTAATACTTAGAATTGATTTAGTTTGTTGTTGTTCTTGTTCTTCAAGCATTGATACTAAAGAAGGTGATTGTGTAGGAGAATAAAGTGTGATGTGTTTTCTCTCATCTCCATGTGCAATAATCATACTTCCATATCTGCATCCTATAAAGGCATCAGCGGTGCCTAACCATGGTTTGCCTAAGATTAGAGGATTTCCTCCCAAGTTTGTTTGTGGCTGTAAAATGAGGAATTCTACAGGATACTCCCATGAATCCAAAGAGACTATGATATCTTCTAATAATCCTTTTGGTATAACTTTAGATCTGTCTGTTAATTCTAATATTGTAGTAGTAGATCTAATGTTGTTTAAATGCAAATGTTTCATTGCCTCTGTAGTCATTACATTTATCGCTAGCCCCAAATGATCCAGATTTAAGCAGGAACGCAATAGATTACAGAGATAACCATAAATACAGAGATGCGATAACCATAAAAACATAGATAACCATAAACATAGATATGCAGTGGGAATAATACTTTACTTCATTAATGTAGAATATTGAAATATGCTTACAAACAGTAATGGAAATAACCCAGCTAGGGCGATGGTAGCTTATCTCTGAGAAGAGATGTGGTGGCTACATGCCTCTGAACTGTCTTACAATGAGGCTCGAAGGCCTATTTATTGTTGAGAAACAGTGGAAAAACCCTTAACATTCCAAAACCTAACCCTAGAAGATGAAATGCCAAACTATGGGCCCCGTTTGGGGTAAGTTGGTACATCAACTTCCCGAGGTCGTAACTTTGGCATACGATCTCTGTTTGACGCATACAATAGCTCGTTAGAAATATCTATCCGAGCACTATCATTGTTGGAA
Organism: Pinus tabuliformis; assembly: GCA_031772625.1. Taxonomy (NCBI): domain Eukaryota; kingdom Viridiplantae; phylum Streptophyta; class Pinopsida; order Pinales; family Pinaceae; genus Pinus; species Pinus tabuliformis. The sequence goes on from CM062815.1 coordinate 825,616,175, forward strand.
CGGGCAACATCCATGGACCCATGTTGCCCCCGGATTCCCCAAAAAATGTCGTTTAGGGCCTCAAAACGGCTCCGGAAGTTCAGGACCCGAAAAACTGCTAAAAATAGTAAGTTGTGCTACAATTAAGGAAACTGAAAATGCTGAGAAGAACAATGCTGGGGGTCCAGGTGGACTTGGCAGGTGGCCACCAATATCCACCTGGATCATTCCTCCCCCCTTAGGAAGCAATGGTCCCCATTGCGTTGAGCTCCTCCATGAGATGAGGAAACTTTTGCTGAACTTGTTCCCTGGTGACCCACTTGCCCTGCTGAAGGAGTTGGCCTACTTTGACAACTCGATACAGTTGGATATTCTGTTGGCGAGTGTTCTTGATCTGTGTGTCCATGATCCGATCAGCTGCAGCTTGTTCCATGCAATCTGGATTTAATTCTGTGCGTTTGAGTTGTTCTGCAATGTCGGATGTGTCTAGCAATGGTGGAAAGTATGGCCGAAGGCGGTCCACATTGAACACTGGGTGCAGGCCAAGGAATGGGGGAATGCTGAGCTCAAATGCATTGTCTCCCATAGCCTTAGTAATGGTGTAAGGACCATATCGGAGTGGTCTCAATTTCCGATAGGCTCCAGTAAGGCGTTCCTTTTGCAAATGCAACCAGACTTTGTCGCCCACCTGAAACTTGTGTGGCACCCGATGTTGATCATGTCGCTGCTTGTACTTGGCATTTGATTTCTCAAGAATGTCATGGACCTGCTGGCGAATGTGTTGGATGCGCTCAATGAAGTTGGTGGCCTTATCTGTTTCGGACTGGACATGAGCTAAATTTATGTGAGTAGCTGCAAGTGGCATGGCCACATCAATGGGGCATAGTGGCTGGAATCCCAAACCCACCTGAAAAGGGCTATGGCCAGTGGAGCTGTGAAGAGCTCGGTTGTAGCTGTGCTAAACATAGGGGAGGCTCTCGTCCCATGTGCATGGATGCTTTGAGTTTTACATGCGCAGAATGTGCACAATCATCCTATTGACAACCTCTGTCTGGCCATCAGTTTGAGGATGGAAGGCTGTGGACTTCGTGAGTTTGGTGTCCAGCATTGACCAGAGACTGGACCAAAATGTTCTGAGAAACCAACTGTCCCGATCTGAGATGATAGACTGTGGGATCCCAAAGTGCACCCACACTCGTTCAAAGAAGAGTTTAGCAGTGGCTTCTGTTGTGATATTCTTCTTGCAGGCCACCATAATGGCCATCTTCGAGAACCTGTCGATGACCACAAAAACACAGTCATTTCCATGCTTAGTGGAAGGAAGGCCTGACATGTAATCCATGGAGATGGATTCCCAAGGTCGACTAGGGGTAGGCAACGGGGTATATAGGCCGTGCTTCTTAATGGTCGGTTTGGCAATGGCACAGGCAGTACATGATCTGATGTACTTCCCAACATCCTGTCGAAGATTCGGCCAATAGAAATAATTTTGCAGAACTGCCACTGTTTTCTCGACCCCGAAATGCCCAGCAGCCCGACTGTAGTGGGATTCCCAAATCATCTTGGCACGCTCGCTTGAAGGAACACAAAGGTGACCGAGGTGGCATAATAGGGCATCCTGGAGGTGAAAATCTAGAACATGCTGACCCTCCAAGAGTGTCTGGTATGTGTGGCCGAATTCTGGGTCGCTTTTGTAGAGAAGTGGCCAATCAGAAGTCTCGTGCCCACAAGAGTTGAGCACGGTGGTTAACGCCATGATCGGTGGTCGACTGAGGCAATCTGCAACATTATTGGTGCTGCCCTTCTTATACTTGATATTCAAGTGGAACTGTTGCAGGTATGTAGACCACTTCTGATGGCGATCATTCTGCAATTTCCCTTGGGTCTGTATGAACTGCAATGGTCGGTGGTTTGTGTGGATGACCATTTCCTTCCCCAAAATGTAATGCTTCCATTGTCGGCAGGCCTGTACAATGGAATACATCTCTTTATCATAAGTGGGGTACTTCCGGACTGTGTCTGAAAGTGTTTCACTATGATATGCCACTGGATGTCCATGTTGAGTAAGGACTGCCCCAATAGCATAGTCAGAGGCATCTGTCTCGACCTCAAATGGTTGTTGTAAATCTGGTAACGCGAGCACTGGTGCCGTGCAGAGGCGATCCTTCAACTCCCTGAATGCCTTCTGTTGAGATTCAGACCAAAATAATTTTGCTTTCGCCCCTCCCTTGGTGACTTGACTCAAGGACCAAGAAATATGAGAAAACCCCAACACAAACATGCGGTAGAAGTTGGCAAGACCTAGAAAGCTATGGAGCTCTGTTAGAGTGGTTGGAGAGGGCCAATCCCGAATGACTTGGATCTTGGCTGGATCGACATGCACCCCCTGTTCATCAATGATGTATCCCAGATACTGAACCTGGGTCATGCCAAAAGTGCATTTCTCCAAATTGGCACATAGCTTGTGTTGCCGCAGTGTTTGGAGAACCTGTCGGATGTGGTGGAGGTGCTCTTCCCAACTTTGGCTGAAGATCAGAATTTCATCCAAGTATACTACTACAAAGGAGTTGGTGAATGGCCGCAAGATGTCATCCATTAGCCTCATGAAGGTTGCAGGAGCATTCGTCAATCCGAAAGGCATAACCAACCATTCGAAGAGGCCCTCCTTAGATTTGAAGGCAGTCTTCCACACATCAGAGTGTTCGATTGGTACCTGGTGATATCCTGACTTCAGATCGATCTTGCTGAAATATTTCGCCCCCTTTAGTTGGTCTAGGAGGTCATCAATCCGCGGGATCGGGTACCTATTACGGACAGTGATCTTGTTCAGCGCCCGATAGTCAATACAGAGTCTCCACGTCCCATCCTTCTTCTGTACCAACACGATCGGGCTCCCACAGGGCGATGAACTCGGATGGATGTGACCTTTCTGCAGGAGATCCTGAATCTGCCTCTTGATTTCATCGTTCTCCAGAACGGAGCGCCGATAAATTGGTCCATTGGGTAGCGGCGCACCTGGGGTCAGATCGATGGAGTGCTTGACTTGACAGTGCAGAGGAACCCTTGCCGGGGAGGTGAAGATTTCCTCGTGCTCCTCCACAACCTTGTCCATCTGTAGTTGTCATGCAGAGGGACCCCGTCTGGAGGCCGCGGCCACTGTCTTCTTCTTTCCTTGAGGGCGTATCATCAGGAAAACAAATTTCCTGGTTTTGGAAATGATCTTACTGCATTGTTTTGCAGTAATCAAAGAGATGGCGGTAGGTGGTGCTACCTCTGGTATCCTGTACAACTTATTTCCCAATGTAATAATAACAGCACGAGGCCTTGATTCATACACCGCATGTCGCTTCCACAAGTATGGTTGTCCTAGTAATACATCACAAACTTCAAGGGGAGCAATGTCACACAATACCTCATCTGTGAAGGGCTTGATCTTGTATGGAAGGCGACACTGCTGGCTCACGCGAAGATCTCGTCCTTGGTGAAGCCACCCAATGGTGTATGGTTGTGGATGTGCTGTGGTCGATAAGCCCAACCGCTTCACGACCTCTGCCGAAATGAGGTTCTTTTGACTCCCGCTATCAGCAATGAACTATATCGGGGAGCCCTTTACCCACATCTAGGAGTGGAAGAGACGCTCCTCCTCCTCTGGGTCTTCGGGTTCATTTTTCTGGATCTTTGCGGTAGCAACAGTGGCACTGGGATCCGCATCAATGATCTGCTTCCCTTTTTCATTCCCCTTCTCGGGTTCTAACTCAGAGTTGGAACATGCATCTGATTCTGAAACCTTTAGCTCAGCCACCAGTGACTGCTTGGCCCGACACTCACTTGTGTTGTGAGTGGAGCTCTTATGGAACTCGCACCATTTTCCAGTGTCCTTTCTCGGCTTCGCGGCGTTGTTCTTTGCTTGCAGCTTCGGCTGGTTGTCTTGGGCTGTCCCGCCTTGGCTTTGTCCTTTGTTCTGTGGTTTAGGGGCACCTTTCCCCTGCTTTGGGTTCGCAGATCCAAAGTCTCGCTTATTTTGTTTAAACTTCTGCTCGACCTTGACGGCATATCGGTATGCTGCACCGAGCGAGGAGATGTTTAGGAATTGTATTTCTTCCTGGATGTACTTGTGCAGGCATCCATGGTATTTGAGTATCAAATGTTGCTCTGAATCCTTGATACCCAACTTTGTGCGAAGGGTATGGAAAAAATTGGTGAACTCCGGCATGTCTTGGTCCCTTCCCTGCCGCAGCGTGGTCCACTTTATGTATTCATCCTCATAGCTTCCAACAGGGTAGTACTGCTCCTTGATGGCATCCCGGAACGAATCCTAGGTGGGTGCGGCTGAAAATAGTGAGCCAGTACTTTCATCCTTCTGCTTGCAGTAGGTTTCCCACCAGTCCTTGACGTGGGGGGCTGCTTTGAAAAGAGCAAAAACAATCTTTTCCCGACTCGAAAATTCATGAACAGAAAAATAACCCTCTAGCAGATTTAACCATTTATCTACGGCATCTGCGTCTATCTGACCCTCGAATATGGGGATTTCAAAATTAACTTGTACCTTAAAGGGTGTGGCGTTTCCAGAGTAGCTGCTGGAAGCCGATGCGTTGCTTCTGGGTAGTCGCTGAAGGATCTGGGCAAAGCTGTCCATCATCGCGTTCCATTGTCGCTCGAGGGCTTCTTCGAGCAAGATTTTGATGGGATCTCCTGCCCCCTCGTCTTTCTTCTCATCCGCCATGGGAGGCCGTCGGGATTTGCGAGGTTGGTCTTGCAAAGGTTCAACCAGTTCAAGCCCTAACTCCTTATATCCCGACCTTGTTGGGGACATGCAAAGAAAAACAAAGAAAAAGCAGACCGCTCTGATACCACTGATCCAGATCTTGGGAGGAGGCCCCAAAGATCTAAAAGATTGAAATGGATCTTGGGAGGAGAGACCCCCAAGATCTGAAACTTGAAATGGATCCTGGGGGAAAGGCCCCCAAGATCTGAAAGATTGAAATTTCCAGAAGAAAAATAAAGAGAATGCCCAATAAACAAAAAACCACAAAGAAACTTTTATTTAAAATAGTAATGAAAATAAACCAGCTAGGGCGATGGTAGCTTATCTCTGAGGAGAGATGTGGTGGCTACATGCCTCTGAACTGTCTTACAATGAGGCTCGAAGGCCTATTTATTGTTGAGAAACAGTGGAAAAACCCTTAACATTCCAAAACCTAACCCTAGAAGATGAAACGCCAAACTATGGGCCCCGTTTGGGGTAAGTTGGTACTTCAACTTCCCAGGGTCGTAACTTTGGCATACGATCTCCGTTTGACGCATACAATAGCTCGTTAGAAAGATCTATCCAAGCACTATCATTGTTGGAACGAGCAACATCGGTCCATTCCATGGACCCATGTTGCCCCCGGATTCCTCAAAAAATGTCGTTTAGGGCCTCAAAACGGCTCCGGAAGTTCAAGACCCGAAAAACTGCTAAAAATAGTAAGTTGTGCTACAATTAAGGAAACTGAAAATGCTGAGAAGAACAATGGTGGGGGTCCAGGTGGACTTGGCAGGTGGCCACCAATATCCACCTGGATCACCAAATCTATCAATGTGTTTGGAACTGAGAAATTGTTTATTGAAATAATAACCATAAGGATACCAGGGTCAATATATTTTTCTACTGTTGTTTTTGTAGACATGAGGCTTGCTAATTCTCTAATGACTTGGATTGTAGTAGGATCCTTCTTCTTTTTACCAGTTTTCTTGATGCATAATTCCTTTAACATTTTAGCATATATTGGTATTTCTTTGATCGCTTGTAATGAAGGAATTTTTACATAAGAATTTTTCAGTTCATCCAAAATGTCAAATTCAGGAAGGGTCATTTGAATTTTCTGCTCTACTAACCTTTCTAGATAAGGTGGTGTTTGAGTTATGATAGTTTTTCCTTTCTGAGTTTGTTTTTATGATGTGATGTTTCAGGTTGTTCTCCCTGTTCAGGTGGTTCTTCTATGATCGGAGGAGAATCTTTATGAAGTACTTTACCAGACCTTAAATGGACATCATTTATGGGAAGAATGGAGTATGTTGGAAAGTATGTTGCTTCTTCCACATTGTATGCAGGTTTATCCATTTTATTGCTCGGATTTGCCACCAGCTGGGCTGGTAGTTGAGTTGGTCTGGGCTGGTTTGAAGGCAGTTGTAGCTGTTGTGGTTGTGTTAGTAATGGTGTGGAATTCTGTTGTGGAAATGGCATGGGTAGTGGATATGTAGAATTCTGTTGTGGAAATGGCATGGATTGTGGATATTGTTGGAACTGTTGGTATGGCAATGGTTGTTGATATTGTTGCTGGTATTGTTGAGGATACATTTGTTAAAGTGGCTGGTTTCCATAACCATATCCTCTCCAACCTTGTGCAGGTTGGTTTTGATATTGTTTTGGAGGCCAAGCTTGCCATGGCATTGGGGTATTCCAAGAGTTTTGAGGAGGATACTGATAGTTTTTTTGAGAGTATTGCTGAGGATTTTATTGAGGAATCCTTGGCTACCAAGGCCTTCTTGGTGCCTCATAATAGAAACCTTATGTTCCTTGTACTTCTTCCATTGGGTTCATTTGAGATTCTTTCAACTTTAGACAGTTTTCTGTTGAATGATATTATGTGCAAAGACCACACACTTGAACACTATCTAAAGGACATTCTCTTAATGCATGTTTCTTCCTACATTTGGGACAAAAGATTGCTAAGATTTATTCTTTCTCTTCTTTATTTTTGTTTTCTTTTAGAACGTCTACTTGTGTCCCTAATGTACTTAGGAGATCAGTCTTGAAGTTTTCTAGTAAGCTTCCTATCTCTGCTCTTGTTACCCCTCCTGTTGTTGATTTCACTGCTTTTGAACTAACATCTCTTCTTCTAGATTTTGATCTTCCTCTAGAATATTTTTGACATAATTCTGCAATTTCATTAAATGGAAAGTTTGAAATGTCACCCTTGCCCATTACATTCAGAATGTCAAGGTATTCATCTCTTATACTTTTGAGAAAGATTGTTCGAATGGTTTCTTGGTTTAGTGAGTGTTGTTTAGATTTTTGTAGATTATAAGCAAATCTTTCTAAGTATTCTTCTAAACTTTCGTCTTCTTGTTGTGTCATTCTGAAAACATCCTCTTTCGAGTCCCTAGGCCTACAATAGGTTGTTGGAAATAATACTGAGAGGGGGGGTGAATCAGTGTTATCAAGTCAAATATTCCCTTTTTCAGATCTAGATAATATACGCTACTTCAGTTAGAGAAAACCGCGTATATACGCAACTACGTAGAAGGAAACCCGCATATACCATGCAAACTTATAATTTACTTTATCTTACAGATGTTGATTATTAATCTGAGTATCAGAATCAAATAAACAGTAACAATAAATAGTAAAACAGAGCAGAAGACAGTCACACACAAGAACACAAGATATAAGGTGGAAACCCAATGTGGGTGAAAACCACCTGCTGCAATTCGTCTCTATCTTCCTTTTAATTAGAAACTTCTTTTTACAATGTACTGGTGCAGTCCTTTACCAGTACGCAGGTTGCAACCTGCAGAGAGCTACAACCCTCTCTCGTTCTCCAGCTTCTCCTGGAAGGGAGCTACAACCCCCTTTGCTCTTGCACTAGCCAAGATACTAGTACGTAGGTGTTGGCCTACAGAAGGCTACAACCTTCTCTTTCTTCCAGGGACCACGTTTCATAAATTTTCAGACTGGATCCATGAACAACAATCAATGATCAAAATTTTTTTCATCAAACAATCTCCTTTTCACCAATTAGAACTGAATCAAGTAGATACTTCTCTGACAGTTGTACCCAAAACACAGTAACAGTAACCATACACCAAATTCCCCAACTCAAGAGATGTATGCTACTTCAATAACCTGAAACCTGCGTGCATATGCTTCTATGTTTGGAGAAACCTGCGTATACGCTGTTTTTATTCACCGAACCAGCGTGTATATGCGCCTTTGCTTCACTGAACCTGCGTACAGATCTATAAAGGATAATTCACTCTTTCAAATATTCTGATACTAATTAACCCAGATTATCAGATTTATAGATCAAGCATGCGCCACATATAACAGATCAAAATCATACAAAGATACTATCATTCAAGCCTTAAGATTATGACCCATCTATAGAACTTATCCTTCTCTTTGCGCTAAGGTTCCTCCTTCATTCAAATCCAGATCTGCACCATAACCCCAATCACCAATATTTCATATTTAGCACTTATTAGATATTCAATTAATTCGGATAATTCTTTGCCAAATGATCTCCTTCCCCTTTTATAGTCTTAGGCCTTTCACAATACCACGGTCCAAAACCATAACAAAACAATACCATGGACCCAATACTTGGGATCAACACTTCTGATGAGATACCATGGTCCAAAACCATAGGTTCAAATACCAAGGACTAAATACCACGGACCAAAAGTAAATTATCCAACATATACGTGCTTTTCCTTGCGTGAAAGTGCGTGTATACGCATACACGCCTTTGTAACGTCTAACCCGCGTGTATATGCGCCTTCGTCTAGGTGAACTTGCATATATATCTTTTTCTTTAATTCTAAGATCTGTCACCAAAGTGAGTTGCCATCAAGGACAACACCTGTGCCATAGCTCTAAATCAGTGCCACAATGCCAACAATCTCCCCCTTTGGACTTGATGGCAACCCCAAGATCCTCAAAGTCATTCTCCCCCTTTGTCATCAAGGGCAAAGGGTTGTGCTCCCCCTAAATATATGCTGAAATATCTGCCCTGCTGTGTTGACCATGCTCCCCCTGACTGTAGGCAAGATTTGCAAAAAGATGTTCTTGAAGAAGAACCATGACTTATACATCATAAAATACCTTCCTATCACCAAAAGACTCAATACATACATCCATCACCCAACCAAGTGGGGATACATCAGAAATTTACATATGACAACCAAGTACATTACATCTTCATCCCAGGCATAGTGGGGAAACCAAAATAGGCCGTTACATGACCTTGACACCATAAAAGAGATACATGACATAGAGACGAAATATCTAGAGCAAGACTTATGAAAGTCACTAATAACTGATATCAGCAGCATCTGTCAATCATCATTCAGATCAACAACCATGATTTCCTTTTGTTCTCCCTCTGCATTTGTTCCACCTGAAACCAACAACAGCTATGAACTAGAACCAAAAGCTTCTAAGATAATGCCAACAATGCATCATTAGAAGTTTATCTGCTCCCCCTGAACCTGTGCCAGATGGTCTCTGTCAGACCCATATCAGACTATCTTCAACCAGAGCCTGTCCCTACTGATATCCATCAAGCCTCCATATACGCGATTGTATCTGTATAAACCAGCGTATGTACGCGGATCCTCTTCATCCAACTCACGTACACCCATTTTTCTCTGAAACAGACAAGTTTCAACAGCAAGATGATGCATCAACTACTCCCAGCTTCTGTCTGAGGTATTCAAAAGTTTCCCTGGGCAGTGGTTTGGTGAGAATATCAGCAACTTTTTCCTTAGAGGGAACATACTCCAATTTGACCTTTTGTTCCAACACTTGTTCCCGGAGAAAATGATATTTGATCGATATGTGCTTATTCTTTGAATGCATGACAGGATTCTTTGAGATACTGATAGCACTTGTATTATCACATAAGATGGAGATGGGTGGAGTACAAGTGATTTGAAAATCCTGCAAAGTTTGCATCATCCAAAGGAGTTGTGTGCAACAAGATGCGGCAGCCACATATTCTGCTTCAGCTGTAGATAGAGCAATCAAACTCTGTTTCTTGCTGAACCAAGATACTAATCTGGAACCCATAAAGAATGCACCACCACTTGTGCTTTTTCTATCATCCACGCTTCCATCCCAATTTGCATCTGTATAAGCATGAAGATTGAGATCTGTATCTCTTGGATACCACAAGCCATAGTTTTGAGTTCCTTCAAGATACTTGAAAATTCTCTTTACTGCCTAAAGATGGGTTTCCTTAGGATTTGCCTGAAATCTTCCAACTATTCCCACTGCATGCATGATGTCTGGTCGGGTACCTATCAAATAAAGTAGACTTCCAATCATGGATCTATAGGTTGGTTGATGCACTGTTGCTGACTCATCATTTGCACTGAGGCTGCATCCTGTAACCATAGGGGTACATACTGGTTTTGAATCTTCCATGCCATACTTCTTAAAAATCTACTTGAGGTACTTGGTTTGAGATAAAAAGATACCGCCTTCATTTTGTTAGATTTGTAGACCAAGAAAATATGTCAGCTCTCCAAGTAATGACATTTCGAATTCTTTCTGCATCACCAAGGCAAAGTTTTGACTCATAGCTTCTTCGTTGTTGCTAAAGATAATATCATCTACATACACAACAAGTATTAGCAATTTGTTATTTTCAATTTTTATATAAAGATTGCTATATGCTGATCCTTTTGAAAAGCCTTGTTGATGAAGGTATTTGTCCAAACAATAGTACCAAGCCCTTGGAGCCTGTTTAAGACCATAGAGAGCCTTTTTTAGTCTACATACAAGATTTGGATCATTCCCAAGAATGAAACCATCTGGTTGCTCAATGTACACTTCTTCTAAGTCTCCATTCAGAAAGGTTGATTTCACGTCCATTTGAAATACTTTGAACTTCTGAAAGCTAGAGAGAGCAAGGAACATTCTAATGGCCTCAAGTCTAGCAACGGGAGCAAAATTTTCTTCAAAGTCTATTCCTTCTTGTTGAGCATACCCTTTACAAAAAAGTCTGGTCTTGTTTCTAATCACTTCCCCATTTTCATTCAACTTATTTTTGAAGATCCATTTTGTCCCTATGACATTCTTATCTTTTGGTCTAGGAACCAAATCCCAAGTGTCATTCTTTTCGATCTGCTCAAGTTCTTCATCCATTGCCTTGACCCAGCATTCATCTTTGCATGCCTCTTTTACATTTTGTGGTTCGGTGGAGGAGAGCAATGCCAAATAGCTTGAGGCTTCTAAAATTGTTCTTCTTGTTTGTATACCTGCCTCCTTTTGCCCCAAAATTTGAGATTCTGGATGATTCTTCTGAACGTACCTGGATGGAGTCTTATCTTCTATTATTATATGTTCTTTTGGTGCCTCTTGAGCTTCTTCTTCATCATAAGTCTGATTTGATGTTGAAGGATAGTCCTCATCATCTTCGAAATCTTCAAAATTCACTTGCCTAGGAATGTTTCCTTCTTCATCAACCACTACATCAATGCTGTCAACAATTCTTCCAAGTCTTTTGTTGTAACACTTATATGCTTTGTTGTGGGGAGAATAACCAAGGAGAATGCCTTCATCTGCTCTAGGTTCAAACTTGCCAAGATTTTCATCATTATTTTTAATATAGCATTTGCTTCCAAAAATTTTGAAATATTTTACCGAAGGAGTCTCACCATACCATAGCTCATGAGGAGTTTGAGTGCTATTCACCCAGACATTTGTCTTGTTGAGAATAACAACTGCAGCAAATGCGGCTTCACCCCAGAAGGTTGCGGGAGTTCCAGACTCATCAAGCATTGCACGAGCCATTTGTTGAACCGTTCTGTTCATCCTTTCCACTACTCCATTTTGCTGAGGAGTCCTAGCTGTAGAGAATTCCCTTCTTATTCCATGTTCTTCACAAAAATTGAAAAACTCATTCAAGGTAAATTCTCCTCCTCGATCAGACCTGAGGCATTTGATTCTGTGATCTGATTCGTTCTCCACCAAGGCTTTGAATGATTTGAACTTTTCAAAGGCTTCGTCTTTGTGCTTCATAAGTCCTATCCAACACATCCTGGAATAGTCATCAATGAATAATATAAAGTATTCTTCTCCTCGAGGTGACCTTTTCCTAGTTGGACCACATACATCAGTATGGACAAGTTCAAGCGGCCTGCTGGCTGATCCTTCCTTCTCAGGGAAGTTAGTTCTGGTTTTCTTACCAAACTGACATGATTTGCATATTGTATTGTCTGGGATTCTGATGTCTAGAAGACCACAAACTGCCTGGTATTTGCATGCTTTCCTTATCTGTGAGAAACTAAGATGCCCCAATCTTCTATGCCATAGCCAGTGTTCATCATTCTTGCTCAGATAGCATTGATGTTGTCCTTCTTTGAATATGTATAAATTATTTGGAGTCCTTACACCTTTGATCACTGTTTTTCCTGTATCAAGATCACGAACACTACATCCATTTGATCGACATATTACCTCAGTTCCTTGATCACACATCTAGCTGAAACTTAATAGATTATGCTTTAAGCCATCAACATACATGACATTTCCAACTTTGACCCTTTCTTTTAACTGAACAGAACCTTTACCTTTTATGGGAGCAGGGATGTCATTTCCAAAAGAAACCTTCTTCTCCTTCTCTAAGGCACTATATGACTGAAGTTTTTCTTTATCACCTATCATATGTTTCGAACATCCACTGTCGATGTACCATTGATTTTCTTGCCCTTCCGCATATAAGGCTATACCACATCTTTCTAGTTGGGGTTCTTTTATTCTCCATGATTTGGCACTTGAGGCTTGCTCCTTCTGAGTTGTCTGCCGAAACCTGCTCCTGCATTCAGAATCTTCATGACCGAAATTGTTACAAATAGAACATTCTATTTCATTTTCAAGAGCAGAGAAGTTGTTGTAGGTCCTTTTCATGATCCCAGTCATACTCCTCTGTTTATGAGCTTCTCTAGTCATGATTGTCTTATAGGCAACACATTGAGCTTCTTTGTGACCAAAGTTATGACAAGAAAAACATTGGCCATTGAAGAAAATCATGTGATTATCAAATCTACCAGCCAAATGATTGTAGTTCCTATTGACATCCATTCTTGAGGAAATTTGAGAAGATTTTACCTGTGGCTGGTTGTAGTTTCTGTTTGTCCTTAAAGTAGATTGCCCCTGATTTACCTAGTGATTTCCATTGGGTCTTTGTTCACTTCTCCTTGCAGCATCAAGATAACCCTTGGAGGTAGATGGTTTTTGCGCTTGAGTTGTTTCTTCATTATATCCCAAACCTGTCTTGATTAGTGGAGAGAGCTGCACTTTGATAATCTCATCTAACGTGTCAAATCCTTTAACAAATCTAAGATTAAGAGCTTTTGTTTTCTCAATCTCTTTTCTCAGACCCACAATTTCACATTCTAACTTTTCATGATGTTTTTCCTTTTCAACAAGTTGGAATTGTAGAGTATCTATGATCACATTCTTCTCTTCTAAACAAATTTTGAGTCTAGAAATCTCTTCATAAAGACTTTCTTCATCTATAGCATCCACAAAATCATCATCTTCAAAAGCCGTCAAAATTTTATATTTATTACCTTGTTCATCTTCATCACTATTTGAAAGTCCATCACTATCTTCATGAGTGTAATAGCTTTTCTTATTTACATTCTATTTCTTGTTCCATCTAACATGTTCCTTACCCTTGTCAATCTTATCTTTATGAGGACATTTGGCAGCATAGTGATCGACTCTTCCACAAGCAAAGCATTTGAAAGTTAACTTACCTCTGAATCTTACAGCACCCCGTTGAAGGTTCTTGACAAAATTTGATTCTTCCTCTTCTTCTGAAATATGTCCTGACTCATAGTAATCTCCTTTGCCTGATGCCTTGAACGCAGCTTCTCTCCTATCTAATGGTCCTCCTTTCCTCATTTCGTAAGCGGTTAGAATTCCGTGCAGTTGTGACATGGTAAGGTTCTGTAGATTCTCCTTTTCTTCTATTGCAGAAACTTTTGATTCAAACTTAGGGGACAAAGATCTTAGAAATTTTTCAACCACAATAGCCTCTTTTATTTCTTCACCCAAATTTTTCATACAATTAACAATCTCATCTACACAAAGGAAATAGTTAGCCACACTTTCATCATTGTACATTCGGAGATTTTCATATTTAATTCTGAGGGTTTGGAGTTTTGCTTGTTTTACCTGTTCATCTCCTTCATAGCTCAGAACAATCTTGTCCCATATTTCTTTTGCGGATTTATACTGCATAACCTTGACGAATTCTGATTGAGATAGACATCCTAATATAGTATTGACAGCCTTTGCATTTGTTTCATAATGCTTCTTTCCAGCCGGATCTGTAGGAGTTGTGGATGGAAAAGTATACCCTGTATCTATGATATCCCATACTTCTGTACCAAGAGATTGCAGATAGGTTGTGACTCTTACCTTCCAATAGACGAAGTTGGTCCCATCAAAAATTGGTGGCCTGATAGATGCTTCTCTCTCGTAGTTGCTCATGATGATGGATCTTCCTTCAAGTGATCAAGCTTCTTCAGAAGGACCTGCTCTGATACCAGTTGTTGGAAATAATACTGAGAGGGGGGGTGAATCAGTATTATCAAGTCAAATATTCCCTTTTTCAGATCCAGATAATATACGCTACTTCAGTTAGAGAAAACCGCGTATATATGCAACTACGTAGAAGGAAACTCGCGTATACCATGCAAACTTATAATTTACTTTATCTTACAGATGTTGATTATTAATCTGAGTATCAGAATCAAATAAATAGTAACCAGAAATAGTAAAACAAAGCAGAAGACAATCACACACAAGAACACAAGATATAAGGTGGAAACCCAATGTGGGTGAAAACCATCTGCTGCAATTCGTCTCTATCTTCCTTTTAATTAGAAACTTCTTTTACAATGTACTGGTGCAGTCCTTTACTCGTATGCAGGCTGCAACCTGCAGAGAGCTACAACCCTCTCTCGTTCTCCAGCTTCTCCTGGAAGGGAGCTACAACCCCCTTTGCTCTTGCACTAGCCAAGATACTAGTACGTAGGTGCTGGCCTACAGAAGGCTACAACCTTCTCTTTCTTCCAGGGACCACATTTCATAAATTTTCAGACTGGATCCATGAACAACAATCAATCATCAAAAATTTCTGCATCAAACAATCTCCTTTTCACCAATTAGAACTGAATCAAGTAGATACTTCTCTGACAGTTGTACCCAAAACACAGTAACAGTATCCATGCATCAAATTCTGAACCCAGAACACTGCAACAATAAACAGAAGTAGCTAGAACCCAACTCAAGAGATGTATGCTACTTCAATAACCTGAAACTTGCGTGCATACGCTTCTATGTTTGGAGAAACCTGCGTATACGCTATTTTTATTCACCAAACCAGCGTGTATACGCGCCTTTGCTTCACTGAACCTGCGTACATATCTATAAAGGATAATTCACTCTTTCAAATATTCTGATACTAATTAACCCAGATTATCAGATTTATAGATTAAGCATGCGCCACATATAACAGATCAAAATCATACAAAAATACTATCATTCAAGCCTTAAGATTATGACCCATCTATAGAACTTATCCTTCTCTTTGCGCTAAGGTTCCTCCTTCATTCAAATCCAGATCTGCACCATAACCCCAATCACCAATATTTCAGATTTAGCACTTATTAGATATTCAATTAATTCACATAATTCTTTGCCAAATGATCTCTTTCCCCTTTTATAGTCTTAGGCCTTTCACAATACCACGGTCCAAAACCATAACAAAACAATACCATGGACCCAATACTTGGGATCAACACTTCTGACGAGATACCATGGTCCAAAACCATAGGTTCAAATACCAAGGAAAAAATACCACGGACCAAAAGTAAGTTCTCCAACATATACGCGCTTTTCCTTGCGTGAAAGTGCGTGTATACGCATACGTGCCTTTGTAACGTGTAACCCGCGTGTATATGCGCCTTCGTCTAGGTGAACCTGCGTATATATCTTTTTCTTTCATTCTAAGATCTGTCACCAAAATGAGTTGCCATCAAGGACAACACCTGTGCCATAGCTCTAAATCAGTGCCACAATGCCAACATAGGCTTGGTATTGTTTAAGAAATATTGTCTTCTTTTCATCCCAATAAGTTATTGTTCGCTCTCCTAAACCCATGAACCATTTTAAGGTTGTTGCTTTCAAAGTAGCAAGAAAGAGACGAAGTTTGTGTGTGTCATCTGTGTACCCGTAAGTTCTACACAAGATGTCAAATTAAAACATAAATGAATCAGGATCTTCTCTTGACATTCCGTAAAAGTTAGGCAATACAGAAGGTGGAATATTTTTCATTTTCACATCTTCTCCTAATATTGCACTTGTATCCAATATTGGAAAGCCAAAAGTAGCTTCCGGATCACCAACATTTTCCTGTTCATTATCATTTTGTCTTTTCCTATCCTCTTCTCCCTTCCTATCATATTCTCTTTTTGCATCTTCCTCTCTTTGTCTTCTCCATTCTCTTTGTTGTCTTTCATATTCAAGTCTTTGTTCAAGAGTAAAGATAATAGATCCATGCCCTTCTTCTGTCATAGATTCAACTATTTCGATGTCAACTTGAGACTCAGGTTGTTCGAAAATAGGTTGATCTATGGACTCAAAAATGGGCTAATTTATTTTGACAATTTCTTTTTGTTTTCCTAAAGTAGGTGTTGCTTTTGGAATTTGTTTTCTTTTCACCTCCCAAGCTAACAAAGTTTGTCTTTCAATTAAAGTTAATCTTTGTCTTGTTCTTTGTTTTCCTTCTAATTCCTCTATTGTTGGTTTACCAGCAACCGATGTGGTTAGTTTTGATGGTCCTACTTCTATTGATTGGGGGTTTTGTTTAATAAATCTACCTTTAGGGTCTCTATTTCTAGGCATAAAGAAACATAACTAAGAAAAATGTAACATAACTAGATTTTTATTGTTTTTGTTTTATCAAATTTTTAGTGTTTTTGTTTATCTTCTATTTGCCTATGTTGATGGATGCCTCCCCGGTAACAGCACCAAAATGTTGAGCTAATTTATTAACACAAATTAACACAAGTATTCATTATCAATCCAGGTTTGTAAAACTTGGAGGCATGTCTACAATGTATGAATATCAGATGTAGCCAAGCTTAGAAGATAAAATAGAAGGATCTAAGGAAGTGCATATTACAAATAAAAATCTATTTAAACAATTTCTAATTCACTTCTGCAATGTATGTGAGATGAAATGGCTCTTAACTTAAGAGATCCATTTGTGTCCTTCTTCTACAATATCGCTTAATGAATAGAAATCAAAAATCATTAATTAACAACAAATCAAGATGCATGAATAAACAATGAAGGAGACTCCTAAATTAAGAGACATTTTGTATTCCTCATCAAAATTCACTCATCATTATTCTATTGTTAGAAAACTAAAATTGCATAAAATTGCTTAAACACACTAAAGATGAATTCTAGTTTTCATCCATTAATTCATCAAAAGGAGTATTTAACTTGAACCCTTTGTTGTCCCTTCTTATCAAAGTGATAAAAAAACTATAAGATTCATCAGAAAAATAAATCATTACTCATCAATTCAAGTAAGCAAATCTAAAACAAAACAAGTGAATAATTCTGAAGCAACTAGTACATGAAAATTAAGCTAGTTTAACAATGAAGTGTACTTAGCTTGGAGTGGGGGCCCTCCACCCTTGCCTTGCACACTTGAGGATGCTATCAACTACTAAAACTTCAGTCACTCATCCAAACCAATGAACAACAAAATGGAAGTAGAACAAGTTCTTCAAATTAACTTCAAATATTCAAATGTCTCAGCATAAAGTTATACAAAAACTACACACATAAGCCTTCAAAGTTTTGGCTTTAAATAGAAGATCATGAAACAAACTGATATAAAGTCTATCTAACAACTCTATCTACTCATATCCATCTATCCAAGTCGAATCCATCCAATCTATCACTAAAAATATGGACAATCCCATGAAATCATAAAACTACCCTATTTCCTAGGGATTTTTTAGATGACTCGTCATGTTTGACCAACTTTGATCGGGCCTAATTTAGCTTGTTTTGACCGAACCAATTGGAGTTAGTTCAGTCCTAGTTCCCAAGATTTCCATTCATGTATCCATCTCGAGCCTAGGTGTCCTTCAAGTATGACATCCATATAGCTATTACGAGAATTTCTGATTCTGTCCAAAAATTGCACTTGAAATTCAATTTTCATAAAAACTTCTAAAAATTGCAAAATTAAAATTAAAAACCTGAATGTGCATAAAATACATCAAAAGGAGGTGAATTTGATGGAAAATGGATGGATAATATAAGAGTTAGGTAAGTTTCCTTAAGCAAAAATGGACCAAAACTGAGGGCCAACAGGTATCAAAGCAGTATGCTCTTTCTCTGTTTTTCTTTGCATGTCCCCAACGAGGTCAGGATATTAGGAGTTAGGGCTCGAACTAGTCAAAACTTTGCAACACCAGCCTCACAAATCCTGATGACCTCCCATGGTGTAAGAGAAGTGGAATAAAAGAAGGACGAGGGGGAAGGAGATCCTTTCAATATCTTGTTCGAAGAAGCCCTCAGGCGACAGAGGAACGCGATGATGGACAACTTTTCCCAAATCCTTCAGCGGCTACCCAAAGGTGATGCATATTCCTTCAGAAGCCACTCTGGAAGCACCACACCCTTTAAGGTACAAGTTAACTTCGACATCCGCATATTTGAAGGTCAGATAGATGTGGTCAACATAGATAAATGGTTAAATTGGCTAGAAAGATATTTTTTTCTTCATAGTTTTTCCAGCTGGGAAAAGATTACTTTTGCAATTCTCAAAGTCGCCCCCCATGTTAAGGGTTGGTGGGAAACCTACTGTGAGAAGAAGGATGAAAGTACACCCTCACTATTTTTATCTTCACCCACTTGGGATTCATTTTGGGTTGCCATCAAGGAGTAGTACTACCCTGTTGAGAGTTATGAGGATAAATACATAAAGTGGACTGCACTGCGATAGGGAAGGGAACAAGACGTGTCAGAGTTTGTTATAGACATTTTTGTGCCTTACAGCATTGAGCATGAAATGTCAATAATCCAAGGGATCCAAAGTCCCTAAATGAGTTGTTCCTACCCCTAAAGGAACAAGTTCAACCAAAGACAGCTTCTCCCAGAAGTTCTCCACCAAAAACCACTCAGAAACAGTCAATTCAGGATCAATTCAGAGGCTCCACTAGCTGTCTGCGCTGAAATGCAGAGGTTACACTGGCCAGTTGCACTGCAACGCAAGTAGAAGCACTACCAGGGTGCGCTGAGCGGGAAATGAAAAATGGCAAGTTCATTCAACGAGGTGGAAAGACCCTGGAAGCTTCTAGAATCTTCCTCAATGACACTTGCCTCAGTGAATTCGACTAGTGATGAGTAAGAGGTTCTCAACCTCCAAGTGGAAGCAAGAACTGACAGAGAGAAGCCACAAGTCAAAACATGAGCTGACTCATCCTCTCTGCTCACATCTATATATGGATCTCTCACCCAGAGGTTCAGGAGGCTGGAATTTTGTACTTTGCAGAGAATTGTTGTTGGTTTGAGATTGAGATTAGTACATTGGGTGATTTATGCTTTGTTGGAGGAGAGGAAGGGATTCTTTTGCTGGGAGGTAGATGCTGGATCGGGACTCACTTGGTTGTATCTCCTCTTGAACCTTGTTTATCATATCAATAAAGCTACTTGAGTTTCTCCTATATGCTTGTATTTCAATGATGTTTTGTTATATTTGCATATTTAGTTTATATCTGATCCTAAACTAGTTATGAATGTGAATCTATATCTTTCGTGTAGTCTTCTGCTCTTGTGATCTTGCAGGAACCATGTGAAGCTGGACCAGTGAAAGAGCAGGCAGCGGGAAGCGAACGAAAGAGAGAGAGTGATTGGATCGACAAACTAGCGGAAGACACCGGTTAGTTACATCCTTCTTTCTCTATTTGCATCTCATAAAGAAGAATACTTAGATAGCTTTCTTTGTTTGTTGCTAAGGCACTATCACCTCTTAGAGTGGGATAGGGGCATTCCGAATTGGATACTTTTCCCAACAACAAATTGGCGACTCCGCTGGGGAGAGTATCTTGTTAGTTTATTTGTGTTTCTATTGCTATTCATTTCATAGACTCAAGAGTGCCGAATCGAACTGCATTTTCTATTTACAAATGCAAAGTAGAGATCAGCTACTTTAGTCCTCTCACTGGGCCTGTTTATGATCTGAGAAGCTGATCCACAAGTGCTCTAATAGCCCTTTGTGATAGATCTTAGTCCTCCTATAAATCATCCTCCTAATTGTACCTAATTGATAGCTTTTATCTGGCCAAAAACTGTAGATCAAACTGCAAACCGTAAACCAGAACCCAGAAACAACTCTCGTTTCTGCTTCAGCGCAGACTCTGTGAAGAGGTTCTGCATTTCAACGCAGGTCCCGTGAAGGCTACCTGCGCTGAATGTCAAAACCTCTGTGTTAGGAGTGCGCTGATCAGTCTTTGCCTTGTGCAGCTGTGGTTCCCTGCTTCCTTTTGCTCAGTTTTATCTCTGTTTTTGCAGCCTGTTATCAGTCAGTGTACCTATCTGAAACCCCTTTTCTTTTCCTCAATTCCGCCTCGATTATATAAAGAAACTGTATTTGTTCTTTGTGTATTTGTTACATCATTTGCAGTTTCCCATTACAAAAGTAAACTAGTCATACTGTCGCCCTTAGATCTAGACCTGTCGTAAGTGTCGTTTTGATCTTAGGAGTGAGTTTGTTTGTTGTTCACAGTTGATTTAGCTTTTACTTTTGTCTTTTGGTTTGAATTTATGCATTTCAAAGTGTCGAAACAAGTAAATCATAAAGTGTCGTAATCGTCTTTTTGATTTCGAAAAAGGAACTTGTTTGTGTTTTCACTTGAAATCGAATTCAAATTTATATAACAGCTTTCTTTTTAGGCATCAATATTAAGAAAGCGAAAACAAATACATGCATATGTGCATTTGCATTTTGACAGTTTGTATGTTGATTTAGGGAAAAGTGCATTACTGTGTGCTCTATGCTCTTTGAGAAAAGATGGTGTCTTTCTTTTCCCCTTGTAGCTAGGATTTTCATTGTTGAAAAGATATAAAAGCTTGCTTATCATCTTTAGACTGCATTTAGGAATTGTATCATACATCTCGTGGTGATCCAAAAAGGCAAACTTCTAAAAAGATCAACCTAAAATAAATTGAATGAACTTAACAACGCTTTGTAACATAACGCACAACATAGAGGTCTAGGCTAGAGACGTGTTCCGGCGTCGTAAAACCTGGTCACTGGTCGCCTCACTGATGGTTGGGTGATTCCTCCTGAGAGACGATTAGTACCAGTACGGATTGTGCTCCCACGTACCGTCACGTATATATTGGGAGACCCCTATAGGAATATAACCTTTATCCATAGGAAGCCGTGTCGGCCGCCCTACTGATCGCAATGCACTGAACACAGCATTCAGGAAGATTGACCGCCCGTACCCTAAAAAGTATTCTGTGGTTTTGTGAAAAGTTTGGCACACCCTCTACCTATAACTCCAGAGCAGTTCCTTTTGGCCTTTTTCAGACTCTATAACGGAAAAAGTCCATCTGAGCATTTGTCACTTCGGGCTCGTTAAAACATCGGAGACTAGAGTCATCTTTAGCTTTTTCTCGACTCTTTAAAATTGAAAAAACCAAGTTGTGTCTAAAGCGTCTAAAAATTCATTTAGTTCGGAAACACACTTTCCCCTTTTGTATTTTGGTTGATCGAGTAATCCGCAATCGTGGAAGAAAGTCAATTGAAACCCCGTCGTTCGCGGAGGCTTACGAGTCAACCGTCTTTGTCTCCGGAATCGAAAACAGTACGAACAAAGCGAACTCGTTTAACCGGTTCGAAATCTCCTATCAAAGTTAGAACAAGTGTTCCAACAACATCCGAGATTCCGGTTACTCCAAACATTTCTGGAAACCCTGCCTCTATAGAAGAAGTTCAACAGCCACAGAGGGACAGTGATACTGATCCTAGTCTAAGAGCAAACACTTGCGTTACTAAACCAGTTCCATCTACAACCGGTTCAGAGAGTCTTGCTCCTCAAACATCTGTCGCTGTCGATTCAACCCCTTCTTCGGCACCAGAAATATTTTACGGACCTGACGGTCTTCCCCTTCCACCTGGTTTGATTGCGATAGAGGAAATTGTTGAAGATCCGCAAGCAAGTACTCCAACACATTTTGGAGTCGGGGTCACTCTATTTCCTTCAACATCAGAAGTTAGTCTATCACCAGTGGAAGTTCCTGTAGAATCGCTAGGCAATCTATTGGATAGACTCAAAATGTCTGAACAACCGTCAACATCTAGGACTGTGTCGAAAGACACAGCGACAGCAGAACTCCCTGCCGTCACTCCGGCAATGTTTGTCGGCGTACCATCTGTCCCGACTAGCTCACAACCACTAGAAGGAGTCCATCCAGGGACTATCTCGACAGTGTGGTCCGTTCCTGTTTGTTCCTCCGGAATAATATCTGGCAACTCTTATGTTGAGACTCGACAAATTGATCCATTTGGAGGTCAATTTGGGCCATCCAGTCCCCAAGGGCAAACAATCCCCTTGAGTTCCGGGTTACCACCGTATGGGGGGCAGTATGCCCTTTCATTACCCCCTCCGGGAGGATATCCATACGGGAGTTCTCAACAGTATTCAGGTTATACTGGAGTTACGACAAGTGGTTGGGTACCTATACTACCCCAACAACCAAGAGTTGTGTATTCTATGCAACAATGTGTACCTATGTCGAACATCCCTACAACACCAGCTATTGTAACAGTGTCACAAGTTCAAACGATGCCTGTTGTATGTCAACCTCAGATTTCTCAGGTTGTAATGCAACAGCCCCTTGACCCTGTGACTCAGCCACAATCGCCAACTGGTGGGGCGACACAGGTCCAAACGGGTACAATTACCCCACATCTTGGTCCTACGGTTAGTATAGCGCAGCAAAACATGGCTTCACAACCGTGGCTGGTGCATACCAACAACCATAATTCCAACAAGTGTACCAAGGTTCTGAGCAGCAAATCTTTGCGAACAGTGGACAACCGTACATTCAAAACGGTCAAAATCAACCACTTTACAGTGGTCAAGTCTACCAACCGTATCAGTCATACCAGCATCAATTACATTATGCTGGTATGCAAAGGCCAACTGCTCAGGCAATTCCATCATACCCTGGGTATGCTTCACCTGACCTGAATCAACAGTTACCATTCGTGGCAACTTTAGAGTTACCCGATTTACACCGGTTAACAAACGATCCAATTGCTTACGCCCCTGGGTGGCCAGCGATTCCTCACAAACTTCCATCAGACATTCCTAAATTTAATGGAAATCCAGGTGAGGACCCATCGAATCACGTGATGACATTTCATCTATGGTGTTCATCAAACACCCTAAACGATGATTCGATAAGGCTTCGCCTTTTTCAGAGGACGTTAACAGGTCCAACGGCAAAATGGTATATTGAATTGCCTAGAGCTTCGTTCGACAATTTCAGCACCTTAGCCACAACTTTCTTAACCCATTTTCAATTACTGATCAGGTATGAGACAGGAACCGAAATCTTAACCAACTTCAAACAGACGACGGCCACTCACATATCCGATCATATACATGAGTGGCGGCGTCGTCGTAGGATGGTAAAAACGTATGTTCCCGATCAGCTATTAGCTGAATGGTTTATCAAGTCGTTACTTCCTGCCATAACGGAAGATGTGGCGAAGGGGGGAGTCGTAATGGAAGAGCAAGTTATCGCTCGTGCGCAATATCTAGACTTGGTCTATACTCAGTCTGGCACGCTCTACGACAAAATACCTGATGCCCCTAGACCGGAATTCTCAATTCCTCCTCCTCCTAAATCAAACAATGACTCTCATGCCGGCGATGGCGTGATTGGCACGACAAACGCGAAATCGACAAAGGCTGCCTCCAAGAAAGCCCGTAAGATTTCAGATCAAAATGCAAAAGACGAAATTCTTGCTTCGAAAGTAAATGTCATATCAGCAGATAAGGGCAAAGAAACCAAACAACCAGGAAGCAAGAAGAAACAAAGCAAAGGGAAGAAGAAGAAACAGGGTGAGTCATCTCCTGAAAAAACTTCTTCAAACCCTCCTGGAAATAGGAAACCACCCCCCTCAGGGTGTCAGATATGTGATGAGGATCATTGGACCTCACAATGTCCATACAAAGCTGAGCTTAAAAGATTCTTTAAAAGTTCGTAAACCTCAACTGTGTTAACTAATCCGTTTCCGAATCCAGGCACAAATTTGGTTGATAGTGGAAATGCTTCCCCATCGCAAGTGCTAATGTTGTTGATTTCCAAGCAACAAAATGATGCTTTGATTTCGACAAGGAAACAAAGATTACGGGAATCCGCAGCTGTCGAACGACAAAGGTAAAGATCAACCAAGTAGTTCGACAACAACTTCGACAAAAGTTGTACCACCCATCATTCCTGAATTAACAATAAAACTGCCAAAGGGAGTAGTACACAAGTCAACATTTAATCCCCACGCTAGAGCAGCGCAGCATTATAACATAGTGGAAGATTTGGCCCAATCACCATCCGCTATGTCGACTCTTGAAGTACTACAAAATTGCCCATCCCAAAGGCAGGCTTTGTTATCAGCCATTGGTGGGGTTGACCCTAGGGATTCCAATCTTGTATCCTTTGACCACAAGGGATACGATCCTCAGTTACCAGCTCAACTAGCTTTCCTTATTCAAGTGAAAGCCCTCAACAAAACTGTTCACCGAACAATTATTGATGAGGGGGCATCTACATGTATTATGTCGATGAGTTGCTGGAAAACTTTAGGATCTCCAACCTTGTCGCGATCTTCGACGACATTAAAAGCATTCGACGGAAGTACATATACCCCATACGGTATCCTAAATAACTTGAAAGTTGAACTAGGGGGAAAAACAGTAGAAATAGATGGGAATCTTGATTACAACATCCTACTGGGAAGACCGTGGATATATGCCATGGCAGCTGTTGTGTCGACCTATTTTAGAAAGATTGCATTCCCCTTTCAAGGGGGGATTACGATCGTCGACCAACAAAACTTCCTCCCCAATGGTTCACAAGTTACAGGAAGCATTCCCATGATCCATGGAAGCCCCCATTCGCTTCAGAATATCGGAGTAGGCCTACTGAAAGATCCTATATTAATGGGAACTTTCGCTCTTCCGCCTCCAATTGATTTGGCGGAAGTAGCGTCGATAGGTACCTGCAATATGATATCTTCCACAAAGATCTCAGAAGATGATATCAACATGGATCATGCAATGGTTTTGCCCCCAAGCCCAATAGAAATATTCTAGCAATCAATGTTTCGAGCATGGGAGGTGAACCCAAATCAACGCTCATCAAGCGTCTGGGTAGATAGGTCTAGAGAATATGGTACCCCTTTGGATCCTTGGTCGAGAGTACATGGAACCGACAAAGGAATTCTACAATCAATGTTGATTGAGGGGGCACCATGGAATGATTGCCACCACCGTTCCCTTCTTCCGGATTATGAAGAAGATACTCAAGATGGCCTTTATCACCCTTCAGTATTTGAATTCCTATCAAATATTGTAAATACGGTGGATTCCGAGCGAAACTTATCCAATATTGAAGAGACTATAGCCATAAATATCTCGACTAAAACAAATGTTGTAGAGAATATTTATGTCGGCAAAGGTTGTTCACCTTCAGAACTGGAAATATATAACACTCTTTTTCGCGAGTTCAGAGATGTCTTTGCTTGGTCATATGATGAAATGCCAGGCATTGACTCGAGTATCGTTGAACACGAAATTAAGATGTATCCAGATGTCAAACCAGTACGACAACGGCTCAGGCAGGTGCACCCCAAGAAAGCCATTGCCATTAAGGCAGAAGTTGAAAAGCTTCTCCATGCTGGTTTCATCTACCCGGTTCCTCTAACCGATTGGGTATCGAATATTGTCCCTGTTATGAAGAAACAAGGGACAATTAGAGTGTGTTTCGATTATAGGGATGTAAACCAAGCTTGTCCAAAATACAACTACCCTACACCCTTCATCAACCAGATAATTGATGAATGCGCCGGATGTGAAATCTTTTCATTCATGGATGGATTTTCTGGGTATAATCAAATAAATATCCGCCCACAGGACCAGTCAAAGACTGCATTCATTTGTCCGTGGGGCACATTCGCTTATCGAAAATTACCCTTTGGTTTAAAGAACGCAGGGGCGACGTTTCAGAGGGCAATGAATTATGCCTTCCATGACATCAAGAACATCGTTCAACCATACCTCGACGACCTTCCGGCTCATTCGCGAAAGCGGACTGATCATCCGCAGCATTTAAGAGCGATATTTCTACGTTGCCGACACTACAAGATAAGACTCAATCTGCACAAATGTGTATTTTGCGTCAGTTCTGGTCGTTTACTTGGCTTTGTAGTCTCCAAGGATGGGATTCGTCTCGACCCTTGCAAGGTTCAGGCAATCATCAATTTGCCTCCACCTTCAAATTTGCTTCAGATTCAGAAACTCCAAGGGAAAGCAAACTTTCTGAGGAGGTTCATTCTGAATTACGCAGAACTTGCTAAAGGTTATACACGTCTTTTGAAAAAGGAGGTACCCTTCGTTTGGGATCAGGTTGCGCAAGCTTCCTTTGATGCTTTAAAGGATTCCTTAATAAAAGCATCATTAATGTACGCCCCCGATTATCAAAGAGATTTTAACCTGTATCTGGCTGCAGCAGATACAACCATCGCAATGGTTTTAGTTCAAGAAGTCGACGGAATTGAACACCCTATATATTATTTAAGTAGAAACTTAAATGATACAGAAAGCAAATATTCTTATGTTGAAAAACTAGCGCTTGCAGCTGTTCAAGCGATTCAAAGGTTTCGACATTACGTCCTCTTTCGGAAAACTACCATTCTGTCATATTGCAACCCCATGACTTATATATTGTCGCGACAGTTGCTGGGGGGCAAATATTCAAAATGGATAGCAATCCTTCAAGAGTTTGATCTGGAATTTGTAAAATCCAAATCAAAGAAAGCTCTAGTTTTCGCAGAATTATTGTGCGATCTCCCATCGTCGTCCAACGATGAAACATCCGAAGAATCAATCGTGGACGAGAATTTGTTTCTGATATCTACAAGCAATGAGTGGTATGGAGATATAATAATTTATCTCCAAACCCAAAAGTTCAGGCCTAACACCTCTCACTCTGAACAGAAACGTATACGATACCAAGCAAAAGACTACATGATCGTCGGTGATACGCTTTACCGTCGTGGTATCGATACAGTTCTGAGGAGGTGCCTCACCCATGAGGAGGCCGAAAAAGCCCTGAATGAGTGTCATTCAGGCGCGTGTGGGGGGCATCAATCTGGATATGCAACAGCACAAAAAATCTTACGAGCAGGATACTTCTGGCCAACCATGTTCAAAGATTGCATAACCGCAGTCAGAAATTGCCATGCTTGTCAAATTTTTGATAGCAAAACCAGAAGACCACCCGCACCTTTACAGCCAATAGTTGCTGTTGGACCTTTCGCCAAATGGGGCATCGATTTCATGACATGTAACCCCACCTCGACCGGGGGGCATGGGTATATTATAGTCGCCGTTGACTATTTTACCAAATGGGCCGAGGCGATGCCTACATTAGATAACACTGGTGAAACAGCTGCCCTTTTCTTTTTCAATCATGTAGTCGCCAGGTTCGGCGTACCACAGGCCATAGTTACAGATCATGGATCGCATTTTCGCAATCACATGATGGTTTAATTAGCTGCCAAGCTAGGGCTATCTCACGACAGCTCTACCCCGTATTATCCGCAAGCCAACGGACAAGTTGAAGCGATCAACAAGGTCCTGAAGCGTATGTTGCAAAGGATGATCGGAGTTCACAAAAGAAGGTGGCACCTAATCATGTACTCAGCCTTGTGGGCTTACCGAACATCGATAAGGAATGCGACCGGATTCACGCCTTTCTAACTGGTATATGGCCTGGAAGCAGTCTTACCGGTCCAGTGCGAAATTTCGTCTCTTAAACTCGCAATCGATCTCCTCCCCGGAACTTCAGAAGAAGAGGCCCGTTTCTTGGAATTAATCCAATTGGATGAAACCCGTCGTGATGCCGCTTTGGCTAACAAAGCCCATAAGAAACGAGTCAAGGCGTAGTTCGACAAAAATGTCAAACCCCGTGTCTTCTCAGAAGGTGACTTGGTCTTGCTTTACGACCAAGAATCCGATAAATTGGGAGCAGGTAAATTTAATTCTTTATGGATGGACCTCTATATTGTTAAACGAGTGTTAGCAAAAGGAGCCTACGAGTTAATGGATTATGACGGAATTCCACTGGCGCAACCTCGTAATGGGTTGTATCTCAAGCGTTACTATGCTTAAATAGTGACCAATATGCATGCACCTCGATTTGCGTTATTATGCTGGGGGCAAGCAAACTTATCATCGAGCAGTTTTAGCGTATAGTTCATGCTCATTAAAAAATAAACATAAAATCGAGCAGTTTTATCGTATAGTTCATGCTCGTTAAAAAATAAACATAAAATCGAGAAGTTTTAGCACATAGTTCATGCTCGTTAAAAAATAAACATAAGATCGAGCAAGTGTTTCAATCCGCGTTTAAGCTCGTTAAAAAATGAACTACCCGGTAAATAACCACTGTGAATGTAACGTTTATCAGCCATTAAAGCCTTGGTCGTGTTTGTACCGTCACCTCCACTTTTCCATTGGCCGATCATTCACCTCCATTTGATTGTTTACCCATTTTGAGGAACAGCTGCGAAGAGTGATCTCACTAGCCATCCTTGTGACACTGCCGTGATTGGAAAATTCCAAGCCTTACCTGGAATCAGCTGCTGACCCATTTTATCACTCGTTCCTCAAAAGACGAGTCTTCTTTAAGCTCTTTTCATCTGACTCGTAAAATATGAAAAGATTGCCGAGTTTTGGCCTTCCAGCTCGTTAAAGCGACCGGAAGTGCTATCCCTCCTCTAGATTTTAATCTTTTTGGACCTGAGGGATTATTGCACAAAAAGATCGAGCGCTTGTTTTGTTCGGCTCGTTAAAACTATCGAAAACTCATCCCTTCTGTATTGTTTTATACTTTTTCGGACTTAAGGGATTAGATGACGAAAAAGGAACGTTGGAGTTACCTTTACGTACCTTTTCAGACTCTCTAGAATTGAAAAGGACCGAGTTATCTTTGTCGTTAGACTCGTTAAAAAGCATTAATAGCGACAAACTTGTCTTTAGACGAGAACGAGTTTCACTATCGCTAGGCTCGTTAAAACATAGCGATGGGTTTGCCCGAAGGGAAAATTATAGAACAAGCATATGTTATCCTCCTCAAGCTTGACAAAAATAAAGAGGTATTGGTCAGAAATGACTGGGGAAAAATTGGGAAGAAACTCAAAGAAATTTTATTGGTAGCAAGTCGCTCTTGAACATGACACTTCCACTCCGTGCCTGAGTCGGGTTGGGTTGTTTCATTCACCAGTCACATCACCATGGTCTCGCCATACCATCCACCGTTGGGGTAAATGCTACCAATCCATCACATAAGTGTCGCCAATATGTTCAAGAGAAGTCATCCAGAGAAGTCAACCGTGTCCCATCCACTACCATACATTATCCTTCATCCTTTCATGACCGCCACCCTAAACCATATATCATCAGATCGTTTTCACCTCCATCAAAATCATTTGCTCCGTTCTGTGTCACTGATGTGGGATACATTAAGGCCCTCCTTTGACGGATCGCTTCTTGTCGACATCAGCTCATTATCCAAGAAGTTGAGCTAGGAACACCCCCTTCAGTACTTTGAAGCTTGCATGCCTCAATGGCAAGTTTCTCACTTCCGGCGACAGGTATACATCAATGACCTTCGACCGAAAGATTTTGCATGGTGTTCAACGCCAAGTCCTTTATTCACACCACGTGAATTGTACTGCAGTACCTTGAGGGTCATTATCATTATCGGTGATTCCTCTCGCGCTTGTTAACAGTTTACATCATTGACTGGTAATCAAGCGATGTCTTTCCATGTTCGACTTCGGAACATTTCTCACATGGATCGACTTGTACTTAGAGTGAAGATCGAACGAGATTGAAGACCCCGGATCTATTTTCATCCATCCGGGCTGTGATATATATTCAGGAAAGATAAAGACATTGACATGTACATCATTGCAGCAGATAATCATCCTACCAAAAGGATGATGATTTCATCAAAATCATCAGTCTACCATCAGACGATTGTCTGTTCTATGTACAGAAAAATGAATTTATAAAGCTGAGCATGGGAATGCCCGCCTCAACTAGATCATGAAAGTAGTATGAAAAATAATGTATTGTATTGTATCTTATTACAGGTCTCCTCCCAGCATTAGAAGAACTTCGGATCCTCCTAATAAAGCATTTCACCCGATAAACGGCCTCATACTTTAGGGGGCAATTGTTATAGACATTTTTGTGCCTTACAGCATTGAGCATGAAATGTCAATAATCCAAGGGATCCAAAGTCCCTAAATGAGTTGTTCCTACCCCTAAAGGAACAAGGTCAACCAAAGACAGCTTCTCCCAGAAGTTCTCCACCAAAAACCACTCAGAAACAGTCAATTCAGGATCAATTCAGAGGCTCCACTAGCTGTCTGCGCTGAAATGCAGAGGTTACACTGGCCAGTTGCACTGCAACGCAGGTAGAAGCACTACCAGGGTGCGCTGAGCGGGAAA
Source organism: Pinus tabuliformis (assembly GCA_031772625.1). NCBI lineage: Eukaryota > Viridiplantae > Streptophyta > Pinopsida > Pinales > Pinaceae > Pinus > Pinus tabuliformis. The sequence continues at coordinate 825,646,781 of CM062815.1, forward strand.
TGACAAATGGCAAGTTCATTCAACGAGGTGGAAAGACCCTGGAAGCTTCCAGAATCTTCCTCAATGACACTTGCCTCAATGAATTCGACTAGTGATGAGTAAGAGGTTCTCAACCTCCAAGTGGAAGCAAGAACTGACAGAGAGAAGCCACAAGTCAAAACATGAGCTGAATCATCCTCTCTGCTCACATCTATATATGGATCTCTCACCCAGAGGTTCAAGAGGCTGGAATTTTGTACTTTGCAGAGAATTGTTGTTGGTTTGAGATTGAGATTAGTACATTGGGTGATTTATGCTTTGTTGGAGGAGAGGAAGGGATTCTTTTGCTGGGAGGTAGATGCTGGATTGGGACTCACTTGGTTGTATCTCCTCTTGAACCTTGTTTATCATATCAATAAAGCTACTTGAGTTTCTCCTATATGCTTGTATTTCAATTATGTTTTGTTATATTTGCATATTTAGTTTATATATGATCCTAAACTAGTTATGAATGTGAATCTATATATTTCGTGTAGTCTTCTGCTCTTGTGATCTTGCAGGAACCGTGTGAAGCTAGACCAGTGAAAGAGCAGGCAGCGGGAAGCGAACGAAAGAGAGAGAGTGATTGGATCGACAAACTAGCGGAAGACACCGGTTAGTTACATCCTTCTTTCTCTATTTGCATCTCATAAAGAAGAATACTTAGATAGCTTTCCTTGTTTGTTGCTAAGGCACTATCACCTCTTAGAGTGGGATAGGGGCATTCCGAATTGGATACTTTTCCCAACAACAGAGTTTACCAATGTTTTTCATACCTTTCACACGAAGCTGGGTATCAAGGATTCTAAGCAACATTTGGTACTCAATTACCATGGCTATCAACACATATACATTCAGGACAAGATGGAGTTCCTGGACACCTCCTCACTCGGCACGGCATATCGATACGCTGTCAAGATTGAGTAGAAGTTTAAACAGAAGAAACGAGACTTTAAATCTATAAATTTGAAATAAGGGAAAGGTGCCCCCAAACCACAAAGAAAATGACAAAGCCAAGACAGGGTGACCCAGGACAACCCGTCGAAGCCACAAGAAAATAACAACACCTTGAATACAAAGAAGGACATGGGAAAATGGTGTGAGTTCCATAAGAGCTCCACTCACAACATAAGTGAGTGTTGGGCCAAGCAGTTATTGGTGGTCGCGCTGAAGGCTTTCGAATCAAATGCATTTTCTGACTCTAAGTCAGAACCCAACAAGGGGAATGACAAATGGAAGCAGAGCATTGATGCAGAGCCCAGTGCCACTGTGGCCACCACTAAGATCCCTAAGAATGAGCATGAAGATCTAGAGGAGGGGGAATTCCTCTTCGACTCACAGATGTAGGTGAAGGATTCTCCACTCCAGTTCATTTTTGATAGCGGGAGCCAAAAGAACCTCATTTCAGTAGAGGTCGTGAAGTGGTTGGGTCTACCGATTACAACACATTTGTAGTCGTACACCATCGAGTAGCTTCACTAAGGATGAGATCTCTACATCAGCCAATAGTGTCACCTCCCCTACAGCATCAAGCACTTCATGGATGAGGTATTGTGTGATGTTACTCCTCTTAAAGTTTGTGATGTATTATTAGGACAACCATACTTGTGGAAGCGACATGTTGTATATGAGTCTAGACCTCACTTTATGATTATTACTTTGGGCAGCAATTTGTACAGGATACTGAAGGTAGCCCTGCCTACCACCATCTCTTTGATCTCTGTAAAGCAATGCAGTAAGATCATTTCACAGACCATGAATTTTTTTCCTTATGATTCACCCTCACGGAAAGAATAATATTTTGGTCGCAAATTCCAAATAGGGCTTCGCCACACAAAAGTAGCAGATGGACAATGTCATGGAGGAGTACAAGGACATTTTCGCTTCACCTACAGGGGTACCTCTACAATTTCAAGTCAAGCACTCCATCGGTTTGACCCCGGGCGCACCGCTACCCAATGGATCAATCTATTGACGTTCTATTCTAGAGAACAATGAGATCAAGAGGTAGATTCAGGAGTTGTTGAATAAAAGGCACATTAGCCAAGATCATCACCCTGTGGGAGCTCGATTGTATTGGTGTAGAAGAAGGATGGGACCTGGAGATTCTATATTGACTATCAGGCACTGAACAAGATCACTGTCCAAAATAGGTACCCAATCCCACAGATTGATGACCTTTCTGACCAGCTCAGAGGGGCAAAATATTTCAACAAGATTGACTTGAATTATGGCTATCACTAGGTGCCTCTCAAACCCTCCAATGTATGGAAGACCGCCTTCAAATCTAAGGAGGGCCTTTTCAAATGGTTGGTCATGCCTTTCGGGTTGACGAATGCCCCCATAACCTTCATGAGATTGATGGACGACATCTTACGACCCTTCATCAATGCATTCATGGTGGTTTATTTAGATGACATCTTGATCTTCAGCCAAAGTTGGGAAGAGCACCTCCACCATATTCAACAGGTCCTCCAAACCCTGCGACAACACAAGCTATGTGCCAATATGGAGAAATGCACTTTTGGCATGATCTAGGTTCAATATCTGGGGTACATCATTGATGATCAAGGTGTGCATGTGGACCCAACCAAGGTACAAGTCATTCGAGATTGGCTAACCCCAACCACTCTAACAGAGCTCCCTCATCTTTCTGAGCCTTGCCAATTTCTATCGCAAGTTCGTGTTGGGGTTCTCTCATATCACTTGGTCTTCAAGTCCAGTCACCAAGGGTGGAGTGAAAGAAAAGTTATTTTGATATGAAACCCAACATAAGGCATTTTCTGAGTTGAAGCAGTGCCTCTTTTCTACACTATTGCTCACATTACCAGACCTGAAACAACCATTTGAGATTGAGACAAATGTCTCCAACTATGTTATTGGCGCAGTTCTTACTCAGCAGGGGCATCTAATGGCTTACCACACTGAGAAACTTTTAGACACATTCTGAAAGTATCCCACCTATGACAAAGAAATATATTCCATTATGTAGGCCTACTGTCAATGGAAGCATCACATTCTGGGGAAGAAAACAGTCATCCACACAGACCACCGACCCTTTCAGTTCATACAGACACAAGGGAAGTTGTAGAAGAATTGCCATCATAAATGGTCCACATATCTGGAACAATTCCATTTTAACATTAAGTACAAGAAGGGCATCACCGATAATGTTGCATGTTTCCTCAGCCAACCAACAGTCATGGTGTTGATCACTGTCCTCGACTCTTGTGGGCATGAGACTTTAGGGTGGCCACATCTTTACAAGAGCGATCAAAATCCGGCAGCACATACCAAACACTCTTGGAAGGTAAGAAAGTTCCAAATTTTCACCTCCAGGGTGCATTGTTATGCCACCTAGGACACATCTAAATTCCTTCAAGCGAGCATGCCAAGATGATTTGGGAGGCACACTATAATCGTGTTGCTGGACATTTTGGAGTAGAGAAAATAGTGGCAGTACTATAAAAGTATTTTTATTGGCCGAACCTTCATCAGGATGTTGGGAGGTACATTAAATCCTACACTTCCTGTGCCATTGCCAAACCAACCATCAAGAAGAAAGGGTTGTATACTCCTCTTCCTACTCCTATTCGACCTTGGGAATCAATCTCCATGGATTACATGTCGGGCCTTCCTTCTTCTAAGCATGACAACGACTGTTTTTGCATGGTCATCGATAGATTCTCTAAGATGGCCATTATGGAAACCTGCAAGAAGAGTATCATAACATAGGCCACTGCTAATCTCTTCTTTGAGCAAGTGTGGGTAAACTTTGGGATCCCACAATCCATTGTCTCATATAAGGACAACAAATTCTTGAGTTCATTTTGGTCAAATCTTTGGTCAATGCTAGATACCAAACTTACTAAGTCCATGGCTTTCCATCCCCCAAATGATGGCCAAACAGAGGTCATGAACAGGATGATAGTACACATTTTGTGCATGTACAACTCAAAGCATCCATGTACATGGGATGAAATCCTCCCCTATGTCCAACACAACTACAACAAAGCTCTTGTCAGGCCAGGGTAACTCCAGAATGAGCGGGAGAGAAAACTGATATATATTATTCATTAGCTAACTCATATTTATATACATAAATACAACGGATCAGTTCATCTTCCTGATGACTGTCCAGTTCACCCATCCGTTTCGGATTAGGTGTCAACATTCCCCCCCTTAATCTGAAGGGATGTTGGTGAGTCCAAGCATCGTTCTGAATCTTTCAAGCTTTTCTCTTCCAAGCGCTTTGGTGAAGATGTCTGCAATTTGCTCGTTTGTGGAACAATGACGGAGATGGATTGTTTTGGCCTCAACATGATGTCGGATCAGATGATATTTAGTATTGATGTGCTTAGTACGATCATGGAACTTTGGGTTCTTGGCCAAATTTATTGCAGATGTGTTATCAATCATGAGTGGAGTTGATTGTATTTGTTTTACCTGCAAATCTTCAAGAATTTTCCTGAGCCACACAATTTCTTTCGTTGCTTCAGCTGCTGCCAATATTCTGCTTCTGTTGTGGAATCTGCTGGTACTGATTGTTTGCGTGATCTCGAGGAGATAGCTCCTGATCCAAGACTCATAGCATATCCTGAAGTAGATACCCCAGTTTCTTTGTCTCCATCGAAGTCTGAATCAGAGTATCCAATCAAGTTGAAGTCGTCCACCTGTGTATACTTGATTCCAAGGTCTTGAGTTCCCTTCAAGTACCTTAGAACTCTTTTTGCAGCAGACCAATGTCCCTCACAAGGCTTTTGCATAAACCTGGAGAGGATTCCAACAGCAAATGAAATGTCTAGTCTGGTAGTAGTGAGGTAGATGAGACTTCCTACAAGCTGTCTATACTTTGTTGCATCCTCAAATTCCTTTCCTTCAATAGATGTGAGCTTCAAGTTTTGTTCCATTGGAGTAGAAAGAGGATTGCACTCTGTCATGCCAAATCTGTTTAACAAATCTCCAATGTATTTCTTTTGAGAAAGAAATATGGACTTTGGATGTTGGGTTACTTCAATGCCAAGATAGTAATGAACATAGCCCAAATCAGTCATTTCAAAAAAATTTCCTAATTCTTTCTTTATGGATGCAATATAGCTTTCATTGTTCCCTGTCATTAAAAGATCATCTACATATACCACAAGATATACAACTATTTTGCCAACTTTCTTGACAAATAAAGTTGCATCATCAAGATCAAAATGATTGAAGTTGAGTTTCAGAAGATGCTCAGTTAGTTTTTCATACCAGGCTCGTGGTGCTTGTTTGAGGCCATACAAGGACTTCACAAGTTTGCATACTTTATGTTCATGTCCTGTCACAGCAAATCCTTCAAGCTGGGACATAAAAACATTCTCTTTTAGATCTCCATTCAAGAATGCAGTTTTTACATCCATTTGATGGACTTTCCAACCGTTCTGAGCAGCTAGTGCAAAGAGTGTCCGGATGGTGGCCCATTTTGCTGTGGGAGCAAAAGTTTCCTCATAATCGACCCCTTCCTTCTGTGCAAAACCTTTTTCCACAAGCCTAGCTTTGTGCTTATCAAGTGAGCCATCGGCTTTGTACTTGTTCTTGTAGACCCACTTGCAGCCAATTGGTTTGGTTCCAAATGGAGGATCAACCAGCTTCCAAGTGCCATTCTTTATGAGGGCATCATACTCCTTCTGCATCGCTTCTTTCCATTCATCATGAGAAGCAGCTTCTTTGAAGGAAGTTGGTTCAAAATCTGTAGACAAGTTCAATTCACAATCATAAGTAACATCCATATCAACAGGTGAATTAGAGTTATCTACATCACCTCCATCTTGTCGGTTTGTATTTCTGGTTCCTGTTTTTCCAATTTCATCAGGATGAACACTTTCAAGTGTCTTTGTCAGCCACTTTGGGGGACCTTTCTGAGATGGTCCAGGCTGCTCTGTTGATTGAGTTGGGACTGAATCAAGATTAAGTCTCCCAATTCTATCAATTACATCACTTAAAGCATCATCTGTTGTTGGAGTGTCATGCAGGGGAGATTGTTCTTCAGAAGAAGATTCCACATGTTGATCTAGTATAGGAATCCCCCCTTCAAGATGTGGAATCTGATTATCAAACTCTTGAAATGATTTCAGTTTTGTGAATATATCCAAGCGATCAAGTTGCCGCTCAACAACACTGTCAGATTTGGATGATTCAAGAAAAATGACATCTCCAGATAAAACAAACTTTTTATTTACTTCATCATAGAGGCGGTATGCTTTAGATGTGTTTGAATACCCCAGGAAGATACACTTACGACTTCTAGCACCAAGTTTGTTTCTATGTACCTTTGGTATTAAAGCATAACAGGTGGAACCAAAGATCCTAAGATGTTTTACCGAAGGAACATGTCCATACCACAATTCATAAGGAGTCTTGTTTCTTATAGCACTAGATGGACATCTATTCTTTATATATGCAGCACATAGAACAGCGTCAGCCCAAAACATTGTCTTTACATTTTTGAAGAAAAGCATGGATCGTACCATATTCAAGATTGTTCTATTCATTCTTTCTGCTACACCATTCTGTTGGGGATTATAAGGTACAGTTGTTTGATGTTTAATCCCATGTTGGCGAAGATAGTGTTCAAATTCATTTGATGTATATTCTTTTCCATTATCAGTGCGAATAGACCCAATATGAGATTGTGCATCATTTTCAATCCACTTATGAAAATTCTTGAATGTTTGAAAAGCATCAGATTTGTTCTTCAATAAATAAACCCAACACATTCTGGTGTAATCATCAATAAATGTCATGATATATTTATTTCCATTTGCAGAAGGAACAGGCATTGGACCACATAAATCTGAATGAATGAGTTCAAGCTTCCTATGTGCTCTTGAATGTGAATCATGAAAAGACTGTTTGCTATGCTTTCCTAGAATGCAAGCATCACATTGCTTATGTTTTCTAGGAATTGTAGGCAAACCAGCAACACCATTTTTCTTTAATAAGCGAAGACTGTCATAGTTTAAATGTCCAAATCTAGCATGCCATAATAAACTTGATGGAAGTGTACCTTCTTCATGATGAGAAATATATGAGAAATGTTGTGCATGAGTAGAAGTTCCTTGCAGTTTAAGAAGTCTTTCTTCTTCTATACCCCTCATGACAAGTGAGTGGTCAGATGCCTTTCTTACCTTAAGCTTGCCATCAAACATGTGAATGGAGTGACCTTGCTGGCGGATGTGGACTAGGGACAGCAAGTTTCTCTTGAGCTGTGGGAGATATAGAACATGATCCAGAAGAAAGTCTGGAAGACCAGGCAATTTAAGCCTGATTGTGCCAAGCCCTGATGGCTTGATTTTTGACTGATCTGCAAAGTATACTGCTCCATCAACATTATCAGTGAAATCTTCAAAAAAATCTTTCCTATGAGTCATATGACAGGTTGCTGCTGAATCAAGCAACCAGTCATTTTTTGAAGAAGTAAGTGAAGCATTAAACAGATCTTCATTTACTCCAATGTTACATTGTGCCTCAATATAGTGAGCGGATTCAGGTGTTTTACCTTTGTCTGTGTCATCAGTTTTACCTTTCTGTTGATTTCTTCTCTGCTCAATCTTTTCCCATGGTAGCTTGCATGTATAAGCATCATGAGGTCCATTTCGTTTTCAGCGAATGCAATGTAAGTCTGCCTTTTTTGCTTGAGAATGTCTGCCCCCCCTGCCTCTGAAATATCTTTCTCTTTCTCTTGAATGCATACTGTAACAAAAATTATTTTTGCTGATAGAAAAATAATTTTGCTGATAAAAAGAACTTCTACTGATGTACAGTGAAACTATACTCAAAAGGGCATTCTCAAAAATTTCAAATCTCTTCCAATATGTACCTCAATACTTCAAGCTGCAACATATTTTCTCCAAATTTATTTCTTCAAATCCCTCCAATGTTTGATATAAAAAACATCCAGTATTTCAAATATTAAGTACTAAATATCACTTCAACAACCTTTTAAATGTAATAAATGCCCATAAAATATTACTTCAACCCTTTAAATGTACAGCAGGACAGATTAACAAAATATGTAGGAGCTTGATGTCAATGCTCAGACAACCAATTTTTAGAAATGGGTAAACCACTCTGGAGGAACCGCACCACAGTCGATACCTCAATGATTACCCAAGAGCACGGGCTTTATCAGCAAAAAGAGCACGGTTTATCACGCCAGGAGCACGGTTTATCAGCAAAAAGAGAGCACGGTTTATCACTCAAGCGACGCAATACATTAACAAGGCATATACATACGATTTCATACCAAACTTAGTTTCTGCCCCTTTACAAAGTGGCCCGAAGCCCCGCTGATGAAGTGAAAAGCACCGGAACGTCGAAACTTGATGACAGCATTCCCGTCGTTATAACTTATAGCTTACTAAATAGCATTCTCGGTCTCCGCTCCAGTAAGCACAAACCGGCCCACGGGATTCGAAAACGCTTGATCAGCTACCGAAGAGGCGTGGAACGAGAGACATGCTTACTGTGAATATCGACTCAGAACACAACTGATACTCCTCTCGACTCATAACACAACATGACACAACTTATACTACTCTCGAGAGAAATGCAAATGCTATAACTTCGACAAATGCAGGAAATTTTCCACCGTGGATATATATCACAAAATACCATACCATTCAATCACATGTAGCAGTTCAAATGCACCAGGTCACGATACCAGAAACGCATCAACGCTTCAGGCTTCAGAGGTGCGATGGGGAAATATTTGATACCATGTGCATATCTATAACAGAACCGAGGTGAAGATTTGTGAATGCCTGCCTCACAAATTGAATATACTTTCTGTCGTATCGTGCAAGCCACAATGAAAGACAAGCGTGAATTGCATACGACAGTCATCAATGACCGGATCACCCTTTTTCTTAGCGAAGTTTACATTAGACTGAAAAAAATACTCTTTCCAAACATTAGCAGACAGGAATGAGCAAAGGAGGCAGAGGAGCGACGTTCGAATTGCAATTACGAGTTTGCAGTCAATGGCACATCTTGGGGGAGGAGCCGAGGCTCACGTCCGTTTCAAGCAGTATGAATACAGAGCCAATTCCAGTTTAGTTCTAACTACAGACTCTAAACCCAGAAATACGCATGAGCGCACAGGAGAACCGGAGTCTCTTTGGCGTAAAATTGATCCTAGGAACAACGCACATTCAGTATCAATTCAAAATCAGAAACGCATCAATGCTTATGCACATTCATTATCAATGACTCATGATCTGAGAGGGCGCAGTCTCTGGCAGTCAGAGAGCGCAGGGCATTCAATATCAATTCAAAATCAGAAACGCATCAACGCTTATAGTGCAGTCAGGGAATCGCTCAGGATGTCAGAGCAGAGCAGCGCTCAGGAGAGAGCAGCGCTCAGGTATGAGCAGCTCTCAGAACAGCAGGAGTTACAACTATTTCTGGGACCTGTGCTCTGATACCATGTCAGGCCAGGGTAACTCCAGAATGAGCGGGAGAGAAAACTGATATATATTATTCATTAGCTAACTCATATTTATATACATAAATACAACGGATCAGTTCATCTTCCTAATGACTGTCCAGTTCACCCATCCGTTTCGGATTAGGTGTCAACAGCTCTCCATAGCTCAATAGGCTACAACCCCTTTTAAGTAGGGATGGGATTTCAACCATTATGTCCCATTGATGTGACCATACCAAATTTTGAAACTAATCACGAAGATTCAGCTCACGTCAAGTCTGAAGCCGACAGGGATAACAACTTCATTGAGTGCATTCAACACATCTGCCAGAAGGTCCATGATATATTGGACAGAGTCAATGCTAAGTACAAGCAATGTCATGATCAGCATTGGGTTTCGCACAAGTTTCAGGTGGGCAACAAAGTTTAGCTACATTTGTTGAAGGAGTGCCTCGTTGGACCCCACCAAAAGCTTTGTCCACTCCAATATGGGTCATACACTATCACCAAGGTTGTGGGGGACAATTCCTTCAAGCTTATCATTCCACCATTCCTTGGTTTGCACCAAGTTTTCAATGTAGACTACCTTCAGCCATAATTTCCACCATTGTTGGACATGTCTAACTTTGAAGAACAACTCACACCAGCAGAGTTGTACCCAAACTGCAACGAACCGGCCACAATTGATCAAATCATTGATGCACAGATCAAGAACACTCACCAAGATAGGATCCATCTATATCGAGTTGTCAAAGCAGGCCAACTCCTTCACCAGGGCAAGTGGTTCACAAGGGAGCAAGTTTAACAGAAATTTCCTCACCTCATGGAGGTCCTACATGCAATGGGGACCATTACTTCCTAAGGAGGAAGTATTGAACCAGGTGGATATTAGTGGCCACCCACCTATTCCACCTATACCTCTAGTCGGTTTCATCTGTTTCCTTGTTTATTGCATCATTTACTATTTTTAGTAGTTTTTTGGGTTGTCAACTTTCGGAGCAATTTTGACCCCCTAAACAGTGTTTTTTTAGGTTTGCAGTAAGCCAATTTGTGTGGCTTCAATCTTGTAGTAGTAAAAGAGATCTTTCCAGCAAGGTATCGTATGTGCCAAAAGGAGATAATATGAACAAGTTACGACCCCGGGAAGTTGGCTACCCAACTAACCCCAACGGGGCCCACAAACTCTTGGCCTTCCATCTCCCGGGGTCAAGTTTTTGGTTGTTTAGGGTTTTCCCTTGTTGTTCAAGAATAAATAGGCCCTCGAGCCTCATTATAACGCGATTCATAGGCATGTAGCCACCACGTCTCTCCTCAAAGATAAGCTACCATCACTTAAGCTAGTTTATTTCCATTTTTGTTTGTAAGCCTATTTCAGTGTTTTATATTAATGAAATGAAGTGTTAATTTTGTTGCATCTTTATATTTATGGTAATATCTGTGAATTTTCATTCTTGTTAAATCTGGATCATGTACACACCCAGGTCTGAAATTCTAGATCAGCATTGCATAATTCCTTACAAGACATGCAAAAAATCCACTAGAAGCTCTCATCTCCTCAAGAACTAAATATTTGGGCATGACACATGAAGATTGTGTGTATGGTCATTGCTTACATGTTATAAGAAAGCTACAATGATGATGATAATTCCAGTTCTAACAATCAATGTTAAGTTGAAATTACATGTGATGAGGCAACTCTCAAATCTCAACTAGGATGGTAAAGGACTAGCCAACATTCAAAACTAGGGAAGGTTGTGTTGGAACCCAATGGAAACTCTGGAGGGAGATGAATTAGAAATCTAGTGCTAGATTGAACTGGCCAAGTTGTGCTATGTTGATCCTTAAAGATTACCAAGTTAGACATTTGATGTAGGATATAAGGGTAATAATTCATGGTTTCTAAGGTTTCCTTTTATCATTAACTCATATAGTAATATGGTTGGGTTCAATTGGATGGTTTAGCTCGAAGTGTTGAACTTGAATCAAAATTAAGTTGGGTAGAATCATACGCTTAGTAATAGAGTAGATCCTTAAAAAAAGGAATTTACATCTCAACATTGACATGGAAAATTATTTGATCCCAAGTGTTAAAAAGGTGCACTAGTGTCATATTTCTCTTCATTGTGAAGTATGGATAGTCCGATGTGAATTTGTGAACAACTGATGCTATAATCAACAACATCTAGTCTTAAGTCAAGATACAAGTTTTACAGAATTGATAAAGTTGATTTTGTCAGTGAAGTAGAGCAGCCATCAAGGGTTAGTTGACTATCAAATAGTGGCAAGTTAATTTATGTTTCATATGTGAAGTGCATTGTTTCATATTTCCTACTATCATTTTCTAGTTTCTTATCAATATTTATAGAATTTTAGTTCAAATGGTCTTGAATTCAATACTAGCTTGAATAGAGCTTTTAAATTAGAAGCCTCCACAAAGGGCTTCCTCTTATTATGATGAGGCAAACATCCCTATATTTAGCATTATGAATGAACCTTTAGTGACATTCAATTCAATGGCCTTCAACTTAGAAACCATGAGTGGGGGGTATCTATTTAGGCAATGTAACCTAGGACATGCAACTAGCTCCAATTGTTATTGTGTTCTCTACGTACATTTAAAAGCATGGGGCATATCACTTGGTAGGACTTGAGCCCTATTGGGGACTATATTAGCTATCCACTTTTTTTAACCTAGCAAGCCATTATTGACACAAGTGTCTTTTATAATTTATGAAACACTTACAAGTGAACTTCTAGTACATTTGGAGGCTTTGTAGTAGAGTAGAAATCTACTAAATGTATGTTTGTTGTGTAAAAACTATAATGAGTAAAATTTGTACATCAAAGGCAAGGTTTCAAGCCATTATTATAAGATTATTTTGTAGTAAATATCACATTTTCCTCAATCTTGTTGAAGAATGTAACCAGTGTCAGTCTTCATAATTGTACTTGTCAAAATAAAAATTATTATTAAAGAAAATTGACTTATTAAAGCATGGGTTTCATGCTTGGGTCAATGTTTTCTAGGTAAAAGCCTTCATTGAAGCCTTCTAGGTTTTGTCTTGAGCCATTAGAGTGATCCTCATTTTTATTAGACCCTTCTTGGGCTTTTGTATCATGTAAAAAGAATTATTTTTTAGTGGAAAAGGTTATTTGTCACCTCGACACCAAGTTGGTCATATCCCCATGAATTCGGCCTACATTAGGGCAATTCGATCGAGTAGAAAGGCTATATATAGAGAGAAAATTCGACCTATTTGGAGAATTCACTGAACAAGTTTGATCTTCAAGGAAGAAAGGCAGAAAAGAGAGTGAAGTAGCTGGAGAAGGAGGAAATTTTTTGGGAAGACCTAATTCAAGTTTTTGGGCTATATATCTCTCACACGTACGAAGTTTTTCTGCACAATTGTTGGGGCCGAAGTTCTATGTCTACTGCAAGTCTGAAACTATGTTGTTGGGGGTCGAAGTTCTGTTATTGGGGGACTGAAATTTTGGATTGAAGTTGTTGTTGGCGAATTGTTACTTCGAGACTTTGATAGGGATCATATATTGAAGGGAATGGTTGACTTGGTGGTTGGATGATCTAGGTGGCTCCAGAGAGACACACAGGACAAAGAGGGCTTATGAACGCTTGAAAATCAAAGTGTTTGGATTATGCTCGAACTAGGACCAGAGCGTAGATCTTGCCGTCCTAATGGCAGTGGTGCGAACGGTTCGTCAATCCGAGTCTGTATGCGAAAGTTAGAAGCAGTCAAAGTTGGGTTGACTTTTTGATGACTGGGCAGCTTAAGGAGGCCACAATTTGGACTGAATCCAGCCACCAGATTCTGGCCAACTCCGGCCAGATTCCGGGTGAAATTGTGGGGTCGTTAATTTGACTCCTACAGTCAAAAATCGAATTTCAAAAAAAGGTGCATTATTGTTTAATAAAACAAAAAATATATATATTAAAAGGGGATGGGGGCCACCAACCCCACCACCCCCCCCCCCCCCCCCCAACCAACCTACATACCTTACCATAAATGGTGAGGCCGGCGGGAGTTGAACCCGCCCGGCCACGTGGGTCGGCCCACCAAACAGCCCCATAAATATTACCCATGCATTAACATAAAACCATATGCGCCCAAACTTAAACTTTATTCAACCAAACAGCGCGCGGGGTATGGGGGCGGGCTTCCCAATGCAGACCCGACCCCCCATTTATGTATGTTTTATTTCTTAAAAAATAAGGTAGAAAAAATAGGAGGGGCAAGATTTGATCTCCCGACCCCTCCTCAACCAAACCTATTATTTACCAATGCACCATAACCAATTACATTGGTATTTCTGCCCATATTTTTATATAAACCCAGAATTTCACCATTGCACACAGTTCGAGGCAGATGGAGGAACCAGGAGCGGGCACGCAAATCAAGGCGAATTACTTAATTTTTAATGCAGGAACCATGAATTTACAAGAGGGCCAAATTTCCACGTTGTCAGATTTTGACAAATTTTATATGGATTCAACACCTCTCGTCGCCAAGAACACAATGGCACTATCCATTTCTCCATCAAAGTTCTGCATTTTTCGGTCATTTTCCAGAATGCATGTGGAACCATGATCGCTGCAAAAATAGGGAGCGGAACCATGAGCCTTGATATTTTCCCAAGGAGGTAAAATTTTTCCATGTCAGAATATAGTCGATTTTATACTTGTTTTCATGGTTTTCCATAGGGATCACAATGGCGAGATTAGATTCGCCATCTGAGTTGCAGATTTCCAGTCCACCCATGGAGCAAAATCTTTAAGGAATCCCGAGGGAATCTAAAATATTCCTTGAGTCCCAGATTCTCAATTTCTCAGAATTCAGATTTTGGACAGTCGATTTTTCACTACTCGACACCACAAATCTAATGGTACATTCATATTTGTCATTTTCACATTTCATTTTCCATCCACTTTTCTAAGTGCCAGTGTAGATGTCCACATTCATGTGCGAGCAGTCATTTTCATGCAATCAATGCCGTGAGATCGATGGTCTGAACAGCTTCAGCAGTTTGCATCTGCTTCTTCAGATGGCCCTTGGTTGTGAGGTATATGATGTGTTCATGTAATTCTTCTGTATGCATTGTGCTACACAAATCCTTGATCGATGATGATGCAGGATCTTGTTTATTACATGTTTTCATGATTCCTTGCTTGATGTGATGTGGAATCTTCTATGTGATGTACTTGCTATCATGATTCGTCATGTAATGTGTTGAGATCCCTTTGTTGTATGTTAATGGGATACTCATGTTGTCTTCATGCATGTTTTCCATTGAGATCCCTTTATGCCATGTTGGCGAGATGCTCATCATGCATGAGTTTTGTGTCATACTTATAGGAGTCTTTTGACTAAGAGTTCCTGTAGTAGAACATCTCTTAGAGACACTCCTGCGTGAGGGAATTTTCCTTGTATGATCGCGACATCATCCCTCCATGTACATCACCACTAGTGACAGCACTTAATGCAGCAGCCTACACCATCTTGACACTAGGGCCCGAAGACGTAGTCCCTCTAGGACGAACTCGGTTATCAACGTCTTATGTTTTCATGTGTTGATGATTGTCGTGTTCCTCTTATTTATAGCATGCAGATGTATTAATTTATGTTCTTTTAAAAATGCAATTTAACACATCACGAAAGTAAAAGGTCTAGGAAGGGTCCTTTGTCACACTCGGACTTGGATCAAGTGGTATCGGAGTGGTCTTTGCATTGATGTGAATTGCAGCGTGAACAATGGAACATGCAGCAACAGAGGATGAAAAAGCAATGTACGAGACCTTGCTCAACATTTCCAAGAGAGTGGAAATCATGTATGAAACTCTATACAAAGAGACAGAGGAAAAGGAGCGATTGCAGCTTCAGTTGCAAACCACGGAAGAGACCCCGGAAGAACTAAAGCAAAACAAACATAATCTTCAAACAGAGAACACTGAATTGAAGATGTGCCTACATGAAGAGAAAGAGGAAAAACAGAGTTTGCTACGACAGCTACAAGCAAAGGACGAGGCCTTGGAAAAGTTGCAGTGTGACCCATATGAGGTAAAAAGTAGTTCTCCATCTTCATGTATATTTCCTGATGATGATTTCGTTGTTTTTGAAAATCACACCACAGGAATTGGCTCCAAACTGTTGAAGAAAATGGGGTATGAAGGGAAAGGCTTGGGCGTTAATGGCCAAGGCATTGTCAACCCCATCAAAGTAGAGGAATTACCATGTCGAACAGGACTTGGGTATGTCAGAAAGGAAGTTGGGGAATGCACCACGACAGTTAGCGAACCACCAACAACGGATGATGAGAAACCCTCATCAGTTCTTTCCAAATCGAAAGAGGAGGTAAAAGATGTTGATTTCCTTTTGGTTTCATCTTCGCATAGTATGAGTTCTGTTGGAGATTTGGAGATCCCAATTACAGGGACAAACATGAGCCTCCTTACAACAATGAGGAATGAGAAGGAAGAAAAACTTGGTATTAATAACCAATGCATAACTCAACCATTGGAGGTTGTGCACGAACATCGATTTGCAAGCTTCAGATACACTAAAGGAGAGTGCTCGAAGGTGTCAAAGTCATCCGAGACATCGTTGAAATTTTCGAGGAAAGAGAATGATGGGAACACATCCCCATCATCCCACGGCAGTGCCCATTGCAAGGAGAGAGCTGAGGCAAGCTCTCATTGCCATACTGACATCAGAGACAGCAAGGGAAGGTATAACCATTTTTGATATTCGAATGTTCATTTTGATTATGATCATGTTGATAATAATGAACGTAAAACATGGCCTCAAAAATCATGCACATTTTGTGGATTAAATAACCATACATTTTCTAAGTGTTGGAAAAGAATGGCAGCACACAAAAGGATGAGGCGTGAAAGACCCTCTCAACAGCATGAAAAGAAACAGGTTAAGCAGATATGGAGGAAGAAAACCTACTACAGTCATTGTGATAGAAGTGGCCATCAAAGAGCCACTTGTTGGAGGCTCCATCCAAAGCAGTGCCTTAAAGACAAAGCGTCGGTGCGTGAACTAGGTAAAGCAGTTGTTCGACAAGTAAAATCATCACAAGGAAGCGACCCATTCACATTGGTAAGTGAAAAATGGTTTCTAGACATGTTGTCATTTCATGGTCGTTCTTTTGTAAATCATTTGTTGCATTTTAAAATGTAAAAGCGGTGATGTGTTTTCCATCACTTGTTCAACAGCAATGATGTCTGGTCATGTTTTTAGTCACATTTTACACTCTGAAAGTGATGTTATGTTTCTATCACTTGTCAAAACAATAGTGTTTGGCCTTATGTATGTAAATCATGTGTTACAGTGATGATGTGTTTTCCATCACTTGTTGAAGCAACCATGATAGGTTGGCCTTATTGTCGTAGCTGGGGTATTGCGTACATCCTAATGTAAACTTGACCACCAAGTATGTGTTATAAAATCATGGCAAGTGTGGGACGTTTGGGTCATGAGTTGGTCATGTTGATCAAGCATGTAATTTGAGAAACAATGTACTATAGGTTGCAGAGGTGGCAGGTGTCGGCTCGTCGCTTAAGGCTCCAAAGAACAAAGGTGAAGGAGATGGAAGCAAGACCTTTTTAGGATACTTGTGATGCAGACAGGGTACAGAGAAAGTTTCAAATTATTTTCCATGCTTTTGGAGGACCAGAAGCTCCTCAGTGGACAGGATTGATCTAGGTGGCTCTAGAGAGACACATAGGACAAACAGGGCTTATGAACGCTCGAAAATCAAATGTTTGGATTATGCTCGAACTAAGACCAGAGCGTAGATCTCGTCATCATGATCGCGGTGGCGCGAACGGTTCGTCAATCCGAGTATGTATGCGAAAGTTAGAAGCAGTCAAAGTTGGGTTGACTTTTTGATGACTGGGCAGCTTAAGGAGGTCACAATTTGGACTGAATCCAGCCACCGAATTCTGAACAACTCCGGCCTGATTCCGAGCGAAATTGTGGGGTCATTAATTTGACTCCTACGGTAAAAAATCGAATTTCAAAAAAAGTGCATTATTGTTTAATAAAACAAAAAAATATGTATATTAAAAGGGGGTGGCGGCTACCAACCCACCACCCCCCCCAACCAACGTACGTACCTTACTATAAATGGTGAGGCTGGCAGGAGTTGAACCCGTGCCCATCGGACAACCCCATAAATATTACCCATGCATTAACATAAAACCATATGCGCCCAAACTTAAACTTTATTCAACCAAACAGCGCGCAGGGTATGGGGGCGAGCCGCCCAATGTGGACCCGACCCCCCATTTATGTATGTTTTGTTTTAAAAAAAATAAGGTAGAAAAAGTAGGAGGGGCGGGATTTGATCCCCCGACCCCTCCTCAACCAAACCTATTATTTACCAATGCACCATAACCAATTACATTGGTATTTCTGCCCATATTTTTATATAAACCCAGAATTTCACCATTGCACACAGTTCGAGGTAGATGGAGGAACTAGGAGTGGGCACACAAATCGAGGAAAATTAATTAATTTTTAATGCAGGAACCATGAATTTTGCAGGAGGGCCAAATTTCCACTTTGTCAAATTTTGACAAATTTTATATGGATTCAACACCTCTCGTTGCCACGAATGCAATGGCGTTGTCCATTTCTCCATCAGAGTTTTGCATTTTTCGGTCATTTTCCAGAATGCACGTGGAACCATGACTACTGTAGAAATAGGGAGCGAAACCATGAGCCTTGATATTTTCCCGAGGTAAAATTTTGCCATGTCATAATATAATAGTTGTTTTCACGGTTTTTTGCAAGGATCGCAATGGCGAGATCAGATTCGCCATCTGAGTTGCAGATTTCTAGTCCACCCATGGAACAGAATCTTTAAGGAATCTTGGGGGAATCTAAAAGATTCCTTGAGCCCAAGATTCTCAATTTCTCATAATTCAGATTTTGGATAGTCGATTTTTCACTACTCAATGCCACAAATATGATGGTACATTCAGATTTGTCATTCTCGCATTTCATTTTCCATCCACTTTTCTAAGTGCCAGTGCAGATGTCCACATTCATGTGTGCGCAGTCATTTTCATGCGATCGAAGCCGTGAGATCGATGGTCCAAACAGCTTCAGCAATTTGACATCCACTTCTTCAGATGGCCCTTGGTTGTGAGGTATATGATGTGTTCATGTACTTCTTATTTATGCATAGTGTTGCACAGATCCTTGATTCATGATGATGCAGGATCTTGTTTATTACATGTTTTCATGATTCCCTGCTTGATGTGAAGAGGAATGTTCTATGTGATGTACTTGTTGTCATGATTCGTCACGTTATGTGTTGAGATCCCTTTGTTGTATGTTGATGGGATACTCATGTTGTCATCATGCATGTTTTGCATTGAGATCCCTTTATGCCATGTTGGCGGGTGTTATAGACATTTTTGTGCCTTGCGTCACTGAGCATGAAATGTCAATAATAAAGGGATCCAAAGTCCCTAAACATGTTGTTCCTACCCCTAGAGGAACAAGACCAGCAAACCACAGCAGTTCACAGAAGTTCTCCACCTGAAAACACTCAAAAACAGGCCAATTCTGGATCATGTCAACTGCTCCACTGAGCATCTGCATTGAATGTCAACTGCTCCACTGTCTACCTGCGTTGAATGTCAACTGCAAAGAAGGCTACCTGCGCTGAGCGTAACTGGACAAGTGGCAGGCTCATTTCTCAAGGTGTCAATGCCCAGGAAGCTTCCAAAATGACACTTGGATCAGGGAATTCGACTGGTGATGAGTAAGAGGTTCCAAATCTCCAAGTGGAAGCAAGAACCTCCAAGTGGACTCAAGAACTGAAGTGGGAGAGGACACTAGTCAGTTTCATACTAGCCTCAAGCTGACTCATCCTCTCTCCAAAACTCCTATATATAGATCTCTCT
This sequence comes from Pinus tabuliformis, assembly GCA_031772625.1. Taxonomy (NCBI): domain Eukaryota; kingdom Viridiplantae; phylum Streptophyta; class Pinopsida; order Pinales; family Pinaceae; genus Pinus; species Pinus tabuliformis. The sequence goes on from CM062815.1 coordinate 825,666,199, forward strand.
CCATGAGGTCAAGGGAGGCTGGAATATTGTGATTGAAAAGAATTGTTGTTGGTTTGTGGTTGGATCATTGGGCGTTTATTCTTTGAAAGGGGCTGAAGAAGGAATTCCATTCTGCTGGGAAGGAGATGCTAGGTTGGAGCCCTATGGGTTGTATCTCTTCCTGAACCTTGTTTATCAATCAATAAAGCTTCTTGGTTCTTTCCTATATGCTGGTGTTTATTGTATGATTTGCATTAGTGTATTTGATTTACTTCTAATCCTGAATCATTTATGAATATGTATATTTGCCTTTGTGTTGTGTCCTTCTCTTGTCGCAAGTAGCTGTTCTCTTGTCACAGGTAGCTGTTCTCTTGTGATCTCGTGGGAATCAAGTAGCTGTTCTCTTGAGCAAGCGAGGAGGCGAGTAGCTGTGGACACCCAAAGAGGAGAGGATCTAGATCGAGGGACAACCGGAAGATAACGGTAAGTCTACCAATCTCCTCTCTTTCATATTTCATAAAGGAAGAAACCGAAGTAGTTGTATTCGTTTGTTGCTAAGGTACTATCACACCTTAGGTGGATAGGATCGTCCTGCATAGGCATTTTTCCCCACAACAAATTGGCGACTCCGCTGGGGACATTTGTTTTAGTCATTTTGTTTGTGTTTACATCATTGTTTACTTCATAGACTCAACAGCAACAATCGAACTGCTTTGCAAAGTAGAATGTTGCTGCTTTGATCCTTCACTGGGTTTTTGTCTATGATCTCAACAATGGACTCACAAATGACTTGATGATCCTTTGTGATAGTCTTTAGTACCCTCTCAAAGCATCCCTCTATTTATACCTTGCTTGTGTTTCTGATTTGGCCTGAAACAGTTGATTTTTGAGCATTTTATGACCTGGAAACCAAGAGAAACGAGAGTTTCTCCTTTCAGCGCAGACACTGTGAAGACAGTCTACATTTCAACGCAGGTCCCGTGAAGGCTACCTGCGCTGAATGTCAAACTGACAGTGTTACACCTGCGTTGAACCAGTGTGGCCTTGTGCAGATGGGGTTCCTTGCTGTCTTTTGCCCTGTTTTGATCTCTGTTTTTGCTGCCTTTAACCAGCATAGGTACCACTTCTGATAACCCCTTTTCTTTGCTTGAATTCCGCCTCATTTTTGTACAAAAAGACTGTAAGTGTTTTTATGTGTTTGTGGCGTCATTTACAGTCTTCCTTTGCATGATCGAAATAGTCATGCTGTAGCCTTGATTCAGATCTGATTGATTGATTGATTGTGATCTTAGGAGAGAGTTCATTGGATTTTTGCAGTTTGATTATCATTTGCTTTTGCCTATTGGTTTGAATTTGTCACTTTTAAGTGTCGAAACAAGTATTTCTTTCGAAAAATCCCAAAGTGATTGTAATCTCTTCTACCCTTGCTGATTTGGGAAAAAGTAAACTTGTTTATTTTCAGTCATTTAAAAGCAAATTCGAAGTTGTACAAAAAGCTTTCTTTGTAGGCATTTATATTAAGAAAGTGAAAACAAACACCTGCATTGTGCATTTGCATTTTGATATGTTTGCATGTTGGATTTAGGAAGAGTGCATTAGAGTGTGCTGATTGCTCTTTGAGAAAAGATAGTCGCTCTCTTTTCCCTTAGTAGCTAGGATTTTCAAAGTTGAAAGATTATAAAGCTTGCTTATCATCTTAGACTGCATTTAGGAATTTGTACCATACATCTCGTGGTGATCCTGAAAGACAAACTTTAAAAAGATCAACTTAAAATATATTGAATGAACCTAACAACGCTTTGCAACATAACGCACAACATAGAGGTCTAGGTAGAGACGTGTTCCGACGTCGTTAAACGTAGTGACTGTCGATCTCTAAGAAGGTGGGTGATTCCTCCTGAGGGACGATAGCACTAATACGGACTTGTGCTCCCACGTACCGTCGCGAATATATTGGGAGACCCCTATAGGCATATATCCTTTATCCTTAGGAAGCCGTGTCGTCCGCCCTACTGATCGCAATGCAGTGAACACAGCATTCACGAAGATCGACCACCCGTACCGTAAAACGTATTGTGTGGTTTTGCGAAAAGTTTGGCACACCCTCTGCCTAGATCTCCAGAGTAGTTTCTTTTGGCCTTTTTCAGACTCTATAACAGAAAAAGTCCATCCGAGCATTTGTCACTTCGGGCTCGTTAAAACATCGAAGGAGACTAGAGTCATCTTTAGCTTTTTCTCGACTCTTTAAAACTGAAAAAGCAAGTTGTGTCTAAAGCGTCGTTAACAATTTATTTTAAACGGAACAATCACCCTTATTCCCACGTTGATCTTTAGGTTGAAAAGATGGAGCACACCAAACAAGGAGTTCCCCTTAATGGAAATCCTAGTCCTTTCTCCTCTTGGGGAGATGTTGGTGCGCCCCACATGGCCACATTGTCGCTTCCAGGACTGACAATTGGCCTACCAGTATGGCTCTTTTCAACCAATGTCGTTCAGAATACCACCATTCCTGAACAGTCGAGTCAACAGTTAGATCAGACAAGAATTGCCCACCAGCCTTCTACTTCATCTTCCTCTCCTCCTTCCTCTTCGCTTGACGGAACTGGTCGGTCAAAGAACCGGGTTCCTAAAGAGAAGAAGGAGAAGAAGAAGAAAGAAAAGAAGCAGAAGGAGCCTAAGGCGACTGGGGGCAAACAAGCGTCATCTAACAGAAATCCACACACAGCACTCGTAAGGCCTAAATCGCCATGCGTCATATGCAGGGGAGACCACTTCCATAGAGATTGTCCATGTATCCCTCGGATACTAAGAGACTGGTCCCCCCGTTTGCACAATTCGGTAGCATCGACCTCTGATAGCCATGTCGATTGTTCACCGTCAACTAGTGGGAGTGAAGCTCCAGGATAGAGCGGGAAAGCTAAATTTCCCTGCAGACTGTGTGAAGGCGATCACGCCATCCACCGTTGTCCCTTCTTAGACGAGGCGAAAAGAGTTCTGGAAGATCGCCCGATATTACGAGCAAATCTTCCTCCTGGATATCAAAAACTCTTGCTGAGTCCCTCGCTAGTTGAGAATCCGGTTGACCCGCCCAGGTGGTTAGCCAAAGCACCTGTCATTGAAGATGAACCGTCTGAATCCATACCTGATGAAAGTCTAAAGGTTGAAACGGCAGTTGACCCGGTTTTGCCTTCAGAGGCTCTATCTTCGGATGACACCATCACAGAGGAGAATAAAGACGACACCGTCCAAATTCTCTTCATCAGCACTGACTCTGATGATCAAGGGGGCAATTCCACCACTCCTTTATCGCAGGAAGGAAGTTCATCAGAGCGCTATCCGGCCATTTACTCGGTCCCACCACCAAGCAACCTGGTTGTGTCCTTTGACTGGAACCAACTAGGCAGACCCCGCTTGCCAGCTAGCATACCATTCAGAATTATTGTCCAAATATATAGAATGGTAATGGCTGGTACAGTTATTGATGAAGGGGCATCTATGAGTATCCTTTCCTCTATTGCTTGGAAAGCGCTTGGTTCACCTGCGCTTTTGCCTGAGATGAGAAATCTATCAGGCTTTGATAAGGGAACCAGTCGCCCTTTAGGGATCCTCCCCAATGTGCCCATAACATTGAAAGGGAAGACCGTTCAAATGAACGTGATGGTCGTTCAAGGACCCTTGGATTATAACCTACTCCTTGGACGAGACTATATATATTGCATGGGAGCAATAGTCTCCTCACTCTTTAGAGTAATGTGTTTTCCGCATGAAGGAAGAATGGTCAAGCTCGTGGACCAACTTTCGTTTCCCGGATCACACATCGCAAATAGTCGTATACCATCCCTAAATGGTCTATTTACGCAAGAAGTGTCTCAACCCACGGTCCGTCCTCCTGATGAGCGCGAGTAATCCGGGAGGATATGACTGGAACCCAGGGGGCATGCGTCCTGGTCTGCTTCGGCAAAGAACTTTGGGTATAAAATAGGTTTCCGCGGGAGAATATGACTAGTCCATACCCCATCCGTAGAGGAAAGAGGGTTGTTCTAGAATAAGTATTCTTTTGTCAAAGTTATGTGGGAGGACGGGACCCGTCGCCCACCTTTGTCTATTTCGGTAGACATTGCCGAGGAAGTGTTTTGTTTAACGAGACAATCTTTAGGTAACCTGAAAAAGGTAAGCCAAGGAAGTGTTTTGATTAATGAGACAATCTTTGGGTAACCTGAAAGAGGTAGGCCTCCCTCAGTAAAACAAATGTTTTGTCTTTGAGTAGTGTTCTTCTCTTGTCGCAAGTAGCTTCTCTCTTGTCGCAAGTAGCTGTTCTCTTGCGATCTTGCAAAAATCTATTGAAAGATTGGACTAACGAGAAGACAAGTAGCTGCTCTCTTGTGACCTCGTATAGACCCGTTGAAACTGGACTAGCAAGACGACAAGTAGCTGTGAACACCCAAAGAAAAGCAGAGGTGAGAAGAAGGAGAGGAAACCTTGAAATTGTATTTTATACCTGGGGGCATGCAAACCTTTTGGAGTGCAAGCAAAGAGCGATTATTTATCTGTTTTTTGGGTTAGCTGTTTCCGAACTTGCATAAAGAAAGGATGCGGAGCAAAGCGTAGGGATATGAAGCTCCATAAAAAATAGCAATCTCCCATGAGACAATCTTATCATATGACTGGTATAATCGAGCAGTTTTACCGCGGAATTTATGCTCGTTAAAAAATAGAAAAGCGAGATCCGAGCAGTTTTAGCAGCATAGTTCATGCTCGTTAAAAAATAAACATAAGCTTGAGCAGTTTTAGCGGCGCATTCAAGCTCGTTAAAAAATAAACCCATCCCGGTAAATAACCATTGAGTATGTAACCTAATCAACCATAAAAGCCTTGGTCGTGTTTGTGTATCGTCACCTCCACCATTCATTTGGCCGATCGTTTACCTCCATATGATTGTTTACCCATTTTGAGGAACAACTGCGAAGAGTGATTTCACCTAGCCATCCTTGTGACACTGCCGTGATTGGAAAATTCCAACCTGTACCTGGAATCAGCTGCTATCCCCGTTCATCACTCGTTCCTCAGAAGACGAGTCTTCTTTAAGCTCTTTTCAACTGACTCGTAAAATATGAAAAGATTGCCGAGTTTTGGCCTTCCAGCTCGTTAAACGACCGGAAGAGCTATCCCTCCTCTAGATTTTAATCTTTTTGGACCTGAGGGATTATTGCACAAAAAGATCGAGCGCTTGTTTTGTTCAGCTCGTTAAAAATACCGAAAACTCATCCCTTCTGTATTCTTTTATACTTTTTTGGACTTAAGGGATTAGATGACGAAAAAGGAATTTTGGAGTTAACTTTATGTACCTTTTCAGACTCTCTAAAAATGAAAAGGGTCGAGTTTTCCTTGTCGTTAGACTCGTTAAAATCACTAAATAGCGACAAACTTGTCTTTAGACAAGAACGAGTTTCACTATCGCTAGGCTCGTTAAAACATAGCGATGGGCTTGCCCGAAGCGCAGGTTATAGAACAAGCATATGTTATCCTCCTCAAGCTTGACAAAAATAAAGAGGTACTAGTCAGCAATGACTGGGAAAAAATTGGGAAAAAATCAAGAAGTCTTTGATGGTAGCAGGTCGCTCTTGAACATGACACTTTTCCTCCGTACCGCATCGGGTTGGGTTGTTTCATTCACCGGTCACATCACCATGGTCTTGCCATACCATCCATACTTGGGGTAATGCTACCAATCCATCGCATCAGTGTCGCCATATGTTCAAGAGAAGTCGTTCAGAAAGAGTCAACCGGGTCCCATCCACTGCCATACATTATCCTTCATCCGTTCATGACCGCCACCCTGAATCATATGTCACAGATTGTTTTCACCTCCATTAAAATCATTAGCTCCATTCCGTGTCACTGATGTGGGATTCATTAAGGCCCTCCTTTGACAGATCGCTTCTTGTCGACATCAGCTCATTATCCAAGAAGTTGATCTAGGAACAACCCCTTCAGTACTTTGAAGCTTGCATGCCTCAATGGCAAGTTTCTCACTTCCGGCGACAGGTATACATCAATGACCTTCGACTAGAAGATTTTGCGTGGTGTTCGACGCCAAGTCCTTTATTCACACCACGTGAATTGTACTGCAGTACCTTTAGGGTCATTATCATTATCGGTGATTCCTCTCGTGCTTGTTAACGGTTTACATCATTGACCGGTAATCAAGCGATGTCTTTCCATGTTCGACTTCAGCGCAATTCTCACATGGATCGACTTGTACTTAGAGTGAAGATCGAACGAGTTTTGAAGACCCTGGATCTAGTTTCATCCATCCGGGCTGCGATATATATTCAAGAAAATAAAGACATTTGACATGTACATCATTGCAGCAGATGATCATCCTACTCAAGGGATGATAGTTTCGCCAGAACTATCAGTCTACCATTAGACGATCGTCTGTTCTATGTACCAAAATGTATTTATAAAGCTGAGCATGGGAATGCCCGCCTCAGCTAGATCATGAAAGCAGAATGAATCATAATTTATTGTATTGTATCTTATTACAGGTCTCCTCCCAGCAAATGGATGAACTTCGGACTCCCCTGGATAAAGCATTTCACCCGATAAACGGCCTCATACTTTAGGGGGCAACTGTTATAGACATTTTTTCCTTGCGTCACTGAGCATGAAATGTCAATAATAAAGGGATCCAAATTCCCTAAACATGTTGTTCCTACCCCTAGAGGAACAAGGCCAGCAAACCACAGCAGTTCACAGAAGTTCTCCACCTGAAAACACTCAAAAACAGGCCAATTCTGGATCATGTCAACTGCTCCACTGAGCATCTGCGCTGAATGTCAACTGCTCCACTGTCTACCTGCGTTGAATGTCAACTGCAAAGAAGGCTACCTACGCTGAGCGTAACTGGACAAGTGGCAGGCTCATTTCTCAAGGTGTCAATGCCCAGGAAGCTTCCAAAATGACACTTGGATCAGGGAATTCGACTGGTGATGAGTAAGAGGTTCCAAATCTCCAAGTGGAAGCAAGAACCTCCAAGTGGACTCAAGAACTGAAGTGGGAGAGGACACTAGTCAGTTTCATACCAGCCTCAAGCTGACTCATCCTCTCTCCAAAACTCCTATATATAGATCTCTCTCCATGAGGTCAAGGGAGGCTGGAATATTGTGATTGAAAAGAATTGCTGTTGGTTTGTGGTTGGATCATTGGGCGTTTATGCTTTGAAAGGGGCTGAAGAAGGAATTCCATTCTGCTGGGAAGGAGATGCTGGGTTTGAGCCCTATGGGTTGTATCTCTTCCTGAACCTTGTTTATCAATCAATAAAGCTTCTTGGTTCTTTCCTATATGCTGGTGTTTATTGTATGATTTGCATTAGTGTATTTGATTTACTTCTAATCCTGAATCATTTATGAATATGTATATTTGCCTTTGTGTTGTGTCCTTCTCTTGTCGCAAGTAGCTGTTCTCTTGTCACAGGTAGCTGTTCTCTTGTGATCTCGTGTGAATCAAGTAGCTGTTCTCTTGAGAAAGCGAGGAGGCGAGTAGCTGTGGACACCCAAAGAGGAGAGGATCTAGATCAAGGGACAACCGGAAGATAACGGTAAGTCTACCAATCTCCTCTCTTTCATATTTCATAAAGGAAGAAACCGAAGTAGCTGTATTCATTTGTTGCTAAGGTACTATCACACCTTAGGTGGATAGGATCGTCCTGCATAGGCATTTTTCCCCACAACAGTGGGATGCTCACCATGCATGAGTTTTGTGTCATACTGATAGGAGTCTTTTGACTGAGAGTTCCTATAGTGGAACATCTCTTAGAGCCACTCCTGCATGAGGGCATTTTCCTTGTATGATCGCGACATCATCTCTGCATGTACATCACCACTATTGACAACACTTAATGTAGCGGCCTACACCATCTTGACACCGGAGCCCAGAGACGTAATCCCTCCTAGACGAACTCCATTATCAACATCTTATGTTTTCATGCGTTGATGATTGTCGTGTTCCTCTTCTTTACAGCATGCAGATGTATTCATTTATGTTCTTTTAAAAATGAATTTTAACACATCACAAAAGTAAAAGGTCTTGGAAGGGTCCTTCAGCACACCCGGACTTGGATCATTGGAGGAGGTATTTTTCTAGGTCTAAGGGGTCTTGAAGAGTCTCATCTTGATTCAAATCTACTAGTGGAAGAGTTGGACTAAGTTTTCCCCTTGAAGGGGTTTTTCCCAGGCTAAGCACCTACATCTTGTGTCTCTTGTTATTGTGTTATTCATATACATATAATTTGGTAATTTCTTGATGAAAGATAAACTAATAAAGAAGTAAAATAATCCAACATAATTCACAAGTAATTATCAAGAAAGAGGAATCAAAAACTAATTCTTATAAGCATTGATTTCTCAACAAGTCTAACTGCAAAATGAAAGGAGATGAAAATTAATACAAAAGTAGAACCTTACAGTTAGGTAATTGCCTAGAAGTGCCTCAATTTGTAGTGGAAAAAACAATGTTTTGTCACATGATAATATATTTTTTGCATCAAAAAACTTGCCTACTTATCCCTACTACATTACATTCCTTGGTTATTTTTAATATTAATCTCATTGACTAAAAAATCCTACTTTGCTTTTAGTAAATAGCCCTTCAAATAGGGTCAGTTTTTTGCCTTTGGTGGCAAGAAACAGATGGAGTGGATTTTACAAAACCGAAGTCATTCATAACTATGGATAGTTCCTATTAGCATCAGTTGCTAATTATCAACCACTTGGATGATATTAGAAGGATCTAAGATGAGCTCTTATATATTCTCAATTTGCATTTGATTGTGAGAGAATCACCTTCTAGATGAAGGTATGTCAAAGCAATTGAATGCAAAATCCAAAGCTTAGATAATTGTAATGTAATCATGTCTAACAGTTCACTATTGATAGCTTTGAAAGGGGATACATATAACTTATAGAAAAGAGATGCTTTTCTCTTAAATTTTAGGTTTAATAATATGGAAACTTCCATTGTTTTCTTTTGGTGAAATGAAATATGCCAAACTTCAAGTTGCCATTTGTGTTACAATTATCGATAAGTACCAAATTTCAAACCACAGTGGCCATTAGTTGAATTTCATACCTCTACTAGACTATCGAGTCATTAACTTACTTTCATTCCTATGTTGGATTATTGAGCCTTCAATAAGTACTTACAATCAAAGCATTTACACTTTCCTTTAGGCTCTTTTGAATCTCACAAAAATAGATTTATGTGTCATGTACTTCCTTGCTCCCTGACATTTCACTACATGAATAAATTTATTGTCATTTGTTTTCTAATAATAATCCTTTAGTGCACAATATAGGCACAATGAACACAAGGTTGAGTTCAACAACAGAATTGGTATTCCCCTGAACTTGTAAATTAGCTGACATTTGGAAAACACAATTAAGGGAAATTTTCAAAAATAGAATTAATTTCAACTTTTGATGTGCACTTTTTTAGTGTAATGTTGTTTTTATATGTTGATAAGTGTTTTCCCAATGTAATGTGTAAATGTAAACTGGTCTATACCGGTAGTAGCAATGTGTTGTAATTCAAGAATCATTTCTGCTATTAGTCTATTTTTCTTTAAATGATCCATGTTGTTTATACTGTTTGTTGGTTGATAGTACTAGAATTTGAAAAGATAGAGAATACACACACAATATAGTAGATGTATTAACTTATCAAATAATAGAGATGACACAACATTAGACGAATACAAATCATTGGATTGATTTTCAAGCCCTTATTTTATGTGTTAGACTGTTAGTGTGTTTACCAGTTCAATCTGATTTATTTATTTTTGGTGACTTGATACATGGGGAATTTGAACATTTGATCTCTTGATTTACATCATACTTTATAACACGACCATTACCAATTGAGTTGGCCCCCATGGACAGTTCAATATAAAATCTTAAATTAAAAAGTAAAGACTATTTTAATTGTCTTAACTTTAAAATTAAGACAAAAAAAAAAGAATCAGCGACCTCTCTGTGCGCAGATTTATTAATTGGAAATGACTACCAATATTTCCACTTGTTCATCGGCTTGTATCTACAACCATCATCGACCATCATCCACATGCATTTTCCAATAGGGTGAAAAGGGTCATAAGTATGGCGAGAAGTGGTCAATTTTTGGGCTTATATGTAGTTTGGATGTTGGCGGCCTACACACTCCTATTGTTCAATGAACAATAGTCTCATCACAATTTGCAAGGCTTGTTCCTGCACGTTTTATAGTATGCAGGGCCAGCTCAACATCCTTCTTATAGTCTACAAACCTTAAACATTGTACAAGATTTCATTAAAGAGGTGCATGACCCATCTCTGTTTCTATTTTTTATGGTTTCAATCAATCAAATGTCCTTTAATAAAATATGATCTTCTATCTATTATTTCTATACAATTTGTGTTTGGAACCATGCCCAAACACCATACATGTTGTAGGTGTCACCCATTGGTTTTTATTTCATAAACAAAATATATAACTTGAAAGGATTCCGTATAATCTACCCTATTTTCAGCTAACAATTAGTCTAATGGGAGCTCCAAGGGCCCTTCACATGTCTCATCCCCTTTTAACAACTCCCTTGACAATGAACATTATTGCATGGAATTTGCTCTATACAATAACAAGCTAAGTTGTTAGGCTATATATCAATGTTTTCTCTTGGATTTTTCTTCATCCTTAGTAGCTCCAGCTTTGACCTTCTGGGAATGAACATTCTTTCGAAGTGACAAAGCCCTCCCTAATTTTCTTCGTTGAAAACCCAATCCCTAATAATGCTCTCCTAATGGCTTCTCACCACACCAATCCTAAGTGGAAATGACATCTAGCCTTATGGAAGAGCCCATCAGTTTTTAAGAAATGCTAATAGCCCATAAGAGCCATCTCTTTTTGAGAAATGCTAATATCTCATAACATCCATTTATTTTTTAGAAATGCTAACAACCCAAAGAGCCTCTTTGGGAGCTCTTCCTCCACCCAAGACTTGAGAATCCACCAAAAATTCCATATCCACACTGACAAAATTTGCATACCCTAAAGCCATGTTAGAATTCAATGATCATGTTAGATTTCAAGATAATTCAAACCCTTTATATAGTTACACCTAAACTCCTTCCCTAGCAGGAAGGCTGCATAATTTAGCACCAATGGTCTTCGTGATCCACATGTTGTAAATCCATTAGGGAATCATTAGGGTGATTTATTTTAAACTTGAAAATTACTTGTGCTATTTAGATTTCTTCTTTTTCTTCTTATTATGTTCTTATCATCAAGACAATTGCCAAAAATAATGAAGATCACAACAATAAAGAGATGGACACAAGATATAGGCTCCAAGCCAAGGAAAAAACCCTCCAAAGGGAAAACCCAAAAATAATTTATCTTCTTATAGAAACAATACAAATGAGACTTCCAAGACTCAAATCCAAAAATAGACTCCACAAATAACCATGCCAACCACTAATCATCCTTCTTCAAAACAAGACGAGCAACGAAGCAATATTCTTCCAAAATAAAGGCTTTTCTAGCCTTTCGGTTCTCCGAGAAGAATATGCAATTATTATTGCAACCTTCGTACCTGAGGTATGCCCAAAAACCTTAGGTTTCTTGTACATGTGAACTAAAGTAGGAAGATTTAAGACCTTTGAACTTTTCTAGGGCTTCTTCCTTTCTTCTCTGGCCTTCTCCTTACTTTTCTAAGAATTTTGTACTCCTTTCAGTTGCATATCAAAATCAAAGGTGTGTATGTAATAAGGTTGAAGTTCTTCCTTTATATAGCCTTTCTAAGAGGCTCCATTAGCCCTCTCTAGGTTGACTTCTCCTTCGTTGGATGACTTGGTCTTGGGAGTTGTTCTAGCGTCTACAAACACCCTCCAAAATGTTTCCTTAGCCTATTTTGGGGCCTCCCTACCAACCTTACATAGCACTTTGTCTTGCGTCGTCAAGTACTCAAGCTTCAAGTGTTTTCCTTACACAAAGGCAGTCTGTCGATCACAATTGATCCATTCCCCTCACAGGCTTCTCACCTGAACTTGGTCCAACTACATGCTGCTCACCTAGAGTTGAAAATTGCGCATTTCTAGAGGGCAACCATCCTTCCCTCCAGGAATTGCACAATCCTCTCTGGTAGCCTATTGGGCTCCAGGATTGCGCAATCCTACCAGCCAACCCTCCCAGCAGGATTTGCGCAAATTTTCCCAACAGCAGGCTATTCAGCCCAGGATTTGCACAAATTTGGATAGCAGTCAGCTACTCTACCCAGAAATTACACAAATCTCCTGGGTAGCCAGCCCATCTCCCAACCAAAAAAACGCATTTTTCTCCAGCAGTGGAGGAGTCTCTTGCTTGTGCAGCTGAGTTGACTGGTTCCCTCCGGGACTGAGAAAACTAGATTTTCATACATGGGTTGCTTCCCCCAAGGCAACATGCAAAGGCATCCCTTGTTTTATGGATCTATGTTTAGCAGTTTGAGGTTACATGCAAGGAGAAATTCGGAAACCTCCCACCAAGTGTCGCTTCCCCTAGATTCGTGGCATGCATGTCACACCTCGATGTTATCAAAAATCATCAACTGGACTCTACAGAGCTCATTCCTCACATCAACCTTGCAACTCTGACATCCCACATCACATCTAGGAGTAATCAGCACATTCAGCTCAGCTATTTTGGGGTAAGCCTGCTTCCCATGCCTTATGCTGCATTTCTGTCGCTTTTTGTGTTTTCTCTTGTAGGAGTATTGTTTGCTTGATTTCTTTGAACACTTGCTATCATTTACATATATACTAGCTTGTCCTAGCTCTGTTTTAGTTTTCGTTGCTATCTCACTGTTGTCACATGCATGAAACTATTTTGCACGGACGTTCGCCCAACCGGCGAACTGCCTCACCCACATGCATGTTGATCTATTTGTTGAATCTTTCATTCATGTTTTGCATGCATTTTCAATCACTTCTAATATCACTTAGTGTCACTATGCATTCACTGACTTACTTGCTTTCAATCGCTCGTTGGTGAGTCGAGCCAACCTTGGCTCGGGCTCTGCCTTCACCAAGGCTACATTGCGCAATCTGGGAAAGGAAGGCTCACCTTCCTCTCCAAATTTGCACATTCCTACCCAGCACTGGCCTCCAGGACTGTTTTACGCATTTCTGGAGGACAGTGGTTGCTTGGCCCAAGAAATTGTGCAAATCTGTCCCTGGGCCAACAGTCCTTCCCAGCTGGAATTGCGCATTGCGCAATCCCAGTAGTCAGCAATCATATTGGACTGTGCATTGCACAGTTCCAACAGTCAGTCAGTCTCCCAGCAGCCCGAACTGTGCCTTGTGTAGTCTTGGCGGTCGGTCTCCCAACCTCCCGACCAAAATTGTGCACATGATCATTCACCCAGGTATGATACAAGTCAGTTCTCAAGTTAATTTTGGTTTTCAACTGACAGATTGCTTGCCATGAGTGTTTCCATGTCTCCAGGTATCACAAATGTCCATATTCCTCTCAACAGTATAGGTACAATGGTTTCCAGGAGAGCATAGACAAAGACACCATTCATAGCACGCCTGGGGATGCAGTCGATCAAGTGTCCATGGACTTGCCTACCCACGAAGACATCAAGTTTTTCGTAGACAAGGACATCAAGATATGATAGCAATAGAATCACAGTGAGCAGCATCATGAACAACAGCTGAAGACATCATACCAAATGCAATGAATGCAAGAGGAAGGTTGTTGACAACACAGAGGCAGAACAAGGTTGCAAGCTCAAGCAGGTCCATTGACAATGAAAGCAACTTTGGAGACTCTACTATGAAGTGATGGCATGACATGAAGATTGCGCGAAGGTAGAAGATGGAACAAAGAAGGAGTTTCATGTGCTGAAGCAGCAACTCATGAAGAACATGAAGTTGCACAAACAGACGAATGAGTTGCAGTAGGAACAGGAACAGCAGTGGGCGCAACATGCACTCACGGATGAAACTACACCCGTACAAGTTAAAGATCCATCCCAGCAGCTGACACGGAGCAGACATGGTGAGCAGTGTTGTTGATCGCATGCAAGGGATTCAGCAGCATGCATGTTATTGAGTGCACGCATGCAATCCAACCCATTCAACACACTCACCAAGGTGAAGAAAAGAAGCAAGTCCAACTGGGGCTTAACATGTACTTCGGCAAGTTGATGCACATGACCACCAACACACACTTGAAGATCAGCACAGACACTATGCATTAATGTGTTTCCGGTTCAACCATACCTAAGAAGACCATGTGCATGTTAGTAGACGAGTTGGATGAAGGGGCTAAACCAATGCACCGATTGCAACGGAGGCAAAAGTTCGCTTGAGCAAGATATCACCATGAGGCGCATGCACACCATCATGGACGAACAAGCTTGGCATCATCTCACTAGCTTCACCATCACTAGCATGTAAAAGAATTGGTCTCATCACAGCGGACCGAGTGTCAGTGATGTCTTGCAAGGCTTGCTCAAGCCATGTTGTCTCACATGAGTACATGTGCATTATAATGTTGAGTCATGTCAAGTGTTAATAGTTGGATGTAATAGTCATAGAGTAGCTGAAGAGTCATGAGGGTAGTTGAATTGTTACAAAGGGGAATGTCAAGGGTCACCCCACCCTTTGCTATAAATAGTCCCTCATAACTCATTGTATGGGCTTTTGGTCATCCAAGCTTCTACTAAGACTATCTTAAAGAAGGCTTGGACAGTATTGTAACGCGCCTTGGCTTCTCCACTGCACAGAGCTAGTACATATCTTTGTAGGAGCAGGCGGGGGTGGCTATAATGTTCCACTGTTGGGGCTAGCAGGATTACATGGTGCATTGTATGATTGTGACTTACACTTCTTTAATAATAAGAGCCAGCACATTTTCATGCATATGTTGTTGTTGTAGTTGGACTATTCCAGTTGCCTTAATGATATATGTTTTTTAACTTACGTACTTGTATATGAATTGATTTGTATGAAATTATATGAATCTTGTTGTTAATGTGTTGCATATGTTGTTAACGATGTCATCGTCCGTGTCGACTGCTCTGCCGAACATCAGACAGACCTTTCTCATGAACCTTGCTATATCAACTGTCACACTCGTCTCAGACTGATCTGTGAGTGTTGTTCATGTTATCTTACCTTGTATGTTGTGATTGTCGCATCCGAGTGGACTACTCCGCCTGAAGCTATGCATTTCCTTTGTGTGGTGTGTTCCTAGCTGAGTTCAGATTGATCCCTTTCAACCTGGAACTCACCTTCACCTTCCTCTCCCTTCGAAGTGTTCGAACCTCTCATACACATTCCTTGACTCTCTGCATCAGTGACACCCTTGTTACTGACAGAGTTATCTTACTTTCCTCTTTGCGACATTGCGATCAAGGCATTACCTTACAACCCACTGTTGGGACTCCTACACCAAACAGTCTGAGGTCTAATTGGGACTTCTTACCAGGGAAATCCCCTTGACATGTTGGCAGGTCCAACACCGTCAACAGGAGCCTTCTAGACACTTCTATATACAAAACAATTTTTATTTTCTTGATACTCCCGTTGGTCGAGCCTGCTTCCGCATCCTCTCCTCTCCCTCTCCTCTCCTTAACAGTTGAGCACCTAATGCCCAAATGGGTCTTTTAACAATGTAAACTTTGAAATGGGAACTATAAACTCAAAACAGGAACTCTGGAAAAAAAACCCCGAAAAAACAACAAAAACAGCACTAAAAACGAAAAGTGTGTATACTAGAATGATGGGTTTTTTTTTTAGGGTCAATTTTGAACATGTTTTAAAAATGGCAGTGAAAACGAAATTTTCGTGCAAAATACAGCTTGAAAACGAAAAAGTGATGATACTAGAATGATGATTTTTTTTAGGGTCAATCTTCAAAAAAAAATTAAAATGCTAGTAAAACCAAATTTTTATGTGCCAAACAAAGTTGTTTATGAGGAAAAAAACACACTAATGTTTTTGGTAGAATATCATTTTTCTTTCCTAAGTATAAATTCAACATGTTCTCAACCATAACATGCTAGATACAAAAGAAATTGAAATTTTTTCAACTATAAAATTAAAAAACCATGACATTATGAACAAATTACATCACTAAATGAATTCAAAAGTCATTATTTGTATATTGAATAAAACATACATTATATCTCTAATTTAATGTTGCATTGTAGATATTTTAAACAATAAAAATTATCATAATTAAGACATATAATCCAACAACATAAAAATGCCTCATAACTTCTCATTTAACACCATATGGAAATCAAAAAATTTATTTCAAGATACAATGCATACATCAGTTATATAAATTGTCTTAAACAATTATTCAAAATCACTCATATTTTCTTACACATCTTCAGATGAGTGACTAGATGCTGATGAAGATGTTCCATATTCTTCTCTTTCATCAACTAGTGCCCCATCTGAGTCCACATGCATGCCCATCATTTCGGGTTTCAAAATTATTCTAGATCCACAACTGGTTTTAGCAGACTCCCATCTCAACATTGTTCCTTTTGGTAACAACCTTTTCATAATCTCTATCGTCTTGAAGTGAAGAGATCCTCTCTTTGTTAAATTGAATTCATAAACAAGTATGTCAACATCCTCCAATTTTAATATGTCTGTGTGGTGGCGATTTATATTTGTACCCTTTCTTTTTCTCTTTCTGCCATTTTTTTTTCAACTACCATCTTTGGCTTATACACACCATTGAATGGGTGTGTATTTGTGGCATACCAATGTACTTCAACACTTGTAACATTCTCATTTTCTGTAAAGACATTTATAACTTTAGCAACCCAGAATGGATAGCCATTGGGATCTCCATCTGCTAGCACTGCGATCATGCAACCCTCTTTAATATCCTGTACTGAACCCCTGTGAAGGTCTTCCATGGCTTCACATTGTGCATGAGATCTTCTGGAACCAATATACATCTCCCTTTCCTCTGCCTGTGAAGAATTAATAATACCTTGATATTGTTGTTGTTCAACAATGCTTATTTCCTCATGTTCATTCGACACATTTTATAGCCAAATAAATGGATTTTTCAAAGGTATATCTTCATTTGTTGTTGTTGAAATGATATCACTTTGATTATTGAAAAATGACTCCCACCAAACTGAATCAGCAATGTCAAAGTACTCATATGTATATCTAATACATTTTTTAATTTCTTCTAGGCAATCAGAATAATTTATATCTCTATTTTGTCTGCGTGCATTATGAACTTCACCAACTTATTGTAATAACAATATTTTTGATGTAAATATTGGATGATCTGGAATGAACTTCAAAAATTGCAAACCTGATGACGGTGCCCATTCTGCAATAGTTGAATAGTTCTTGCCCCATATTAGTGTTTTCCCATCAATCTTTTTGATACGAAATTGATGTTGGAAGCTAATGTCATTAAGTTGTTCAATGCATTTCCCCTCACCATATGATCCCAGAATAAACCTCCGCATGTCAACAGTTTCTTCCAACACATCAAAAGTAGGATTTGGCATGTATGGTTTCTTAATACATTCAATTAATGATGGCAAGCTCCCAAATTCCTTCCTCCTCAATGTGACTGAAAAACGACTGAACATCTGATCAATATGGTCATGAGTGTGCCCAACAAGAAGGAAACCAACCTTTACCTTTTGAAAAATTCTCAATTCAACAAGCATGTTTAGATATCCAAAAACAACCTGATTTCTGTTTTCGCGGCAAGTGTTGTCCACTTGTAGATACAAAACTTCAGGAAGATTACCAGACCAATGAGAAAGCACATCATGAATTATGGTTATGGTTAGATTTGCATCATTATGAATATTTGGAGCTGTGAAGTACACCCTTGGCAACATTTTCCCACTGAAGACCATACAACCGACTGAGTGATACTGAATAAAATTTTCCTCCTGTAAATTTTTGGGTGTGCGAACAAAATGTGGTAAAATTGTTTTCTTTTGGTCCATACCATCAATTATCAAACCCAAAATTTATTCGGATTATCATAACACTTCTTTTGATGCTTGTACAACTTTTTCCTTTCGTTTTTTTGTTGTTCGCTATGCTCCTGAAGTTCTTTGACAATTCAATCTACACAACATAAAAGAAAGCCATTAAGAAATATGTTTTCATAGTTGATGACTATACAATTTTAAAAGTTAAAGTTATGAATGCTTACCTCTTTCTGACCCTTCACATTTGTCCCTTTTTTATTTAAGAGAAGCACATGTACTGCAAATCCCCATCCTTGTCTTCTTAGGAATACAGACATTGTTGAATTCTTTTTTCCATACCTTCACAAAATATTGATATGTAATAAATCGGCCATGTCCCTCAGCACCTTCTGCATATTCTTTGTAGAAGTTGTAGATTTCTCGTCTTGAAAAATTATCTGGAATATGTATTGTCTCTCTATTTGGCATACACTCTCCATGCTTTGAAAAGAAATCTTTCATCCATGACATTGCAGTATTTGATAATGGCCCAAACTGTCTTTTATGACGTACTTCTAAATAAAATGTGGGATCCTTTTCCAAATTTTCTTGAATTCTCGAGAGACGAAAATTCCCAATCGAATGAAACATTTTGAAAGCTTTTCTACAATAAATAAAGTCATAATATGATAATCATAACCTGGCAATGTAGATTGCATGCACCCAACTAAATATGAATTTTGCATGCTTTTATTCATTAACAAATATCTCTTCCTTCTCTCTAATGCAAATTTGAAATCCATATGTTTCAAGCAATCTTTTTGGCAACATTCACTTGAAATGAGAGCGCTGATAGAACTTCTTCTTGTCAGATATTTTTCTCTACCCCTTGTATAACTAGAACATCTTGCATTGATACAAAAAGGTCTGCTCCTACTCCTCGATACAATATTTCTTGGCAACATCTCCATCATTGGATCATCATTTGTATAAGGATTTTCATCATCATTAAGAGGAATGTTATCCACATTATGATCAGCTTTGCTTTTCAAATACTGACTTGGAGGATATCCTTCATCTTCCCCTTCTTCAGTGCTACTGTCATAGTCCTTAGAATTCGAACTGAATGGAAAATTTGACTCGATGTTTAATGGATATTCTTCCTCATGTGCATTGTTAATGTTGCTCTCATTGTCCATAGAATTAGGACTACATCGAAAATGTGACTGTTTACTTATTGAAGATGCTACATCCTGTGCTTTGTCACTGCTACCATTATACTCATTAGAATTAGGACTAAGTGCATCATCCTGTCCTTCATCACTACTGCTCTCATAGTCCTTAGAACTAGGACTAAGAGGACATTGTGACACTCCATTCTTTTGAAATTCATCATCACGCTCTTCATCATTGTTGCTCTCATAGTCCTTAGAATTAGGACTAAGTGGACACCGTGAAGCTCCAATCTTTTGAAATTCATCATCTCGCTCTTCATCATTGCTGCTATCATAGTCCTTAGAATTAGGACAAATTGGACACCGTGACACTCCATACTTTTGAAATTCATTATCATGCTCTTCATCACTACTGCTCTCATAGTCCTTAGAATTACGACTAAGTGGACACATTGACACTCCATTCTTTTGAAATTCGTTATCATGCTCTCCATCACTGCTGCTTTCATAGTCCTTAGAATTAGGACTAAGTGGACACCTTGACACTCCATTCTTTTGAAATTCGCCATCATGCTCTTCAACACTGCTGCTCTCATAGTCCTCAGAATTAGGACTAAGTGGACACCATGACACTCCATTCTTTTGAACTTCACCATCATGCTCTTCATCACTGTTGCTCTCATAGTCCTTAGAATTAGGACTAAGTGGACATCGTGACACTCCATTCTTTTGAAATTTTTCATCAAGCTCATCATCACTGCTGCTTTCATAGTCCTTAGAATTAGGACTAAGTGGAATTTGTGACTCTTTATTTATTTGAAATTCTCCATCCCCTCTTTCATCAGTGCTGCTCTCATAGTCCTTAGGATCAGGACTAAGTGGAAGAATTGACTTTCTATTCATAGTGGAAGAATTCCCGCTATATTCATCAATATGAATAGAGTTGTTACGCGATGAAGATGTTGATGTTGTATAAATCGAAACTTCACTATCAGGACAATCCATCCCTTTCAAATAGAAGATGTTGAATGATACAAATGAAGAGTCTCCTAAAGATATTATATAGCTTAGAGAATGAAATTTTCCCTCCAAAAGTTTTGCGAAAATATTTCCCTCCAAAAAGTTTGTTAGATTTATTTCCCTTCATTATTTTATTCTACAATTTATTGAAAAATGTAAACTAAATTTTTTTATGAAATAAATCATTAAAGTTAAAATTGTAAACTACAACTTCTACATTAATTATTTTAATAGTTAAAGTATATAATACTTACTAAACAATTAAATGTTTTTTTTTATTTTTATAATACATTCTAAAACAAATTAATCCCACATTCACCCCGCTGTAAAACAATTCTATAATATTCGCTTTATCATATTTTCCTTCGTTGCCATAAAAAAATTAACATGTTAAATTTTTTTAAAACAAATTATCCCACATTAACCGTATGGTAAAACATCTCTGTAATTTCACCTATATACTAAATTCCATTATCACTATTACTCACATCACATCAAGGTTTTCTGAAGTTCGTTGAAATACTTGCGAATTTGTGGAGCAGCTACATTGCTATCAACAACATATTCAACAAATAATTCTTGCAATTGAAAGGTTAGTTAAATTTTTTTCCTTGAAAATTTTCATATTAAATTAGTTTAATGAAGTAGATTTTTTTTTAAATTAATACTTTTTGTGAGCCAAATTAACCAATACGTCCATCGTGAGCATGGTGGGCCCGACAAAACTCATGATGGCAGCCCACCCCGCGGCACCATGGTGGCCTGCCCACCCTCCCGCCCCGCCCTCGCCCGCCCACCTACCCACCCTCGCCCGCCCACCTACCCCACCCTCGCCCACCTGCCCTCCCACCTTCACCAGCCCTCCCCGCCCCCGCCCGCCCGCCCGTCCACCCCACCTCGCCGGCCCGCCCGCCCACCCTCACCCACCCTCACCCCCGCCCACCCGCCCTCACCCGCCCTTGTGCCCACCCGCCCTCACCCGCCCGCCTACCCACCACACCCCTCCTGCCACCGCCCGCCCGCCCGCCTACCCTCCCTCACCCACCTGCCCTCGCCCGCCTGCCTGCCCACCTTCACCCACCCTCCCGCTAGCCCGCGCCTGCCTGCCCGCCCTCACCTACCCTCCCGCCCACCCGGCCCTCACCCGCCCACCCACCCGCCCGCCCACTCGACCCTCACCTAGCGCCCACCCACCCGCCCACTCGCCCAGCACCGACTCGCCCGCTAGCCCATCGGGGGTGGCTGGGCGATTCCTAGAATCGCCCAGCCACCCTCGGGGGGCGGGCGAGCTGCCGAGGTGGCGCAATGTGGAGCTGCCGCAAACCCACCCTACGCCACCATGGCGGCCCGCTCATCCACCAGCGGAGGATGGGTAATTCTCGGAATCTCCCGCCACTTCGCGGACGGACAGGGTGGTGTTGGCAGGCTTCTACCATTTCTCCTGATATTGATCTCCTTCTCCATCTTCAATCTACCCCTCAAGGGGGACGCTAAGGGGTAGATTGAAGATGAAGAAGGAGATCAATATCAGGAGAAATGGTAGAAGTTGTTTCCACAGCCCCCCTCATGCCACCCTGCCCAGTAGGCCGCCTGGGTGGTGCAAGGAGAAGGTTGTGGTAGCCCCCCGTACCACCCTGGCGGCCTCCACGTGGGCGGGCGGGCCGCCGGGGTGGCGCAGGGGGAGGCTGTGGCAACAACTCCTACCATTTCTCGCCCCATTGATCTCCTTCTCTGTCTTCAATCTACCCCTCAGCCTCCCCCTTGAGGGATAGATTGAAGACGAAGAAGGAGATCAATGTGGGGAGAAATGGTAGGAGTTGTTGCCATAGCCTCCCCCAGCACCACCCCGGTAGCCGCCTGCCCGCGGGGTGGTGGGCGATTTTCTTAGTGTTAATATTTTTTTAATTTCAATTATCTGATTATACAAATAAAAAAATTATGATATATTTTCGTTGTTAATTTAAGTTAATATGTTTTTGTTATTTACTGATTTATGTATTTTTATTTTTCAGGAACATAGCATCAAAGAAGATTTATGTTCTGGACCAAAGACTCTTAAAGGTGCATCTTCAAAAAATATTGGTGAATGAACTCCACCTGAGCTCATGGCTACAAATCTTTCAAGTGCCTCAAATGATAAGAAGATGATTTCATATTGGAAGAATTCAAAAGAGGTGAAATTTCCATCAAGAATCTGGTATGTGAAAGAAAGAGAAAGCCAAAATGTGAATATATATCTATATATTGACATACCGAATGATAATGGAATTTATGAGGTGATCGGAAGAGTCATAGATATGTGTTCGATACCGGACACTAAAGTTGTTTACATACTTACAAAAGCTCCCAAGTCACATGAAAGTATTAAATATCGACTATCATATTCATTGTATGACACGAGAGAGGTATCTACAAAGTTGTGTAAACAAATCCTAAATGAGATGAAACAAAACATCGTAAGTATTGTTATTTATATTTGTATTTTGCATTCTTGAAAGTGTCTTGCTATATTTTTTTAACTTTGTTTTTATTGACATATGATATTTTGTTTGGGAGAATTTTGTTGAAAGTTGTTCAATTAGGTTGGGAGGCATTCATTTCATAGAGCATGATATCATGAAAGTTGTTAGCAGTTTTTACTCAGTGTCAGAAGAAGATATGGAAAACAAGAAAAATGTAATAATTGATGATGCTACAAAACTACATCCAAAGGATCACAAAAAAGGCCTCTAGTGGAGAAATCTAGCAAGGGTAGACAAGTTATTTTTTAGGACGATGAAGTTGAAACCGACAGTGAAGCATATGTTGTTGTTACTGAAGATGACATTGGAATTGAGAAGAGCAGTAACAATGCCCAAGAATAAATCTGTTGAGAATGTTATGACGAAGAAAAGTAAAGGTGAAGATTTTGAAGTAGTCATTACCAGCAGTCAAGAACCTAGTGAAACTTCAAAAGAAAGCAGAGAAATCATTACACCGGGAGCTTATTTAGAGGATGGCATTATCAAAACAAAACAAAATGCCATTCGACAGAATTTTACAAAGAGAAACTTAATTGATGGTGGTCGTACATTTCAGCTTAATGTCAGACAAACCTATAAGGCAAGTGAAGGACAATGTCAATATCAAGTCAGAAAGCCACATCATCTACAGGTTCACAACTTGAAGACATTGATGAGGTACAATCCATATGCTCATGTGGTTAGTTATGTGCTTCTTGTTGATACACTTCAAGTTCCCAACAAAGAAGCATTTGATAAGTCAAAATGTTTTGAATACAATTATTATGTGCTTTGGGGGAACTATTCTGTAGAAGCTCAAATACAATTGATGGAGGAATATCCTAATAACCTACATTTTGAAACAATGAAATGTATCATTTATGCTGGTTTATCAGATACATAAGCAAAGTTAGTGGCATGGGATCATAATTTAGATAATGAATGTAGGATGTCTATGACTTTCATCCAAAGGGTTAGATTTATTCATAGTGAATTTCAAGAAAAATGTGGTGGGGATAGGATAAATGTTAATGCAAATTTCTGAAAGGAATGTTGTATGGAAATAGGCTATCAAATTGAAGAGAAAACCAATTCAAAAGGTGGAAAAGGCAACAAAATTAGTGATTTATTCAGAGGTGTTGATAACATTTTCCAATTGGCATTTAGAACTGGAGATGTTTGGAAGTTGATTGATGAGATTTTTAGCATGTGGGAAAACATTGGCATTAAAAACCATAAGGTCAAAAAGTTTAAGCCATTGTTATGTAGCAGCAATAAATCAGCTCTTGAAATGAAGCAGCTTCCAGAAGATATGACTATCACACCTTGGAGAGCAATGCAAGGAGTGAAAGATAAAAAAAAAATTGTCAAAACAAAAAAATATGAAGAAAACGACTACTTCAAAAATTATTAAATTTGCAAAATAATTATTTACATTTCATACATTAGAAAATAAAAAATAAAAAGCCTTTTAAAAAAAGGGCCTAGTGTAGAATTACCACTTTTTTAAATCGGCATCAAAAACACTACCATTCTAAAATGCAATGTACATAAAAAAAAAAAATATAGTGCCAAAAACTATGCTCTAAAAAACACGTTTGTTCTGCATCACCACTTTTCAAAATCGGGTCATTTTTTTGCTATCTCTACAAAACGGGTAATAGTATGAGTTCCCGTTTCAAAGTTTACATTGTTTTTTACAATATGACAAGGACTCTTTAATTCATATAAACCGTAGAAGAATTAAATGAATGCTTGACCTAGTAATAAATGACTTGGGCATGAAACCCATGTTTTACAACAAACAAAAAATTCCTTTGATATTTACATCATTTTCTTTCTTCTTTCGATAAGCACATAAAAATTACATCATAACATGAGTCAATTGACAATTATGAAGAACGGAACTAGTTACATTCTCCAACACTCCCTCTTAACTAGGGAGGTATTCATAATTGTCCAATTGGTACAAGGACATTACTCACTTTGAAAAATTATCATATGAAGAGTCAGATTGGTAAGTCGTCTTTAAGTATCAACATAGCAAGGCCTTGACTAACAAGCTCTATCTCTTCATAAGATCATAGCATAATGCTAGGAGGATTTAAGTGGGACACCACACTACCTATTAAGGCACATAACCCATTCAGATGTTCACAAGGTATGTCCTTCTAGGGCTATTCTTTCTTGGATTCCTAATCATCAAAGAATATTGGTCCTCTTCGACCACTCTTATATTGGATACCTTGTCCAATACTCAAAGATTGTCAGTCCATGAGACCATTTGCCTATCTTGGATTCCAAATCCTCAAGGACTACTAGTCTTAGGTGCTTACCCGTTCCTCTGGATCCCATTCCTTCTCCATGGCCTTCACTAGAGGCACGACTGTTAGTTCTGGACTAGTGCATGACACCTGAAATAGAGAACTATGTCCATCATATCTCCCTCCTAGAGAGGGAGGTTATACTCATTCGTGCACACAAAGGGAGTATATCCAACCTCCCTCTCAACTAGGGAGATGTTTCCAGCATCAACTACTTATTATTGATGGATATTTATGCCTGACTCCCTCTTTCCTTTGCATCCCATATTATCAATCTTGCTTCCTTCCTGACTATCATGGATCCATATTCTTTCTTCAATCCTGTGACAGAGTTCAGATCATCAATATTGCACATCACTTTCATCTTGTCATCATTAATGAAGGCATTATATCGAGCCTCTCCAAATTTCAAGTTGATCATAGCTTCCTCATGAAAGTGATCTCCTTTGTTTGTTGAACTAGACCTCCAGGTTTTCTTCTCATAGTGTTACCTCTTAATCCCAAGATGAACACATCTTGACTTCATAATTTCCAAAATCATATGTTGAGCTTGCCTCAACATTCACATATTCCTACAATATTCTTCCAAGTAGCAAAACAATATGTTAAACCAGATAACCAATAACAATTACTAATATTAGACTTACCTCATCATGATGACCTTCTTATCAAAGCATCAACATCCTTATGGTCCATATCCACAGGAGTCTACCTTCATGCATCAGAGTTCCCAAGGATCAAACTTGATTACCAAGTTACAATTTTCTTCTGGAGAATATACTTGATGTTAATTAATATTATCATGTTTATGTTATATTGTAGACGAGTCTTGACCAAGCCTCTCCTAGGAATCAAGCAGCCACATGGAAGACATTGCTTCCATATAATCATCGAGTTATCCTTCGAAGGAGCTTGTTTTTTACACCTATTAGAGATACGTTTCTTTTCCCAAGCGAGAAATTCATTATGTCTTTGACCATGTGCATTCCTTCATCCTTTAAGAGTATTCATTCCATACTAGATGGAATATATACCAGTCATAATGCTTCTTTCAAATACCTTCCAAATAATGGTTCTTATAGGATCTTGATGATCCATCTTTTTGCATAATGACTCCCTCTAACCTGATGTTAGAAAATGCTTGGATGAATTATAATATGCAATATGATCCTAATCTTATCATTATTTGGAAACTATATAATTTTTTAAAGTAACTTAATCATGTATATTTCTAATTCTTATACTATCATATGACTTATTCTATGATGCCATACTTCATAATAACAAAAACTCTTTTAGAAAAAAAAAATGCAATGATGCATGCTTACTCTTTTAATCACCAATGAACTTGTTATCACCAATTCCTTCAATGTCCTTACAATTCCCTCCTTCCATCATGCTTATCATCAGTAAGAACGAGTGTTGCTTTGATTTGTTCTTTCATCCTTCTTATTTTCCTTCCTTTATGTACCTGCAATTTTCACCAACAAGTAAAACCAAGCAAAATATACAAAGACAGGAACATGATGCCAATTATGTCAATCTAAGGTTTCCATGGTTTCTCAAAGGGTAAATTCCTAGGGTTCTGTTGATGCCTCTAAAATCGTTGCACTAACATTGGGGATAACCACCCTGCCCGGCCCTTAATACAGTTCCTTTTCCGTTTGGGATGGTGGCTCTGACTAGATAATATGGGACCAGTTTCCCAATCAAATGTGTTTTGATGAATGAGTGTTTTAAGTATATAACGAGATGATAGATGGTTTGAGTTGCAAATTTATGAAAATATACAAATAAATCTATATATAAATAACCCGGGTAATGCAATATCAATGCGATTTATAATGATTCCTGGTAATCGAATGCTAATAAAGATCAATCACTTGACTACAAAAAGTTAAGCATGAATGATGATCACAAAGTGATATAAAACATATCGCATCTCATAATAACATCAATTGTCAGCATATGTGCTTATAGAATACCAATTCCAACTTACTCAAAAGTGATGTAATGTAGAACTATATGAACATTCACATATAATAACAACATCGAATCAAAAGACTGTTTATTTGCATAACATGTAACAAAAAGACATTTGATAAAAGTACCATATGTATTTGAATCCTGCTACGAGAATAATAGTCTGGTTTGTTCTTCTTATTTCTGAAAACTCCAAAAAGATACAGAAATGCAAGTCCTCTTGAATTCTCCTTTATAACAAGTTTGAACCTTGATCCTTGTCTTCTACAAAAATAAATCCAGAAGTGCAGAAGTGCTATCTTCTTAAATCTAATTTAATACAATTTCAAGACCCTTTCTAAAATGACATGAAAGGGTCTTTATAGTAAAAATAAAACAAATTGTTCGTAAAAAGTGCTTGAAGTGGTTGGAACAGCCTCTCTCAAAATATGGGATTTCATGATAAAAATAGAATTGCAATAACTCTAAAAAGATGCATCGCATCTATCATTCCTCCTGCAACTTTAACTGACAAATCTCGAGCATAGTTTGGACTTCTGGTGGATGACTCATCCTAGCATGCAACTGACCTGTGTACACTGCATCCGAGAGTTCTGGCATCATGCGATCGGCTGCATCAGCAAGACATTTGATTGTCATTTGTTGACTATGTGGTTTGACCAAGTAGAACCAATGTGCATCCCAATTGAGACTTTTTAATTTTTTGATTTGCTCCTCCCTGGTATTCAAATCTTGCTTCCATTATTTTTCCAACACCTTTGCTTTTGGAAGGTTTTCTGGGGAACACTCAAAAATTAAATTGGCGTTGTGTAAGTTATCATTTATCAGTTCAATGATATTATTCCTCACTGCCCTGGCCCTGGAAGTTGCTCTTTCTGCTTTGATCAGCTATGTCTCCCATTCTGAAAATAATATCTCTTTGTGAGATTCTTCAATTACTGGCGATTTAGTAGCCCTTCCCTTTCTTGTGTTCTGCCAAGAGATGTAATCTATAATATTGTCGTCTGCATCCTCGAATTCCAACCTAGAATTGACAGCTTGATCTATCAGCTTGCTAGTTTTGATACATAGTGGATGAATGAGAGATATCTTTTAGCAAAGTTGGGTTAGCTGTTGAGACAAGAAATTATTTATTTCTAAGGCTTCCTTTATAAACTCTTCAATTTTTGGATTGTCTTTAAATTGATCCATTGAGAGTTGTAGCTGCTTTATTTGCTCATCCTTAGATTTGGTCTCTTCATGATGTGCCAGCTTCAGCCGTTCGAATTCTTGAGATAGGTGTTATTGTCTTTCAATAGCCTGCTGATCAATCCTCTGTTTTTCCACCCTTAACTGTTCTTCCAGTTGTTTAATCCTCTGATCCTTTTCCTTGATCAATTGATTAACTTCAGTTGCTTTATCAATTGCGGCAATTGTATATGCTCCTGCAAATTGAGATAATTTGGTCAAGCCCTTAGAAGGATTAAATTCTAAGACTCTCCAAATGATATTCATGGATTCATTTTGAGGAACTGTCACTGATACTTGATCTATCTTTCTCTTTTTTCGTTGCCTTTTGACTACAACTCTATGTTTAGGGCTATAAAACACATCCAATGGTGGAATTTCTTCTATGCTGAGTGTAATCTCTGATGAAGGATACTCAAGGATTACCTCGATTTCCTTTAGAGGTGAGTCCATGCCAGATGGTCTATCAATCACAGGCTCATGAATCATGGGTTGTTGTTTTAAGGGAGATTTTGGTGCGATAACAGTTTGGGTATTACTCTGACCTTTAATCTGTTGATCAAACTGTTCCCATTCTTTGATCAATATCGGATCAATGTGAACATCTGTGTCCAAATGTTCAATTGCCTTCTCGCTTGTCTCGGCCGCCTCATAATTTTTCTCCTGTTTTGTGCTTTGTGTTGTTTGTTGAATGACTGGTGCAATATTCAATAAGTCCAATGGTACTGTCTGAAGCCTTTGCATCATGTATTGGATGAATTGATCCATTTTCCCTGGTTCCAAATTAATATTTGCCAAGTGGTGTACTTGTGAGAACGTCTCGGCTAATCTGAAGAAGTCATTGAATTCATCTTTCTCATGGATGAATTGTTTAACTTTTACCTGAGTAGTGAAATTATAAGCAACTTTGTTCAGGTCATATTGTCTTTTGGGAATAACCGCTAGGTTCAAACCCCATATTTTCTTGGCTTCAATTTGGGCCTGCTTATAATCATGCAATGAATAGATGCCGTAGCGAACCGGAAAGGCAGGTCATCACTGTTTCTTGGCATCTTTGAGATTTTTTGTAAGCCCTTTTTCGACTATCTGATAGACTATTTCCCTAGCCAATAATTTATATGGGACATATAGAGGAAGGACATGCGGGTCGGTAATGCTGCCAAAAACCCTAATGTATGTAAACATCTCTTCCCCAAACCAACTACCAATTGAAGTTAAATCGATGCTAGCTTCCTCAGACAACCGAGGGGCTGGTCTATTAAAAATGTCTAGATGAATGGGTAGGATGAAGCCATGACAAATTTTGTAAAAATGCTTCTTATATTGTTTCTGCCACAAGTATTTATGGTAAATATGGATAGGGGTTGGGTCCTGAACAGTCCATTTCCATCCCATGATGGGAAAATCGGAATTGAAACAAATGGTATCGACTATGTAGGCACTCATATAGAATGGGGGAACAACTCGAGTGGTCACAAACCTATTTTTCCTATAATCAAGTATTTGGACTGCCATTTTGTCTAATAGGATAGTAGCCCAATCCATCACAAAAGAATTCAATGTTGCTTCTATTAACAAAACCATTTCAATGGAAAACTTAGCGGAATTGGGGCTTCCAAATAGTCTACACATCATTGTCGGCAGCATAACAATATGGAGAGGCTAGAGAGTCCACATATTACATACCGTATGACCTGTGCTTTTTTTTGTTAGGGAAGTGCCTCCATTGTTTGATGGGGTCCGACTCTATTTCATTTTCCTTCGAGAAAGCTTCAAGGAATGATTTGTTGTAGTACTTCTAAGGCTCTGGAAAATGATACATTTTCTTCAAGTCTTCAGGCTTGAAGGATCCAAACATTCTTCCGTTGGCTGTGAATAGTGTCCTGTCTGTTATATTGATGCCCTCAAGTACCCATTTTACCATGTCATTGTATGGCAAAATCTTTGGTTGGGCCGCTATTCTATGAAGAAAAGAGTCGGCTAAATCACCAAGTGTGTTCTCAGATTCTGCAGGTCCATCCGTTGTTGCATGTCCTTCAGTTACCTTAGGCTTTTCCTTTTCCAACATATCATATATGCCTTCCCATGAAATTTTCCCACAGTCTTGGCATGTCGTATCTGAGATCAACACAACTTTTTCCGGTCCTTCGGCTACTGCAGGGGAAGCTTTCGTCTTTCGGGCTTTCTTTGACATTTTAGTTGGCTGCATACTTCCATATTCAAACTGCAATTATATGAAATAGAGAAGAGCGATAAACTAAAACTTTCAGAGCGGCTAATGCTTGAATAGATAGTGGTGATAATAGTACAGTCGAAAATCAAGGCAGGAGCATTTGGTGCGAAAGATTTCGTATTATGAAATAATATTAACACGAAAGACGAAATCTTGAAGGACTGAAGTCATTATTGTTCTTAATGCTTTGCCGTATTCAATGATGTGAAACTTAAATGTTCAATAAATAGATCGCATCACAGTTTTCTTAAGGCCTAATTAGAATGTGTGCCATAAATTTTTCGATTTTGCAATGAGCGATTTCAATATATATTATTTTAATATTCTAAGAGCCATCGCATATCGCAAGTCGGGAGGTGTAAGTGCCATGTTCTAAGAGTCTTTCGAATTTCTGTGATTGCGATCAGTGATGACCTGGCACATAGAGTTGGGAAAATCTTTATTTAACCGCCTGCATCATGTTTTCTCTGTATTATCATTAAACCACTTTATTATATTTTAACATCGCATCGCGCATCCCCAAGGTGATTATCACTTATTTCCATTGGGATTGTGATATGCGAGATGCGAGAATCTTATCGCATCACAAGTTTTCAGGTGTGGCTTCTTTTGGTTTTCGGCGATATGCGAGATGCGAGAATCTTATCGCATCGCAAAGTTTCAATGTTTTGTTAAACCTATCACTTGGAATCTGCGATGCGATAGGTGATATGCGATCGCTTTATCGCATCGCATGTTTTTCAATGATTTGCTTAAGAAGCTCTACGATTGAGACTTTCGGATCACAACAATATTATACGGATTGTATGTTCCTTAACCTTAAGCAATTGCGATTTGTGATGTGTGTTGTTTTTAGAGGGTTTTTTGAAGCACTTTTATTTAAAAAGCAAGAAACAAAGAAATTGATTTCTTTGTAAAGGTTTTAATTATTTTTACAAACTAAAGGGACCCTATTTCCTATTTAGAATCTTAGAATAAAATAAAGAAAAATTTTGAAATGGGGGGGGGTTGTTGTATAGCACAACAGGTTCTTAAACACAAACCCTAAATTCCTTTACCTTACCCTTGATAAGGCTTTCAGTTTCACTGGAAACGTCATACCTAGAGTTTTGATGTCACGTCCTAGGGTTAATCCAACTCAACCCTCGCTAAGATTTACCATATACCCTAGATTATTCTTGCAAGCCCTATTTATCGAGAGTTATGGATTATATGAGGGAACAATCATTTAGGAGTTAGTGGTTTCACTTAACTAGGGTTTTCTAATCCAAGTCCCATATAGGTTTACAATCCCTATATAACAAAAACAATGTGAAGTCTACAAACCCTAGATTCAAAACATGCGGCAAAACCCTAATGCATTACATGTCATTACTTTCTCTATAAATTATACATACCCTTTATTAATCTTAAGATAGACATGCATAAAACAATTATACATACCTTATAGATGAATACATGTACCTTTGTCTTGCATGATTACTTGGAAGCTACTACAAAGCCTTCTTCAAGATAGCAAACTTTTAAGGATATGTCTCTAAAAATCTTGATCTCACAATCCAAAGAATTGTAGAAGTATTTGTCACTTCCACTATTATCATGATCTAAGATGCTCTTCCTAAGGTGACTAGTTGTTTCTCCTCTTGGTTAGGGTATGCAAGAGATGCTACTACATATCTTCAAACTAGACTTATATTATAGCTCCTTGTTTCAAACAAACTTTAAATAAGATACCACAATCCTTCCTTACTTCGTTATCTTTTAGCAAGAGGTCGGGTACCTCTATCAATTATTTAGAACTTCTTAAGTTTATATAATAATTTTGGCTTTTAGTTAGTATTTTTAGCAATTGTTGAAATTCTTTTATAATAAGCATAAAATGGCTCTAATTACTGCGATCTAGATCCCTCTACAATGTGTTTTCCTTCGTTGGCTAGAATGGCTGCTACTAGCCCATAAAACTTGTAATGACAGGTCTTGTTCTTCCTTGCACATATACTCAAGACCCTCGACCTAGAATGGGTCTCTCTCTGTGCACCTCAAACCTCTTGAAAAATGATGTGTCTACCTGAAGTGTGCTTATCCGGCCCTTCTAGATACCTCAGAAAACTCGGATCCCAAGCCTAGGACTGTGACCTTATTTCAGAGGTCTGATCTTATTGTGATTTGCACAAAATTAGCCCATAAAATATCTCTTCTAATTTGACTCTTGATCTAGTTGTCTCGGCCTTCAAGACTAATGCAAACAATTCCTTTTTATTTACTATGATCACTTCAGAAATGTGTAAACATTAGAGCAATCATTGATCCTCAAGCTTCCAGTAATCTTGACCTTAGCTCTGATACCATGTTGGAAATCCATTAGGGAAACATTAGGGTGATTTTTCTTAAACTTGACAATTACTTGTGATATTTATATTTATTCTTTTCCTTCTTATTGTGTTCTTATCATCAGGGCAATTGCCAAAAACAATGAAGATCACAACAATAAAGAGATGGACACAAGATATAGGCTCTAATCCAGGACAAGACCCCTCCAAGGGGAAAACCCATAAATAACTTCTCTTGCTATAGAAATAATTCAAATGAGAATTCTAGGACTCAAATCCAAAACAGAGACTCCACCAAGAACCAAGCCAGCCACCAATCATCCCTCTTCAAAACAAGATAAGAGAAGTGAAGCAATATTTTTCCAAAGGCAAGGCTCTTCTAGCCTTTCGGTTCTCCAAGAAGAATCTGCAATTATTACTACAACCTTCATACCTAAGGTATGCCTAGAAACCATAAGTTTTTCACACATGTGAACTGAAGCAGGTAGATTTGAGACCTCTGAACTTTTCTAGGGTTTCTTGCTTTCTTTCCTAGACTTCTCCTTGCTTTTCTAAGACTTTCATACTCCTTTTCAATTGCAAATCGAAATCAAAGATGTGTATGTGATAAGGTTAAAATTATTCCTTTATATAGCCTTTCTAGGAGGCTCCATTAGCCCTCTCTAGGCTAACTTCTCCTTTGTTGTCCGACTTGGTCTTGGGAGCCTTCTATATACAAAATATTTTTTCTTTTTTCGAACAAATGCGTGAATGTTTCTTTTACAATATGACAATGACTCTTTAACTCATGTAAACCCTATAAGTATTAAATGAATGCTTGACCTAGTAACAAATGACTTGAGCATGAAACCCATACTTTACAGAAAATATTTTCCTTTGATCTTTACATAATTTTCTTTCTTCTTTTGATAAGTACATAAAATTACATCATAACATGAGTCACATGACAATTATGCAGACTGAAACTAGTTAAATTCTCCAACACCATGGACCCTTCATAATGCATTTCAAGATCTTGAACCTGTTGTTCCTAAAATGATCATATTTGGGGATAAAATGGTAGAACCCACTGGGATTGTTATTGACTCGGTCGCATGGTAGAAAACATCGTTATGCAGCTCCCAATCAAGGACTTACAAATTCACCATGAAAAATGAATGTTTTCGGTCCTTTTCCATCCTAGTTTGCTTTGCTCAATGTTTCCATCACTCTGTTACCAGGGTGGCTAAGTACACAGTCAAGCTTCGAACCCACCTTGAGCCACTCCATGCTCAAGGTTTCAACAACCACTCTCTAGTAGAGACTTTTAATTCTTTATTGCTAACTAATTATATGCCATGTCAGGGTTCTAAAACTCTCCCATCTGTAGATTTAGCCTTTGCATCTCTAAATTTGTGTGCAGTTATAATATTAGGATTAATAAGAAACACTTTCAAACCTTTATTTTAATTCATATGGATCACTGTGAAAAAGAAATGTGAAATAAATAAATCTTGTTTAATATTAACATTTTATTTTTATTTTTGGTGTCATTGATACTTTATTATGTAGTCTTGAGTGTTGTCTTCGTCTTCTTGGCAAATCCTTGAGGGAAAATAATCTCTCTAAATGAGGTGGAAGCTTTTGAAATTTTTGCATGTGTTTGTCTTATGGCCAAGGCTAGATATGTGTAAGCTACAAACATTATGCCAAAGGAAGCAAAAATTTGCTGACTATTTTACAATATACAAGTGGATGCACTAAAATTTGGTAGGTGTGTTGATGTTCCATAGTCATGGTGTCTTGGGTTTTGTTGCTTTGTTGGTTATGGTCTCAACAACAGATTGTGAATAATTGTTCTTTTCAAATTTTACAGTCAAGAAAAGACGGAGAGTTATCCACATCCACGCTTTTTAAATTTCTCCCTCAAGAAAACTAATAAACCAAACAAAGTTCAATAATTTTTTGAAATTCCCATTCTTTTCCCAATTATCCTCATTGTAGTGATATAATTGATATTATTGTTAAATTAGTTGTAGCTATAAATTCTGATTGCACAATTTAGTTCAAATACTTCAATAGCCAAACTCTAACCCTTTATTCCAATAAAATTGTGCAATGTATATATTTCACAAAACAAAACAAAAAAACAATTTAGCTAGCCTCTCATTCAAAGTTTAATTTTATGGATCATCATTTTCATCCATGTATTGTTTTCTCTAGAATAAGTTAAATTTATAGTAAATGAAGTTGAGATATATAGAGAAAGTTGAGACATAAAATGCAACTCCATTGGAACATAAAAAACCACATATTTTTAACTAGATTATCTTAGATTTGTGTAATGCTTGTTATTGCATTTCATAATATGTTTATGTACATATTGATGATTATAACTTTTTAATTGCAACAATTAGTGATTACAGACAATCTCTCCAGTTCCAAAATCTGAATGAGAAGAGGACCATTCAAGTTCAAGTGCAAATCACCATTTGCCTTAGTCTTAATTTATCATTTTGAAGTTTCTTGTATATACATGTCTATATATGTACATGGAACGCTTCAGATTTATTTTTCAACATTATGATCAAACATTGTTTTGCATTGTTTTTTAGGTTATCAGGGGTGGAAGAAGATGTCAAGTTTCCATTTTTTATCGTGTTATGGGTGATGTTGTATTTCTCAATATTAGTGATCAAGTATTGAAATTGTTTATGTACTAATGCCATCAATGTGTCGCTTCATTTAGAAATTGAATATGTTTTGAAAGATGTATCTCTCCTTCTCATGTCCCTACAGATGGCATTCTTATTATTGGACATTCCTTATTGATTGATCAATCCAGTATGAGTGGGGAGAGTGAATTTGTATGTAATTTTCTTCTTGGTCTCTTGGCAGTGATTTTCTTGTCAAATTTTGGAACATTTGCATGACGCTATGACTACTTAATTTTTTCTTCCAGCTTTCTAGAGATAAGAAAGATCCCTTTATGATGTTTGTGTGTAAGGTGGAAAATGGATATGTAACTGTGTTGGTGATTTTGAATGCTTGATTATCATCTAAAAATGGTTATTCTTCATAATTCCTATTTAAAAAAATATATTTCTCTATCAATTTCATTTTATGCTCTGTTTGATAATAGCAAGGTCGGTTTAGAGTCTTAGACTTATGTTGCCTTATTTCAGGTTCATTGGTGTGGATTGAATCCTTCATCACTGAATGAAGGATTCCCCTCACTCCACTTAAGCAATTAACTCAATAGATTGCCATCTCCTTTCGTTGAAGGCAGAATTTTATTAAATCTGGTCAAGTAATCAATTGATTGCTATTTCCTTTTTATGAAGCCAAGATTTCAGTTGGATTCACAAGGACAAGTGGAGCATCCCAACTAATGTAGCCTATATTTTGGAGTCTCGTATGTACTGATGATTAAAACGTATGATCCTTTTTCATTTCAATATAACTATGTTTTTCCTTATCTACCTCCTCTTTGTTTGAATTTCAAGCAAAATTACTACTTTCTGTCTTGCTTGTTTCATTTTCAAGTACACTGGTTACTTAATTCTATAGTTCCAGTGTTCATGATTTGGCCACCTTTTTCTGTTTTCCTTATCTTTTTCCTATTTTTTTTCTCTAATTTTCTTTTACCTCTATTAAAGAAAAGTTTATCCTCAATATTTGTGTCATCAGTGTCATGGTCCTCCTCTTCCATAGGAGGTGAAATCATGGTTTCTAGAGGTTGTAGTGGAATATTACTTACTATGAATTATTGTTATAATGTTTCCTATTAATTGTAGGGTAACTAATAGATATTATATTATTAAATATGGGAGACAACGTCATACTTGATCATCCCCATTTTGGATCCATCTTTTCTATAAAGGGAATTATATCATATGTTGTAAGGTTTCTTTCTGACATTTTCTTAATATAAACATTATTTGTTTGAGAAATATCCTATTAGGGGTGGCACCTAACAATCTTGTAGACTCCAGGTCCATGATAATGAGTTCCAGCCTATCATTTCCTTGCTTTCACGTTGGAGGATTCTTTGCCTTAAAGAGTGCTAATGCCAGCCAATGGTATATTTCATTCTATTATAGTGATCGGGGATGAAATTGTGGTGCCTTTCTTTTTGTTCTCTCACTTCCTTACTGACATACTAGCAAGGCATGCCTTAACAGCATTAGGAACGTTGATAGCAGTACAAGGGAGAAATGAGGTTAGTAGGAGGCTCCCTTCTCATACTGTAGGGTCCTTCCCTAGAACTCCTGTGATTTGCACAAATGTGCCACATCCTTCTTGACCTTGTGGACCTAGAAAGTTATTTTCAAACGAAGATTTTTTTTTTTTTTTTAATCCCAATGCTTCTTTTCCAAAAAAAAAAAGAGTAACTTTTATTATATTAATTTTCCATGTTGCATTGAATTCGATGGTTCAAGGGAGTCTGTCTCCTAATAAGGCCACTTTCTAAGTAATAGGAAGGAATTGGCTATAGATGTTAGGCACCTTGTCTTAAGAAAACTTCACAAAATCACAATACCAGAATAAATGTTTCAAAGTCTTGTTTGTTTCATAGATAGAGCATTTTTCCATGTGACAATGTCAATTAAATTATCCTCTGCTCTATTGCAAGTCTGCCGAAAACAGGAACTGGGTGAAGACCTTATTTTATCCATCAGTGGCTTCGATGCACTTTAAAACAAGCCTTTGTTGGTCTATTTCTATCGTTATTCCAATGCAATTTGTCTTGTCATTGGGTCCCTCAAGATTTATGAACTTTGTAACCTTCAAAATAATGATAGAGCTTGGCCACATAATCTTTAAGTTCCTCATCTTATGGACTGAAATGAATATTTTTGCCAAGTTATTCAAATTCATCTTTCATAATGGAACTTATGCTTGACAAATGTGATTTTTCTCCCTTATCCATGGAGTAAAGTAGTGAAATGGTTAACAGTTAATCGCATTCTTCCACCAAAATAACATATCTTGCTCATTTATCAACCTTGGAAGAAGATTCCACATTGTTTTAATAGAATTAATGTAGCTAAGTGTTGGAGATGTGTAATCTTCACATAAATCCATGGGCTTACCTGTCTTGTGTGTATTTTAAGTGTGTATAGGGTTGAAAGATGTCATAGTCAAACTCTTCATTATGCTATATATGGGTGGTTAGGGTTGACCTGGATTTGTGAGTGTATAACCCCTCTCTAGGAGGGCACCCCATCTTTGAGTGTGTATAAATACACACTCACCATCATTTGTAGAAATACATTTTTGGATCATTGGTTACACATTCTCTTGTGTGATTCTTTAGCATACGGGAACCTACATCTTGTGTTTCTGTTAGGCCCCTATACTACTAGTATAACCCCTTATTGTTATTAGTATAACCCACTTATTATATTGTTGTACCCATATAGTGCCCATATTGTTACTATTGTGCCCCATAGAAGCCCACTATTGTTATTATTATGCCCTTACATTATTATTGTTATGTCGGCTCTCATTATGTTATGACCCTTTAGACTCCTATATATAGAAAGGAGGTCTTTTCATTTGTATCATCGAAGAATTGTCTATTTATGTAATGTAAAGGAGGTTGCCCCCTCGAAGAGGCTGAATTCTAAGGCGTTGATCTATGTTTTCTATCTTTTCCTGAGCTGGTTTCATAACATTTGGTATCAGAGCTTTGGATTCTAGGGTTTCGCTGCTCCAAATAGGTCATCGTGGAATTTTTGCTATAACTTTTTTTATGTGACGTTTCAGAAGTCGCAAAAAAAACCCATTTGAGAAGAAATCGCGCTGAACCTTGGGTCCGAATTTCAGATCTTTTAACGTGATATTTGCGGAGATATGATCTGAGGAAGTTGGTCTTTTTGCAGACTCCTGAATTACATTCCAAAAAGGTGACCTGGGGAAATCGTCATAACTTTCTTTCTGAGCATCGGATTGAAATTTCGCAAGAAGGTACAGAAAGAGGACACACTGTAGTTTTTTTTATATATTTTTAGAGTCAAATCTTGAAACAGTGACACGTGGCACTTCATACAAGTTCGCTCTACTGAACTAGTCTACAATCAGGTCACTGCGGGAGATTGTGCATAACTCTTTCTTGGAGAATCCAATTTGGATCAGACTAGTGGCATTGGAAAGAGGACATAGAAGGCTACTACAGGTTGCAATTTCAGAACTTAAAGATCCAAAAGTACAGAGTTACAGTCGTTTCAAGGTCGAGCTCCTAAAATCAAGAAAAAGCAAGATGAGGAAGTTTGATGGCAAGGATCCGGTAAATTGGATACTTCAGATGGAGCAATATTTTGATCTACATGGTGTACAACTGTTACAAAAGGTATGTATTGCATCTTCATATTTAGAACCAGATCAATTTTTATGGTACAAAGGGATTTTTTCTCGTAAACAACTTGTTACATGGTCAATTTTCACGGAGGAAATGATAGCACATTATGAGGATACAAAGAGCAACACCTTCTTTAGAGCAACACCACAACAATTGGAAAGAGTAAAAGGGCTTTGTGACATAGTGGAAAGCAAAATTATGGAAACCAAGAAGTGTACCCCTCACAACTATAAAGATGGAAGTGTAGTTTCTCCTAGCCTTCCACAACCTACAAGGGTTACACCACAACAATTGGAAGAAAAAAGAGAAAAAGGGCTTTGTTACAATTGTGATAGCAAATGCACTAAAGGTCATAAGTGTGCTGAGAAGAAATTATTTTACATAGAATATGAAGAGGAGGAAGAAAAAGATCAAGAAACATCAAAAGAAGAAGATACCAAATGTTATGAAACCAGCTCGAGAAAAGATAGAAAAGATAGATCAACGCCTTAGAATTCAGCCTCTTCGAGGGGGCAACCTCCTTTACATTACATAAATGAACAATTCTTTGATGATACAAATGAAAAGACCTCCTTTCTATATATAGGAGTCTAAGGGGTCATAACATAATCAGAGCCGACATAACAATAATAATGTAGGGGCACAATAATAACAATAGTGGGCTTCTATGGGGCACAATAGTAACAATATGGGCACTACATGGGTACATCAATATAATAAGTGGGTTATACTAATAAAAATAAGGGGTTACACTAGTAGTATAGGGGCCTAACATGCCCCTCTCCTTCAAAAAGCGTTTTCCTCAACGCTTGAGTTGTTCTTGATGCTTCTGTATAAAATTCTTGTCCTCCCATGTGGAATATTCAACGGGTAAGTTCTTCCACTTGATGAGATACTCTGAAATTGATCAATTTCGTAGCTGTCGGGTTCTTGTTTCTGTGATTGCTCCAGGCTCCAATATGATTTTTCCTTCCTCTTTAATTTCTGGCAATATTGTTTGAATTGGGATCTTTTACAACTTTTGAATAAGTGGCCATACTTCTTCGTCCTTCTTTCATTCATCCCTTGCTTCGTTTATCCAATCTTGTTGGATAATATAAATATCACAAAACAATGCTTCCACATCCTCATCCTTGAAGAGTCTTCCCATTCAGTAAGGTCGCCATTTTTTAAATTCCTGTTGTTTCGTTTGATTTTGCACCGAAGTGGCGTTATCCTTTAAAAGTTGGAGAACTTGTTGTTGATGCTCGATGTGATCTTTCACTGCTTGAACCTTTTTCTTCTTGATATGTCCTTCTATCTCTAGAGTTTGAGGAGTGGTAATTTCTTCCAATCCTTTACAAGATATGGTCGGATTTATTTCTTGATGCTTGATGTGATCTTTCACTTCTTGAACATTTTTCTTCTTTATATGTCCTTCTATCTTGATAGTTTGAGGAGTGGTAATTTCGAACAATGAATTACAAGATATGGTTGGATTCATTTCTTCTTTCTCGATGTGACCTTTCACTTCTTGCACCTTTTTCTTCTTGATATGTCCTTCTATCTTGAGAGTTTGAGGAGTGATAATTCTTGACAATGCTTTACAAGATATGGTCTGATTCATTTCTTCTTTCTCTGGGGTGGGGTCCTGGCGTATATCTTCTTCTTTTGTTGTTTCTTGATCATTTTCTTCCTCCTCTTCATATTCTATGTAAAATAATTTCTTCTCAGCACACTTATGACCTTTAGTGCATTTGCTATCACAATTGTAACAAAGCCCTTTTTCTCTTTTTTCTTCCAATTGTTGTGGTGTAACCCTTGTAGGTTGTGGAAGGCTAGGAGAAACAACACTTCCATCTTTATAGTTGTGAGGGGTACACTTCCTGGTTTCCATAATTTTGCTTTCCACTATGTCACAAAGCCCTTTTGCTCTTTCCAATTGTTGTGGTGTTGCTCTAAAGAAGGTGTTGCTCTTTGTATCCTCATAATGTGCTATCATTTCCTCCGTGAAAATTGACCACGTAACAAGTTGTTTACAAGAACAAAGCCCTTTGTACCACAAAAATTGATCTGGTTATAAATATGAAGATGCAATACATACCTTTTGTAACAGTTGTACACCATGTATATTAAAATATTGTTCCATATGAAGTATCCAATTTACCGGATCCTTGCCATCAAACTTCCTCATCTTGCTTTTTCTTGATTTTAGGAGCTCTACCTTGAAACGAATGTAACTCTGTACTTTCAAATCTTTAAGTTCTGAAATTGTGACCTGTATTAGCACTCTGTGTCCTCTTTCCAATGCCACCAATCTGATCCAAATTGGATTCTCCAAGAAAGAGTTATGCACAATCTCCTAAGATGACCTGATTATAGACTAGTTTAGTAGAGTGAAATTGTACGACGTGCCACGAGTCACTGTTTCAACCTTTGGATCTGAAAAATGCATACAAGAAACTACAGTCCGTCCTCTTTCTGTACCTTCTTACGAAATTTCAATCTGATCCCCAGAGAGAAAGTTATGACGATTTTCCCCAGGTCACCTGTTTTGAATGTAATTCAGGAGTCTGGAAAAAGACCAACTTCCTCAGATCATATCTCCGCAAATATCGAGCGAAAAGCTCTGAAATTCGGAGATATGATCTGAGGAAGTTGGTCTTTTTCCAGACTCCTGAATTACATTCAAAACAAGTTACCTTGGGAAAATCGTCATAACTTTCTTTCTGAGCATCGGATTGAAATTTCGCAAGAAGGTACAGAAAGAGGACGGACTGTAGTTTTTTTTTATATATTTTTTAGAGTCAAATATTGAAACAGTGACACGTGGCACTTCATACAAGTTCGCTCTACTGAACTAGTCTACAATCAGGTCACTGCGGGAGATTGTGCATAACTCTTTCTTGGAGAATGCAATTTGGATCAGACTAGTGGCATTGGAAAGAGGACATAGAAGGCTACTACAGGTTGCAATTTCAGAACTTAAAGATCCAAAAGTACAGAGTTACAGTCGTTTCAAGGTCGAGCTCCTAAAATCAAGAAAAAGCAAGATGAGGAAGTTTGATGGCAAGGATCCGGTAAATTGGATACTTCAGATGGAGCAATATTTTGATCTACATGGTGTACAACTGTTACAAAAGGTATGTATTGCATCTTCATATTTAGAACCAGATCAATTTTTATGGTACAAAGGGCTTTGTTCTCGTAAACAACTTTTTACGTGGTCAATTTTCACGGAGGAAATGATAGCACATTATGAGGATACAAAGAGCAACACCTTCTTTAGAGCAACACCACAACAATTGGAAAGAGTAAAAGGGCTTTGTGACATAGTGGAAAGCAAAATTATGGAAACCAGGAAGCGTACCCCTCACAACTATAAAGATGGAAGTGTAGTTTCTCCTAGCCTTCCACAACCTACAAGGGTTACACCACAACAATTGGAAGAAAAAAGAGAAAAAGGGCTTTGTTACAATTGTGATAGCAAATGCACTAAAGGTCATAAGTGTGCTGAGAAGAAATTATTTTACATAGAATATGAAGAGGAGGAAGAAAAGGATCAAGAAACATCAAAAGAAGAAGATATACGCCAGGACCCCACCCCAGAGAAAGAAGAAACGAATCAGACCATATCTTGTAAAGCATTGGCAAGAATTACCACTCCTCAAACTATCAAGATAGAAGGACATATCAAGAAGAAAAAGGTGCAAGAAGTGAAAGATCACATCGAGAAAGAAGAAATGAATCAGACCATATCTTGTAAAGCATTGGCAAGAATTACCACTCCTCAAACTCTCAATATAGAAGGACATATCAAGAAGAAAAGTGTGCAAGAAGTGAAAGATCACATCGAGAAAGAATAAATGAATCCAACCATATCTTGTAATTCATTGTTCAAAATTACCACTCCTCAAACTATCAAGATAGAAGGACATATTAAGAAGAAAAATGTTCAAGAAGTGAAAGATCACATCAAGCATCAAGAAATGAATCCGACCATATCTTGTAAAGGATTGGAAGAAATTACCACTCCTCACACTCTAGAGATAGAAGGACAAATCAAGAAGAAAAAGGTTCAAGCAGTGAAAGATCAAATCGAACATCAACAACAAGTTCTCCAACTTTTAAAGGATAATGCCACTTCAGTGCAAATCAAACAAAACAACAGGTAGATAAACATTGTAGTGAAAAATGTTTTGATGTAGGTGATTGGGTATTTTTATTGCTACATCGCAAGCAAGCTATTTATGAGAAGGAAATGTTGGCAATACTACATGCACTTAAAAAATGGCAACCTTACCGAATGGGAAGACTCTTCAAGGATGAGGATGTGGAAGCATTGTTTTGTGCTATTTATATTGTCCAACCAGAGTGGATAAACGAAGCAAGCGATGAATGGAAGAAGGACGAAGAAGTATGTCCACTTATTCAAAAGTTGCAAAAGATCCCAATTCAAACAATATTGCCAGAAATTGAAGAGGAAGCAAAAATCATATTGGAGCCTGGAGCAATCACAGAAACAAGAACCCGACAGCTACGAAATCGATCAATTTCAGAGTATCTCATCAAGTGGAAGAACTTACCCGCTGAAGATTCCACATGGGAGGACAAGAATTTTATACAGAAGCATCAAGAACTACTCAAGCGTTGAGGACAACGCTTTTTGAAGGAGAGGGGCATGTTAGGCCCCTATACTACTAGTATAACCCCTTATTGTTATTAGTATAACCCACTTATTATATTGTTGTACCCATATAGTGCCCATATTGTTACTATTGTGCCCCATAGAAGCCCACTATTGTTATTATTATGCCCTTACATTATTATTGTTATGTCGGCTCTGATTATGTTATGACCCTTTAGACTCCTATATATAGAAAGGAGGTCTTTTCATTTGTATCATCGAAGAATTGTTCATTTATGTAATGTAAAAGAGGTTGCCCCCTCGAAGAGGCTAAATTCTAAGGTGTTGATCTATCTTTTCTATCTTTTCCTAAGCTGGTTTCATAACAGTTTCTCTTAT
Source organism: Pinus tabuliformis (assembly GCA_031772625.1). Classification (NCBI taxonomy): domain Eukaryota; kingdom Viridiplantae; phylum Streptophyta; class Pinopsida; order Pinales; family Pinaceae; genus Pinus; species Pinus tabuliformis. The sequence goes on from CM062815.1 coordinate 825,710,311, forward strand.
TCATGTGTTCATCTTCTATTCCCTACATGTGTTTATGGTCTATGTGGATGAAGAGTTTTCTTGTTGGTTCCATTCGATCATTTTTTATCTCATCTGATACCAACACTTCATTAAAGTGGGTGTGAGCCTACTTTACCTTATTCGATGGTTGTCTCTTTTTATGCTTGGAATTCTACATGTGATTGGTATATTTCCTTTTGTTACAGGTCATTTTGTCACCATTAGGCAAAGGACTACCAGTCTGGATCTCTCGCTATCTGATGAAGTGTTCCAAGCATTCCCCTACAGTGTTGGAAGAAAAAAAATCCCAAAGAAAACAAGAATCCTAGATTACATTGCTCAAAAATTACTTTCAAGCACTTGGGAGGTTCCCTATGTAGTATCTGTGCAATCGTAGTTTTGACCATTTTGGCCAGCGCAATTCTATGCTCTGTCTTCCACTGAAAATTGTGCAAATATATTAACGAGAGTCAAAATAAAAAAGTGATTTCTAGAAGCCTTATTGGAGGAATATTTCCCAGTTAAAGGCATTGAGCCTCTACATAGTTGGGCATCATCCCTATATTCAAGGAGAAAACTCCCTCCCTTTGTGGAACCCTAATCCCTCCATTTGAGGATCTCATCCCTTGAGAAGAGGATCTCAAGCCTCTTCCTCTTGGCCTATAAATTCAACGTAGACCAAAGGATGGGAGGGGGACTTATGAATGTAAACTTATGTTTTTGGAATAAATTTGGAAAGCTTGTGACCTAAGGGGAGGATTGGAGACCATTGGGAGGAGGTTTACATCACCAAGGCAAGGTTGTATTGCTTCTTCTTGTTTAAATTAATACAAGAAACTATTTTTTCCTAAGTGCACTTGTTTTAATGCTCTTTGCAAAGCTCCTTGATCTTTTTCATAGTTTATAACTGAATATTGGTTTAATCTTATGGTATATCTTATGTCACAATTTTCATTCATTTTGTGTTTCATCTTTATCTACATTATGCTTTTATGCCTTATTTGTTTCTATTCATGCAGATCTTCCTGTGAAGCGATGAGGAAAGGCTTTTGAAAGCATTGGAGGAACTTCCACAAACATTTCGTAGAAAGGTAAGAGGCTCTTGCATATCTCATACTCCATACTTTAGTTGTAAATTAAGGAAATGTAGCAGTCACTTGTTTTGTTTGTTACTAGATCTCTTTTGAATCTAGGGAGATCGCTTTTGTCTGCAAGAGCGATTTGTCTGCCATAACAAATTTGTGACCAACTGGGGAATGATTTGTTCTTCATTATGTCCTCATGTGACCTTTGATGGCTTTCTGTAGCTTTGTCTGACTGTCTTTTGGACCCTAGAAGAATAAAGTTCTGGACTGTTGGATTTGCTTTTAATTTTTCTTAAGTTTTCTTGGTTTGGCATGATTTCTTTAGCAATAGTGTGCCTATTTGCATGTTTTTCCTTTAGCAATAGTGTGTCAGTGCACTAAACCAAACTGATTTCCTATGCATGTGTCTTAAATTTTTGAAAAATTAGGGTTTTCACTATTGTGTCCAGAATTTTTTTATTATTATGCTTTCTTGGATCTATTTACATTCTGCAAAAATTTGTTTCAATTTGATTGAATGTTGTGAATTGTCTTCTTGGGAAATTCTTCTCTTTACGAATTAGGGTTAAAAGGCTTCATCTGATGATTTGTTGATTTATCAAAGGAAGGATTGGTAATTGTTGAGTTTGTGTCTGCCTGTCTTTCTTCTTTTAAAAGATCAGATTTAGTATTTGTTTTACCCGTTTGTGAAGAATCATTGAGATAATGAAAAATAGTATTTTTCAAGATTAGGTATTTTTCGCTCATAAAAGTGCTTCTTTTGTTGAAATTGAAATGAAATTTATTCTTCTTTTAGTATTGAAGCATCTCAAAATTATATTTTAGAAAGTGTCATATTCATAGAATTCATTTGAAAGATTCATTTTTAATATTTGTTGGTCTTCTTTTCACATTTTGAAAAGTTTTGGGTGTTGTGTGTTCAAAAGAAGCTTTTATAATTCTTATCATTTTAGATGAGTTGAAGTGAAATTTCTACATTGAATCAATCTGAAAATGAAAAAATTTCATTTACTGAAAAGAAACCATGGTGAAGTTAGAAGTTTTACATTCTATTTGAATATCGAAAAGACTCTCTCTTTACCATAGCTAGAAATTCATTGAAGTATAAGATTCATTTTTTCATATTGGATGCATTAGATTTGGAATCGAGCACTGATATCATTTACAGCACATCTATTAAATCAAATTTCATGGAAGAGAAACAGTTAAAGTAGTCAAATTTTTAATTAACCAAACATTAGTGGTTATAGTTTAGAAGATGAGTTTTGGCATCTATAAACATAGCAGCTGTCATTTTTCGTGTGTGGCACATTCTACGGGTTGTCAGTATTCCATGTACGTAAGTATATGGGAACCTTCTCCACGTACCTTCAGATATATCGGACAACATTCCACGTATGAAAAGTATATGGGGATGCTTCATATCGCACAGGTTCGCATTAGGCATCACTAACACAGACTGTACCTCCACGTACCTCGAGTACATTTTAGAGGCCCCCTTCTAGGTTGCATACCATCCATGAGTAATTGAGTTGACCACTTTTTCATCTGTGATACACCAGACATAACATTTAGGGAGACTACTTACACGTACTGGAAACAATTTTCCACAGTTCAAAGTGGCTTAGTAATCCTTTATACGTAATTACCCTTTATTTTTTCTTTTGGTTCTTTATTTGATTTAATATAATTGGACCAAAACCTTCATAAAATTCATTGTTTCTAAGTTACCAACATATTCACGTAGAATGCAATTTTTACCCCCTGAGTACACACCTGGTCAATTGGAGAAGATCAAAGCAGAGAGATCAAAATCGATGGGATCTGGACCCTCAAATCAACCTGAAACATTTGGAGTTGTAGAATTGGAAACAATAGAAACTGAAGTAACTCAACCACACAAAACAAAATCAGACACAATTTACTCTAGACCTGGAGTTACTGAGATTATTCAAGGTGAATCCAAGATTAGTGAAACTTTAGAGACAGAATTACCTAAACCTAAAATTGAAGAACCTGAATCTGATGTTTATGAGCATGAATCACCTTCAACTACTATAGCTCCTACTCCTTTACTGTCTTCATCTCGAAGAAGAACTATAATCACAACTAGTTTACCTCCTGGTCTTATAAGTATTGAAGATATTACTGAAGGTGAGGAGGAAGAATCACCACACACTCCTCTCACTTCTAGTGATCCATTAGTTTTTCCAAGACTTCCTTTTGATCCTTTTCAACTTGATCCTTGGTATTTCACCCCTTTGAACTATTTAGGTCAAGGTATTCCTTGCTTACGTACTCCTTTTGATTTCACACCTAGGAAAATCATGTCAGAAACTACTCCTATAAGCCAATCTATTGTAACTTCCATGTTTACAAGCTCTTCGAAGTCATTTTTATATGGTGGGCCTTCAGTTCCCATTGGATATCAATAACTTACTGAAACTTTTTTGAGAGCCACTCCTTCACCTCCAATTTCTACTTGGATTTCTAGAGTCTCATCTAGTTTATCTATCTCTAATCTAAAGGCAACTGCTTCAAGCATAACTTATATGCCTGAAATACCTCTGAAATTTGACCAATACATTAATATGATATCTGGTAATACAGGTATTCCTCAACTAACTCCAACTGGTGTTTATTATCCAGTTGGGGGGAAACCATCCTATGTTCCGCCTGGAGGAAAACCCCCTAGTGGAATGTATCCTCTAGTTGTAGGACAACCTCTTACCAGAACTTATACAAATTTTGGTCAGATACCTCAGGTCAGTCCAAGTCCACCTATTGTGTCTCAACCCTTGATTGGTGCTCCTTTTCCAGGAATGGGGAGTATTATTTGGAACCCTTCTTATGTTCAACATCTTGTTCAAGTTGCTCCACAAATGCATGTTTATCAACTGATTCAAGCTACTGGTCAATCTACACCACAAACACCTATCCAAGGCACCTCAAAAGTGTCCAACCAACAAGTATTTAACAGAAACCTATTCAGCAACCTGTCCAGGGGACACCACAAGTATCTGTCCAACAACATGTTCAGAGTATACCACAAACACCCATTCAACCTACTATGCAGATAATTTTTCAACAATCGATTCCAGGTATACCCCAAACACATGTCCAATCAATGCCCCAAATGACTATTCAAGGCACGCCTTAAACATCTATTCAACAACCTACACAAATTATGCCTCAAGTTTATGTTTCTCAAATTATTCCTACTTTTCAGTTTACAATCCAGATACCTAGTGGGAAACCTAGTGTAGCATCATTTCAAACATTGTATCAAGGTCAACATTTTCAAGTTCGAATTGTTCAAGGACAACCTTTTCAAGGACAAACTTTTCGAGTATAACCTTTTCAAGGTCAACCTGTGCAAGGCCAACTTTATTTGATTCAAACAGTACAGGATCAATCAAATTAGAATAACCTTTTCAAAGTCAACCATACCCTAGTCATACTTTTCAATTTCCATATCAACCTCAATCCGGTATGGGTTAACCTGGAGGAATGCAAATTCCAACTACTCAAGCTATTCCAAGATACCATGGATATCCTCCTCCAGGGGTTGGACTTAATCCTAAAGGGCATCCATATCTTCAACAAGACTTTAACCGACAATTACCTTTTATAGCAACTATGGTGTTATTACCTTCCATCGAACCATGTTATGACATATCACCTATGGTGTTATTTTGGGCGTGTGATAATATTCTTTTTATTACTAGCCCCAAGTGCGAAGCTAAGGGGTTAGAGGAGGAGTGGTAGCCCCCCTACATGGGGTCCGGGGTAGCGCCCCAGGAAATTTTTTTGGACCCTACATTAGGTGGGAAGACCTACCTATGGTTTTATGCATAGATTTCACACATGGTATGGGTATTATGGTTTTATGCCCATGGTATTTTGTAGATCTGGTCAAGGGAATTACGATTATGTTCTACTCTAGAGTTAATGGATTGGGGTTTATGGATGCTTCGGCATGTATATATATGTATTATGACATTGAAAGGAATATAATGAAAAATTAATTTGGTAGTTTTGGTTTTGGGATCTAGGGGAAAATATATGTGTATTTGTTTTGTGTTTCTCGCCATTATATATTTTCTGTTTTTTAAGTATTCGTTTGCTCGTAATTTTTGTACAGGGTTAAAACCTAAATTTGGTATCGAAGTTGTTTAGGCTTCAAGGGGACACCTTTGCTACTAGGGGTTTTTCTCAAACCTTTGCTAGACCTTGTTCAATGGGAGATCTACAGGATCGATTCTTGCGGTGAAAGAAGATGGCGTGCAGTGGAAAGATAAAGATCGAGAAATTTAATGGTCAGAGTTTTGAGTTGTGGAAACTCAAGATGGAGGATCTGTTGTTGGATAAAGATTAGTGGATCATGGGAGATCTGGGTACTAAACCAATGACAATGTCTAATGAATACTGGAAGAAGTTAGATCGGAAAGCAAAGAGCACAATTCAGTTGTGTATCTCAGATTTAGTATTGTTGAATGTATCAGGGGAAGCTTCAATGAACGCTTTGTGGGACAAGTTAGGGACTTTGTACCAATATAAGTCTCTGGTGAATAAATTGTTCCTACGGAAAAAATTGTATAACCTGAGGATGAAGGATGGAGACTCGGTGATAAAGCATCTAAATGCCTTTAATATAGTGGTAAGCTAGTTGTTATTTATTGATATTAAAATTTCAGATGAAGATAAGTGCATCAATTTGTTATGTTCTCTACCAGATTCATGGGATAGTCTTGTTGTTGCACTAGGTAGCACTACAACTACCTTGCAGTTTGATGAAACAATCTCATCCTTGTTGTCGAAGGAGATGAGACGGAAAATATGGAGGGAAGAATGGAGATCCCTTGTCTGTATGAGGATGGTCCCAGAACAGAAATAAAAATAAGTCCTCGAATGGGAGATCTAAATCTCCAGGAAAATTTGTAAAGGTGTGCTGGAAATGCGGAAAGGAAGGGCACTTCAAAATGGATTGTAGATCTAAATCTCTTGAGAAAGGAAAGGGATATGATGATGCTCCTTCTGCAGAGGCAAAAACAACATCAAATGAAGGTGGGGATGTGTACTTTTCTTCCTCTTCAAGTACACATGTAGATCATGAGGCATGGTTGATTGACTCAGGTGCATCCTGTTAGCGCTTGAAATTTCACCTCAGGCTGAGAAAGGTAAACTTCAAGGCAACATCAAACCACTTAGCCTCGTAGCTAGCCCTACGGGGCAGGAGAGGGCTCTCTCCGGTCTATCTCAGTAAAGATCTTCAATGGGCAAGATGACCAATAGGAAAACACTGATTTTAGGCTAGTAAACTGATCAAGAGGTTTAAATTTGGGATTTTTAAAGTTTTGGTGGAAAATTGGGGAATGGCAATTTCGGGTGCGGGGATTGGACACAGTTTTCGCAGGGAGTTCTTTGGGGCGAGGTAGGAAACAGTATTGATGCCTTTGATAGAGATGTATGGATGAGAATGACTGGTGAGGAGTTAAGGAGAGCAAGCAACAACCTTGAATTCCCCTTAAACAGTTGAAAACATTGATATTAAGCAAACTTAAAAGCAGAGCATGATAGTCATGAATTCTACTTTAACACTTCATTTGCCTAATTTGCAGAAGGAAAAGTAAGGAAATGATTCACATAACACACTTACAAGTACAAAGAGAAACACACCATCAATACATGTGACCACAAGAATCCCAAAAAGGACTGCAAAACCCTGGTCTTCCTTTGCCAAAAATTGCAGAGATACAGTGAATAATACAATAGAGCTTCTCCCTCAAGAGTCCAACCATCTCAATGAGCAAGAGAGTACATAATATAGATCATCTAACATCTTTCCCTGCCTCTAGGGGTCGAGATCACTATCCTAGGAGCTGTTTCAACCAATTCTAAACTAAGCACTGAAAACTAGGCAGTCAAAACAACTTGCCTCTATAAACTAGGAAACCAATTCATTCATTTAATTTTCACCTATCTCATGAATGAATCTTCCAGAAGAGATACATAAGTGTAAAAGTGTCATAAATTTACATAATTTACAACAAGAAGGATAAAAATCAACTCCAAAAAGTCAAACACAGTCAAAACTGCGTTTCGCTGAGCTGTACGCTGAAATCCTGAGCAATTTGCCTGACGGGTCGCGCGCCTTTGAGAGCACTTTTGGGGCACTTTCAGGTGTCCAAATGAGGCAATAGTAGGCTTTTTGGAAAGGTCTGTGAGTCTACTTCCCAACCCAACTGGAATTTCTGAATTTGGTTGTCATTTGCCCCTCCAAAATGGCAATCTCCCAAGACTGCTTTCTGTGTGTCAAAAATGTGGCAGAAAGTCATTTTTTGCTTGTTTTTTTACTTTCAGGAGGCCCAAAACGTCATAAAATCTCTTGGCAATGGGTGAGCATGTGTAACTTTTCATGCCAAATCCAGAAATGCTGAGTTTTTTGAAAATAGAGTTTCCAAGTGAAAGGGTCGCGCGGGGGTTGAGACCCGTCAAGCGGAAAAACCTGTTTTTTGCCTTAAAAACCAAAAATCACCCAAAATGCTCAAAATTTCTTGGAATTTATGCTGGGGCTGAGCTATTTAGTGCCATTCTCCTTCAAGGAAGCCTCGGCCAAGATGTGGAGGGGATCGGGCCTTTTTCTCCGTTTTTGTGCTTTGACCAACCGCCTTTGGAGCACCTTCATCTTTGCCTTGCACACGTGCATCTGTGCCCAATAATGATTCTTCATGTTTCTCAGAAATTTCTTATCTTGGTTGGCCTTAGCCAACAGCCTCTCTAAATGATCATTGAGCCGAATAAGCATAACCTCTCGCTCAACTGGCACTAAATCATCGGGTCTTCTTCGATTCAAGTTGCGGTCACTACGAATCCTCCACAACTCATCAAGAGTTTGCTCATCCTCCAACTGCTTGTTGCGCTGTTCTAGATATGAGATTGTCCATTGTGCCCCTTCTAATCTCTTCTGCAATGCATCATTTTCAGCTCTAAGGTGCTGAATGATCTCCTTTGACTCTAGGCTAGGAGAACTGACATCAAGATCAACAAGCTCTATATCTGGAACACCTGATGGCCCCTCATCAATCCTGGGTTGTTTGACCCTCTCTGATACTTGTGCTGCTGTCGGAGACGAGGCCCCTTCCACTTGGTGTGGAGATAACACTCGTGGTGTTGATGAAGAAGGCAAGACCCCTTCCACCTGGTGTGGAGAAAATACTCGCCTAGCTGCTGCAAATAAGGTCCTGTGGCCTCTCTGATAAGTGACCAATGGAGAAGAGCTGACATGGCTAGTCCCGGGGATATCATGCTGCTGTGATGGTCCTCCCTCCTCATGAACAATCTCTGGATGTGGTGGTGGTGCTGTAAAGAACTCACGAGAGATGAACTCCTCCCATGTGATGCCCTGCTGAGCCAACTGATGTCTGACCACAAGCTGAATCAAACCGTAATGATAGAGGCTCCTATACTGCTGTGCTGGGCTCTTCCTCTGCATCAAGGGCACCATCCTCTCAATGTTCTGGCACATGAAAACATGGATGTTCATCATCCGTACCCGTGTGAAATGCATCATCAGGCGAATATGGTACAAATATATCTGTGAAAATCTGCCCTCACAGGTGAAAAAGAGCATGATAAGCCTCATCATGGGAGCATACTCACTCCTCAAAAATCTGAAGGGAAATAAACCCGTCAAATGTCTCATGAATGCAGGTCTAATGAAAGGCTCAAACTGAACACTGTCCAACATCCTGCGCTTGTTCCACACCTCTCCGACATTCGGTATCCCTGTGGCTTGAGCAATCATCTCAGGTGTCAATGTAAAATCCACCCCAGCAAGGTTCACATGTCCATCATGCAAATGCAAAACAAATAAGCGAGCCAACTCCCTGTGATGTTGAATCCGAGGGATCCTCTCGCAAAACTCATAACAAGACATATAACGGAAACATGATACTGCCATTGGACAAGCCTGCAAATCGGTCAAAGAGGTGGGCTCCTCTCTCCTATGATGACCGCCCTTTCCACCCTTGTGAGGCCTCCTCTGTTCCTCAAACTCTGAAGCTAATGCATGGTCATCACTTTGCTCATAATTGGTTTCGGTTTCTGACATTGTTTTAGGAGCAAAGTGGCTGAAATGTACTGCTGTTTCTGCTTTGCAAACTGCTGATTAAAATGTTGTTTCAAGGGGACAAGGAGCACAAAGGAAATGTTAGGGAAGGGATATTTTAAAGGGAAACTGGGAATAATAATGAAACGGGGAGTTTAGGGAAAGGATTATTGCATATACATTATTTTCCAAATTTATTTACAATAATGATATGGGAGGAAGGGCTAGGGTTTAATTTTTCTTTTGATTTCTTGGGAAGAAGGGTAGGGTTTAGGGCTCTTTAACAAATTTGGAAGGGAAATTTACATAAAATGATAAGGAAAATGTAATAGGAGGTGGAAAAAATGAGAACAATGGGATACCTCAAAACAGCATAATAAACCCTAGCAATTTTTACAACTTCAAGCCAAAGCATAATAGAGACTTCTACTTGCAAATGGAGACCTTTACAAATATAATCATGACCTTCTTGAACTGTAACAAGCAATAATTTTTTATGATGGAGGGCCTACCTTGCACAATTTAGCAATTTGTGGCTCCTTGGCAAATTTGCTGGCGGTTTTGCAGAGAGAGCGCTGATGGGTCGCGCGCCTCACCCAACGGGTCGCGCACCTCTGACGGGTCGCGCGCGTTGTAAATTAACACTGGCGGAGGGTGCCTGACGGGTCGCGCGCCTGGTTCGACGGGTCGCGCGCCTTCCCAACTCACAAACTTCACTCAAACTCTCTTGCAATCAGTTGCTCTATCACTTGGATGCATAATGAGGCTTGATAGAGGGAGATTAGGGCTTTTATAGCCTTGTTTGAATTAATTTCATATCATAACCCACTTTATAATGTTTTTTCCATGACACTTTATAAACTTGACTTTTTGGTTTCCTTTTGTCCTGAAACTGATTGATTTGATGCTTTTCTTTGATAATTTTTGCAGGGATAGGCTCTTAGGGATCTTGGCAAGGGAGCCAGGGTTATATGCTGTCCTTTGAATCATTTTGAATTTTTTACAATTTTCACAAAATTTTTGAGAAATGACTTTGGCTTTAAAAACAGGGTTTTTAAATCCAAGGTGAAAATTAACTGTACAAGATAGAATCTTTTGAAAAAACACTTTAAAAATCATCCCTCTGGCTTGCTGGGTACTTATTGACCTTCAAAGACATGAGCTTGAAGACAAACTTGACCAAAAACCCTAGACCTAAAAATTTGATCTCAAGACAATAGACAAGTAACCTTGACAAAGTTTAATGACTGAAACAAGCTGATCCAGCAGTGCCCAGAGGGGGACAAAGATACCAGCTCCTCCATCAGGGTTATGGCATGCCTAACGGAATGCAAAGAATGACACTGATGAGACACCTACCTATGCAAATGCAAAGAGCTTTGATCGCTGATGGAGGGCTACTAGACTGACTCTAACACATCCTTTCACTTCAGGAGTGGTTCTATGAATATGAGAAATACGATGGTGGTGATGTCTTCTTATGGGATGATAGGAAGGCTAGAATCATTTGTCGTGGAAAAGTCAAGTTGAAGTTGCAAGCTAGAAGGATTAGAACACTTTCGGGTGTTCTGCATGTTCCTGCATTGGCCAGAATTTTTTTTTCTATAAGCAAGTTGGATGATGCAGGTGTAAAAACAATGTTCGAGAAAGATAACTGCAAAATGGTTCAAGGAAAATTGGTATTGATGCAGGGAATTCGGATTGGAACTCTGTACAAGCTTCTGGGTAGTACTATTATTGATAGGTGCAATAGTTCTGTGGTTCCTGAAAGTGGAGCAGAAAATTTAGTGGTCTCTGGAGAAAAAACTATGTTATGGCATCAAAGGCTTGGACATATTGGAGAGAAGGGCCTTCGAATACTTTATGGTAATGGTATGGTAGAAGGTATGTCTAATTTCTCTCTGGATTTTGATTTTTGTGAACATTGTGCATATGGGAAGCATAATCGGACTTTCCCCTTTGGTGCTAAGAGGGCAAAAGGGATGTTAGAGCTTGTGCACAGTGATGTGTTTAGACCTATGTCAGTTCCATCACTGGGTAAGTATGTGTACTATGTATCATTCATAGATGAATTCTCAAGGAATACATGGATATATTTCCTCATGAATAAATCTGAAGTGTTTGACAGGTTTAAATAATTTAAGGCTCTAGTGGAAAACCAAACAGAGAAGAAGATAAAGGTGTTGAGGACAAATAATGGTGGAGAGTTCAACAAGAAGTAATTTGAAGAGTTCTGTAAGAAGTGTGGTATAGCACAGAAAAAGACTACTCCATACACACCTCATAAAAATGTAGTTGCAGAAAGAATGAATAGGAGGTTGATGGAAAAGGCAAGAAGCATGCTCAATGGTGTCAGGTTAGGACAAGAATTATGGGCAGAGGCAGTGGAGACTGCATGTTACTTGGTCAACAGATCACCTTCATTAACACTGGAGGATAAGTCTTCACATGAGGATGGACTGGTAAGAAATCCTCTCTTTCACATTTGAGGGTATTTGGCTGTGATGCATATGTACATGTTCCAAAGGAGAAAAGAACCAAGTTGGATAGTAAATATGAAAGTGTAGGAATTTACAAGGTAAGTTCCTCAAACAGAACACCAAAGGACACCGCTCACAAACTGATCACAGATCAATACACCAGTATTGTTGACGTGGTTAAAACCCTCAAAGAGGGAAGCAGTCCACGGCCTGAGCCAACGCTGCCACTTTAAGCAATTTATTAATAAAAGAATGAAAATTTACATAAGCTTCTCTCATGAACGGTTACCCTACAAATGACCCTCCATGCTTTTTAAATAGAGATCATGGATCAATCAAGTGTTAAGCCATGGATCAAGTGTCAGTAATACCGAGAAGAGAATGAATCGTTGGATTGTAAGTTACAAAAGTACATAGTAAAGAAACACACTTTACCTAACTCTACACTAGACCAAGTTATACTTAACTATTTCCTATGTGTCGTGAATATCCTAACATCCCCCCTTAAGAACAACTTGGGATGGGATTGAAGGATGTACAAATATGATACAATAGGAGAAGGAAGGAGGCATTAGAACCTATCCCCCCTTAGTGACAACTTCCTAAACTCCAACCATAAATCTAAGTTTAGTAAACTTCACCTCTGTGAGAGCCTTTGTAAAGATGTATGCAACTTGATCATCTGTTGAACAATATTGCACTTCAAGAACATGGTCGTGAATGAGCTTTCTGATGAAGTGCATGTGTATTTCAATGTGTTTGCTGCGCTGATGTTGGACTGGATTTTTGCATAGTTGAATGGCACTTTGATTATCACACCAAAGTGTAGCCGGATGCTGCTGCTGAAAGCCAAATTCTGATAGGATCTGACAAAGCCACGGGGCTTCCTTACTAGCTTCTATGGCACCACGACACTCTGCTTCTACTAAAGAAAGAGAAATAGCACTTTGTTTCTTGCAAGCCCATGTAATATGTCATGAACTAAGAGTGAACACATAACCTGCAGTATACTTCCGATCATCAAGGTCACCAGCCCAATCAGAATCAGTGAAACCAACCAATAGAGGAGATGCTTTTGCACTGTAATGAATCCCAAACTAAACTTTACCTCGAACATAACGAAGTATTCTTTCAGCTGCTTTCCAATGACTTTCATGTGGGTTTTGCATAAACCGAGCAATGAGGCCAACAACAAAGGAAAGGTCAGGACAAGTATGGGTCAGATACAAAAGTTTTCCTACAAGTTGACGGTATAAGGTAGCATCAACTTCAGGGGAAGTACAAGTGACTGAAAGTTTGGCTCTAGACTAAAAGGGAGAAGGGGCTAGCTTACAGTCTTCCATGTGAAAATGGCATAGAATATCACATGCATACTTGGACAGGGAAAGGGAAATACCTTCCTTAGATTGCAAGACTTGAAGACCAAGAAAAGAATGCAAGTGTCCAAAGTCTGTCATTTCAAACTTCTTTTTAAGGCTGGACTTCACATGGTTTATAAGGTTGGGATCACTACTAGTAAGGATAAGATCATCAGCATAAAGAACAAGAATGATAAGAGACTTGCCCACTTTCTTAGTGTAGACAGTATTGTCAAAATGACACCTATAAATTCCAGTTTCTAAAAGAAAGCTATCCATTTTGGCATACCAAGCCCGAGGGGCTTGCTTGAGACCATAAAGGGATTTCTTAAGCCGACATACAAGGCTGGAGTCTATTTGTATAAAGCCAGTAGGTTGTTCCATATACATTTCTTCATGCAAGTCCCCATGTAAGAAGGCATATTTAACATCCATCTGATGGACTTCCCATTTGAAAGAGGCAGCAAGGGAAAGAACAAGGCGGATAGAGTTCATTTTGGCAACAAGGGAGAAGGTTTCAGTATAGTTAATGCCTTCAATTTGTGAAAAATCCTTAGCAACAAGACGAGCTTTATGTTTATCAACTTTTCCATCTGGTCCATACTTGGTTCTGTAAACCCATTTGCATCTAACAAGTTTTCGTCCCTTTGGAAGGGGAACAAGGTCCCATGTATCATTTGCCAATAATGAACGATATTCTTCATTCATAGTTGCGTCCCAATGTGGATGGCATGAATCTTCTGCAAAGGTGTCAAGATCATAATTAGCTAAATCTTGAGCTAGTAAAGAAGAGGCTCTATCGAACTAAGAACGTGTACGTCGTTGATCTGTAGGATCACCGGCAACAGCACCTGCTGCATCCCGAGTAGCACAGACCCATTTTGGAAGCTGAGGAGCTGAAGGAGGATCCTGAGAATGTGGGAGAGGATTGTCATCCTCGTTGTCATCATCTGAAGAAGAAATATTTTCAGAAGTAGAAGGGATAGAGAGAGGTGGCACATCCGCCAAACTAGGCTCGTAGGCTGATATATTTTCAGCAAACCTTACATCTCTTCTAATGATAACGTTTTTGGACTTAAGTGGAACAAGTTTGTATCCTTTGACATCTTCAGAATATCCAACAAAAATACATTTTTCACTCTTAGGTTCTAAAGCTTTATGTTTCTCATCTGGAATATGGGCCCATGCTTCATTTCCAAAAACACGAAAGTGACTTACATCTAGTTTAATTGAGCTCCATGCTTCTTTTGGAGTGATATTCTTTAAAACCTTAGTAGGAGTGCAATTTATTATGTAATTTGCACAATTAATTGCTTTTGCCCAAAAATTAAGACTAAGTCCTTTAGATTGAAGCATACAATTAGCCATTTCCTTTAAGGTGCGATTCTTCCTTTCAGCTACACCATTTTGTTGTGGAGTGAGTATATGGAACATTATGTTGCATTTGAATTCCATTCTCAGTGTAAAAGTTGATGAATTTGTTGTTAAAATATTCTGCACCATTATCAGATCTTCGCTTAATAATTTGATGTCCAGATTGTTTTTCAACAAAGGCCTTAAAGGCTAAGAACATGTTAAATACTTCACTCTTGAGTTTTAAGAAGTATACCCAAGTGCGTCTGGAGAAATCATCAATGAAAGTTAAGAAATACTTGTAGTCAGAGAATGAAACAACTGGAAGTGGACCACATAAATCACTATGCACAAGCTATAAAGGGGTTGAGGCGTGCCAAGAGACACGTTTTTCAAAACTATCCTGATGATGTTTTCCGAGTACACATCTGGAACAAACACCATCTCTGCAAGATACCATTGGAAGACCTGTCACCATATTTTCTTTACATAGATTCTGAAGGGAGCGATAGTTTAAGTGACCAAATCGCTCATGCCAAAGTTTGCTCACTTCATCATTATGAGAAACAAATACAGAGGGAAGATTTGATGACCCAAATTTGTTAAACTTATACAACCTTATAGAATCATCAGCAATGCCAATAGCTAAAATTTGTCTAGGATCTCTTAGGTCCTTAATTACAACATCGTGAGGTGAAAATTCAACGATTTTACCTTCACCTAAATGAGTTATCTGATATACAGATAGAAGGTTGTAGGATAAGGTTGGAACACATAATACATCATTGAATTGACCATTGCCTATATGAACAGTTCCAGTCCCTACAACACTAAGAGATATATCATCACCAACATATATATTTTTGGTGTTACAATCATTTAAAGAAGAAAACATGGCTTTGTTTTTGGTCATCTGATAAGAAGCTCCATAATCAATGAGCCACTCATGAGAATGAGAAGAAGAAGATACATTTAGTGCATATCCAGACCGAGATGCTTGACAACCACATGCAGAAAGTGCTATTCCTAAAGATGAAGTTGAAGTTGTTGAGTACTCCAAATGGATGTTATTCTTCTTCATTGCTCCTTCCAAGGCTTCCATCTACTTAAAGAAATTGGATTCTAAGTGGCCATCTCGATTCCAAAAGTGGCAATGTCTATCAGTCTTCTTCCCTTTGTTTTTATTTGCCTTATAATTGTGTTGAAATGATTTTTCATTTTGAGACTAAAATGGCTTAGGAACCTTGTTTGGTTTAGGACCATTCTTTTTCAAATACGACTTCTTAGGATTCTTTGAATTTGGTTGTTGTTGGGCAGCTAAGGCATTCTTAGAAGAGTTTCCAAGATTAAGAAGACCAAGATGTAAGAGTTCTTCTTGTTCTCTTATTAAAGAATCACAAAATGCATCAAAGGAAGGGGACATGTAGTCTTGTCCTTGAGAAATGAAGGCTTCTCTTGTAGAATGGAAGGTGGAAACAAACACATAGTAGGTTGGTCCCAACTTAGTAAGAAAGGAATAGATAAGGTTACCATCTTCTTTCTTAACCTTAAAACCTTCCAAGAGAAGTCTAAGGGTCTTAAACTTGGACAAAAAATCTTCAATGGAAGAAAAAATATTGGGGTCCAATTTAAGCAACTCATTTTCAAGTTGATGAGCTCTAAGTTCATTTTTAATTCCAAAAACTTTAGTGATCTGTTTCATTGCTTCATTAGGAGTATCAAGTTCTGCGATATGGAATCTAAGGTCTAGAGAAATAAACATCCCTATCAACCCACGTACTTGATCTTGCCTATTCTCCCATTTGGCTCCCTTATCTTCATCTTTCGGTTTGGTTTCTTGGCCTGAGGCGATTCTGTAAAGACCTTTACTTCTAAGTAAATCCACAACGTAGGACCACCAATGGAAGTAGTTGGTGCTGTCAAGAATAACTTGGCATGGACTTTCCATTTTAACAGAAACTGAAGCTATATATGCTGAAACTAAGTGTTCCAATGGAAAAATCTCGAAAAATTAGGCCGATTCAAAAAAAACGGCTCTGAAAACGGCTTCCGGATGAAGAAGTTATGGCTTTTTGAAGAAAATTTGTTGAAGATGCCGATGAAGTGCAGGAATGTGCAAAAATGAATAATAATGTTATATTTAAAAAAAAAAATCCACCCCATTTCCAAACTTAATCTAATTATCTCAACAAAAAGAAATACTTGAACTCAAGACCTCTATTCTCATAAAGTAGATTTGGACCAAGTGAGCTAGATTAAAAGGTTAGTAATTTTTGGAAAAGAGGAAGGGTTTAAAAGCTCTTTTTTGCCTACAAAACAAAAAACACAAAAACCAACACAAACATACAAAAAAAACAAACCTTACGGCTTGAAGTTAGCTTTACCTGGAAACTAAATATTTTCCTCAATGTTTCTGATTTTCCGAGATCACACTAAAGTGCGGCGAAAAAGAGCATACGCATGAGAAAAATGCTTCCTTTCTGTTTCTGATTTACCCAAATCACACAGAGTCGCGGGGCAAAGAGTATACGCAGAAATGAAAGGTATAGATCCAGTAATAAAAAAACAAAGAGCTAAATAAACCAAAATAAACAAAGAGAAAATAACTTAAAACTGCAAATAAACACTGTATACCTCCAGATCTTAAAAACGACGTAGCTAGGGCTACTAGAAACCTTTTCGTGTCAAACAAAAGGGGTTCCTCACTAGAACAAATGCTCCTAACACAATATAGCAGTCTTCTCGACCCGAAAGCAGCCAGTAATAGTAGATCAAGGAAACGACAGTCGGATGCAGTTCTATCAGCTTCAAATTTGGATCACCAATGGATGCAGCCCTCAAATAGCTCTGATACCATGTAGGAATTTACAGGGTAAGTTCCTCAGACAAAACACCAAAGGACACCGCTGACAAACAGATCACATATCAATACACCAGTATTGTTGATGTGGTTAAAACCATCAAAGAGGGAAACAATCCACGGCCTGAGCCAACGTGGCCAATTCAGGAAATTTATTAATAAAAGAATGAAAATTTACATAAGAGTCTCTCATGAGTAGTTACCCTACAAATGACCCTCCATGCTCTTTAAATAGAGATCATGGACCAATCGGGTGTTAAGCCACGGATCAAGTGTCGGTAATACCAAGGAGAGAATGAACCGTCGGATCACTACATATCGTGATCGTCGGATTGTAAGTTACAAAAGTACATAGTAAAGAAACACACTTTCACTAACTATGCACTAGACCAAGTTATACTTAACTATTTCCTATGTGTCAGAATATCCTAACAGAAAGGCACATCTTTATTGGGTATAAGGATGGTTTTAAATGTTATAAGCTTTGGAACCCAAAAACAAGCAAGGTTGTGTACAGCTGAGATGTGGTGTTTAGAGAGTTGAAATATGTTATAAAACATGAATTCCTACCAAAGGAACTTGAGAAGATAGAGTTTGAGTTAAAGAAGGAAGAATCAGACTCTACAGCAGAAGAGGAATCAAAAGATGAAGAGCCACAAACTCCAGTTGTGAGAAGACCAATTCGAGAAAGAAGGCAGCTAGAAAGGTATAGTCCATCTGCTTTCTGTTCAAATTTTTCTTTATCGATTACTGATGATGATCCCAGAACTGTCAGAGAGGCAGTAGATTCAAAGGATGGTAAACTCTAGAAAGAGGCCATGGTTGATGAAATAGCATCTTCACACAAAAATGAGGCTTGGGATCTAGTGGAGTTTCCAGTTGGAAACCCATTTGAAGCAAATGGGTGTTTAAGAATAAGATGAATGCAGAAGGCACAGTGGAGAAATACAAAGCTCGGTTGCTAGAAAAATGGTATTCCTAGGTGTCGGGAATTGATTTTGGTGATATTATTTCTCCTATTTATAAGGTAGCTTCTATTAGATTACTTTTATTTGTTGGTGTTGCTTTTGATTTTGAGGTAGAACATATGGATGTGAAGACAACATTTCATCACATGGATCTGGAAGAAGAGATCTACATGAAGCAATCTGAAGACTTTGCGGTGAAGGGAAAGAAAGAACTAGTATGCAAGTTAAAAAAGTCTTTGTATAGGTTAAAACAATCACCAAGGATGTGGTATCAGAAATTTGATACACATATACGAGGACTTGGCTTCACCAGAAGCAAAGCAGATCATTGTGTGTATTTTAAATTAATTGGTGACCGTGTTATTTATTTGGTCTTGTATGTGGATGATATGTTGTTGATTGGAAATAAAAAAGAAATTATTCAGGATTTGAAGACCCAATTGTCTTCCAAATTCGACATGAAGGATTTTGGTGCTGCAAACTATATTTTTGGCATCAAAATTAAATGAGATCAAGCAAAGAGGAAGCTCTGCTTAAACCAGATGAAGTATGTCGAGACAATATTGCAGAGGTTTAATATGCAGGATACTAAACTGGTGAAGGTTCCTATTCCTGTAGGTGTCAAGTTATCTGCTGACCAGTGTCCCAAGACATAAGAAGAGGAAGAGGACATGTCCTGTGTTTCATATGCAAGTGTAGTCGGCAGCCTGATGTATGCAATGGTCTATACTAAACCAGACATTGCACATGTAGTGGGAGTATTAAGAAGGTTTATGTCAAAACCTGGGAAGGAGCATTGGATAACAGTGAAGCGGGTTTTCAGGTATTTGTGTGGCACTAGTGATTATGGTCTGTGCTACCAGGGAAGACTAGGATTGGACATAGTTTTGGACATCCGTGGTTTTGGTAATGTAGACAGGGCTGGAGATTTGGATCAGAGAAGATCTACAAGTGTGTATGTGTTTAACCTATTTGGAGGTGCAGTCATTTGGATGAGCAAGAGACAATCTATAGTGGCACTTTCAACTACAGAGGTAGAATACATGGCATCCACTCATGCAAGCAAGGAAGCAGTTTGGTTAGAGAGATTGTGTTCAAGCATGGGGTTAGTATAACAAACTATAAGGATAGACTATGATAGCCAAAGTGCAACATTCTTGGCAAAGAACCCTGCTTATTATTCAAAGACAAAGCACATTGATGTTCTGTATCACTTTGTAAGGGATATGGTTGAGGACAAAAAGGTGTTGCTGGTAAAGGTGGACACTTTGAAGAATATTGTAGATGCATTAACAAAGTCTGTGAGCACTAAGAATTTCTCTTAGTGTAGAGAAATAATGGGCATTACAGGGGTTGGACCAATGACTAAGCTCTCTTGTGGAAAGAAAACAACAAGTGGGAGAATGTTGGGTGTGTGTTATATTTTTTCCATGACTAGCCCCAGGTGCGAAGCTGAGGGGTTAGAGGGGGAGAAGGCAAGCCCCCTTTGTTGTGTCAGGCGCAATGGGGGGGATCATAGGGGGCTTTGTAGGGGGAAAGCATCCCTCTTGCACGGGGTTTGGGGCAGCGTAGCGGGAATTTTTTTCAGAACCTATATTATGTGGGCAAACTTACCTATGGTTTTATGCATAGATTTCGCACATGGTTTTGGGCATGATGGTTTTCTACCCATGCTATTTTGTAGATCCAGTCAAGGGAACTACGGTTATGTTCTAATCCAGGGCTGATGAATTGGGGTTTATGGATGCTTCAGCATGTATATATGTATTGTAACATTGAAAGGAATATAATGAAAAATCAATTTGATAGTCTCAGTTTTGGGATCCAGGGGAAAATATTTGTGTATTTGTTTTGTGTTTCTCGCCATTGTATATTTTCTATTTTTAAGAATTTATTTGCAAGTAATTTTTGTACAGGGTTAAAACCTACATGTTCATCAAATTCATTAAATGATGATTCCATCAGATTACAAATTTTCCAACGAAGTCTAACAGTTCGAAACCAAAATGGTACATTGAGTTACCACGTGGTTCTTTCCATAATTTCAATTCCTTAGCAATAACATTTTTAACACATTTTCAATTACGCATTCGATATGATACTAGTACCAAACTTTTGACTTCATTAAAACAATCCAATTCTACTCACATTTCAGATCACATACATGAATAGAGGCATAGACATCATTTAGTCAAAGTTTATATTTCATACCAAATATTAGCAAAATGGTTCCCTAAATCTTTATTTTCTGATATAACAGAAATGTTGCCAAAGGAGGAATTTTAATAGAAGAGAAGGTTATAGCTCATGCCCAATATTTAGACCTTATCTATACACAATCAAGCACTTTGTAAAAAATGATTCCCAATTTACCTCCCCCATATGATTCAACTCAACAAGTTTCAACTCCTATAGGATCTCACATCGTTGATGGTGTAATTGGTTTTGTCAACCAACAATCAAGAGGTAAATCATCTAATAATAATTCTAAGAATACTTAACTGTGGCCACACAAAATTCACCTAGTATAAACACTTCTCCTAAAATTACTTCTGAAATCAATGCATTAGAATCATCTTCTGGCAAACAATCTAGAAGTAAGAAAAAAGGAAAAGGAAAAGAAAATCAAAATGCCTCTCAAAAGAAGAAACCAACAAAAACTTAAGCTTCTTAAGAGAAAAATAAACCTCATTATCCTTGTTTAATTTGTAATGAATATCATTATACTAAGGAATGCCCGCATCGTGCTAAGGTTACTAAATTTCTCAAAGGTTCTCTCACGCCTGATATTTTGAAATATCCTTTCTCAAGACAGTAAAATGATTGCTCATTGTAACACCCTCCTCCCACATCTACCAAGTAACCACCTAACCGAGGTAAACATGTGATGAGAAGTTACTATGATATGACTTGACTCCCTATGTGTCAGTTAAGGAAGTGGAATCGACGAAAACACACCATACATACCTTCCACATCAGCAACAAAACTACTAGGGGCCATCCCAACCACTTAGGTAACCAGGCCCTAAGACCAACTGATTTTTTGGACCATTAAACCCCCAGACGCTCCCTTGATATGGGCATGCATGCGTCTAGGAGGCTATGTATGCTCCCACATCATAGGAATGCATGTGTCAAGGGAATTTTCTACCCAATGTTGTGCATGTGTCTCCTGGATTTGAGCCACTTTTTGAGGCCTAGAGCCTAGGTCACTGCCCAGAACTGAAAGACACCTTCAAAACATAAATATAACAATGGAATAATGATACAAATGCAATTACTTGAATAAGGGTTTGACTGGACCCCTATTATTCATGATAGGTATTTTGTCAAACATATCACAAATATATAATCTACAGGTTTAAACAACATAGTTGAGCATATGGGTCTCATACTTATCTGAGATTTGTTATGAAGCATTGTTCCCTTATCACTTTAGTTGCATTGTCATCTATTAGGCCACAGATACATTGTTCATTTAATTACAAGTAACAACATGATGAGAGCCATACATAGCCACTGTCATGATACATGTTCATAGCTAGCATATAACATCATAAATACCAAGGAAACAACAACCATATAAGATAGTATAATACTCATGAATTAACAAGGAGAGATAACCTCATATTAATGATGCAAAAGCCAACCTGACATGGGACTACCACGTTCCACCCGACTGTAAATTGGTTGATCCAAGTCTCTCTTTAGCCAATCAACCTTGTGCCATATTCCAAGCATGAATGTGGGATCTCATAAAACACATCAATCAAAACCTTCCAGGGCTTCCAGAGGCCAAACCACCTCAAACCATCAAACAATGATTCCACCTCATGGTTGGACATCACAAAACCATCACCATATTGGTCTCTACCCAAGCCTTCCAGGGATCTAGAGCATTTGTTCCAACCAAGGCTCCAGGAGTAGTAACTCAGCCCACAGTTGTTGTCAATCTCCATAGTATTTGTCTAACTAAGGCTTCAGGACTAGTTACTCGACCCACCAAGGGCTCCAAAGCATTTGTCCAACCAAGGCTCCAGGACTAGTAACTCAACCCAAGCTGTTACAGGGCTCAAGAGTGTTTGTCCAACCAAGGATCCAGGAACTAGTAACTCAACCCAAGCTAAAGGAAACATGAGAACCAACAAGGAAACAAATAAATAAACCCACAACACCATGGCTATCCAGGAAACGGAAAGGCTAGGAAAATCCACTATCAATCCAGGAAATCCTCCATGCCAATGACAAATCATGACCAAGAAAGCACATACATGTGTCATGCATGATGTTGTAACTTTTTTTTACACCATAAAAATGTTACAAATTTTCAAAAATTTGCTAATTAAGTTTGGGCAAAAACCTTAAGGTTTATGCAAATTTTATGGGCAAAATGCTATTAATGGGTTGTATTTTTTAAAATAAACATAAAAAATATTGGACCAAGCATCCAATCTCCAAGTTTATATGCCAAAGTTCATTATTCATTGGTGTTAGTCCACTAAAGCAGTGCCTAATACAACATGCCAAGCTACGGGATAAAGGAGCAAAGGAATGCATTACGCATTGAAAGGAGTTGTAAATGTTTAATTATATGAGGGATATATGTTAATATAGTTAATAAAATTTTGGATCCCCTCATTCAAAAGCTGCTTGATAAGGGAGGGGGGTCCGAAATAATTTGTTTCACAAAACCACCTGTGATTACGTGGCATCATTGGGTGAATTTTAGTACCTCCTATAGCAAATACTTACCATTATGGACTCCCCCCCCCCCCCCGGAAATCCACTTATGGTTTCAGTACAATAGGTTGGGTAGTGTTTTGTCAAATACAAAGCCCTTAACCAACAATGTTGCCAATAATTACCTCTCCCAAAAACCAAGGGCAAGAAGTTGGGTGGTGAGATTCCTGCCATCCACTGGTTGTGCATCTCCTGGAGTGCACACTGCCTGGTTGACCTATTATTGGAGATTTGTTCATGATGCCTCTTGTGAGCAAAGCCATCTAAATGATAGAAGTAAGAATTGTTGAACCTGGGGTCAGCAATGTAAGAAGATTTGACTCTGTGGGTTTTATACCAAAGGTGAAGAATCTCATGGAGCAGGGTGATACATCTCTGGTTCTCATATTGTCTAATTTGATCGTGAAAGAACTCTGTCTGAGATTGTAGACAACTGAAATCTGACTTTTTCCTAATATCTATGCTTCCTACGTATGATCCATTACAATTTATTGATACAGAGTTTGGTATCCTAGATATATCATCTGGGGAGAAAGAAAGATTGTGTTCATCAATGCTGACTTCAAAATCTCCGAAGAGCGGTTCATAAACACCATTGTGGTCATTTCCACTTGCTAGGGCAAAGGACTTGAATGGAGCAGCAAGAATGGAAGATCCATATGGGATATGGGTGAGTATTGCGCAATTTATTGAGCAATTCCAGGCAAAGATATGTACACCAGCTGAAAAGGAGGTGGTAACAAAGCATCGTTTGGATCTTGCGAAGCCTAGTAAGGATGTGAGGGTTGCAATTGGTTCTCGTTCGCAAGAAATAACTTTTCTTGTTGCACTTCTTAGATCTGAAATTTCCACTGCAAAGATCAATGTGGTGTTAACCTTTGGGTTTCTATGTAAAGAAAAAGATTTGAGAGTGAAAGTATCTAGGAGGATACACTGGCGAGAAAGGGATTAGGTTTAAGAGCATTTTCTTGATAACAAAGCAACCTTACATATTCAGCAATGGATATAAGATAAGGTTTAACAAGATACCTCCACCTGGAACCACAATTGGATATATTGTTCCAAAGTGGATAGATGAAAATCCAAGAATGGAAGACCTCCAAGAAGTGTATGGTTGTGAACTTTCAAACACATTAATAATACTTCCTTTGTGGCTTGAGAAGGTCAATGTTGTGAAAGAGAAACTCGCTAATATTCATCCTGAAGTAATTATGTTTATGACTAAAATCATAAAGTTGTATGTTCGTGATTATAATGAAGAATCTGCATTGAACAGGGTTAGTGTAATTTGTGTTTCACGAGAAACGGAATTTAGAACCACCAAGAATGAGCACAACCAATCATTTATTTTGCATCTCTCGGCACAGGAAAATGAAGAAATGGAAAATGAATGCAATTATTATATGTGGAGGTAGTGTTTTCCTGTAAAGGAGCAGAGTAAGATAGACAAGAAGAAAAACATGGACAAGTGGGTAATAGCATTGGCTTTCCCATTTGAGGAACGCCTCAATAGAGCTGAAAACAAGATTGCTTTTGGTATTTATGTTTTCCTCCCCACATAAATGATCACTGGATTTCCCTTATAGTTCAATCAGATTTCTTACTTATTTCTTCAAGGGAAAGCATATTTTTTTACAACAAGTGGAACCAAGGAATACTTGACTGCATTCCACCAGCTTTTTGTTCTGCCTTTATTTCCCTTTTGTGCAGTGTGCAATCGACTCCACCCATGTCTAGAGCACATTTCTTCAAGTACCTGCCAATTGATATACCCTCTTGTCTGGAGTTTAGACGAGTCAGGGTTGTTATTCAGGCCCAAATGAAGCACGAAGAAGTAATCTTATGTGAGACTTGGAATGTTTATTATATGCCTAAAGAAGCTCACAAAATACTGCCTGCCTTTACAGACATACTAGACAATGCATCTAAAAATGGCTTAGAGAACCCTAGTGCTCTATGGTCGATTGGGGTATTCATAGTACATTCATGCATGGAGGAAGATCAATTTTCACGTGTCCTGCAATTCTTGGGGGTGGGGTTTGTGCCTTACCAGTGGTACTCCCAGTGCATTCTTAGCAGCTTTGGTTGGGTTGCAGATATAACAGAGGATTTATATGTGCAACTTCTTTGTTTTCTTTCTCAATACTGGAAAAGAGGCATTTCAACTTCTCTCTACAATTTTCCTCTCTTTAAACTTGTTAATGATTGAAACGGAGTGGATTGGGCTAGTTTATCAAATATATCTAATGGTTATAAATAATATATTTCCTCTGAGGTGGAACACATTTCATGGTTGGCAAGATGGAGTGGGGAGTTTGGACATGTGACAAATTTCAAATTCATGCAAGATTCCACTCAAATGGCCATGAGAAATTTGGAGTATCGAGGGCTTTCCAGATTGTGAGTATGGTTAAATCACTATCCTCATATCACTAAGTTTTATGCATCAAGTTTTAGTAAGCAACTTGTAGAGCAAGCTAAGGTTTCCATGAGAAGTAAATTTTTTGTCACCGTTACTCAGTTTTTGTATTTTTCCTACACCGCCAACCATATTGACTGAAGATATTTTCAGATATTGTTATTAGATTTACCAATACTTGATGATTATGAAAGTATATTCAAGAGACCCAAATTAAAACTTGTGCCAGCATGGGCTTACCTAAAACCACCTCCTTGTGCTTATGGGTTGACAGGGGAAGATGATCTCGAGTCATTTATTAGAAATTGTCTTTGAGCAGTGGATATTCCATTTCTAAGACCACTGGATGTTGCCATCCCTGGAATTTCCTCTCCTCTCGAGAAAAAGAAGGTATTTTTGCTCTTAGAGTGGACACAGCATTTGACATTAAACTATCATACACTCCTTGAAGTTTTCAAAAGAAGCATATGTCAGAGAAGGTGATGACTCTGAATGGGAGCCACCGATTCTAAGGGCCAAAAGAATGGAGATGAGAGCTTGAAGGCTCTAGTACATGGCAATCTTCTGACAAAAAGAAAAGAGGATTTACAGGTTCAAGTAAAACAAGTGACAAGAAGATTAAGTTCTTCCATGATGAATGTTGGACTCCCATCTATGTGAAGAATGCTAATGGGCCTGATAAACTTTCACGTTTACAAATAACAGAAACAAAGAATGACTGAACTATTGAAGATAATGAGCATGTTACAGGTTGTGACTAGGCTTGACAAAATACTTGAACTGTTTATGAATTTTGTATGGGAGCCAGTTTTGGGGATTTATGTTTCTTTCATATTTTCCTATTTAGGGTTTGACAAAGTATTTGGAGGCAAGGATTTAATATTTAGCAATTACAGGTTTATGTTGCTCAATCTAGCTTTGGAATCTATATTTCAGAACTGAAAATTTGCCCAGCGTAATGAAATAGAGACAAAATGTCAAAATTTCAAAGGGTTCCAATAGCAAAAACAATTAATCATTAATTTTCCATGAAACATCTACGGAAAGTTCACTTATACATTAGAAACAATGACAACAAATTAAAGTCAAAAGGAAAAATGTGTTATATTACAACTAGCTATTAAAGGTGGTAGAGTTTGCCTATTTCTAAAGGACGTTTGATAAATTTCAGGAAATAGGTTTAATAGCCCCAGATTTCTAGGCAGAATATTTTGCAGTTTCATATTTCTCAGCAGTCAAAGAAGCAACAATACCAGATTCTCAGGCATAAAATAACTATTAGTCAAAGGATAAAGGATAGGTGGCAAGTCAAGATAATTGTTCCAATTTTCAAAGAATTGATAGAAAACTTGTAAACAATTCAAAGTTTTCAGCAGATAAATTAGAGATATCATTTTATTTTTAGTTATTGTTCAAGATTTTATTCCAGAATTATTGTAATAGTTTAGGAGAGATGTATTCTATATATTGTTTCATTTGTAATAAACAAGGGTTGGCTTTTAATGCCAAAACCTGTTAGTTTTGTAAAAAAATTATTACAAAATTCCTAATTAAAGCCTTTTGGATCCAATTCATGACAAAATTTGTGTTTCCAGTATGTTTTTCTAGTGTTTTCATAACTTATTTCTGCACATATTCAAAGTAACATAGGAGATTCTGGGTAAGAATAGATTGAGTTTTAATCTCTCTGAAATCCCTTGCAAAGTTATGATTACACCAAAGAGATTAGTTTATTGGACAGTCTGTCTGAGATAACTCCTCTCCATATTTTAATTGTTTCCTTTTGTCATCTCTTGAATGTGTTCTGTTTGGCTATAGAAATATTCTACACACATCCACTATTTGGTTGATTAAGTATTCAATATGACTGCTTAATTTTCATGAATTCTTTGCAAATTCTATAAAAGTCAAGTTATTATGTCAAACTGGATGCTAACACTTTGACCAAGGACTCTACAAGAGAGGGATTTATTCATGAAAAGAGATTGTGCAATCATCAACAACCACCCAAAATTAAATCATAAATCCGGCCATTGTGCTTCATAGGTTGTTGTCCAGTGACAGTGAACAACGTTAAACAAGGCCTCATAACTATTGAGGGAGCCCCCTCTGGTTCAAGAGCCAACTTGAAGCTAAAGACTGGTCGAGTTGGTTTCTCGACGTAGCTTTTTCATCCAAGGACCACCTATGAGAAACAAGTACAACACATGCCAAAACTAGTGAGGAAACATACGTGCAACTTGGTACCTGCAAGAAAAACCCACTGTAGATGTTGATCCCGATGTCCTCTTGTACTTTTCTTCTCTTCCTTTGCCTTATTGCTCCAAAACTCCAAGTATTCCACACTCTCCGAGAGTGCTCCAAGAAACTCTAAGTGTCCAAGAGTATGAGAGAGAGAGCTCCAAAACTGAACTGACAAAAGTCTATGAACTAATCCTCAAGAGCCTTTTTATCAATGAGGCCTCTAATTTCTTCACTTTCCATTATTTTCCTTCAATTTCCTCCTCACATGAAACCTATGACCTTTCACCTTCCTTTTCTCCTAATTTCCATTATTTTCATAAATAAAATGCCAATAAATGCCTCATGCCTTTCCAAAGCCTTTTCCATTGCCTTTTCCAATTTCCTCAACCATAATAAATTGAATGAACACCCACTAGGATGTTTTCCCCACCATTCAGTTTGGAATACATGTCCCATGACCATGGTCTTATATTTTTATATTTACGTGGATTTTTAACCAGGGTTGTTACACTCATAATCCGTCCTCTTCATCTGTATCGGCAGATATCATGATGCTGCCTTCACAAGTTTTAGTAGTAACCAGATCTAAATATTATGGATCTAAAGCTCCTGTAAATGGAAATGATTATATTCAATCTAGTCAACCTTATATATCAATTCCACCTCCTTCTAAACCTTTACAAATTAAGAAACTAAATCCTGACATAGTAATTCATACGCCTCCTAAAGGTGTTATTAGAAAGTCATCTTTTAATCCACATGCTAGAGCAACTCAGAATTACAACATTGTTGAAGACCTGGCTTAGTCTCCTTCAGCAATGTCGGCCCTTGAAGTGTTGCAAACATGCCCAACACAAAGGAAATTACTATTGTCAGCCATTGGAGCAATTGATCCACAAGACTATAATCACATCGTATTTGATCCGGAAAGCCATATACCTAGACTCCCATGTCAGATGGCATTTCAAATACCAGTTTTTGTTAAAACCAAACAAGGCTTTCGTACAATAATTGATGAGGGAGCCTCTACGTGTATTATGTATATTGCTTGTTGGAAAGCTTTGGGTTCTCTAACTATCAATCAATCACCTACTACTCTTAAAGCCTTTGACGACAAAGGATTTCGACCTTTTGGTATCTTGAATGACTTTCCAGTAGAATTATAAGGTAAAACAGTTACAATTGAGGTGGAAGTTGTTGATGCCCAACTTGATTACTATATTTAAATTGGACTTATGCAATGTCTACAGTGGTCTCATCACTTTTCTGAATGATATTGTTTCCTCATCAAGGGAGGATAGTGAAAGTAAACCAGTTGTCCTATTATACTTCTGACCCTAACTCTACTAGTAGTGTACCCTTTGTGGAGAAAATGATTACTCTATATGAAGATAGTGGCGTTGGTTTGCTTCAGGATTCATCATTAATGGGAACTTTTGCACTCCCTTCGCCCAACATTTCTTCTAATGTTGCCCAAGTCAATATGACCTCATCAAGCATGTTGGCTTGTTGGGGCCTGACCGAGGTTCATAAGTGATTTAGCCAAACAAATCCCGAAACTACCGGCCCTTTCAGTAACAGTCTGCAGTGCGTGGACTGAGGTCTCACCCAAGGTAGTATGGGAGGGTGCTAGAACCAAGTTTCCACACCTAGGGATTTCGTGATGAAGGCTGGGAAGTTCGCAAACCGATCTAGCGTGCTTGCGCTGCTCCGCCCAGCTATCTGTCCTTCACGACTTTGTGTAACTGCTTTTGCATAGCTCTGTAAAGGGCGCGAAGAGGTGTTGTCTAGATCCTTTATCCTTACTATGCTTTTATTATATATCTTAACTTAATTAGGTGGCCGCAATATTCTCATTAATCATTCAACATTTATAACTAGTGCGTGCAATCATAAACTGTAAATACATGCATAGATATCACAGAAGTAATAAACACATAGTATTCCAGAATCTACTTATCTTTTATTAATCCTCTGTTCAAGTACAATCCCAACTCCACCCTGCACACTCAGCTGCAGGGGTCCGCGCACACAGCTGCGGACTCTACCAGGCCTCTGCGCACTCAGCTGCAGAGCCTCTTACTACTACTACAACCCAAGACTTGGACTTACAGACTTAGAGCGACTTCCTCATTCAAAAACCCATCTTACTTCTAAAAGCTCAGACTTTGACTCCCTTTACACTTAGAGCCTCACTCTATTTATACAATCCCATGGTCCATGGACCATGGGTAGGCCAACACATTCTATATTAAATTACATTATTTTAGGGCGGACAACCCTAGACTCTCGCGCTCCGCGCCCGCATTTTGCGGGGTCTTTACATTACATTGACCAAAACTTGGGCTTTAAGCCCCAAAACATGCTATGGGGGGATCCGCTGCCCAACAGGCCCCCAACACAATCATCATGACTTGTCCCGAGTCACTCTGCTGGTGTGGTGATCCTTACGCGAAGTCCATCCAATAGTGCCTGTCTGGCTCTGCTCCATGTATGCTATCGGAATCATCTGCATTTGACTTGATTCTCTACTTTGATGCTGGCTTCTATTACTTGTGTTTATAATCCCGCACCTCTATCCAGCTTGTTGGGTTGCGAAGACTGTGCTTTGGTCGGTTAGTCAGACAATCGGCCCACCCGTGTAGGGCTTCAGGCGACTGCCATTTACTCTTCTTGGGAAGGGCTCTCCATTAAGTTTGACTAGCTGGACCGCGCCTCCATCTGTGACCTCCTTTACCACATATGGTCCCAACCAATGCATTTTGAATTTTCCAGGAAATTTTTCGAACTTGCTGTCATACAGCAACACTAAATCGTTTACCTTGAATGTGCACAACTGTTAGAAAATTATATATTACGGAGCAATGGAACACATAAAATATTGCAGAAATATAAACACAAAAACACATAAGACAAGAGAGACACAGATATACGTGGTTCACCCAGTTTGTGCTACGTCCACCCCGAACAGCAAATCCTTCATTTCTATTATCCAGCCAAATGAAGAGACACAACCTACAACAGATCCGCTGTAATATCCTCTGTTTTCTCTCACAATCTCGCCTCTCTGTTTCTCGCTTAGAGAATACACATCTATTTCACAGCCTCAAATACAATGCCCTCATACAAAAAGACGGGTTGCCTTCTAGGGAAAAAAACCCTAAACTAAACATAAGTTCTACCGTCAGATCATCCACCTAATGAATGGCCCAGATTGACTAGAAATTACTATACTTTTACAAGGCAATTTTACATCTATTTTTGGCTTCGGGGGCGCTGCCCCGGAGCCCCCGCTAGGGGACCGCTGGCCCCCGGACCCCCCAGACCCCCGCGGGGGGACAAGTCCCCCCTGCACCCCCCCGCATGGAGGGTTGTACAAACTTCCTGGGGTATACATCCGGCTGAAACAAAGACCTCTGAACAATCATGCTCCACACACAACAATCTCCCACTTGGAGAATGATTGTAGCAACTCCACCGCTACTTCATTTGCTGGACAATGACTCCTCTTTGGACCTGGTTGTTTCTCATCTTCATCATCTTCCTTGAAGGCCAATTGAAACTGAGCATATTCTCAGTTTCTCCCTGGTTACAACTTGTGTTAGCATATCTGCAGGATTCTCGCTAGTGTGTACCTTTTCCAGCTTCAACTCTCCATCTTCCAACACTGATTGTATGAAATGTTACTTGAGCTGTATGTGTTTAGTCCTGGAATGAAATTCTGAGTTCTTTGCAAGATGAATGGCACTTTGGCTATCACTATATAATGTGCCCATATCATGCTTCTTACCCAATTCACCCATAAACCTTTGTAACCAAATCATTTCTTTACTAGGCTCTGTAGCAGCAACATACTCTACTTCTGTTGTTAAAAGTGCAACAACACTTTGGATTTTTGAAACCCAACTGACCATTGTTCCACCAACAGTAAATACATATCCTGTAGTGCTCCTCCTGTTATCTTTGTCACCTGCCATATCTGCATCAACATATCCCTATAGAGAAATGTGTGAACCACCAAAGCATAATGCTTGATTTGTGGTACCTTTCAAATATCTAAGAATCCATTTCACTACCATCCAATGTTCCTTTCCTGGATTGTTCATGTACCTACTTACAACTCCCACTGCATGTGCAATATCAGGCCTTGTGCAAACCATTGCATACATTAAGCTTCCAACTGCTGATGCATATGGAACTTTAGACATATAATCCATGTCTTCTTGGGTCTTTGGGCACATTTCCTTACTAAGTTTGAAATGGCTAGCAAAAGGTGTACTAACTGGTTTTGCATTGTGCATATTAAATCTTTTCAACACCTTTTGTATGTACTCATTCTGAGACAATGTTAATTTGCGATTTTTCCTGTCTATAGTTATTCTCATACCAGAGATTTGTTGTGCAGCTCCCAAATCCTTCATTGCAAATGAATTTGCCAATTTTCTTTTGAGCACATTTATTTCCTGCATGTTAGACCCTGCAACAAGCATGTCATCTACATACAATAACAATATAATATAGCTGCCATCATTTTGCTTTTTCAGATAAACACAATTATCAGAGTGACATCTAGTATAACCTTGTTCAGACATAAACTTGTCAAATTTTAGATACCACTGCCTTGGAGCCTGTTTTAAGCCATACAAGCTCTTCTTCAACCTGCACACTAGTTTCTCCTTCCCTTTTACCTCATATCCTTGTGGCTGCTGCATATATATCTCTTCCTCCAAATCCCCATGGAGAAAGGCTATCTTTACAACTAGCTGCTCAAGATGCAAATCTTCAGCTGCTACTAGACTTAGAATAGTTCTGATTGAAGTCATTTTAACAACAGGAGAAAATATTTCATCAAAATCAATACCTTTCTTCTGTGCAAACCCCTTCACCACAAGTCTAGCTTTGTATCTTTGTTTTCCTCCATCTTCTTCCTTCAGCCTGTAAACCCATTTATTCTGCAATGTAGTTTTACCTGCAGGCAACCTGACTAAGTCCCAAGACTGGTTATGCATTAAGGAGTCCATCTCTTCTTTCATGGCTAGTTCCCACTTCTTCCTACTTTCAACCTGCATTGCTTCTTCATAACATTCGGGTTCACCAGAATCAGTCAACAATAAATAATATAATGAAGGAGAGTATTGTTCAGGGGGTCTACTTATCCTGGTAGATCTTCTAACACCAATTTCAGGTGTTTGGGGTGCCTGTTGCTATTGTGGTGTTTGCTATTGTTGTGGTTGTTTATTATTATTATTTTCAGGCACCTTTACTTTTTCAGTGATTTCATCAAGAACTGCGTATTCCTTGTTTTCTTTTTCCTGTTTCTTTTCCTACAATTGATTCTTATACAAGACCTTTTCATTGAATATTACATCTCTGCTCCTAATGATTTTGTGATTTTCGTAATCATATAAGCGATAACCAAAATTATTAACACCATATCCAATAAAGGTACATTTCTTTGACTTTGCCTCAAGATTTGTTCTATTTTCTTTATCAATATGGACAAAGGCCTCACAACCAAAAGGCTTTAAAAAGGAGTAGTTTACCTTTTTACCTGTCCATGCTTCCTCTGGAACACCACCATCCAAGGAACTTGAAGGCCCTCTGTTTATTAGATAAACAGCAGTATCTACAACATCTGCCCAAAACTATAAAGGCAATCCTGCATGCAATCTCATGCACCTTGCACGCTCCATGATTGTTCTGGTCATCCTTTCTGACACACCATTTTCTTGTGGTGTTCTTGGAACTGTCTTCTCTCTGCAAATTCCATTCTCTAAGTAGTACCTATCAAACTCTTTGTTGCAATATTCACCTCCATTGTCTGATCTGAGACACTTCAATTTCTTTCCTGTCTCAATCTCAACCAAAGCTTTCCATTTCTTGAAAGTATAAAATACATCAGATTTATTCTTAATACAATAAATCCAAGTTTTTCTAGTTGCATCATCGATGTGAGTAACATAATAACGAGAGCCACCGAGAGATGATATCTGAGCAGGTCCCCATACATCTGTATGCACAAGCTCTAATTTTTCGCTTTTCTTTTCTTTCCCAACTCTAAGAAATTTAACTCTCTTCTGTTTTCCATAAATGCAATTCTCACAGAAGTCCAAATCAACATTCTTCAAACCCGGCAACAAATTCCTTGAGTGAAGAATCTTCATCCCCTTTTCACTCATGTGTTCGAGCCTATGATGCCATAATGTTGCATCTGCTCCTTTGGAAGTTAAAGCATTAACAGAGTTAGAAATACCATTACATAAATACAATGTACCAACCTTTTCGCCTTTTGCTATTACCAGGGCTCCTTTGGTGACCTTCCAAGCTTGATCTGTGAAATTTGTCACACAACCTTCACCGCCCTGTTGAAATCAGATTTTTCTTCAGATCTGGAACATGCCTTACCTCCTTTAGTAGCCATTGGTTTCCATTCTGCTGTTTACAAGAACCTTACCCATTCCAACAATTTTATAGGGTTTATCATCACCCAAACGAACTTGTCCAAAGTCTCCTTGAACATAGTCATGAAAGTATTTCTTATCAAGTGTGGCATGGAATGAGGCCCATGAATCTACCACCCAGGAATCAGTGATATTTTCGAAAGAAAGAATCAAAGCATCTTGTAACACCTCACTTGTCACATTTGCTTCATGATTGTTTTCTTGTTGTGCATCTCCTTCTTTCCCTTCTAAGATCTACAGTATTTCTTTAGGTGTCCTTTCTTTCTGCATTTCCAGCACACTATCCCCAATCTGGACTTGGATCTGCCTTTCCTTGATTTACTGCGATATCCTAAGCTCTTTCCTCTTTCCATTTTTCTTCCCCTAGACTCTGCACTCAAAGCATTACCTAATGTCTCACCGGAGCTTTTCCGTTGCATTTCCTCACTAAGGATAGCACCGACAACATCATCAAACTTTAAAGTACTAGATCCAGAGACAGAGTTACTAATGGCCATTACTAAACCATTCCAACTTTCTAGAAATGAGCACAAGAATAACAGAGCTCTAACTTCATCTTCAAAGTTTACCCCTACAGAACTTAACTGACTTGTAACTGTATTAAAATCATTTAAATGATCTGCAACAGATCCACCTTCCGACATCTTCATATTAAATAATCGTTTCATAAGAAATACCTTGTTTGAGGTCGAGGGTTTTTCATATAGTTTCGACAACGCCTGAATCAAACCCTCTATCGTTATTTCCTTCGAAATGTTGAAGGCGACTAACGCAGCGAGGCACAACCATATTGTTCCGAGTGCCTTTCTATTGAGAAGGTTCCATTCTTCATCTGTCATAGCCGTCGGCTTCTTTGTTTTTCCGCTCAATGGTAGGTACAGATCTTTCTGATACAGATAATATTCCATCTGCATCTTCCATAACGAGAAGTTTTGGCCGTTAAATTTCTCGACCCTAAACTTACCATCTTCCACCATTGCTCCCAGTCGAATGAGGAACCCTTCTTTCATGCGAGTTTATCAACCAAATAGACCTTCGCCTCTAATGCCAGTTGTTAGAAAATTATATATTACGGAGCAATGGAACACATAAAATATTGCAGAAATATAAACACAAAAACGCATAAGACAAGAGAGACACAGATATACGTGGTTCACCCAGTTTGGGCTACATCCACCTCAAACAGCCAGTCCTTCCTTTCTATTATCCAACAAAATGAAGAGACACAACCTACAGCAGATCCGTTGTAATATCCTTTGTTTTCTCTCACAATCTTGCCTCTCTGTTTCTCGCTCAGAGAATACACATCTATTTCACAGCCTCAAATACAATGCCCTCATACAAAGAGAGGGGTTGCCTTCTAGGGGAAAAACCCTAAACTAAACATAAATTCTACCATCAAATCATCTACCTAATGAACGGCCCAGATTGACTAGAAATTATTATACTTTTACAAGGCAATTTTACATATATTTTTGGCTTCGGAGGCGCTGGCCTGCGGACCCCTGCGTGGGGGACAAAGCCCCCCCCCCCGTGTGGAGGGGTGTACAAACTTCCTGGGGTATACATCCGGCTGAAACAAAGACCTCTGAACAATCATGCTCCACACACAACAATAACTTGATATGGCGATCGTGCCAAGCTTTCTCACGCTGTTTCTATACCCGCTGATGGAATCCCACAAGAAACTATTCTTCCTCGAGTTCTTCCAATTGCGTGAGCCTCTCTTCCAAGGCTTCACAGTCCAACATGCCTGTCATTTCTACCATCCGCAAACTAGGTACGATGTATTCCATTGGCATGACTGCTTCCGTGCCATAGACTAACCTGAAAGGTGTCTAACCCGTCAATTTCTTGCACATGGTTCTGTATGCCCATAATATGGCAGGTATGCACAGGTCCCAGTCGTTTTGCTGTGCATTACATACTTTGGTCAGCGCAATCTCCAGAATCTTGTTGAATGCTTCTACTGTCCCATTAGCCTGCGGATGGTATGGCATACTTTGTCGATGATACACCTGGAACTCCTCAGCGAGTGTGCTGATAGTTTCATTTACGAAGTGCGTTCTGCGGTCACTCATTAAAATTTTCGGGCATCCAAACCGTGTCAATATGTTGTTGAACAAAAAATTTGCAGTGGTGGCAGCCGTGTAGTCCTTAACCGGCTGTGCTTCCGCCCATCGAGTCAGGTACTCTATCGCGATGATGATGTAGCATGCACCCATCTTCCCCTAAGGTTTGATTGGCCCCACAAAGTCTATTGCCCATTTTTCGAATGGTTGCAGCGTCATCTGTGGATTGAGTGGCATCTCATCCCTTCGTGATGGTTT
Source organism: Pinus tabuliformis (assembly GCA_031772625.1). Lineage (NCBI taxonomy): Eukaryota > Viridiplantae > Streptophyta > Pinopsida > Pinales > Pinaceae > Pinus > Pinus tabuliformis. Next base: position 825,746,719 of record CM062815.1, read on the forward strand.
CCCAGTCCTTTGACATATGTTGCAAGCCCGACAGTATGCTTTCGAATCTTGATGTAGGGTTGGCCACCATAGCCCAACCGAAGAATCTTTTGTGCCATCGCCCGTCCTGCATAGTGTCCTCCTACAGCGCCCCCATGTGCTTCTGCAAGGATCTGCCCTCATTCAAATTCAGGTGTGTATCTTCACAATATCTCATCGTTTCCCATTTTGTAGAGGTGCCCCGTGATGACAGAAAATTCCACCGCACGTACCACCAATTCTTTCTTCTGTTGGACTGAATATCGCTGTGGTGCAGTCCCTGTGGTTAAGAAATGGATTATATCTTCGAAGTGGTCATCCATGACACGCACTGCAAAGCGTTGTGCATCAGGTAGTCCTTCCTCCAAATTTGTTGGCTCCTCGCCGGTCTCAATTCGTGATAGGTGATCTAGTCCTGCATTTAGGCATCCCGACTTTACGATGACCTCGAAGTCATATTCTTGAAATAGTAATAGCCATCTGCATATGTGCCCCCCCAACACAGGCTTGTTCACCAGGTATTTCAACATGGAATGATTGGTATACATCTTGAAGTGCCCACCAAGTAAATAGTGGCAGTATTTTTGGAGCACGTATACCATTGGCAATCCTTCGCACTCAGTAGTAAAATAGTTCTTTTCAGCTTTGGATAGCCACTGACTCGCGAACGCGATCGGGTGATCCACGCCTTCTGCGCCTTCCTACGTAAGTACAGCGCCCAATGCAATACACGATGCATCAACATGTACATGAAATTCAATGTCCCATTTTGGGAAGACCAAGATGGGAGCGGATGCCATTTTTTCCTTGAGAACATCCAAACTTTTCTTACAATCATCATTCCAACAATATGTAGCGTCCTTTTTCAATAATTGTTCCATTGGCGCTATTATTTGTGCATAGCTCTTAATAAACTTTCTATAGTAACCAGTGTGCCCCAAAGTGGCGCGTAGTTGTTTGACACTTTGCGGCGCTTCCAAATTGAGAATAACAACGGCAATCTTCACAGGGTCCACCATCAGGCCTTGTTTGCAGACTACATGGCTGAGCAAATTTCCAAAGGGGACGAGGAAGGTGCATTTTTTTAAGTCCATGATTTTGGTTGGGAACAAATCTTGATATTAGCGGAGTAACTCGACAACCTTATCTACCATAGCATCATCCCAATAGTCCCCAAGCGTCGCGTACTTCAGCTCCACATCTATACCAATGTTTACCTGCTTTGTTTTTAGCGGCATAGTGATGTCGGGATCCTCAATTGATGGTCCTCTAACTTCGCGACACCCTTCAGTTTCTGGAATAGTAATATTTTGGGGGTCGTCATCCTCCTTTACTTGTACGTTATAACATTCGAGGGTACTACTTAACTGGGTTGCCCATGCTGGTTGAACTACTTCCTGTGGTTCTTGTGGTATTTTGAAGATGGTGGCTTTTATGGCTTGTAGCGCGTTGTCAACAGTATCCAACCATCGGTCTTCAAATGTGAATGTTAACAAAAATCCCTCGCGCAAGACATCCCATTCGCCCGTACCATGTCGGAGTTCCGTCTCGGTATACCAATTCATGGGTATGACATCCAGGGTATGGTAGAATAAGTGTACCCATTCAAGCTGAGGTTCTTCTCCATAGTGTTACAGGGAAAAGTGTCTATGTAGAACTGCTAATCCCACTAAGGTGTGGTAGCTACCTTAGAAACAAACAAAGTAAAGCTACTTTCGTTTTCCTTTATGAAAGATAGATGAGAGAAGAATAAAGGAGACCAACCTCTGTCTTGCACTTGGCTCCTAGTTTGATTCCTCTCTATTCTGATATTCCTTTCCTACTTGCTTCCTTGTACACCCAGCTTCACAGAGTACCTGTAGAATCAAAGTAGCATAACACTATACAAGAACATGGATCTATTATCATAAACAATCTAGGATCAGATGTAAATTGACCATACAAATGCATAAAACATAAACTACACAAGAGTATGGAGGAAAACTTGAATAGCTTTATTGATAATCAAGAAAGAGCCAAGAGAGTTACAACCAGTTGTTCTGACCCAGCATCATCCTCTCAGCAAGTAAGCCCTTCTTCACCTCATGCAAAGCTTAGATCATCCAACACTATGATGTTGCCTCAAGAAACCAACAGCAATTCCTTACAAGATGCAAAATTCCAACCTCTGGATCTCTAGGATGAGGGATCCATATATAGATATCTGTAAGGGAGATGAGTCAGCTTGTGATTTTATTAGTGTCTTCCCTCTGATATTTCTTGCTTCTGCTTGGAGATTGATGATCTCTTACTCATCCTTGGTCGAATTCAGAGAGGCAAGTGTCACAGGAGAAGTTTCTAGAAGATTCCATGCCTCTCCACCTCGCGGATTGACACTGCCATTTGTCACTTCTCACCCATCGCACCCCATAGAAGGGCTTTTTGAAATGCAACGCACCCATAGAGTGTACTTAGGTGAGATGCAACGCACTGCCTATGGAGCAGGTGAAATGATCATGTTTTGACCAGTTCTGAGTAGTTTTTCATGGAGAACTTCTGGGAGAAGCTGTAATCAGTTGACCTTGTTCCTTTAGGGGTTAGAACAACACTTTTAGGGACTTAGGAGCCCTTGGTTTATGGACATTTTATGCTTGGGGTTGCAGTACCCAAAAATGTCTATAACAGTTGCCCCCTAAAGCATGAGGTCGTTAATCTTTTTTGATGTCGAGTGAAATGCTTTATCATGAGGATCCGAAGTTCTTTCAAGCTGGGAGGAGACCTGTAATAAGATACAATACAATACCTTATCTTCATAATATTTTCATGATCTAGCTGAGGCGGGCATTCCCATGCTCAGCTTTATAAATTCATTTTCATGTACATAGGACTGACAATCGTCTGAGTGTAGACTGATGATTCTGGTAGAGCCATCTTTGATTGGATTATTATCTATGCAGCAAAGATGTACATTTGATGTCTTTATTTCCCTGAATATATATCGCAGCCAGGATGGATGAAACTAGATCCGGGGTCTTCAATCTCGTTCGATCTTCACTCGAAGTACAAGTCGATCCATGTGAGAGATGTTCTGGAGTCGAACATGGAAAGACATCGCCTGATTACCAGCCAATGATGTAAGCTGTTAACAGGCGCGAGAGGAATCACCGATAATGATAATGACCCTCAAGGTACTGCAGTACAATTCACGTGGTGTGAATAAAGGACTTAGCGTCGAACACCACACAAAATCTTTCGGTCGAAGGCCATTGATGTAAACATGTCGCCGGAAGTGAGAAACTTGCCATTGAGGCATGCAAGCTTCAAAGTACTGAACGGGGTGTCCCTAGATCGGCTTCTTGGATAATGAGCTGATGTCGACAAGAAGCGATCCGTCATAGGAGGGCCTTAATGAATCCCACATCAATGACACGGAATGGAGAAAATGATTTTAATGGAGGTGAAAATGATCTGGTGGTATAAGGTTCAGGGTGGCGGTCATGAAAGAATGGAGCGTAAATGTATTGCAGCGGGTGAGACACAGGTGGATTCTCTGAGTGACTTCTCTTGAACATATCAGCGACACTGACGTGATGGATTGGTAGCATTAACCCCAAATGTGGATGGTGTGATGAGACCATGGTGATGTGACCGGTGAATGAAACAGCCCAACCCGACTTGGATGCGGAGTGAAAGTGTCATGTTCAAGAGCGACTTGCTACCAACAAAGTTTCTTCAAGTTTTCTTCCCAATTTTTCCCCAGTCATTGCTGACCAGTACCTCTTTATTTTTGTCAAGCTTGAGGAGGATAACATATGCTTGTTCTATAATTTTCCCTTCGGGCAAACCCATCGCTATGTTTTAACGAGCCTAGCGATAGTGAAACTTGTTCTTGTCTCTTATGGACAAGTTTGTCGCTATTAGGTTTTAACGAGTTTAATGACAAAGATAACTCGATCCTTTTCAATTTTAGAGAGTCTGAAAAGGGACGTAAAGGAAACTCCAAAATTCCTTTTTTGTCATCTAATCCCTTAAGTCCGAAAAAGTATAAAACAATACAGAAGGGATGAATTTTTTATACTTTTTAACGAGCCGAACAAAACAAGCGCTCGATCTTTTTGTGTAATAATCCCTCAAGTCCAAAAAAGATTAAAATCTAAAGGAGGGATAGCACTTCCGGTCCCTTTAATGAGCTGGAGAGGCCAATGGCTTGGCAATCTTTTCATATTTTACGAGTCAGTTGAAAAGAGCTTAAAGGAGACTCGTCTTTGAGGAACGAGTGATAAAATTGGGTAGCAGCTGATTCCAGGTAAGGTTTGGAATTTTCCAATCACGACAGTGTTACAAGGATGGCTAGCGGGATCACTCTTCGCAGCTGTTCCTCAAAAGGGGTAAACAATCAAATGGAGGTGAATGATCGGCTGATACAGAGTGGAGGTGATGATGGGAACACGACCAAGGCTTTAAAGGCTGAAGTACATTCACGATGATTATTTACCGGGAATTGGTTCATTTTTTATTGAGTTTAAACGCTGGGGGAAACATTTGCTCATTGCTTATGTTTATTTTTTAACGAGCATGAAGTCCGCGTTAAAACTGCTCGATTAATCCAGTCGTATAATAAGAATGTCTCATATATGAAAACGGCAATTTTTAGAGTTTTTCCCCACATCCTTTCTTTATGCAAGTTAGGAAATGACCAATCCTACGAGTTTAAAGGGTTAGAGGACCTACAAATTTAAAAAATAAATGGTCACTCTTCGCTTGCACGCCAAAAGGTTTGCATGCCCCCAGGTATAAAATAAAGCTTCAAGGTCACCTTTTATTCTACCGACAAAACATTTGTTTTATCAGGAAAGGTCTACCTCTTTCAGGTTACCAAAGATTGTTCTATTCACACTGCAAACAAAACACTTCTTCGGCGATGTCTACCGAAATAGACAAAGGCGAGCCAATCCACTCACATAACTTTGATGAGGGAATCTTATTCCAGTCTAACCCCCTTTTCCAATCACGGACGGGAGTACAGACTAGTCATATATCTCTCGCGGAAACCTACCCTATACCTGAAGTTTTCTTGCTGAAGCAGACCAGGGTGCATGCCCCCTGGGTTTCAGTCATGTCCCCTGAATCACTCGTGCTCATCGGGTGGACGGATTGGAGATTGATGAGACATTCCTTGTGTGAAAATACCATTATGGGATGGTATATGACTATTTGCTATGCGTGATCCGGGAAATGAAAGCTGGTCTACGAGCTTGACTACTCTTCCTTTGTGCGGAAAACACATTACTCTAAAGAGTGATGAGACAATGGCTCCCATGTAATAAATATAGTCTCATCCAACGAGTAGATTATAATCCAGGGGTCCTTGGACTACCATTACGTTCATATGAACGGTTTTCCCTCTCAATGTTATGGGCACATTGGGAAGGATCCCTAACAGTCGACTGGTTCCTTTGTCAAAGCCTGTTAGATTTCTCATCTCAGGAAAAAGCGATGGCGAACCAAGTGCTTTCCAAGCAGTCGAGGAAAGGATACTCACAGAAGCCCCTTCATCTATGATGATACTGGCCATAACCATTCTATATATTTGAGCAATGATTCAGAATGGTACACTAGCCGGTGAACGGGCTCTGCCTAGTTGATTCCAGTCAAAGGAAACAACTAGGTTGCTTGGAGGTGGGACCGAATAGACAGCTGGGTACAACTCTAACAAACTTCCTTCATGCGGTAAAGGAATGAGTAAATTGCCCCCATGTTCATCGGAGTCTGTGCTTACGAAAGAATTTGGACGCTGTCATCCTTGTTCTCTTCGGTGGCTGTATCATCTGAAGATGGAACCTCTGAAGGCAAGACCGGGTCAACTACTGTCTCAACCTTTTGACTTTCGTCTGGTATGGGTTCAGATGGTTCGTCTTCAATGATAGATGCTTCAGCCGACCACCTGGGCGGGTCAGCCGGATTTTCAACTAGTGACGGACTTGGCAAGAGTTTTTTATATCTAGGAGGAAGTCGTAACGGTGAAACCGGACGATCGTCCAAAACTCTTTTAGCCTCGTCTAAGAAGGGACAACGGTGGATGGCATGATCGCCTTCGCATAGTTTATAAGGAAATCTATACTTTCCTTTTTGTCCTGGGGCTTCACTTTCACTAGTCGATGGTGTGTTTTCAACATGATCATCAGAGGTTGACGACACCGGGTTGTGCAAACGAGGAGACCAGTCCCTTAAGATCCGAGGGATGCAGGGACAATCTCTATGATAGTGGTCTCCTTTGCAAATGACACATGGCAATTTAGGCCTAGTTGGTGCAGTGTGTGGATTTTCGCTAGACGACACTTGGTTGCCCCCTTTCGCTTTTGGCTCCTTCTTCTTCTTCTATTTCTTCTTCTTTTCCTTCTTCTTCTCAGGTACTTGATTTTTGGCTTTACCAGCCCCATCAAGCGAAGAGGAAGGAGGAGAGGAGGAATTGGAGGAAGTAGAAGGTTGGTGGGTAACTCTGGAATCATCTAGTTGCTGACTCGATTTTTCAGGAATTGCGGTGTTCTGAACGACAGAGGTTGAGAAGAGCCATACGGGCAAGCCGATTATCAATCTTGGAAACGACAATGTGGCCATATGGGGTGCACCAACATCTCCCCGAGAGGAGAAGGGACTAGGATTTCCTCCAAGAGGAATTCCTTGGTTGGTGGACTCCATCCTCTCAACCTAAGACCAACGTAGGAAAGATGATGATTATTCCGTTTAAAATAAATTTTAGATGCTTTGACACAACTTGTTTTTTCAATTTTAAAGAGTCGAGAAAAAACAAAAGATGACTCTAGTCGCCTTCGATTTTTAATGAGCCTGAAGTGACAAGTGCTCATATGGACCTTTTCCGTTAAGGAGTCTGAAAAGGAACGAAAGGGACTGCTCTGGAAATCTAGGCAGAGGGATTACCAAACCAATCGCAAAACTGCAGAATACTTTTTACAGTACGGTAGTCAATCTTCCCAAATGCTGTGTTCAGTGCATTGCGATCGATAGGGCGGCAGACACAGCTTCCTATGGATAAAGGATTAAGCCTATTGTGGTCTCCCAAAATATACTCGACGGTACGTGGGAGCACAAGTCTATACTGGCACTTATCGTCTCAAAGTGGAGGAATCACCCAACCAACAGTGAGAACAACAGTTACCAGGCTTTACGATGCCGGAATACGTCTCTAGCCTAGACTTCTAGATGTTGTGTGTTAGGTTCGAAAGCGTTGTTAGATTCATTAAATCTATTTTATAGTTGATCTTTCTTAAGAAATTTGTCTTTCAGGTTCACCGCATGATGTAGATGTAAAATTCCTAAAATGCAATCTAAGATGATAAACAGTCTTTTATCTTCTTTGTGCAACGAAAATCTTAGCTACTAAGGAAAGAAAGATAGAATTCTTTCAACAAAGAGCAAAGAGCACACACTATATGCACTATCCTAAATCAAACCAATCAAATAGTCTAAATGCAAATGCACATGCATGTATTTGTTTTCAGCCTTCTTAATATGTGAATGATAAAAAGAAAGCTAATGCGCAAATCTGAATTACTTTCAAGCGACAATTACTAACAAGTTTCTTTTCAAATTCAAAATGAAGACTTGCTTTTGACACTAGAAAGACTACTAATTCATATCAAATACAATAGTAACAGAGTAATCGACTATCAAGAGCAATCAGACTCTCTTCTATGACTAAAAACGACACTTGTGACACTTTCAAATCAAGAAACGACAATACAATTACATTACTTTTTTGCAAAGGAGAACTGAAAATGACTCAACAAATACACAAAAACACTTACAGTTCTTTGCACAATGGAAGCGGAATATCAGCAAGGAAAGGGGTTTCAAACAGAGGTATACTGACTACAAGCAACAAAACTCATGAATAGAACTGAAAAGAATGAACATATAAACCAAAATTGAGGAACAATGCCTAGTCTGATCAGCGCATCTGTAACACAGTGAACTTGAAATGCAGCGCACCTACTACACTGGATAAGTGCGCTGAATTTCAGATTCACAGAACAGAGACTGTGCTGGGCCAGAGACGAGACTTTGCTTGGGTTCCGGGTCACAGTTTGCAGTTCAGTTCAGGGATTTTGGCCGAGCAAGTGGTAATCAGTAAATCAACAACATGGGTAGATCTAAGGACGTTACTAGAGCCACCACAAGGGCAATTAGAGAGTTTGTAAATCAGTTGTTTAATTCATAAACAAAACCCAGAGATTGACTAAAGCGACATTTATCTACTTTGCATTTGCATAGCAAATGTAGTTCGAAAGCTACCTGGCTCAACTTCAGGCTTCGTCTGTAAGTTTATAAAATAAACAAAATGTAGATTAACAAACAACCTAGTCGCTCCCTAGCGGAGTCGCCATTTTGTTACAGGGAAAAGTGTCTATGCAGAATTGTTAATCCCACTAAGGTGTGGTAGCTACCTTAGAAACAAACAAAGTAACGCTATTTTCGTTTTCCTTTATGAAAGATAGATGAGAGAATAATAAAGGAGACCAACCTTTGTCTTGCGCTTGGCTCCTAGTTTGATTCCTCTCTCTTCTGATAGTCCTTTGCTACTTGCTTCCTTGTACACCCAGCTTCACAGAGTACCTGTAGAATCAAAGTAGCATAACACTATACAAGAACATGGATCTATTATCATAAACAATCTAGGATCAGAAGTAAATTGACCATACAAATGCATAAAACATAAACGACTAAGAGTATGGAGGAAAACTTGAATAGCTTTATTGATAATCAAGAAAGAGCCAAGAGAGTTACAACCAGTTGTTCTAACCCAGCATCATCCTCTCAGCAAGTAAGCCCTTCTTCACCTCATGCAAAGCTTAGATCACCCAACACTATGATGTTGCCTCAAGAAACCAACAGCAATTCCTTACAAGATGCAAAATTCCAACCTCTAGATCTCTGGGATGAGGGATCCATATATAGATATCTGTAAGGGAGATGAGTCAGCTTGTGATTTGATTAGTGTCTTCCCTCTGATAGTTCTTTCTTCCACTTGGAGATTGATGATCTCTTACTCATCCTTGGTCGAATTCAGAGAGGCAAGTGTCACAGGAGAAGTTTCTAGAAGATTCCATGCCTCTCCACCTCGCAGATTGACACTGCCATTTGTCACTTCTCGCCCATCACACCCCATAGAAGGGCTTTTTGAAATGCAATGCACCCACAGAGTGTACTTACGCGAGATGCAACGCACTTTGCCTATGGAGCAGGTGAACTGATCCTGTTCTGACCAGTTCTGAGTAGTTTTTCATGGAGAACTTCTGGGAGAAGCTGTAATCAGTTGACCTTATTCCTTTAGGGGTTAGAACAACACTTTTAGGGACTTAGGAGCCCTTGGTTTATGGACATTTTATGCTTGGGGTTGCAGTGCCCAAAAATGTCTATAACACATAGGCCTTGGTCCATTTTGTGAGGTGCATGCACAGGTCATCGCGTCCATCATATTTATTTGTTATCCGTAGTTGCGATTTCCCAAATCGTAGCCACATCATCCTCATGCAGCCGCGCCAGTTTTCAAAATTTCCTTGATGTGTTCCCCACCAACGCGCAGGTGTCGCACGCAACACCCATTTCAACGCATCGAACCGCTGTTGTTCTGATACTGCGCTCTCGAACTTGCTCAAGAATTCATCCACTGCTGTCAATCCATCATATGTTGGTAGATCGTGGGCCTGGGTTATTACGCAATGCAGTGATCTAATCATCATGTTGCAATTTAGCATTGTCACTTCGTTCAACCGATTGTGCCAGCGTTCGTCTTCTTCGTTTGAATCTGAGGTGTAGGAACCTGTGCGCTCCCACGAGATCCTTCCATCTGAAGTCGAATTCACCCAATCCTGATCTCGCGTAGTTATCTTGTAGATACAATCCAGCTCATCGTCGCGCACAGGTCCAGTGTAGCACGCTCTTTCGGCTGAGTCTAGTGGGACTACTACGCGTAGGGACTTTTTCTCGAATATCATCTTCCGCTTCTTCAAGTTTATGACACCATTCATATCAGTGGCCCAGTCTATTCCTAGCAATGCGAGATAAGGATTATTGTCATCAACAATCTCTATCACTTCAAAGTCCGTTTGCGTGCTCGCGCCTTCGATATCAACTGTTACCCCTTGCAACCTCCCCATGGGAAAAATCTTCTGTTGGTTTTCCATTCATAATTGAATAGGGGAACACTGCAACGCGGGCTTGCCCATGCATTCCTATGTCTGCTTTGGTAACACATTCACGTCCAAACCCGGTCTAGGATTACCTGGTCCATTTCATATTCACCAATCTGCGTCATTAATCTCATTTCCCTCCTAGTGCACAATGTATGCTTTCCTAGTTTCCGAACTACTCGCAGTTCACCCACCCTGCACACCTACTGATCAGCTCTTGTAGTCCTTTAACTACCCTATTATCACACAGAAGCTTCATGCATGTCTCTGAAAAGGTAGTAAGCATAGAAGGATCCATTCTTGGCTCAGGTTGATCCTTACTACCTGAAGTAGAGGCCTCTGTGAAGCTCTTCTTAGCTTCCATAAACATCTCCTTTGCGCGTTCCAAGTCAAACTCAGGTTCCTTTATAGGAGCCTTGCGAACCCATGTATCTTTCTCAAGCTGCTTCCCCTTATCCTTGCCTATGGTCACGCCACTTCTGAGCATCATGTTCACGTTGGGGTCTTCTTTGTGCGGTTCAGACCTCATCATTTGAATATTTTGAGTCGGAGTAGGTTGGAGTACCCCTTTCTCGTGCATCTGTGCGATCAACGTAGGACAATCTACTGCTTCATGATCGAACTGAGCACAATATGAACAAGATATTCTTGTTGGGTTGGTACAATCGTAGGCGTAGTGCCCTGGTCCTCCGCAATTGTAACAAATTAACTGTCTGCGGCCCCTTCCTGGTCCCATTCCTCCTCGTCCTCAACCTCGGCCTTGAAATCCAGCGCGCGCCATCCCCGCGGCTGGGTCAAGGCCTCACGTTTCTGTCTTCATTCTATAGGCTGGGGTCCGCTCCATCATTAACTCGTAGCTGCGACAAGTACGCTCGTCGTGGCCCACCGATCTACAAAAATTACAAAACAGCTGCTGCGGAGTCTGTGTATACTTCTGCAACAAATGACAGTTATCCGTCATGTGTTTTCCTCCTATCTGACAGATCGCACACCATAACGTAGGGGTCGTACTTGGCCCTGCGTGTGCTTCTGGTCTCAACGGCATCGACCCCCCTCCTGCCAAGTAGTTCGTGAACACTGGACAGTGGTCTTTGTTATGGCCCTGGCCTTTGCATTTTATGCACCACACTTCTTCGCACACCTTTGGCTGTGGCGCCCTATCCTGCTTCAAACTCTGCATCTCCAAGCATAGATTTTGTAGTTGCGCATGGATTTGTTGGACTCCCAACCCCGGATCCTGTATCAGTGTTTCATGCAACCTCATCGCCATTTCCAACGCTTCGGCCTAGGTTGAAAGCTTCTACTGTGACAGCGCCATCCTCAGGTGTGGTGTCAAAGACGCTACAAACCATGCGTGGTGTTGCGCATCTGTTAACGTCATATTAGCCTCGCAGATCATACTCTTCAGCCTTTGATCCAGATCCCAGGGGGTCTCGCCTGGAAGCATCGTGATTTCTTTAAATCCAATGATTGACTATGTCTCTGATTTCGGCCGGCTAAATTCTCTGTTCAACGCATTCTGGATCTCTACTATTCCTGCATTTGGGTGATCATTAGAGTGCTTGATATACCATGTCAGTGCGCGATCCTGCAACGCACTCACCAATGTGGCCTTCTTAATGTTGTCGTCTGTGACCCCTTGTGCTTCCCACACTGCTCTTACCACGAACCAGAACTGGTCCGGATCCTCATTCCCTACTCCTCTGAATACAGGTAGCTTGATTGCGCTTGCCATGCTGAACTGCAGGTTTGGTGGAGGTGGGGTGGGTGAAGATGGAGGTGAAGTAGGTGAAGCAGGTGATGGCGTAAGTGGAGGTGATAACTGCGGAATGCGCTACTTTATTAAACTGACCGCACTTCTCGGAGAAACTCGAGCGAGCTCTTCCTCACTCTCGCACGAAGTTGAAATTAAGGGACTATTTCCTAATCCCTCGGTACCTATGTAGATCTTTCATCTCTGCGTCGTTCCAAACATTAATGTATTTGCATAACCCGTTTTTCACATAACAACATCTTAATCCAAGTATTCAATGATTTAATGTACTTACCTCGCAGTCCCTTGAGAAAATATCGCTCTGCTTCACTGTAGCTCACGGTCATGTCTATCACAAACTTAGTGATAAATCCCCCTATTATCCAGTCGAGCCAATGGTCCACAACTCACGCGATCTTATCTTCTGATGCCTCTAGTCTGCGCACTAATTCTGGATTCCACACTATCGGTTGATCGAGCTTATACCTTCCCTAGCTATCGGCTAACCTCGTGATCCACTCATACAGTTCAGAAGGAAAGGATGCGAAGAAGATCTCGTGGATTTCCGTATACACGTAGTGATCCAGCCACCTCTTCTCGGATATCTGCGGAGTTCTGTTTTCTTGTGTCATGAACTCGTGAAGCTTCTTGTCCAACCACTCTTCAATTTCCTTCTTTGTTGGGTTCCAGTGGCACGACATCAAACATCCCTTAGGCAGATCCCGGTCTTGGCAACGAAACCATTTGTTGGCTTGTTGGGGCCTGACCTAGGTTCAGAAGTGATTTAGCCAAACAAATCACGAAACTATTGGCCCTTTCGTCAACAGTCCGTGGTGCACGGACTGAGGTCTCACCTGAGGTAGTATGGGAGGGTGCTAGAACCAGGTTTCCGCACCCTAGGGATGTCATGATGAAGGTTGGGAAGTTCGCGAACCGATCTGGCGCGCTTGCGCTGCTCCGCGCAGCTGTCTGTCCTTCGCGACTTTCTGTAACTGCTTCTGCGTAGCTCTGTAAAGGGTGCGAAGAGGTGTTGTCTAGATCCTTTATCCTTACTATGCTTTTATTATAGATCTTAACTTAATTAGGTGGCCCCAATATTCTCATTAATCATTCAACATTTATAACCAGTGCGCGCTATCATAAACTATAAAGAGATGCATAAATATCACATAAGTAATAAACACATAGTATTCCAAAATCTACTTATCTTTTATTAGTCCTCTGTTCAAGTACAATCCCAACTCCACCCTGCGCACTCAATTGCAGGGGTCCGCGCACACAGCTGCGGACTCTACCAGGCCTCTGTGCAATCAGCTGCAGAGCCTCTTACTACTACTACAACCCAAGACTCAAACTTACAGACTCAGAGCGGCTTCTTCATTCAAAAACCCATCTTACTTCTCAAAGCTCAGACTTCGACTCCCTTTACACTTAGAGCCTTGTTCTATTTTTACAATCCCATGGTCCATGGACCATGGGTAAGCTGACACATTCTATATTAAATTACATTATTTTAAGGCGGAAAACCCTAGACTCTCGTGCTCCGTGCCCGCATTTTACAGGGCCTTTACATTACATTAACCAAAACTTGGGCTTTAAGCCCCAAAACATGCTATGGGGGGATCCGCTACCCAACAAAGCACTTCTGAATCGTATGATCCTTGGATTATGCCTTCAAAATCTGATTTAACCACATATGGTGACCAAATGCCTCTAAGCCCAATGGAATTGGCTTATCAGACTGTTCAATCATTTTCAGAGCCACTCCCCATTATAAATGATCGAGTGAATGTGATCATTGACGAGTATTCTCAATCCTCTTGGCTAGAGCCAATCTCATTTCCTGATCCTTTCGATACTATGTTTCAAATAGATGAAAGCATGTTATGAAACCAGCTCAAGAAAAGATAGAAAAGATAGATCAACGCCTTAGAATTCAGCCTCTTCGAGGGGGCAACCTCCTTTACATTACATAAATGAACAATTCTTGGATGATACAAATGAAAAAACCTCCTTTCTATATATAGGAGTCTAAGGAGTCACAATATAATCCAGCCGACCTAACAATAATAATATAAAGCCACAAAAATAACAATAGAGGGATTCTATGGGCACATTAATAACAATATGGGGGCAATGGGGGCACAACAATATAAATAAGGGGTATAACTACAATAGTAATGGGGTAATCACTAGTATTATAGGGACCCAACATGCCCCTCTCCTTCAAAAAAGTGTTGTCCTCAACGCTTGAGTAGTTTGGATACTTCTGCATAAAATTCTCATCCTCCCATGTGGAATCTTCAGCGGATAAGTTCTTCCACTTGATAAGGTACTCTGAAATTGATCGATTTCGTAGCTGTCGAGTTCTTGTTTCTATAACTGCTTCCGGTTCCAATATAATTTTTCCTTCCTCGTCAAGTTCTGGCAATATTGTTTGAACTGGGAGCTTGTCGCCTATAACCTTCTTTAAACATGAAACATGGAAAACTGGGTGCAATCGAGAAGCTGCAGGAAGCTCCAATTTGTATGCCATAGTACCAATCTTTTGCAACACCTTGTACGGACCATAATACTTTGGTGATAATTTATTATCCTTCTTAGCTTGCTTGAGGGACATTTGCTTATATGGTTGTAGCCGTAGGAATACCCAATCACCTACATCAAAACTTCTTTCACTGCGATGTTGATCTGCCTGTTGTTTCATTCTATTTTGTGCCAACACGAGGTTATCCTTTAAGAGTTGGAGGACTTGTTGTTGATGTTCGATGTGATGTTCCACTGCCTGAACCTTAGAATTTTCTCTTAAATATGATGTGATGGATGGTGGTTGATACCCATAAAGTGCCATAAATGGGGTCATTTTTGTTGCTGTATGAAAGGAAGTGTTATACCACCATTCAGCCAGAGGCAACCATTTGACCCATTGTGTCTGTTTATCAGATACAAAGCAACGAAGATATCCTTCCAAACATTTGTTTACTATCTCAGTTTGCCCATCAGATTGAGGATGATAAGATGAGCTATGAGCTAACTGAGTACCAAGACAAGAAAATAATTCTGTCCAAAAATTTCCAGTGAAAATGGGATCTCTGTCACTTACAATAATCTTTGGGTTTCCATGTAGCTTTTGAATTGTTTCCATAAATGCAGTAGAAACTGTACTGGCTTTAAATGGATGTGATAATGCACAAAAGTGTGCATACTTGGTAAGTCTGTCAACTACCACCATGATGACACTCTTTCCCTCAGACTTGGGTAAACCTGTGATAAAATCCATTGAAACCTCCTCCCAACGTTGGCTTGGAATGGATAAAGGTTGTAATAGACCCGGTGTCTTAATTGTTTCAACTTTATTTTGTTGGCAAACCAAACATTCTGCCACAAACTTTTGAATATCTGATTTAAGGCCATCCCAAAAAAATTCCTTCTTAACCCTGTGGTAAGTTTTTAAAAATCCTGAGTGCCCTCCTAAGGGAGAAGTGTGCAATTCCATAAGAATCTTTTGTTTTAGCTGGGAATTCTTACAGAGGTATAAGCGATCTTTGTACCATAACGAATCATTTTTCCAGCTAAATGTATCAGACGTACTGGAATCTTGTTGTAGCTTTCGAATAAGTGCCCACACTTCTTCGTCATTCTTCCATTCCTCCCTTGCTTCGTTTATCCAATCTGGTTGGATAATAGAAATGGCGCACAACAATGCTTCCACATCCTCATCCTTTCTTGAGAGTGCATCTGCCACCACATTTTGCTTCCCTTTTTTGTAGATGATTTCAAAGTCATAACCCAACATCTTTGTGACCCACTTTTGTTGCTCTTCAGAGGATAATCTTTGTTCTAAAAAGTATTTAAGGCTATCATGATCCGTTTTTACCTTGAAGTGTCTTCCCATTAGGTAGGGTCGCCATTTCTTAAGTGCATGGAGTATTGCCAACATTTCCTTCTCATAAATAGCTTTGCTTAAAAACTTTCCCTTGATTGGACGACTTTCAAAAGCAATGGGTCTTTCATCTTGCATTAGAACAACACCAATTCCATTTCCTGAAGCATCACATTCCACAATAAAGGTTTTTGTGAAGTCCGGTGTAGCTAAGACCGGTGCTTGGCACATTGCCTCTTTAAGATGTTCAAAGGCCTTTGTTGCTTCCGGAGTCCATGAAAATGCATCTTTCTTCAATAATGTTGTTAGAGGTGCTGCTATTCTCCCATAATTCTTAACAAACTTGCGATAATACCCTGTCAACCCAAGAAATCCTCGCAGATGCTTTATGGATGTGGGGATTTTCCATTCCTTAATGGCTTTAATTTTGCTAGGGTCTACCTTAACTCCTTCATGAGATACAATATGACCCAAATATTCCACCTCCTGGACTCCAAAGAAACATTTGGATCTTTTTGCATATAATTGTTTCTCCTCCAATAGTTGTAGCACCCTGTCAACATGTTCAACATGATCCTTCCAAGACTTGTTGTAGATTAGTATATCATCAAAAAATACTAACACAAATTTTCTAAGGAATGGTTTGAAAATTGAATTCATCAAACCTTGAAATGTTGAAGGTGCATTGGTAAGGCCAAAAGGCATGACCAAAAATTCATAATGACCCTCATGAGTTCTAAATGTCGTTTTCGGAATGTCTTCAATCTTCATTCTGATTTGATGATATCCTGAACGAAGATCCAACTTGGTGAAGTAAATTGATCCATGCAATTCATCCAGTAATTCATCAATGACAGGAATGGGGAACTTATCTTTAATAGTGAGCTTGTTGAGCTCCCTATAATCCGGACACATGCGCCATGATCCATCCTTCTTGTGCACCAATACTACTGGAGCAGAGAAAGAACTTTGACTCGGTTGAATTATACCAGCCTCTAGCATTTCTGCAACCATACGTTCAATTTCACTTTTTTGGACATAGGGATATCTGTACGGCCTGATGTTTGGAGGAACACTTCCTGGAATCAGATGAATAGCATGATCATGATCACGCATAGGTGGGAGACCTTTGGGAGTCTCAAATACCTTGGAATGATTGTCCAAGACTTTTTGGAGATCTGGAGAAATAGATGATTCCAATGTGGAAACATCTAGCGAACATAATTGTGCAATTACACCTCTTTGCTCCTTTTTTAGAAGCTTTGTCATACCATTAGAGCTGATTATCTTTCCTGGTTTCCCTGCAATACCCCTTAATTCAACTTCCTTTCCTTCCGTAGAAAATTTGATGAAAAGTTCTTGAAAATTAAAAGCTATTGTACCCAAGGATTGTAGCCATTGGACTCCTAGTACAACATCAGCACCTCCCATTGGAATGGAAAGCATTGGGCTAGTCAATACATATTCTCCCATGGATAGCTTGATATTATGGCACTTTCCAGAGCAATTTATTGTTCCTCCATTTGCAATCATCACTTGACACTCTGGTGCTGGATATAGGAAGCAATTCAATTCTTTTGCTACCCTACAATGAATAAAATTGTGGGTGCTTCCTGAATCAATCAACACTATTACCTTTTTCTTCTTGATTTGTCCTTCTATCTTGATGGTTTGAGGAGTGGTAATTCCCGCCAATGCATTACAAGATATGGTCGGATTTATTTGTTCTTCATCTAGGCTTTGTTCCTGGAGTATATCCTCTTCTTTTGACCTTTCTTGCTCCTTTTCTTCTTCCTCTTCACAATCTATGTAGAATAATTTCTTCTCAGCACACTTATGACCTTTAGTGTATTTGCTATCACAACTGTAACAAAGCCCTTTTGCTCTTTTTTCTTCCAATTGTTGTGGTGTCAACCTTATAGGTTGTGGAAGACTAGGGGCAACAACACTTCCGTCTTTATAGTTGTGAGTGGTATGCTTCCTGGTTGCCATAATTTTGCTTTCCATTTTTCTTGCTAACCTGAATGCCTTCTCTAATGAATCAGGTTCCCAAAGGCGAACATCATGTTGGATATTATCCTTTAAAGACCCTATGAACACATCAATCCTATGCTCCTCTGGAATATCTTTTACCCTTATGTTCAATTTTTGGAACTCCTCAATGTGCTCCATTATTGAACCCTTTTGTTTGAGACTTATCAATTGGCTAAAAAAAGTGTTGCTTTTTGTATCCTCATAATGTGCTATCAATTCTTCCGTAAAAATTGCCCAAGTGATAAATTGTTTACGAGAGCAAAGCCATTGATACCATACAAACTGATTTGGTTCCAAATATAAAGTTGCCATACGTACCTTTTGTGTGTTTTGCACATTATTGAGATCGAAGAACTGCTCCATCTGTAATATCCATGTGGCGGGATCCTTGCCATCAAACTTCCTCATATCGATTTTTGGAATATGGTGGGTCTTCGATCCAACATTAGAGTCTATGGAATCATGATTAACATTTCTTTTGTTCACATCATGAGTTTCCTTTACAACCTTTTCACCATTAGTAAGTATTTCTTGTAGAAAATTTGTCAAATCTGTCTTCAAATCTGCCATGTCTGTCTTCAAATCTTTCCTCAAATCTGTCTTCAGATCATCCATCTTAGCTTCCATGCCCTTTATCTTAGATTCCACGCCATTTATCTTAGCATCTGTTAGCTTTTGTGAGCGTGACATTTGTTGCACTTGTTCTTGTAATTTTGATATATCATGTAGCATTTCTTCCTCTTCTTCATGAGTCATGCTAGAGCTTTCAGGTTCCTTACTAGGTGTTTGCATTTTCTTTCCTCAGGGCATCAGTTACCGATAATAATGCTTTACTATGCCCTTTGAATTCCTTCAAACCAAGCTTATGCAAAAATTAAAAAAAAAACTACACACCTTTTTTCACTTTGTAGAAGCCTGATATTGAATCTGATGTATCTCTGTAATTTCAAATCATCCAGTTCTAAAATTGTGACCTGTAGTAGCCTTCTATGTCCTCTTTCCAATGCCACTAGTCTGATCCAAATTGGATTCTCCAAGAAAGAGTTATGCACAATCTCCCGCAGTGACCTGATTATAGACTAGTTCAGTAGAGCGAACTTGTATGAAGTGCCACGTGTCACTGTTTCAACCTTTGACTCTGAAAAAAAATATAAAAGAAAACTAATGTTCGTCCTCTTTCTGTACCTTCTTACGAAATTTCAATCTGATGCTCAGAAAGAAAGTTATGACGATTTTCCCCAGGTCACCTGTTTTGAGTGTAATTCAGGAGTCTGCAAAAAGACCAACTTCCTCAGATCATATCTCCGAAAATATTGCGCGAAAAGTTCTGAAATTCGGACCCAAGGTTCAGCGTGATTTCTTCTCAAATGGGTTTTTTTTGTGACTTCTGAAACGTCCCAGAAAAAAAAAAAGTTATAGCGAAAATGCCACGATGACCTGTTTGGAGCAGCGAAACCCTAGAATCCAAAGCTCTGATACCAAATGTTATGAAACCAGCTCAAGAAAAGATAGAAAAGATAGATCAACGCCTTAGAATTCAGCCTCTTCGAGGGGGCAACCTCCTTTACATTACATAAATGAACAATTCTTGGATGATACAAATGACAAAACCTCCTTTCTATATATAGGAGTCTAAGGAGTCACAATATAATCCAGCCGACCTAACAATAATAATATAAAGCCACAAAAATAACAATAGAGGGATTCTATGGGCACATTAATAACAATATGGGGGCAATGGGGGCACAACAATATAAATAAGGGGTATAACTACAATAGTAATGGGGTAATCACTGGTATTATAGGGACCCAACAAAGCATCATGGAAGTTATGACCATAGATTAAATGCCTTGGGATGATTATCATCATTATTCCTTTTTTATTCCCAATTTTGAAAAGATTGAGAATGATTTTTCCACAATATTTTCACTTAAGATTGTAGATAACCTTGAATTCCCTATATTGATTTTTGGATCCAAATCCGAAAAGAATTTAGAGAATATATCTGCAACTATTCCACTTAATATCTCTGTGAAACCTAGAATTGCGGAAAACATTCACATAGGTGCCTCATGTTCACTTGATGAAATCCAGACCTACAAGGCCCTATTCCAAGAATTATGTGACATCTTTGCTTGGATTTATGAGTAAATGTTAGTAATCAACTCGAGTATAGTAATTCATGAAATCAGGACTTACCCAGATGTTAAACCTGTTAGGCAGAAATTACATCTAGTGCATCCTAGAAAATCTTTCACCATTAAAGTTGAAGTTGAAAAACTTCTAAAAGCAAGATTTATTTATCTTGTTCCCTTGACTAATTGGGTTTCCAACATCGTTCCTATTAACAAGAAGCAAGGGACAATTAGAGTATGCATTGATTATAGGGATATTAACAAAGCTTGTCCTATGGACAACTATCCTGCGCCCTATATCGATCAAATAATTGATGATTGTGTCGGGAATGAAATATTTGCTTTTATGGACAGATTTTTTTGCATACAATCAAATTAACATACTCCCTACAGATCAACATAAAACCACATACATTTGTCCATGGGGAACCTTCACTTATCAAAAACTTCCATTTAGACTGAAGAATATTGGTGCCACTTTTCAACGGGCTATGTCTTACGCTTTTCATGATATCGGACATATTGTACATCCATATTTAGATGATCTACCAATTCATTCATTGAAACGTGAAGATCATCGAATGCATCTACGAGCAATCTTTATCAGATGTCAGCATTACAATGTCTGCTTAAATCCACACAAATGTGTTTTTTGTGTAAAATTTGGTCGATTACTAGGATTTGTTGTATCTAAGGAAGGCATTCATGTTGACCCCCTTAAGGTAGAGGCTATTCTGAATTTGCGTCCTCCTTCAAATTTGCACTAACTCCAAAGTTTACAAGGGAAAGCAAACTTTTTGCGTCGATTCATTTTTAATTATGCAAATCTAACTAAAGGTTTTACTCTTCTTTTGAAAAATGGCATCCCTTTTATATGGGATGAGACTACTCAAAAATATTTCAATGCACTTAAACACGTGTTGACTCACACACCTTTGTTGCATCTGTCTAATTATCCCCAAGATTACTTTTTGTATTTAGCTACATCTGACGTTACCATTAGTATGGTCCTAGTTCAAGAGGATGAATTGAACAATGAACATGTGATTTATTATTTAAGCAGAAATCTTACTAAAATTGAGATTAAATATGCACATGTGGAGAAATTGGCCTTGGTAGTTGTGCAAGTTGTCCAGAGATTCCGTCACTATATTCTTTTGTGTAAAACAATAGTGATTTCAGATTACAACCCTATGGTTTACATTCTTACTAGACAATTGGTTGGGGGTAAATATTCTAAATGGATAGTTATCCTGTAGGAATTTGACTTGGAATTTGTGAAATCCAAGTCGAAGAAATCATTGGTGTTTGTTGAATTGATTTGTGACTTTCCCTACTCTGAAACAGAAACCGTGGCAGAGGATTCTCTTCCAAATGAATCACTCTTTCTCATCAGTACATTAGACCCTTGGTATGGAGATTGTTAGCGCCTAAATCTACCTCAGGCTGAGAAAGGCAGGTCTAGGGTAACATCAAACCACGCTTAACCTGGTAGCTAGCCCTACCAGGTCGGGAGAGGGCTCTCTCCTTGTCAATCTCGGGAAATATGGCAAATAATGCAAGAGATGACTAATGTAAATACTAATTTTAGGCTAGGTATATGCTCAGAGGAGTTTGATTGAGTTTAAAGGTTGTTTGCTGGATCAGATGAGGAAGGCAATTTTGGGTCCGAGGAATGAACTCAGTTTTGCAGAGGTTTCTGTGGGGCGAGGTAGGAAAGTGTTTTAGTACTTTAAATTAGGTGTAATGGTGAGTCTTAAGACTGGTGAGGAGTTGGAGAGGGCATGAAAGTGTCATGAGTCCTCTTCAAACAGTAGAAAACATGAAAACTAAATAAAGACTAAGGTAGAGCACTACAACATCAATGATTTCCACCTTTATACTTGATTCATTTAGTTAAGCAGAAAAGAGAGAGATAATGGCACACATAAACACATGATAACTTGAATCACAGAAGGAAAAACAATACTAAGTCACCTTGCCACAAGAATCCCACAAAATGCTACAAACCCTAGTCTATTTCCTTGCCAAACTATAGAAATGATGTACAATAATGCTCAAAGTATCCACAAGAGTCCAACCCTGACAAATGACTAAGAAAACACATGATATAGACCTCCAAACCACCTGTTCTATCCATCAGGGGTCGAATCCATGAGAAGAGGAGTGGTTTCAACCATATATAAACTAGGAACACGAAAATAGGCAGTGGAACAGCTTGCCTCTAAAACTTAGGAAATTGATTCATTCAACTCAAAACCACCTACAACTGATGTATCTACCTCATCAAGTCAGTTTTTATCATTTTTACATCATAGTACATCAATTTACATCATGTCACATCATGAATTTGACCATAAGAGAGAAAAAGTCAAACTAGAAGAAAACTAGGCGAAATTTTGAGCAAACAGGCAAAATTGGCACTTTTTCATCCTGTGCGTAGCGCCATTTTTCTGTGCATAGCACTTTTTCCAAGATGCTTTTGGAAGGCTTCCCGAAGTCCAAATTAGGTACAGGATAGCTCATTGGAAATCTTGATGAGTCTACTTTCTGGGACAACTTGAATTTTTTGATTTTGAGTCCATTTGCCCCTCCAAAAATGCAATCTCCCAACACTGCTTCCTGTGTGGCCAAAAAGTGGCAGAGAGGGCACTTTTTGATTGTTCTTTTCCCTTTTGGAGGTGCAGAAATTGTCAAAATTTCTCCGCCATTTCTAAGCAAGCATAACTTTTCAAAAGCGTAGCGCCGGTGGCGCTAAGCACCTACTGGAAAAACTTGTTTTTTACCTGAAAATTTCAAAAATGCCAAAAATTTCACCAAATTCCTTGAAATTTGGCATGAGTGATCTGTGTTAGGTGCTATGCTAGGCCAATGAAGCTTCAGCCAAGATCTTGAGCTTATCATGCTCTTTCTTGCTCCTCAAAGTTCTCCTTAACTTGGCTTTTAGGCTTCTTATCCTTGTTTTACAAATTTTGTTCCGGGCCAAATAGTGATAAGCCATGTGGCGCAACATCTTCTTCTCCTTATTGGCTTTTTCAAGAAATCTCTCCAAGTGAATGTTCACCTTCTCCACCATCTCACAAAACTGGTAACAAGGCTGATGTTTAAAACATGTTACTGCAAGAGGGCAAGCTAGTAACTCTGTGAGAGTGGTGGGCTCCTCCCGAATGTGTTTTCCTTATTTATGTGTTTTTCTTGGTGCATGAGCCTCTTGGGAAGAATCACTAACAGTTTCATCATCCCTTTCATAAGCTGAATCTGTTTCCATACTTGCAAATGTAGAGTGTAGAATGATGAGTATGAAGAGATTTTCTCAAGTATAGGGTGACTGCCATTTTCTTTCTGGGGATAAAAAGTGTTGACTGATAATAGGACTATGAATAAGGGTTTTGATGATGGCAGTAGAGTTTTAGGGAATGATAGGGTTTGAGGAAATGAGAATTAGGGTTTGGGGAATAGTGGGAATTATGTATAGGGTTTAGGTTTTGATGATAGGGAGTAAGGTGAGTGTCAATGGGAGAGGGAAAGAGGAATGGAATTAGGGAAATTTAGTGTAGGGGGATGGGATAGAGGAAAATCATAACAAGGGAGTGAAAACAACAAAAATAACAAAACCCTAGACAATCTTGGCAAGACAACTTTGAGAGCAACTAGAGTTTTATTTTTCAACTTTCAAATCACCACTATGGATGAGAAACTCTCTTGCTAGGGCAAATGGAAGGATGTACTTACTTGTAGAGAGGTTGTTTGCAAATTTGGAGGCCTGGAAAATCAATGAAATTCATTTTGAAGCTTGGTTGACAGATGCACCGCGCCAACGCCCAGGTGCGTAGTGCACTTTCTGTGCGTAGCACGCGTTGAAATTCCTTTGGAAAACCTGCGCCGGTGTGTAGCGCCAGGCAGGTGCGTCGTGTCGGTGAAAACTAGAAATTTTTTTGCAGTTTTCTCTCTTTCTCCTCAAAGTGTGATTTTCCTTCTTACTCTCTCTCACTTGCACAAAATGAGGTCTTCTAACACAAAGGATCACTTTATATACATCTTGACTTTAATTTTTCATTAAAAAAAATAACCCACTTTCTAAAGTCCCTTTTCACTTTGCTTTTAAAACCCTGTTTTTTGCAGTTTGGCTCTTTTTGTCATTTGATGAACTGATGCTTGGATGTTTTTTGTTTCTTTTGCAGGAGCTGGAGTGCTGGAGTTTGGCAAGGTGACCAAGGGCTGCAAATGATGCTTTATTACATATGAAAACAATAAAATTACATAAATTTTTTACATGAAATAGAAAAACTCTCTTTTCACCTCAAAACAAAGTTTTGAGATAAAAACCATTTATAGAGCAAATCATCCGTAAAATTTGTGATTTTATGAACTTATTAAACATCCTCATGTGCCTGCTGACCTCTTATTGAGCTTTTGAAGACCATGGTGGCAAACCCTAGACCTAATGAGACCTAAAAACCCTAAAATGACTTTTGCAAATGGAATGAAATAAAAATGACAGCAGATGACCTGTACATGTGAAAATAGGCTAGCAAATGATAGGCATGAAGGAAATTGACAAAGAACCACTACCATCGATTGATCCATGACCTAATGGAATGCAGCTGATCAGATGAGACACCTAATATGCATGCAAAAAGAGAAATTTGATCACTGATGGAGGGATGAAGATACCGACACTAACATTGGCTCCAATGGGGATGGTAGCTCCTGGGAGGTGCCAAGAACCACATATCTTTGGGAGAGCAGACCAGTGCCTTATCCATTGGGCAATGGAGTCAATAACTTCAAAACACCCAAAAACCAATTACTATGAAATTTTGACTCAAGACTCATAGTTGAACTGACTAATTCAAAATTGAAACAAGACTCTCAAAAGCTGAAACTGGACACTCAGCTAAAACTATCTTGAAACTGACTGAAACAAAAAATGACTCAAGACTAAAACATAATTGACAAACTGGAAAATATGCTCAAAATGGAGCTTATTCAATACAACCTACTCTAGTTGTTCCATTCATCACCTGATTTAGTGAAATGAAACAACCAATGCAACCATGTAAGCATTCTGGCTGATGTTTGCATTCTCCACAAGTGCTTGCTTATGAAAAACAAGAAAGAACTACTGAAAGGCAACTCCCATGAAAACTTGTAAACAGATTCATTGAATAATATGGATTCTCTATCCGACTCCAAAAATATTGCATAAGGATCTTGAAATTCATGTGCACTGGGGCTTAGTTCATCCAATGGATTACTTTTCTTCTCCTTGTACCATGAATGCAAACTTTCATCTAAGATTTGTGACGAGACTCCTCCAAAAAATGACAAAGAAACTCGTTGCCAAATCAAATTTGTATTAGTACATGCTTCAAGCTCACAGGTAACTAATGGAGAAGGACTTTGACTGCAAATATCATCCAACACATCAGCTATTGGATCATGAAAAATTTGAAAAGACTGTTGCAACCCATTTTCTATTGGGTCTAATGAGAATGCATGATTTTCTACAGGCTACTCGTTTGAAGATATACTATGCAAATTTTCCTTCAAAAACTGAAATGATTCAAAACATAATGGTACGGAATCATCTTGCATCATTTGATCATATGGTCCAGCTTCCAAGTCTTCATTTGCAACTTGACAATCAATGGCATTTGGAGGTTGCAACTCTGGATATGAAAAGTCATGAACAAGGATTTCATTGCCCTCAAAATGGTTCAGATCAAGACTTGTTGACAGTTGATTTCTGATTGCATGAAAGTTGTCTCTGATGAACTGAAACGAAGCAAAACGAAAAGGTAAAGATCCTTCACTTACTTGAAAGTTTTCTGCACTTTCTGCCTCACCTTCATAGCTGATATGCAATGGCTTATCGCTATATTCGAGCTGAAAGTGAACTTCCTCCTTCCACAAACCAACTGTTTATGTATCTGCAAGATTAGCTTCTATTTGGAGAACATAATCATCATCATACTGATCAAACTGAGGGAAATCATCAGTGTAAAACACATCATCAAGCATACATGTCATATCAACAGATCTCTCTTCTCCAAGATGATCTATAAAACTATCATTATCTTATCTATGACAACTGGGATAAGAAAGAAAATGTTTTGGATCAACAACTTGTTCTTCTTCAATCAGCAAGCCATGGGCTTGAACAATATACTCATTCCTTGTGGTGATCCTTTGCATCATCTCTTCCATTGCACTTACCAAAATGTCGATCTTTACCTCTAAAGATGTCGATTCCTCTAGATCTATTTTCTTCATCTCTTCTTCCTTCAACTTTGCCCTTCAGATCAGCAGATTAGCCTCTACATCTACTGCATTGTTCTGCATCTCTTCAAGTGTTGCAAGGTTCCTTTCCCTCAGCTGAAACTCCATTTCCGGATCAAAGGCCTCCGGGTAGTGCAAGAGAGTGGATCCAAGAGGAGGTCTTATATTAACTGACATCGAAAAATAGACTTGATTAAATCTGGCAAAAAACTGTTGTACTGTCTCCCCTGGCAATCTTTTCAGCTAGTTATACTCTTCTATAATCAAGAAAGGGTTTTGTCTGACCACCCACTTGTCAAGGAAAACTTTGACGAACTACTGTAAATCTAAGATGCTCGCATCAGGCAGGGTTTTGAACCAACTCTTGACTTTGCCTTGCAAAGAAAGAGCAAAAAGCCTAATACTAACATCTTCTTCTTCAACTTCAAAAAGGTCAAGAAAGGACTCAAAATTCAATACATGTCTCTCAGCAGTGATGTTGTCGCGTTCACCATCAAATCTTGGTAGATATAGGTCATGATTTTTATGGAAAGCATGGGATATAGGAGGTAAAATCAGAGGCTTGTATCTATCTGGAATTTTACAAGGTGTAGGGTTATGTACAGAAGGTGTAAAATCAGTCTTGGCCTCTTGAGCCTCATCAATTTGAAGATGGTCATCACAAGCTTTAGAAAAAGGGTCTTGATCAAGCTCAAAGGCATGCAAATCTTTGGTATTCACAATCTTCAAAGGGAAGTAATCAAATGCAGGCTGAGGATCTTTTCTCAAATACAATATACTTTGCAAAGCCTTCCTGACATTCTCGGGAAAAGAGAAGAAATAATTTATAACAAAGAACAAAATGTCTTGGATGAAATTCCAACTTGAATACCTGATCTTTCCATAATGTCCTTCCATGTTTTTGCTAGTCAGGTTCATCCTCCAGTAGATTCCTTGGATCTGATCTCGAAACTAATTTGGAGTCGCTAGGTGAATGATTTCAGCCTTGCTATGTCTGATCGTTGTTCACCATCAACAATCAGATCTGAACTTGATTACATTTTATTGAGGAACATAAAACATGTTCCCCAGGCAAGCTGCCAATATGTTAGCGCCTAAATCTACCTCAGGCTGAGAAAGGCAAGTCTAGGGTAACATCAAACCACACTTAACCTGGTAGCTAGCCCTACCAGGTCGAGAGAGGGCTCTCTCCTTATCAATCTCGGGAAATATGGCAAATAATGTAAGAGATGACTGATGTAAATACTAATTTTAGGCTAGGTATATGCTCAGAGGATTTTGATTGAGTTTAAAGGTTGTTTGCTGGATTAGATGAGGAAGGCAGTTTTGGGTCCGGGGAATGAACTCAGTTTTGCAGAGGTTTCTGTGGGGCGAGGTAGGCAAGTGTTTTAGTACTTTAGATTAGGTGTAATGGTGAATATTAAGACTAGTGAGGAGTTGGAGAGGGCATGAAAGTGTCATGAGTCCTCTTCAAACAGTAGAAAACATGAAAACTAAATAAACCCTAAGGTAGAGCACTGCAACATCAATGATTTCCACCTTTATACTTGATTCATTTAGTTAAGTAGAAAAGAGAGAGATAATGGCACACATAAACACATGATAACTTGAATCACAGAAGGAAAAACAATACTAAGTCACCTTGCCACAATAATCCCACAAAATGCTGCAAACCCTAGTCTATTTCCTTGCCAAACTGCAAAAATGATGTACAATAATGCTCAAAGCATCCACAAGAGTCCAACCCTGACAAATGACTAAGAAAACACATGATATAGACCTCCAAACCACCTGTGCTATCCATCAGGGGTCGAATCCATGAGAAGAGGAGTGGTTTCAACCATATCTAAACTAGGAACACAAAAATAGGCAGTGGAACAGCTTGCCTCTAAAACTTAGGAAACTGATTCATTCAACTCAAAACCACCTACAACTGATGTATCTACCTCATCAAGTCAATTTTTATCATTTTTACATCATAGTACATCAATTTACATCATGTCACATCATGAATTTGACCATAAGAGAGAAAAAGTCAAACTAGAAGAAAACTAGGCGAAATTTTGAGCAAACAGGCAAAATTGGCACTTTTTCATCCTATGCGTAGCGCCATTTTTCTGTGTGTAGCGCTTTTTCCAAGCTACTTTTGGAAGGCTTTCTGAAGTCCAAATCAGGTGTAGGATAGCTCATTCGAAAGCTTGATGAGTCTACTTTCTGGGGCAACTTGAATTTTTTGATTTGGAGTCCATTTTCCCCTCCAAAAATGTAATCTCCCAAGACTGCTTCCTATGTGGCCAAAAAGTGGCAGAGAGGGCACTTTTTGAGTGTTTTTTGCCCTTTTGGAGGTGCAGAACTTGTTAAAATTTCTCAGCCATTTCTGAGCAAGCATAACTTTTCATGCTGATTCCAAAAATGCAAAGTTTTCTTCAAATGGAGGTCCCTATCAGAAGCGTAGCGCCACTTGCCGGAAAAACCTGTTTTTTACCTGAAAATTTCAAAAATGCCAAAAATTTCACCAAATTCCTTGAAATTTGGCATGAGTGAACTATGTTAGGTGCTATTATGGTCCAATGAAGCTTCAGCGAAGATCTTGAGTTTATCATGCTCTTTATTGCTCCTCAAAGTTCTCCTTAATTTGGCTTTTAGGCTTCTTATCCTTGTTTTACAAATTTTGTTCCGGGCCAAATAGTGATAAGCCATGTGGCGCAACATCTTCTTCTCCTTGTTGGCTTTCTCAAGCAATTTCTCCAAGTGAATGTTCACCTTCTCCACCATCTCACAAAACTGGTAACAAGACTGATGTTTAAAACATGTTACTGCAAGAGGGCAAGCTAGTAACTTTGTGAGAGTGGTGGGCTCCTCCCAGTTGTGTTTTCCTTATTTATGTGCTTTTCTTGGTGCATGAGCCTCTTGGGAAGAACCACTGACAGTTTCATCATCCCTTTCATAAGCTGAATCTGTTTCCATACTTGCAAATGTAGAGTGTAGAATGATGATATGAAGAGATTTTCTCAAGTATAGGGTGACTGTCGTTCTCTTTTTGGGGATAAAAAGGGTTGACTGATAATAGGACTGTGAATAAGGGTTTTGATGATGGCAGTAGAGTTATAGGGAATGATAGGGTTTGAGAAAATGAGAATTAGGGTTTGGGGAATAGTGGGAATTATGTATAGGGCTTAGGGTTTGATGATAGGGAGTAAGGTGAGTGTCAATGGGAGAGGGAAAGAGGAAGGGAATTAGGGAAATTTAGTGCAAGGGGATGGGATAGAGGAAAATCATAACAAGGGAGTGAAAACAACAAAAATAACAAAACCCTAGACAATTTTGGCAAGACAACTTTGAGAGCAACTAGGGTTTTATTTTTCAACTTTCAAATCACCACTATGGATGAGAAACTCTCTTGCTAGGGAAAAAGGAAGGATGTACTTACTTGTAGAGAGGTTGTTTACAAATTTGGAGGGTTGGAAAAACAATGAAATTCGTTTTGAAGCTTGGTTGACAGATGCGCCGCGTCAACGCCCAAGTGCGTAGCGCACTTTTTGTGCATAACGCGCGTTGAAATCCCTTTGGAAAACCTGCGCCTGGTGCGTAGCGCCAATGCCCAGGTGTGTCGCGCCGGTGAAAACTAGAAATTTTGCTGCAGTTTTCTCTCTTTCTCCTCAAAGTGCGATTTTCCTTCTTACTCTCTCGCACTTGCACAAAATGAGGTCTTCTAACACAAAGGATCACTTTATATCTTGATTTTAATTTTTCATTAAAAAAAAAACCGACTTTCTAAAGTCCCTTTTCACTTTGCTTTTAAAACCCCGTTTTTTGCAATTTGGCTCTTTTTGTCATTTGATAAACTAATGCTTGGATGTTTTTTGTTTCTTTTGCAGGAGCTAGAGTGCTGGAGTTTGGCAAGGTGACCAAGGGCTGCAGATGATGCTTTATTACATATGAAAACAATAAAATTACATAAAAATTTTACATGAAATAGAAAAACTCTGTTTTCACCTCAAAACAGAGTTTTGAGGTAAAAACCCTTTATGGAGCAAATCATCAGTAAAATTTGTGATTTTATGAACTTATTAAACATCCTCATGTGCCTGCTGACCTCTTATTGAGCTTTTGAAGACCATGGTGGCAAACCCTAGACCTAATGAGACCTAAAAACCCTAAAATGACTTTTGCAAATGGAATGAAATAAAAATGACAGCAGATGACCTGTACATGTGAAAATAGGCCAGCAGATGATAGGCATGAGGGAAATTGACAAAGAACCACTACCATCAGTTGATCCATGACCTAATGGAATGCAACTGATCGGATGAGACACCTAATATGCATGCAAAAAAAGAAATTTGATCACTGATGGAGGGATGAAGATACGGACACTAACAGAGATAATATTGTCTATCTTCAAACTTAGACTTTTCGTCCTGAATTATCTCAAACTGATCGTCGTCGTATTCGGTACAATCCCAAAAATATACCATTATTGGCGATACACTTTATCGTCGTGGTGTTGCTTCTATTTTTAGACAAGTTTGACGCATGATGAATCTAAAAAAAACATTAAATGGTTGTCACTCCGGAGCATGTGGCAGTCATATGTTGGGGTTTTCCACTACCCAAAAAATCTTGCACGCTAGATATTTCTAGCCTTCCATGTTCAAAGATTGCATTACTACAGTCCAGAAATTTCATAATTGTCAAATCTATCATCGCAAAATGCGTGCACCTCCTACTCCCCTTCACCCAATCATCATTGTTGGTCCCTTTGTGAAATGGGGCATCAATTTTATTACATGTAACACTCACTTGGTCGAGGGACATGTGTATATTATCCTAGTTGTGGATTATTTTATAGAATGGCCCAAGGCGATGCCTACATATAGGGATGATGGTTAAACCGTTGTTCTTTTCATATTCAATCATGTAATTGCTAGGTTTGGTGTTCCACAAACCATTGTCACAGACCATGGTAGCCATTTTCGAAACTTTATGATGACTGAACTTACTGCAAAGTTAGGCTTGTGCCATCATAACTCAACTCCATATTACACACAAGCAAATGACTAAGTAGAAGATGTGAACAACGTTTTAACTACTATGCTTCAACGGATTATATGAATTCATAAGAGAAATTAGCATTTAATGCTTTTCTCAGTTTTGTGGTCATATCGCACCTCAACAAAAATTACAACCGAATTTACTCCCTTCCAGCTGGTTTATGGTCTAGAGGCAGTCTTACCTATTGAATGTGAAATTCTATCATTAAAACTAGCAATCGAATTATTGACTGCTACTTTTACAGAGGAAGAACGTTTTTTTATACTTAGCACGTTTAGATGAGACTTGCCGTGATGTTACACTAGCTAGTGAGACTCATAAAAAATGAGTTAAGGCATAATTTGATCGAAATGTAAATCATCACACGTATTCAGAAGGTGACTTGGCCTTGGTTTACGATAAAAAACATGATAAGTTAGGAGCCGATAAGTTTGAACCTATGTGTCATAGCCCCTATATCATAAAATGTGTACTTGCAAATGGTGCCTATGAGCTAATTGACTATGATGATGTTCCTTTGAGTAAGCCCAGAAATGGGCTTTACCTAAAAAAGTACTATGCTTGATTTATTGCATGGGTACATTGTACATTGTTGTATCATATTTTGCATGTGTGGAAATTTTACTTCTTTTTACAATTCCTTCTATTTTCCCTGCTTATATTGTGTTACACTTGATTTGTAGATGTCTACACTCTCTCAAAAATACATTGGCTACGCTGATGGCACTAGTTGTAGTACTCGTAATATGTCCTCTGCAGCTTGGGCTATCTTTTCGCCCACCAATGAGTTAGTAAGCTTGCATTGAATATGCCTTAGTAACAAAAAACAATATTACAGAATATAGTGCGGTCATTGAACTATTATCCAATGCCATATCATTTGACATTCGTCATTTAATTGTTAGAATGGATTCTTAACTCATAATATTACATTTAAATCTCATTTATTCAGTTAGGAGTTCTACAATGTTAAGGATGTTTTTACGGGTCCGTCTCTTGGAAAGAGAATTTGATTACATTGAATACCAACATATTCCAAGACATTTAAATACATTAACATGCACATTGGAAAATTATGTATTATATCGACATTTGAAATATTTGTAAAAAGGAAAACAATAGTCATTCACATATTGGACAAAATAAGCTAAGAAAATAGAAGTAGCTTTCATTAGTCATAATGCTTGTAAAATTTTTAAGTTTACAAAAATGTCATCCAAGACATATGAGGCCTCATGGCCTTTATTATCCGAACATGTTGATAGACCATAAAACAAAATATAGCCCTATGACTAGCAACTAAGCATGATGATCATGATAACAGATAATGTCACATACTACTCGTCATAACAGGCGGCTAATCGACCTAGTTGTCGATTGTCGATTGTTGCAATATCTTGATATGCAGACGTGGCCTGCTTTGATGTGATGGATCCCTGATGCTGCAACTACCGATATGCAATCGTCGATCCGCTTGGTGTCGCTAATGCGTGATCGTCGATATGTAATCGTCAATGTGCCATGATGTTTTGAAGTGCGATTGCAGATATGTGACGAGGCTTTGATGTGCGATCCTAGATCTCTGATGCCACTTAGACCTCTGATATGTGATCTCCAATATCAGACCTCCAATATTCCCTCTTTCATAAGGCTTGAATCCATGAAACTTAAGAAGGCCATATCTTTTAATCTAGGAGTCCACTTTTGGACTTCTACATATCGTTGGAAAGCTTGTTCATAGCACTTTCCAATGGGGGAGGGTCCGATTTAGACTTTGAGTCCTTTTGAGGCTTAGAAGATTCCTGCAAACTTCTCTACTCGTTTTCATTCCTTTGACATCATTTGACACCATTTGAACAATCGTGTAGTAGGTGATAACATTGGCTCCAATTGGGGACAATGCCTTGCTAGCAAGGTGTTGAGAACCTGCAGACCGGTAGCCTTCACCTTTGGGCATGGAGTCAGAAATATAATGAATCTATAAAACCAAAAAATTTCCATGGAACTTTATTTGATGGGAGTCCTTTCCTCAAGCTGGCGCATGGTCAAGAGGAAGTTATAGAGCCAAGGGCACAAAGCATTTTATAAAGGAAGGATAGCTCCCAGACATGAAAAAAAGGCCCTAGTGCCTTAAGGCTAAGAACCTGGTCACAACCCCCGGTCATATGACGAGAAATGCAGAAAGGGGCTAAAACAAAGGGGGCCAAAGGAACATCAGAACTTATTGTTTCGTAATGTTTTTAAGAGTAAAAGTTCCAATAGGGAATAAGCTTTGTTATAATATTATGGCTATATTAAAGGGCATATAACTCTTCGATAGTGAAATATAGAAAGTTATGTGAGGGATGAGTCGACAGTTGTGATTCCATGACACCACTAAGGCCACCACAGTTGATCATCTCTGACCCTAGAAAGTGGGATGTTCAAGCAGCTA
Source organism: Pinus tabuliformis (assembly GCA_031772625.1). Lineage (NCBI taxonomy): Eukaryota > Viridiplantae > Streptophyta > Pinopsida > Pinales > Pinaceae > Pinus > Pinus tabuliformis. Next base: position 825,780,504 of record CM062815.1, read on the forward strand.
AGGCAGAAAGCGATAGACAAACGACCAAATTATTATGTTAGAGACATGGCTTGATCAGAAGCCATAATAGGAATGGCGTGGAGATATTTTCCTCAAATCATCGTTCAATTTTCCTTTTATATTTTATTCTGTAATTTCTTGCATTTTAAAGAAGGAATTAAATCCTTTGTAATGATTTGGACAGTATGCCTTCGCATGTCGAGACAACTAGTCGATCAGACAGCTGGAGCCCAGGCTAAGATATTTTTGTAATTGGTTTCAAAGCTTCCCCTCCCCTTATAAAAAGGGGGAAGAAACACTTAACAAAGGTTCTCAAATTCTGCAAGCAAAAGGCTCGAATTTTGTGGTTCCACACTGGTCCTACTTGCCTGTTCATGAGATATTTGAGCGATAAGTGTTGAATGTATATGGACTAGTGATTTTCAACGATCTTGGAGGATTAATGAAACTATTTTGTTGATTCCTATAAAAGTAATAAACAATATGTTTTCCTCTTTGTATTTCACTTCATGTATGTTTTTCTTCTCCTGAAATTGTGTAAAGAAGTTGCAGGTTTCACTCTCTCATGGTTATATGTATGCTGCTGAGGAGTAATAGTCCCTGTGTTAATTAAAGATTTACATGAGTTATTTGATAGCTTACAATACCTTTATGATCACATATTTACTTATGTTGATTAGTGACAAGTGTGTCCATGAGGTATAAAGTATGAGATCTTAAATTGCACTCCACAATTTATGCTAATTCGCCTACTCTTCTTTCATACTTATGCTGGAGCTTGATGCTTAGGATTTTGCATTGTATCCAACCCTCTGCATCAAATTCCTTTCTTGCATTCCTCCTCTTCATGTTACTACAACGTCAATATTAAGGTTGCTTATTGTTGTGTGTCGGTCACCATAATTAGTTATTTGTCTTTGATATTAACTAGATCTACCCCCTATGTATTAAGATCTATGTATTTTCTTGAGTCTAACTTAATGAAATATTATTGAACCAAGCCCCCCTTATTATATTTTTCATACTACGTGACAATTGGAGTGCAGCATAAATCCCTATTCATAATATTCACATGCACTCATCTCTTAAGATGTCCTAGGCACTAGTCTACAATCAACCCAGAGGCTGTCTCTAGGAGGTTTCTATATTTCCTAAAGCACTTGTGCAACAGGTGATAGAAAAAGCTACAACACCATGTTTACATTTTAGTGTAAGAAGTCTCTTTGTATCTCAATTTCAGAGCAAAAAATACCTATGGTTTGATGCTCTCGCAGTTGTCTGCTACCTAGATGATTTGAAGAGCATTGTCTACACTGTTGGTCTGGTTATCCACTTTACTATGGACAGATTTATGCCTTGAACATAAATTATTCTACATGATATAAGATAAGATTATATACCTTGGGTTGACAAATAAATGTTGTGAAATTTAGCCCAATAGATGATCCGACAGTCAGTACCATGTACGCTTTTTTCCTTTCCCTGAAATTTGTCATGTAGGAATAGGTAACATATTTTTTCTTCACTAATATGATGGTACATTTTGGCTCATTGATTTTTATCCTTTTTAACTGAGATAACACATTTCTTTAAAGAGTGCGAACTCAATGGAAGAGCACCTACCTTGCAAGCAAGAGGTTGGTGGTTCGATTCCATCATGCCCTAACATGAATTAATCACTAAAGAAACAAAAAGATTCACATTCTATATTTTGTTTTTAAAGAGAGTTTTTTATTGTCTCTAGAGAGACAATAACGGATATTAAAGACATATTGTCTCTATAGAGACAATAATTGATATTTGTCTCTATAAATACAATACATCTTTAATCGTAGCTATAGTCTCTTAAGAGACAATAATACTTGTGTTTTATATTGTATTTATAGAGACAAATTTTTAAGACAATAATTTGAGACTTTTGCTTAAATACAGTGTTGAAGACAATTTACAAGTTTTTTTTTGTCTCAAGTTAAGACAATTTACTAAAAAATTGTCTTAAAACCCCCTCTATGTAGCAGTGAAGCCATCAACAAATAGATGTTGCTATACAAAAACTAACATCTGAAAATATCATTGTCACTACACAATAATTAGCATTAGAGAAAAATATTATATAAATTATTCCAAAGATAGAGATAGATGATCCATAAGAACCAATTGCAGAAAAAGATGCTAACAAAAGAAATTCCCCATGTAGAGAGCAACTTAATACAAGAACAACTATCCCGCAAGAACTAGTTATTATAGAAGTATAAGAATCTTTTGAAGAACACATTGTTACATAAACATTAAAATCAAAAGAAGACCCTATTGATCATCATGTACAAAACTTCTAGGAAGAAGAATTATTAACTACAAAGCCTCTCAAAGATATTGTTACAAAACTAGTAAGGAAAGAAAAGAAAAAAATGTCCAAATTTTTATTAAGTAAAATTTATATACAAAGCTTCCTCTTATAAACTTCAAAGGAAAAAAATCCCAAATTAAGAAAGGAAAACAAGAAGTTGAGAGTCTATACCAAAATATAGGACAATGAGCTTGCAACCTAAAGGCGATATATATATATATATATGTGTGTGTGTGTGTGTGTGTTAGCCTTAAATATCTTTAAATTAAAAAAATAATAATAACAAAATAAAATATTTACATTAAAAAATAAAAATTCCCTAGATTAGGTCCCTAGTAGGAGACACATGAGGGTATGAGGCTGCCATCCCACCAACTACAAGAGGAGGGGGACATGGCATTGGATCCCTGTAATGGATTTAAAAACACATCCCATCATGTTGGTTTATCTATGTGCCATAACTATGTTACTACCTTGTTGATCATGTGACACAATGCAAATTCTATAGCTTTCACAACACCTACAAAATTTGGATTGTTGTTACAGTGTGCACAGTCCAGGGCATTGGGTTTTGGCTACTAAATTAATTAATTCAGGATTAAATCACAGAGCACAAACAAAGAGTATTTGAGTCTTCTCACAAGAAAACATGAAGGGATTCAAATACCCTTTTATTCATTCAAAATGTGTTGTTATGGACAAGAGCTCGTATTACAAAACAACATCCTCAGAGAACTTGAATTCCCTATGTTGTTACACAACAACACCACACACAATAACTAGACACCTTCCTATCTCATACAATGGTCAATCACACTATTTGGAAATCATGTAAGAACCAACCAATGCTAGTAGCCAAACAACCAAATGTCCAAGAGAGGAGAGGAAGAAGCAAAAGCCTGAATGTAGACAGAAAAAAGGGTCCCTTTCCTTCCTTGTTCCCACCATTTATCCTCACGTTGTTGACCTCTTCATATTCCATTGAAACAAATCGCTTCCATGTCGCCGACCTCTTCATCCTCCAAAACTGAACTAAGTCACATCTTCTTAGCATGTAGACAAACCAAATTCATAACTTATGTGTCACTCTGGTAATGCGTCTAGCAGGGTTTATCTTGTAGCAGTGCAACTAAACAATCAACAATTTTGGATGTGTCAATAACTCCATGCAACAGGAATATCAACATGCAATCCTAAGAGTATCAACAACTTGAGAGTAGTTGCCACTTTTATACAATGTAGCTATAGGAGCAGCCGCAGCTACCAGTTGGGTGTATGAACAACTAACATAATGGGTGTATCAACAACTTTGAAACACATGAGAGTAACAACACTTATTACAAGCTGAGCCGAAACTTGTTTTTGGTTAATGAGGATTTCTCGAGGTCAAGGAATCTTTGGCATCATCGTGTCACTTATATTTGGTTCAATGGTATATTTCCCTAGTGTTTCCAATATCATCAAGTTGTTAAATCACCCCGTACTTAGAAGAACAACATAATTTGTAAGCATGTTCCCAATTTGCCTTATGGTCATTTCAGGAGGCAAATAATTATGATGGAACGACAAGGCATCTCTCTATGCATGAGGATAGTGTCTAACAGATTCTACACACTCACTTGGTCCTAGGTATTTAGAAGGAGCATTGGTAATTTATGTCTTCTTTTAAGCTTTTCTCCTTGCAACAATTCATCCCCCTCAAAAATTTTGGTGGTATTCCTTGCTAAAATTGTTGTTTTGAGGCCATTCTTCCAATCCATCAGAGCTCTTTCTATTGTTCTTTCCTTATTTTTTTCTTGGCCTTTAGTTAAGTCCTTCCTCATTGTCTTTTCCTAGCTCTAAGTCCTTTCCTCTTTGCCAGGGGATAATCCTTCCCTTTAGCTTTGTATACGTCCTCCACTTTCGCCCTCCTCTTCCTGCTAACCTATCGCTATGGAATTCTTGCTCGCCACATCTCTTTCTTTGTGATTTTTTTGAGACAGAGAGTGGAACTTCACTACAAAACTACCTATTATAGGGACATTGGCAGCCCTAGAGCCCAACAATGGGTTGAAAGCTTTGCTTCTCGTTATCATGTGTTTACTCCTACAAGTGTTCAAGAGGAAATTACCCAAGCTAAATGTGACATTGCAGATGAGAGACAATGCATTATGGACTCTGAGGTGCTTGTTGAGGTGGTAGGATGGGTTTTGGACACAGGGCATTCTTGGGGTCACCTCAATCACTATATACATACAATCAATCTTTATTGACACATCAAATTGTTGCTGGGCCATACGCTGATGGACAAGAACACTATAAGAGAAGAGACACTTCTTCATTTGGATGAATTGCAGGTGTTACTGCACTCCCTGGACAACAAAATATGGAAAATTAAAGCCCATCTTGGCTTATTCCCTGCTCCAAGTTGTTCTCTATGAGGTAAAAGGGATCCTATCCCTTTGGAAGCCTCAAGCATTAGAAAATATTGAATGTTAATTGTGTTCTCTAGTTATTTATTATTAAATCCATATTACTTTGTTTATTTTGCTTTAGAGTAGCCCTATAGGCCATGTATTTTAGACAAACTTGTTGGTCTCTTAGTACACTAACTTGAGTGGGCATAATGGTTAAGAGCATGTGTTTCCTCCTGAGAGGTCACAGGTTCAAAACCAGAGGGTGTAGAGTATGTATGCCTTTGTAGACTTAGCAGTCAGTCTCATACACCAATTTGATGTCTAACTTGGTTGTGACCTTAAAATTGGATAATAATAATAAGTAAAATGTTTTCGTGGTTTCTAAGGGAAATAAATATACTGTATATACCATAAATAGATAAATATTTACGTATTAAAAAAACAATTACAAATATATATTTTTAAATAATTATTTTAACTAGCATTTGCACCAGATGTTGCAAAGAAAACGCCGTAAGGCAATAAAAAAAAAAGAACTAATAGCTTGAAGTGCCTTGTAAAATAAATACAATCTCTACACAACATTATAATGCAATGTTTCAAAATTATATATTTACAAGATCAGAGATCATTCATTACTAAATCATTATATCAAAATAGCCTTAAATAATACGCTGACATTACTAAATTGTTATATCAAAATAACCTTAAATAATACACTCATAGAGAATAAAAACTTAATAATCCCAGGTACCTTCCATAAACAGAATCACTATATGGAGTACTCTCGAATAATTAAAAAAAACATAAAATATAAACCCAAGCTTATACACCTACTCATGAATAATTTAAAAATCCAGAAAATACGAACCCATGTTTACACAGAAAATACAAACCCATGTTTACACGCGAAGAAATGAGATAGTCATGCATATCTTCCATCATTATTTTTAAAGCAATAGCAGTTGTTTTGAGATACTATTGCCCTTTTTAAAACTTATTAATTCACTTATTTATTACAATTATTATAATCATTAGAAAATATAAACATGGTTTTTAAGGATCTATGCCCAATTATAACTTGTACATATAGAAATCGATAATAATTTGAGTTCTCTTCTTTGTAGACTACTTTTCACTGAAAAGTGATACAAGTATTGCTTATGTTAGATATAACATTTCATAAGCTCTGGTTTATAATAATTTGAACTCCCATCTTGCAGCACCCTAGAAGTGTCTTCCCTCATTAAAAGAGAAGAGATATCTAAATGGTAGCTCCCACAGAAGTGGCAAGACGTTTGGTTCCTGAAACAAATACATTGATACATTGAGTTCGTCGCAAAACCTTTAACTCTATGTTGTTTCATTCAGAGACATATTATTAAGTGGATGCTATTAAGTGGATGGGATCATACTTCGTACGATACTCTTACTCTTGGTTCTGTTTTCCAATTTTTTCACACACAGTTATAATCCAATTCAGGTTGTGTAGGTTGTTTAGTTTGTATTAGTAAAAAGGTAAATATTAAGTACATTGTAATAAATTAATGATTGATTTACTATTTTATTTGGGCTAGTCAAACTTAGAGTAAATAGTGATAAAGTGTTCTATTAAAATATTGCAATATGTAAATCTCACTCTCACCCTCCATTATGTAAAGTTCACTAATTAACTCTGTCAGCAAAATTCTAGCCATTTGCCATGTCCTTCATAATCTATACCAAATATGATTAGTTCTGAAGATAAATTAATACGAAATTTCTATTGATAGAGACAACCAAATAATTGTTGATTTATTAAAATCCATGAAACCAAGATAACCAGGGCGAGCCCAGTCCGAGTACCTTCCATAAAAACGCTGCACTCCATACCATATCCTGCAATAGAAAACAAATTACACAATAGAAATCTGATATTGTCAACAAATTTAACAAACTCCCAAATCTATAAAATCGTGATTAATGTTGCATTATGAAGTGGACTCTGTAGTTTGAAAGGACATCTGATCCTGACCATGACAGAGACATATAACAACTTTGGCTTCCCTTTCTGTGGGAACCCATCTGCAAGTAAATAACTTCACTCCTAAGGAATTGATAATGAATTCCTGCATATGGATTTAATTTAAACAACATTAGTCATGGAAATCTATGAGCATTAGGAAATTTAGTTTAAAGAACATCAATTATTTGTGATTATTATGGTAGTTTTCCGTTATTCACCTCTTCATATCTGACATGCTCCCCTGACATGTCGAGAGGCACCTGAAAAGAAAATCCAGTAGATTGAGAGATTATTTTACAAAAGTTCTCCACTACTATCAACCGAATATTTTTTGAAATGTAAGGCTGACCATCAGAGAAAATTGACAAAAACTCAAGGCTAAAACCTCATGCATGAACAAAAATTCCATTTATAAAAAATTGACTTTTCTTAGTTTCTTATCTAGAACTAAACTTATTGGAAACAACCTAAGAAATACAATAATACTTATAATTCTTATTATGGAGTCAAATCTTAAATTAATTTATCTTAAACCATAAATGGAAACAACTTTATAAAAATAGCAATAGCTTTGATGCTTATTATGAAATCAATCTTAAATTAATTTTCAAACCTTGGCATGTGATAAAGAATACTCTCCCCACCCACCAAGGTTGGAATTTGGATTTGTTTTTACTTGTCATGCAAATTTTTTTTGACGTTTTGGGTTCTTATGCTCTCTTCAAAAATGTTATGTTCAAAATTTTTTCCGTCAAGAGAGATGTTTTTACAATGAAAGACCCTTCACCAATAATGTTTTGATTAAAAAATTACCCTTAAATAACATAATTATGTTAAATTTTTCACATAATTACCATAAGGAATAAAACAAAAAGACCATAATAAACAAATGACTTATTAAATCTTGAATCTTGGTTTGAAATTGCATGGAACACTTACAATAAAAATTTTGGAACTTGAAATCAAATGTCCTTGCCCTGAACATGCCATAGCATTTGTATATATGAGATATGACTAAGAATATCTTATGTGACATATAAGATGACAAACATAGTAAAACTATTTTATGTTATCAATAAAAACTCGAAAGTAGATGAATTAATATGATTTATGTTATGATTTATTTAATCTAATATGTACTAGTGGATATAAAGATAAAGTACATTTTACCTTATATATTTTAGCATTGCTTTAGATCATGTGATATACACTAATGTTAATAAGATTGAATGCATAGTATTTGAACCTTTAAACGTTAAAATACTAAAATTATAATAATTGGACATTGTAGATCTCTTAACATCATATTATATTATTTCCTCCATTATTACATTCGCAGAGATCAAAACACTTATAAGTATTAAATCTGGAAAATCAAATCCTCCATTTTATTTATCACCAAAATGTAGTGAAATCAATATATATAAACAAAAAAAAAAACTTCTTATCCACGAAATGACTTTTTTTCATGGTTTTTTTTGTTAATTTTAATTGAAATTTGGAAGAGATTTTTAAGTTTTAGAGTACTAAATCCAATTACACATTCATAAAAAAATAAAAAAAATAAAAAAAATAAAAATAAAAATAAAATCACAATCTTACTTGAAATTATATGACATAGTGCAAAAAGCTCTTTCATGTATAAATTAAAGTCCAACAAAAAATCACGATCTTACTTGAAAATTATATGAGGTAGTGCAAATAGCCCTTTCATATATAAATTAAAGTGCACCTTTCTTATCTACAATTTAAAAGAAAATAAATTCTCCTCCATTTTATTTATCACCAAAATGTAGTGAAATCAATATATATAAACAAAAAAAAAACTTATTATCCACGAAATGACTTTTTTTCATGGTTTTTTTTGTTAATTTTAATTGAAATTTGGAAGAGATTTTTAAGTTTTAGAGTACTAAATCCACTTACACATTCATAAAAAAAAAAAAAAAAAAAAAAAAAAAACAAAACAAAACAAAACAAAACAAAACAAAAAATCACAATCTTACTTGAAATTATATGACATAGTGCAAAAAGCTCTTTCATGTATAAATTAAAGTCCAACAAAAAATCACGATCTTACTTGAAAATTATATGAGGTAGTGCAAATAGCCGTTTCATATATAAATTAAAGTGCACCTTTCTTATCTACAATTTAAAAGAAAATAAATTCTCTTATAATAAATTCAATTATAATCATAATTATTTTTTAATATAAATATTAAATTTTTAGTACATAATTTCAAATAAAAGTCAATAAATATTATTATATTAATTAAAAACACTATTTTCATAATTATTTATATAAATATTTTAATTTAATGTATTCAAAATTGACATTATGCTTTAAATCTTGCTAGATTAGCAACACCAACATGAAAATCTTGCTTGAAATACATCTCCACACATTCAAGTATTCATTACTACTTGCAAATTCCACACATTCAAGTATTCATTACTACTTGCAAATACCAATACTACGTTCAAATAAATCGCATTAATCTTAAACCCAAGATACCCAATTTACAAAAAAATTGAGATACATCTCCACACACAAGTATTCATTACTACTTGCAAATACTAATACTACGTTCAAATAAATCGCATTAGTCTTAAACCCAAGATACCCGATTTACAAAAAAATAAAAATTAATGCCTAAAATATGACATCATGTGCATTTACATGGTCATTGATTTTTTTTCCAATGAATTGCTCAGGTTGACTGTTTGCACGGGCCATTATAACGCTGTATTTATATGGTGAATATCTTTAATGTGTGAGTCGTCCGTCTTCCATTTCCGTTTGGGCACGATAATTTTTTTTTAAGCCCATTGTAATTTATTACAGGGATGTTAACTTTGAAACCCGGGTGAGAAACTTCTAGTTCAAGTAAGGTATTATGCTTCAGTTTTTTGATCTAATGGGGAATCTCTTGTCCACTCTAAGCCTTCTACTTCAAGTTTTCAGCTAGGGAAAATAATTCATTCACGAAGGATTTTTGGTTTGTAGTGAACTAGGGCAATTTTCTAGGGTTTCCATCATTCTTTCATGTCAGCAGTATTGTAGGCTAATGTAGATAAAATTCCCAATAAACAGTGCTATTCAATAAACTATTCAGTGCAAGCTGTAAATTTGTCATTTAACCAATCAACTCGATACAACCCAATTCCAACAGTCCAGCACGAATCCCTTTATTTATCCAACATTTCAACAATGACAGACTAATACATGAATGGGTAATTACAGTTCTAAAATCCACAGTAAATAATATTATCCAATCAACAACCGGAAATCCAAGCACAGTATTGTATTCAACAACAGTTCTAACGCTTCAACAGAATTTGACTAGTAGGCAAGATTCAAGTGACCCGAACCCTATCATACTAATCCATAACATGTGATTCCTTATAGAAGAGATATCCGAGTGGCCGCAGGATGAAGCCCTAACTCTGGTTACAGAGAGCTGGCAATCAAACTCTGCCCCTAAATCGACCTCCGAATTAACTCAGTAACTCCTCTGAATTAGCCCAGTAACTCCTCTGATTTAGCCACAGTGCTAATGTGATTGCTTCACGCAATATCAATCTATTACAGGCTTGATCTGTCTCTTCACTGACCTCAGAAAATTGATCATCGTCCAGGCTCAGGAAACCCTTGGATTAATGCTGAAGGATTCTCCTTGTCTACCAAAAATAGGGCGACTATACCAACCTGAAATTTTCAGCCCTGTGGCCCTTGCAGTCTCTGCAGCCTCTGCAACTTCCGAAATCCGTCTACTACTTGAAAAGGCAAGGTGGGCAGCCTTGATAAATTTTCTACAGTATTTAGAACAAAACAAAAATCCCTGTCATATTTAGAACAAAACAAAAATCCCTGTCATAAATACTTGCATTGACTGAGTTGAAGTAATATATTTTGTGCTCATATGTTGTATGACCAGGGAAACTGAAAACCCCATATCTGGAATTGGTGACGATATGAAAATGGTGAAGATAAAGATACATAAACATAATCTTTAACATAAAAGAACATCTCTGTAACGCAATATTTACACATACTACTCAGTGAAGCAGAGAGACAATGAAGCCCTAACTCTGGTTACAGAGAGCTGGCAATCAAACTCTGCCCCTAAATCGACCTCCGAATTAACTCAGTAACTCCTCTGAATTAGCCCAGTAACTCCTCTGATTCAGCCACAGTGCTAATGTTATTGCTTCACGCAATATCAATCTATTACAGGCTTGATCTGTCTCTTCACTGACCTCAGAAAATTGATCCTCGTCCAGGCTCAGGAAACCCTCGGATTAATGCTGAAGGATTCTCGTTGTCCACCAAAAATAGGGCGGCTGTACCTACCTGAAATTTTCAGCCCTGTGGCCCTTGCAGTCTCTGCAGCCTCTGCGACTTCCGAAATCCGTCTACTACTTGAAAATGCAAGGTGGGCAGCCTTGAAGTATTCCTGGGCAGAAATCCCATGCACAAGGCTACGCATGCAGGGAAGAAAGACATGAAGAGTCTCTGCGAAGAGTTTCATCGCCAGCAGGCAGTCTCTGCGAAGAGTCTCATCGCCAGCGGAAGAGTCTCATCGCCAGCAGGCCAGGCCTGGCCTTTCATGGCCCATTACCATGGGAAAAAAACCATTTTTCTATGAAAAAAACAAATTAAACCAACGGCAGAAAACACTCCAATCATCTAACACACAGAATCAATGGCTCAGGATCGCACACGTCACATTTTAGGGATGTCTTTCTCAGAGGGAACGCCTTACGGCGTAAACATACAAACACAAGAAAACTTCGGAAACCCTTCACTGGTCATAGACGTAGATTATAAAAACCCCAAATCTAATTAACATACAAACACAACGAAACTTGACAGAACCTCCGTTGGTCGTAGACGTAAGTACGATGGAACACCACAAAAGGCTTCCTCGTCCATAGTCCAAATCAGGTCTGGAAAACACAATCGTACTGTGTACGTATTGGAGCAAATGAGTTTAGGTCGTCCGAAACAGAAAATTACAAAAAACACACAATACATAGTACGAACCTGTAGTCCTATGTTTCAACTAATTGATCACCATTATACGAACATGTAGTGCTCTGTTTCGAAATTGTAACCATATAGCTTTAATTGATCACCATTAGACGAATATGTAGTGCTCTGTTTCAAAATTGTAACCATATAGCTTTTGTTGTGAGGACTAACTGTGATTGGGTGTGAGGAGAGACGGATATTGATAAGAAATTGCTCAGAACTTCAAATGTATGAAGAAAAGTAGACAGAAATAAATGTTATCCATAGTTGTAGAAAAATAATTATAAACAATATTTCCAAAGAAGTGATCAACATTTTAAATGTGAGAACAAAATTATCTATAAATGCTATACATGGTTGCAGGAAAAAATTATAAACAAAACTTTAAAACAAGGATCGAAGGACAAGCTTTGCTTAAGAATGTTAAAATAATTCAAATTGACAGAAGTCACTTGCTTACCTCTGTAAACGCGATCATCCTGTTCGCAACAAAATGTAAACATGTTGTCTGCGTCCAACAATTTAGAAAATTACATGTATAAATTAAAGTCCAACAAAAAATCACGATCTTACTTGAAAATTATATGAGGTAGTGCAAATAGCTGTTTCATATATAAATTAAAGTGCACCTTTCTTATCTACAATTTAAAAGAAAATAAATTCTCTTATAATAAATTCAATTATAATCATAATTATTTTTTAATATAAATATTAAATTTTTAGTACATAATTTCAAATAAAAGTCAATAAATATTATTATATTAATTAAAAACACTATTTTCATAATTATTTATATAAATATTTTAATTTAATGTATTCAAAATTGACATTATGCTTTAAATCTTGCTAGATTAGCAACACCAACATGAAAATCTTGCTTGAAATACATCTCCACACATTCAAGTATTCATTACTACTTGCAAATTCCACACATTCAAGTATTCATTACTACTTGCAAATACCAATACTACGTTCAAATAAATCACATTAATCTTAAACCCAAGATACCCAATTTACAAAAAAATTGAGATACATCTCCACACACAAGTATTCATTACTACTTGCAAATACTAATACTACGTTCAAATAAATCGCATTAGTCTTAAACCCAAGATACCCGATTTACAAAAAAATAAAAATTAATGCCTAAAATATGACATCATGTGCATTTACATGGTCATTGATTTTTTTTCCAATGAATTGCTCAGGTTGACTGTTTGCACAGGCCATTATAAAGCTGTATTTATATGGTGAATATCTTTAATGTGTGAGTCGTCCGTCTTCCGTTTCCGTTTGGGCACGATAATTTTTTTTAAGCCCATTGTAATTTATTACAGGGATGTTAACTCTGAAACCCGGGTCAGAAACTTCTAGTTCAAGTAAGGTATTATGCTTCAGTTTTTTGATCTAATGGGGAATCTCTTGTCCACTCTAAGCCTTCTACTTCAAGTTTTCAGCTAGGGAAAATAATTCATTCACGAAGGATTTTTGGTTTGTAGTGAACTAGGGCAATTTTCTAGGGTTTCCATCATTCTTTCATGTCAGCAGTATTGTAGGCTAATGTAGATAAAATTCCCAATAAACAGTGCTATTCAATAAACTATTCAGTGCAAGCTGTAAATTTTTCATTTAACCAATCAACTCGATACAACCCAATTCCAACAGTCCAGCACGAATCCCTTTATTTATCCAACATTTCAACAATGACAGACTAATACATGAATGGGTAATTACAGTTCTAAAATCCACAGTAAATAATATTATCCAATCAACAACCGGAAATCCAAGCACAGTATTGTATTCAACAACAGTTCTAACGCTTCAACAGAATTTGACTAGTAGGCAAGATTCAAGTGACCCGAACCCTATCATACTAATCCATAACCTGTGATTCCTTATAGAAGAGATATCCGAGTGGCTGCAGGATGAAGCCCTAACTCTGGTTACAGAGAGCTGGCAATCAAACTCTGCCCCTAAATCGACCTCCGAATTAACTCAGTAACTCCTCTGAATTAGCCCAGTAACTCCTCTGATTTAGCCACAGTGCTAATGTGATTGCTTCACGCAATATCAATCTATTACAGGCTTGATTTGTCTCTTCACTGACCTCAGAAAATTGATCATCGTCCAGGCTCAGGAAACCCTTGGATTAATGCTGAAGGATTCTCCTTGTCCACCAAAAATAGGGCGGCTGTACCAACCTGAAATTTTCAGCCCTGTGGCCCTTGCAGTCTCTGCAGCCTCTGCGACTTCCGAAATCCGTCTACTACTTGAAAAGGCAAGGTGGGCAGCCTTGATAAATTTTCTACAGTATTTAGAACAAAACAAAAATCCCTGTCATATTTAGAACAAAACAAAAATCCCTGTCATAAATACTTGCATTGACTAAGTTGAAGTAATATATTTTGTGCTCATATGTTGGATGACCAGGGAAACTGAAAACCCCATATCTGGAATTGGTGACGATATGAAAGTGGTGAAGATAAAGATACATAAACATAATCTTTAACATAAAAGAACATTTCTGTAACGCAATATTTACACATACTACTCAGTGAAGCAAAGAGACAATGAAGCCCTAACTCTGGTTACAGAGAGCTGGCAATCAAACTCTGCCCCTAAATCGACCTCCGAATTAACTCAGTAACTCCTCTGAATTAGCCCAGTAACTCCTCTGATTCAGCCACAGTGCTAATGTTATTGCTTCACGCAATAGCAATCTATTACAGGCTTGATCTGTCTCTTCACTGACCTCAGAAAATTGATCCTCGTCCAGGCTCAGGAAACCCTCGGATTAATGCTGAAGGATTCTCGTTGTCCACCAAAAATAGGGCGGCTGTACCTACCTGAAATTTTCAGCCCGGTGGCCCTTGCAGTCTCTGCAGCCTCTGCGACTTCCGAAATCCGTCTACTACTAGAAAATGCAAGGTGGGCAGCCTTGAAGTATTCCTGGGCAGAAATCCCATGCACAAGGCTACGCATGCAGGGAAGAAAGACATGAAGAGTCTTTGCGAAGAGTTTCATCGCCAGCAGGCAATCTCTGCGAAGAGTTTCATCGCCAGCGGAAGAGTCTCATCGCCAGCAGGCCAGGCCTGGGCTTTCATGGCCCATTACCATGGGAAAAAAACCATTTTTCTATGAAAAAAACAAATTAAACCAACGGCAGAAAACACTCCAATCATCTAACACACAGAATCAATGGCTCAGGATCGCACACATCACATTTTAGGGATGTCTTTCTCAGAGGGAACGCCTTACGGCGTAAACATACAAACACAAGAAAACTTCGGAAACCCTTCACTGGTCATAGACGTAGATTATAAAAACCCCAAATCTAATTAACATACAAACACAACGAAACTTGATAGAACCTCCGTTGGTCGTAGACGTAAGTACGATGGAACACCACAAAAGGCTTCCTCGTCCATAGTCCAAATCAGGTATGGAAAACACAATCGTACTGTGTACGTATTGGAGCAAATGAGTTTAGGTCGTCCGAAACAGAAAATTACAAAAAACACACAATACAATGTACGAACCTGTAGTCCTCTGTTTCAAATAATTGATCACCATTATACGAACATGTAGTGCTCTGTTTCGAAATTGTAACCATATAGCTTTAATTGATCACCATTAGACGAATATGTAGTGCTCTGTTTCGAAATTGTAACCATATAGCTTTTGTTGTGAGGACTAACTGTGATTGGGTGTGAGGAGAGACGAATATTGATAAGAAATTGCTCAGAACTTCAAATGTATGAAGAAAAGTAGACAGAAATAAATGTTATCCATAGTTGTAGAAAAATAATTATAAACAATATTTCCAAAGAAGTGATCAGCATTTCAAATGTGAGAACAAAATTATCTATAAATGCTATACATGGTTGCAGGAAAAAATTATAAACAAAACTTTAAAACAAGGATCGAAGGACAAGCTTCGCTTAAGAATGTTAAAATAATTCAAATTGACAGAAGTCACTTGCTTACCTCTGTAAACGCGATCATCCTGTTCGCAGCAAAATGTAAACATGTTGTCTGCCTCCAACAATTTAGAAAATTTCTCTTCACAACACTGCAGTTAGGAATCTGAAAGAATTAAACAATTTTTTACTCCTCCCCTCTCTATAATTCTATGACCCTGAGAAATAGATTTTATAATTCTCTTGAACCCGACCATAATCGACCATAATCTACAGGAAATTTGTAAGCCCTGAGTGTTGTGTTTCTTGAATTCCCGCTCACATCAATAATATAATAATCAATATAGATTGGATTTAAACACACCATCAACAAAATTACCAATATTTCTAGAATTTCAACAGTATCAACAAAATTAAGAATATTTCTTAAGTTTCAACAATATTGGAAAATATTATGTCAACATTTTATACTCACATTAAGAGGATAGACTTATTAGTCTTATGAGAGAGGCGCACCGGCAGTGATTTGATTCGATGAAAGAAAGAGTTTTCATCAAACTATTCATATCTTACAACTCGAATGAATCACCTGAACTTGCGGTAACCCGACGAGGGGCAGATCACCAACAATTATTTATTCAATTTTTTTTTGTTTTGTTTTATATTCATATTGTTTTGGTTATCTTATAATCTACTTAGTTAAAACTTTAGAAAGCTTCTGCTTAAACTTTCGTTCAAATTTTAAATACAATGAAGCAAATTTTCATAACTAGAAGTTGCGAGTTATTCACTTGGGTAAATTTAGAATAACTTTAGCTTTTCACCCAAAAAAAATAAAAATAAATTATACAAATTAAACATCATGACTCCAGAATAATAGAATAATCCAACATGTATGCATTTATTTATTTCCAAAAATTCGAAATCTATTAATCAAATTAAATATCATAAATCTGGAGATAACTCTAAGAAAAAGTAGAAATAAGGAAATATTGAGAAGTTTTAAGGTACATTTAGTATTTTCCTCCATAACGATATCCATTCTGTCTTTCACTCATCTTTCCAGTCTTTATCTCTTTTTATCTCAACATGGAAAATAGAAAACAACATTAATTGAGAAAATCTAGAAATACTTAATAAATTAATAAAAGTAAAACCACACCACAAAAATTAGAGATTAAAGACTTCACTGTAAAATTTTCATTAACAGCCCAAAGATCATCAATACCGAATATTTCACAAACAAAACTTAATATGATAGATGACATACCTTGATTAACAGCGGAAGATGTAATCGCTGCCATCTACTTTGATCTGACTCCTGACTGTTCCTCTTCTTCAGAATTCGGTTTCTCTCCTCTTGCCCTCACTTCCTTTATGTGCTTCTTGATGGAGAAGAATGCAACTCTTGTGCGTGGGAGAGAGAGGACCCAATCCTTTATATATTATTTAACTCTAATCTGGTACGTCCATCATATACCAATTCAACGCTTAAGATCTAATGCTTTAATGCTTTAATGCTTAGATCGGGTCACATTAAGATTAGAAACTGCTTTAACGTTAAAAGCATTTGCTGTTTCCAATAGCAGATTTCTAACATTCACATCAAAACAAAAACCACATCTCTCAGTTGATGGCTTGATCCAAAAGAGGAATGGAGATTTATTTTGGCCAGTTTGCTTTAAAGATCGAAGGACATGCAATTCATGAATGATCCTCTCTACTGTGCTCTAAGGCGTAATGATCGGCTCTTCTGCGCCCTTAAGCTAATTAAACAAATATTAAAAAACATTAATCTCGAAATGACTAGTTTAATAATTACAAATAGATAAATATTCAGAAGTCGTTGTAAAGTGTGTTAAGCCTTTGGCTCCATGGCGGTATTCACTCTGCCTTTCGCTCAGCCCTCTATACTCTTTATCTCAGCAGAATGAAGAAAGAAAGAAAGAAAAACAACAAAACAAACAGACAATGATACTAAAATGATAAATATATTAATTAATGAATTAAAGAGACTAAAACCATACCACATAGCCCGACCCCTTGATCCAAGAGGCGAATGGAAATTTTGTTTAATCAGTTTGCTTTAAAGATCAAACTACATGGAATTCAGGATTGAACCTCTTCTTTGCTCTTTCTCACTCACAGGCATAGTGATCCTCTCTGCTATCTCTTAAGGGAATCGAGAGATAACACTCTTCGAAGAATTAAAAATATAAAACAAACAATGCACCATTAATTGAGAAAGTCTAGAAATAATTAATGAAATGATATCACTAAAACTATATCACATAACCTGATCACTTGATCCAAAAGAGGAATGGAGATTGTGTTTGGCCAGTTTAATTTAAAGATCTAATGACATGGAATTCAGGAATTCAGGAATGATCCTCTCTTTTGTGTTCTTTCTCGCTCTCAGGGATAGTAATCCTATCTATTCCGATCTTAAGCAAATTAAGCTAACATTAAACAACATTAATCTAGAGATTATTACTTTAAAGATTGAACGACATTGGATTCAGGAATGATCCTCTTTGCTCTGTTCTTATCCCTATCTCTTCCGATCTTAAGCAAATTAAGCTAACATTAAACTTAGCAGTCAAATCCCTCCGGGAAGGTGGGTCCCTTTTCCCACAAACAAAAGGGTCTCATACACCAATTTGATGTCTAACTTGGTTGTGACATTAAAATTGGATAATAATAATAAGTAAAATGTTTTCGTGGTTTCTAAAAGAAATAAATATAATGTATATACCATAAATAGATAAATATTTACGTATTAAAAAAACAATTACAAATATATATTTTTAAATAATTATTTTAATGAAAGAAGAAATAGAATCGAAATTGAACCAAAAATGATCTTAAAAGTAAAACATATTTTTATTTACCAGAGTGCCGACGGTTGTGAAGTCTTAGATTTGTTTTGGTCGTAATCATATATAATATATATAACATCATTCCACTGAATAACCTTATGCCTCACAAAATATGCTATATTAGACAACTCAATTATATCAACATCTAGGGTTCTCTGGGGTTTTATGTCCAGGGTTCTCTAGGGTTTTTTAGGTAGTCTTCCTATATCTGCCCTACCTGCAAGATCTCAATCGTAAGGCTGTTTTCCGCTTTTCTCTGTCGGGTGCTCTTTTATTTGGTTGCTATGGATTCTTCAAAGGACAACAACACAGAACGGAAAGAAAATGTTGCAGAAGAGAAGAGAAATGATACCTCTAGATCGGCTTCGAGTCCTGGAAAAATCTTCATTGGCGGTCTTTTGAGGAGTACCACCACAGACGCTTTGACGAAGCATTTCAGGAAGTATGGGGAAATAACAGACTCTGTTATCATGAAGGACCGTGTCACTGGGCAGTCTCGGGGATTCGGGTTTGTGACTTTTGCTGACCCCTCTGTGGTGGACAAGGTTATACAGGACAGCCACATGATCGATGGCAGAACGGTGGATATCAAAAGAACTATTCCAAGGGGTTATACGTCAAAGATTTTTGTGGGCGGTATACCCAAAACTATTACTGATGATGAGTTCAAGGACTACTTTTCCAAATTTGGGAAAGTTATAGAACATCAGATTATGCGGGATCGGAGCACTGGGGAGTCCAGGGGTTTTGGTTTTATTACTTTCGAAAGTGAGCAGGTTGTGGAGGAAATCATATCTGAGCAGATTGTGGAGCAAATCATATCCCAAGGCAAAAAGATTGAGCTAGGCGGAAAGCAAGTGGAGATCAAGATCGCTGAACCGAAGAGATCCTTGCCTGGCGCTGCTCCTACTTATGGGATTGATAGTCGGCCGCCCTACGTGCCTGGTGGAGTTGGGGGTTTCAGGCATAGTTATAGTGGGTTTGGAGGGTCGGGTTATGGGAGCAACTCGTATATGCCAGCAGGAGGTTATGGCGGTAGGCCTGAATGGCAGGCAGGCGGAATCATATCCCAGGGAAAAGTGATTGAGGTAGGCGGAAAGCAGGTGGATATCAAGAAAGCTGAACCCAATAAACCCTTGTCCAATGCTGCTCCTATCTATGGTATTGATAGTCGGCCTCCCAACGTTCCTGGTGGAGTTGGGGGATTCAGTGGTAGTTATAGTGGGTTTGGAGGGTCGGGTTATGGCAGCAACCCGTATATGTCAGCTGGAGGTTATGGCGGTAGGCCTGGAGGGTATTCTGAGTATGGAGGTTCTGAATATGGTAAGGGTTACGGAGGTTATGGGATTGTCAGTTTAGAATGCTCTAAAGATCCTTCCCATGGCTATGGAGTTCGTCCTGCGTCTAATGGCGAAGGGTTTGGTGGGTATGGTAGTGGGATGATTGGTGGCTATAGAGCTACAGGTTATGGTTACGGTTCCAACGTTGATGGTTGTAGTTATAAGTTATCGGGTTACAGTTCCAATGTTGATGGTTATAGTTCTAACTCATCACGTATTGGAGGTGCTTATGAGAGTGGGACGGGAGGTTCTGGAAGTAGAACCAATGATCGATATCACCCATATGCCAGGCAGAACAATTGATAGTGGAGTTTCTCGAAAGCAATAGTTGTCGATACAGATAAGACTGTTAGAACTCTAACAATTTCAGATATCTATTTTGTTGCCTTCTAGTTTAAAGAAAAGTAAATTTACTATTGTTATCTGAAATCATGAATTGCAATTTTATTTGCTTGCTTGTATTGGAAGGCCCATTTCTGCAGCGTTGAAACTTCTAAGCGGTTCTCTATTTTCGTTGTGTACTCTTCGAAAGTCCTTGGGCATTATTACCATTGTGACGGTTAGATTGCCCTTGTGTTTTATTTAGTTAATGGCCATTTACTAACATGGTTCGTCTCACCCCCCAAAGAGGCCCATGCCCATGTGGAAAATACCACAATGCAGTGGCTCAATGTGACCAACATGAATTAACCATGATTTTATAATTCAACAATTTTCCCAAGACATAATAATCATGAGTATTTAGTAATTTACTATCATGACATTACTAGCATTCTATGGATTTTCTTTTTCAAAACCAATGTCTCTCTCAAATTTGTTGACAAATATCCTTTGGTAGAAATGGTGTCTTTTTATTTTGAACCTATATATGGATTTGCTACAGATTGTATGCATGTTATAAGGGAATGAAGGAATGGTATGTTGTAGAAGAAGATAGATTATTATTGAACTCCATTTGCTGTGGATTATTTCCTTGAAGTGTGTTATGGCATATTTATCCCCGTCATTCAATTAAGATGTAAGTTACTCGATTTTATCCATTCTATAATCAACTTTGGCCAACTAGACCCACTTAAGATTTCTAACAACAAAAATCCTTGCCATGTTTTTGCACTTTCTACTCATAAAATGAGTGATTACTCAGTCTTTCCCTTCAATAAATGAGTTACTTCCTTAAAAAGCCAATAAAAAATATAAAAATAAATGAGTTACTTAAAAAGTCAATTAAAAATATAAAAATGTGAAACTTACATGCTTCCATATGTGTTTTAGGGAAAAGTAATTCCGTAACTTATTAAAACCCATGATAAATGGTCTCAACCATCTAGAAATGGTTTAAATGATACCCAAATGGAGGGAAATGCAGAATAATCGATATGCTACTAGAGTTATCATACATATTACAAACCATAGTAGTGAGAAAATTTATCTCACATTTTTTTATGATCACCATCTCCCTAAAAATTCCCATTTTTAGTGGTTTTGTCTCCCATTTCCTAATATAGTGGTTTAAGATATACTTGTTTTCCTCTTCCTTGTGTGGAGCAGAGGTTTAGAGGTGAAGAATTTCTAACTGGATTGAGGCAAGAGGAATCCATCAGGTAGTTATGAGAAATACTAGAATCAAAATCATGTTATCTTCTATTATGTAGTTATTCATTATAAATAAAATGGAGATCTGTATTATTACCCTCCACTGGATACTAATTTGTCTTTCATTATCATCTTTCAGTTGCATAATTAGTCTCTAACCTTCATTGAACTGATTAAATCCTCTAAATACCTAGTAGTTACTCTTGAATTAGTATAATCCAATTTAGGAAAAGTAGAGTGTTACTTTCAAACATTCTAAGCTATTGTGATTCACCCCTAATCATAGAGTTGAGTAGATTTATCCATGACAGAATGCATTCTCACTGGCTATGCAATAGTGAAGTTCATTACTTGCTATAAAACTATGAAGATTCATTTTCTACAAAACCATGAAGCCTTCCAATGGCTATGGATTTGTGTTCTCCGCTAATTATGGATCTATGTTCACCACTTGCAATGGATATGCACTTGTTGTGTGATGATGTAACTCCTAGCCAACAAGCTTGTTGCTGCAACTCTTACTCAATAAAGTTGTTGTGAACCTCATTCATGAGATTATGTGCCAAGAATAAAGACCATAAGCATGCCACCTGTCACCTATTTGGATCGTGTGTCTTGTCTTTTCTAGGTCAGTGAATACACCTGCCGTCCCTGTTCTTCTGCTCTATTTCTTCTTTTCTGGAACAGTAATTTAACACAATTTGCTGTTCTGATAGTTTCCATTTAATCTTTTTCTGTCTGCTGAAAATTTTACTCATTGAAGCTTTACGCACATGGAACCTAGCAGGGTTTTCAAGGCTGATTTAAGCCTCTGCAAATTTACTGCCTGAAGTGCAAAATTCGGGGGTCCCTGGACCCTGACATTCCCTTGCTGAAACACAGGGAGGATTCATTCATTGCTGATGGTCAACTCAGTTTTTTGGCTCCCGTTTCTTTGAGATATTCTGGTCAAGGTGGGCATGGAATTGATGCCAGATATGGATTTGTAAGGGCAGGCTGCAAGAATCTTGGAATTCCAATGGTTGTCAGTTTGATTGCACTCCTGGTTCTGTTTTGTGTGGAGGAAGTGCCTTCCCACCAAGCGCAGATGTTTGCTGGGCGGGCCTTGATAGTGCGAAGTATCAACAGCCTCTTCAAAGCTGATGCTGCTGTTGAATTGAAGATGGACGATTTTAACACCATGCTATGGGCGATGCCAGTGTCCTGGGCAACTGTGGAGTTCTTCGCACATTGGTGAGTCCATTTGCCAGTCAATTCTCTTTGTTTTGGTTATTTTTACTGGCTCCAACATGCCAATTTGGTTAAGGATCCACATGCATTCCCCCAGTTTTTAATCTAAAATTAGCTCATTTTTTTGGATCTAAAATTGCCCTGTGGCACAACTATTTCATTAGAAAACCCCTCTTTAGCATGCACTGTCAATTTCAAATTGCAAGATTCTTGTTTGGTGACTTATATTTCGTTAGAGAATCCCTCTTTAGCGCACAGGCAATTACAAATTGCAAGTGGCAAATGTTGATACTCATAAATATTGTGTCTTTTTAAGAATATTTTTATCTTTAAATAAAATGTTTCCTCGAAGTAAACCTAGTGCGCACAGACCAGGTATATTATACAGAGTAACAGGCCACACACGGTCATCTCAAGCTGGAAGCCCCTGGAGTTTAGAAATCAAAATTGCCTTATTTCAAAGTACAAAATTCAAAATTGCCTTAGAGACTTAATAGCCAATTACAAACAAGTAACAACCATTAGTAACATAATACTGGGCCGACTGGTCCACAGAGTCAAAGGCATAAAATTCATAAACTAGGCAGCCCTTGTGGGGTGGCACCCTTCCATACATCACAGGCTTCAAATGTGTAATGATGGGTTCCTATCCATTGTTTCCTTGCTCAAGCATGGGAGGCTTGACTGCCTCAGAAATGGCTAAGGCCACCCACGGTTACTTGTATTCTCGTTGTGGAGGTGTGGGAGGCTAGCTGTGGTGTTTCTCTCACTCCATTTGTGAACCACTTGGCTAACATGGTGGCAAGGTTTCCGTTTATATCACTGCGACTGGTGAGGATGGATTGAGGGAGCAGGGTGCAAGTGAAGGTTTGCACATATTGGAGAGCTATCACGACAGCTAAAGCTTTTACTAGACTGAATTTTATTGAATGTAGCTTCATTCCTTCTTTTTCTAAATAAAGAAGAACTTCACCAATACATTTTGATCAGCTCTCTATAGGAAAACTTCGGGTTTGTGATCTATGGATGATCAGGTTGGAACCTCCTTTACTGATCAGGATTCAGAAGTTAAGAGCATTTCAGTACCTGATAGTGGGAGGTTAGATTTATACTGTTACAATGCTAAGTGTATATATCTTATGAGTCAGGAGAGTGATTGGTTATTCTAATGAGTTTCCATGCTGGATTGAACTCAATAACTGAAGGAAGATGAAGACGATCTCCTAAGTGGGTGGCTTTACAGGAGATGGACACGGTGGCTTTCTAGGAGAAGATACTGGGAGGAACTGATTACAGAATTTGGATACTTAATCCTATGCAGATTTAACAAATTCACAAACCAAAACAAGTGTTTCTAGGTTTCATCTCTGTGATGGCTGGGACGTTTTGGCTGGGCCAACTCCATGTGAAAATGTCTTTGGCCTAGAGCTAGTCATCCCCCAAGGATCCATGGCCAGGTAATGAAAACCTTCTTTTGGCTCAACCAAAGGTTTCCACACATGCTGGAGTTTGGATCAAATAGAGCCAAGATTTATCCTTTGATTTGAGCCTGCACAGCTTGTTCAGTTGGCGTCTAGGATAGGCTTTTGACATAGTTATTTCTAACCATCAACAGTCCTCTATCTTTTAAAGTCCTTTGTTCTATTTCATTTCTAATCTCCCCACCATTGCACAGGTGCCTCGAAGGCCTATTCTGATCACAAGGTTTATTAGGAACAATCTCCTTATGCCCCAGGATTAACCTGTTGGGGTTTGCCAAGCAGAATTTGGCCTTTAATTCCAGCCATGACACCCAGTAAATATCATGTAGTTTTCTTTTCTATGCTTTGATTCATCAGAAAATTAAAATTTAGAAGCAAATAATCTGTCCCTTATTACAAGCTTTGCAGAAAACATAAGGTGCTCAAAATCATAAACCACCTGACAGCAGTGTTAGCAAACCAAACCAAAATTTGACCCTATTATAACAAAAAATAATCAGATCCAAGTTACCAGAATAACCAAAAAATACTAAATACAGTAAATATAGAGGGGGAGCATGAAAATACAATAGTAATGGTGATTTACACAGCAACTCCTAAGAAATATGAGAAATTACCTAAAAAGGAAACAATATCACATAATCACAATATCATAAGTTATAACCAATGTGTGAGAATAACTATAATAATATTCTGTAATATGTATACACTGCATCATCCACGTATTGCTTATGTGGGCTGTTTCTAAGCCGGCATATTATTTTGTAAGTTACCAGGATACGGATATGAATCCAGATCTAGATCCATCAGAATTTTGAAAAGCCAGCGATATGGCGGGGAAAAGACAAGTATAAAAAAATAAATATATTTTTATAATAAATAAAAACTTGATTCAAGAATCCCAAGAGTAGAACTATCTGTTATAACCAAAGCAAGAGTTCTCATGCACATTATTATTAGCCATCCATGTTGAAAATTTGATAAGTTGTAACCATCATTGATTATTGATAATTTTGAAGACCATTTCATCATGAGCATGAAACAAGTCATAGCAGTGTTTTTGCAAGACACATCCACATGTCCATATCAGTGGTGAATACTGAATACAGTGGTTCATCCACATGTCCATATCAGTG
This sequence comes from Pinus tabuliformis, assembly GCA_031772625.1. NCBI lineage: Eukaryota > Viridiplantae > Streptophyta > Pinopsida > Pinales > Pinaceae > Pinus > Pinus tabuliformis. The sequence goes on from CM062815.1 coordinate 825,805,866, forward strand.
GTGAATACTGAATACAGTGGTTCTCTTTAAGGCCATGGCAAGACTAAGTAACAATATGGGTTGAAAAAAACAACAACACAACACGTAAAGATAAATTGGACATTGACTATGGAACTTGACCATAATGATAAGTCAGAGTCCATAAATTGACAACAGACCTTGATCATAATGATAGATCAAACCTTGAGCGAAAACCTTGATAGTTTCAACTTATGTTGAGAGCAGGTCTTGACAAACTAATTCTCTGCTTAGTCTTTGCAATTCCCTTCCACCACCAATGTTTGCACAAGGTAAAATTAACTTAGAGCATGTTCTTCAAACTAATTCTCTGCTTAGTAATGAACTGATATGGCCATAATGAATTGATATGGTTATAAGACATGACAATTGTGTGAATACATTTATAACAACACAAACAATTGATACAATTCAATATCAAGATGGATATGGGCATGACACATGAAAGTTGTGTGAATGGATACATATGGAGAGAAAGAGCAGTTACCTTGATGAACTGAACTATGGCTGCAAGTTTGCCTGTGCACCCAAATTCAAAGAGTTGGGACTTCTTTTCCAATGGACAGTTTTCCCAAATCCAAGGGTATATTATCACTCAAAGACCTCTGGTGCCTTCTTTCAAACATATGAGGTTGTTGATGTGACTGGTGTTTTTGCACCTCTTCCACCATGTTTCTCAACAAACCCATGGATGTCAAGGAGAACTAGAAGGCCTACTCCTGCATCACTGACATGCCTCACATCAAGGCCGGTTTCATTTTTTTTCATTCTTTACCATCTGCGGACATTTCATCCGACCGTCAACCGAATCTGAAGGATTGCTAGAATTTGTGTGTTTTTTGCAGGTTCAGATTGAGGATAAGAATGTGATGCAATTTTTGAGACTTATTTTCTAGTGGACAATTTTCCCAAATTGAAGTGCATATTATCACTCAAATACCTCTGGTGCCTTCTTTCAAAAAAAGCCACATGAGGTTGTTAATGTGGTTGGTGTTGGTTTTGCACCTCTTCCACGATGTTTCTCGACAAACCCGCGGACATCAAGGAGAACTAGACATGCCTGTCGTCAAGAACTCCAACATCAAGGTTGGTTTCAGTCTTTTCTTTCTTTACCCTCTGTTGACATTTTCATTCGACCCTGGACAGGATCAGAAAGCTTGCTAGAATTCGCATGTGTGTTTTGCAGGTTTAGATTAAGGATCACAATGTGATGCAATTTCTGTCGACTGTGCCCTGCAAGAATCTTTCACCTAGACAACGGCTGTACATCATTGGTGGAGTGACAAAGACCCCTACGCCTTGCACTATCTCCTGACTTCAGTTGATTAGTTCTGTGAATCTTTCGCTTAATTCCCAAAACTTTAATTCAATAATTTTCTTCACTGAATTAGAATTTAATAAGACTAGATAATCACAGTGGCCGTCATCAAATTACCTGAAGATAAAGCAGATTACAGCTATACATTCGACAAATGCTTGCCATTCTGCTGTCGCCTAAATGCAAGCTACCATGTTGTTTTCCACCATTTAAGAAGTTTTGTTAAATGACAGATGATACTTCCAGGATCTTGTCCAAGAAAAAACAAACAAAAAAATCTGAAACATTTGTGTTCTCATGAGATATCGAGCAGAGGCATCGTAGGAAATGCTACTTCACAATTAATTAATAATTGTTAAAGACTGCTCCATGCCCAGATCCAAATCCAACCATTAGTTGGCAATTTAACCTTATGCCCCTTAAGGGCATAAAGGCATACTCAATTCGAGATTGAGATAAATGTCTACTTGAAGCTGACCCAGTAGTTTATCATGGTTCAATTCATTGTATTCTGCATTCGTTCTCAGCCATGGCAGGGGAATCTCCAGCCTTAATCTTGTGTCACTGTTTGCGTAAGTTCGCGGCTTGAGGCCTGTCAACTAGGTGGCTGAGGACAGCAGCAAATCATGAAACCACATGCCAACCAGGTGGTTCTCAGCCATTGCAGCGCAATCTCCAGCCTGCTGTAATCTTGTGTCACTGTTTGCCTAAGTTCGCTGCTTGAGGCATGTCAACGAGGCACGCCAACCAGGTGGCTTTCGATGGCACACAAAACCATGAAACTTCACATTAAAGACCAGTTAACCTTTGATCAAGGTAAAAACAATTATATTTTTATTTAAAAGTTATTTAAAATAATTTAATATTTTAAGGAAAAATTCCCTGAGCATAGAGCAAGGGGAGGGGCCGATTATGTGGGGTAGGTGAACGATTAGTGATCTTTAATGTGCGATTTTTTTAAAAAGTTTCCTTTGGAACAGGGTAGGTGAATGAAAAAAAACTAATTTAAACAATATAAATTAAGATTGGAATACAATTTTTTTCACCATATTTGAACCATAAATCCGACAGAAACTGGAAAAAAAGCACTTAAAAGACTACTGCTTAGATCAATGGTCTTTCCAATAAAACAATTGAACAATTGGGAAAAAGCAACAACCCTATTTTCCTGCAACTGCTCCCAAGAAGTGGAAGATAAAAACAATCAATTTAATTATCCACCTATCATTGCATTGAAAAGTTAATGGTCAACCAATTGAAAAGTTAATTAAATTCACTTATAATTTCATTTAAAAGTTTATTAAAAGATGATTTATGAACTTTGCAATTGAAATATATATATATATATATATTACAAAGTTAAGTATAATAAAAAAACTGAAATTAAAAGGATATGTTTCAATATAATAAATATACTTATGTGGCGGCTAATATTATTCAATTTCATTTTTCTTATGGTGCATTAGCTTTGGGAACAAAATGTATTTTAGTTTTTTAGCTTAAATATTTAACTCTATCAATTGTTTGGATTTTATATTTATATTTACATTATTTAATTTGTTAATATATAAATGCTCTTTAGCCCAATTTGGAAGAGATGTTCTAAGGTTTTTTTTTTTTTTTGTTTTGTTTATTTTTTCGAAAGAAAAAGCGTAATATATTCATATAAGAAGATTGCATAGAGCAAATGCAAGAAGCATACGCAGAAACATTCATATAAGAAGATTACATAGAGCAAATGCATGAAGCATATGTAGAAACGTGGACTGAGCCACATGCAAATCTGCTAAAACAGATCCCAAATAAAGCCTCGAAAGGCCAATATTGTCCCCCAGACAAGGCAACCCATCTATAAGGTGTAGAAGAGGCACCATAAAATCAAGCATCTGAAGAAAGAGCAACAAGATTTGTTCACCCAATATGGAAGGAGAGGCATGAAATGAGGAAGAGAGCAGCAAAAGAAGCCACTCCTTCCCCGCCCCTTCAAACTCTCCACCCGAATCAGACGAGAAATAGAGGAAGAACGCTGCCACAATCATCTGCATCTGCCTGCAGAAAAGACCAACGGAGACCTCCATAGAAGCGGCACGAAACAGGGCAGAAGCACCGCTATTCCCTCAACGCTCCAAAGGATATGCCGTGGCCAGAACAAACCTAACTGGCGCCGAGAAGGAGAAGACCCACCAGAGTAGAGGCGTCACCGGGGGCAGAGGCGGCAAGGGGAGCCACCTTGCCCCCGCTTAAAACTAAAAGATCAGAAGATGAAGCGAGCAGGACGAAAACCTCTTTGTTGCCTGTCGCCGCTCGATTCAGTCGTCGGTGAAGCCCACTCAGATCCTCGCTCACCTTTGTTGATGCCCTTGTTGCTTGAGGAGAACCCTCGTTAATCGCCGCGTTCCCACTCCTGCGCATACTCGGCCTCCTGCGCTCAAACCCTTGCTCGCCGCTCCAGCTCGACCTCCTCTTCTGCTCCTGCGCTGAAACCCCTGCTCCTGCACCAAACAAAGCCTATAGTCGAGGGTTGTTTTCCTTCTGCGCTCCTCCGTCGCTCCTGCTCGCCCTCCTGTGCTCAACCCCCTGCTCGACGTTTCTGCTCTAGCTCGCCCTCCCCTTCTGGTCCTGTGCTCAGCCCCCTGCTCCTGTTTCTGCTCCTGCTCCTTCACCAAACAAAGCCCGTTGACAAGGGTCGTGCTCCTGCGCTCCACCCCTTCCGCTTCTGCGCTCCTCCCCTGCTCGCCGCTCCTGCTCGCCCTCCTGCGCTCAACCCCTGCTCGCCGTTCCTGTTCGCGCTCCTGCTCGCCCTCCTGCTCGTGCTCGTGCTCCGCCCCTTCCGCTTCTATGCTCCTCCCCTGCTCGCCGCTCCTGCTCGCCCTTCTGTGCACAACCCCTGCTCGCCGCTCCTACTCGTTCCCCTGCTCGCCGCTCCTGCTCGTTCCCCTGCTCGTGCTCTTGCTCGCCCTCCTGCTCGTGCTCGTGCTCCGCCCCTTCCGCTTCTGCCAGATGTTTTAAGGCTATGTTATGTAAACATTTTGACTTGGTCAAATTACATAATAATAATAATAATAAATAAAATAAAATACAATAAAAAATAAATAAACTATAAAAATAAAATTACTAATTATAATAATTAATGGATACTTTTTGATCAAATTAAATTACATAAAAATAAAACAAGTTGTTTTTAGTGAGACTTTTGAAACTTGTTTTTGGGGAGACTCTTTTGAAACTTATTTTTGGGGTTTTTTGGTCTAATTCATATGTACATTAAAAAAATCAGTTTAAATAACACAAATCAAGATTTCACCTCAATTTTTTCCTACGAATTTGGGAAAATCTCAACTCCAAAATAAAATAGAATAAAATTAAATTAACAATTATAATTATTAATTATTAACAATTAAATTAGCTTAAATTTATTTAACTAAGAGGGATCTATGTTGAATTATTAAAGACCTCTTTTTTGATTCCTTTGGGAGTTTAAGATAGATCTAGACTAGTACAACTTTGTTTTGTGTAATAATTCTCTATCTTTATTATTGTAATTTTTCTATAATGTTGGATTTCAATTTTGGTATCAAATATATATTTAATTTGTTTTATTAAATTGAATATTCTATTAAGTGTGTTTTGGTTATTTTTTAATAATTATTTTTTAGATTTTTTTGAAATATTAGTTATTCTTGCACAATAAACAAAAGCCATGGGATGGCAATGTAGAAAAAGGTAAAACTAGTAACATTACCACTACGTGGCTCTTGTTGTAATGAAAATTACTTAATTTCCTTTAGCTATAATTATAAAACATGTTCAGCTACCCAATGTTTTAGAAACAAACCAAATTGTTAATTGCCTTGAATATTTTTTTAAAAAACAAATCAAATTGTTAATTACCTTGAATATTTTTTTTAAGAAACAAATCAAATTGTTAATTGCCTTTAATATTTTTTTAAGAAACAAATCAAATTGTTAATTGCCTTGAATATTTTTTTTAAGAAACAAATCAAATTGTTAATTGCTTTGAATATTTTTTTTTAACTATTGTAAGTATTTATTAACTTGGAGGCTTTGTTTTTAATTAAATATTTGTACATGCTTGGTCGCACTTGAAGAATCAATAATCCTTAGAGCATAATTTCTTTATTTCTATTGAATAATTTTATTAATGTGTTGAAAAAAACAAATTACAATTACCTCCAATGAAGAATACAAATTTACAGAGCTTTTGAAGATAAACTTTCATTTTCTAAATGAAAATGCAATTTCTTATTATGCATATGATCATTTGACTATTAAAATAGCGTAAGAACTTTTCAGTACCTCGTTCCATAGAGAAAGGGCCCAAGCTATAGGAAATTGGTATTATTTTTTATTATTGTTTTTTTTTCTTCTTATTTATGTTTATATTTTTAATCTAATTTCCTAAATATCTGTAAAAAATGGAACGAAAGGGCCCAAGCTATAGCTATAGGAAATTGGTATTATTTCTTATTATTGTTTTTTTTCTTCTTATTTATGTTTATATTTTTAATCTAATTTCCTAAATATCTGTAAAAAATAATTTATTTTTAGGATTTTGTTTATATTTTAGTGTATAAGTGTAGGAATCAACTTTATTGATTTGTTAATAATAAATTGTTAGAGGTATTGTGTTACAAAATTTGAGTAACAATTATCAACTAAATTTTCTTTGCATTCAGATAAGATAGAATCATATTTCTTGACAATCTAGCTACTTTTTAAGCCCTTAACGCTTGCATATATTTGCATGACACCTCATAAACATACAAGCCCTAGGTTAAACATTAAGTATACTAGTAGGCTAGATGTTTTCTAGGAATTACTAGGAATTATAAGTATAAATATCTAGCTACTTTTTAAACCCTAACACTTGCACATATTTGCATGATACCTCATAAACATACAAGCCATAGGTTAAACATTACTAGTAGGCTAGATGTTTTCTAGGAATTAATAGGAGATATGTTTTCTATGAAGTGTTTTGCGCATTGTAGAAGCATTTAGATGCATGAATAATTCTAGAAACCCAAGAGCATGATGACATGGTGTAGCAAAAAACACCCACAAAACTAACCAATTGGTAGGTATAGAAGGATGAGGAGAAAGGTTAGATGTTTTCTAGGAATTAATAGGAATTATAAGTATAAATATCTAGCTACTTTTTAAACCCTTAACACTTGCACATATTTGCATGATACCTCATAAACATACAAGCCCTAATTCAACATTACTAGTAGGCTAGATGTTTTCTAGGAATTAACAGGAGATATGTTTTCTATGATTTGTGCATTGTAGAAGCATTTAGTTGCATGAATAATTCTAGAAACCCAAGAGCATGATGACATGGTGTAGCAAAAAACACCCACAAAACTAACCAATTGGTAGGTATAGAAGGATGAGGAGAAAGGTCAAGGACAATATTTCATGTTATTCAAGGTAATATGATATATTCTACTCCTAAATTTGCACTAGAATGTTTGTATGTTGTAGAACAAGAGTTTAACCTTGCACTAATTGACTACTACATACAAAAGAGTTAAACAATGGAGCTTAATTATGATAGTCTTAGCAAAACCCTATTCAGTAACTAACATATATTGAAGGATTCATTTCTTCTTGTAAATCAAGAGCACCAAAGGAACCAACTCTTGACAACTCTACAATCATCATCATGGGAGCAATAAAAGAAGCTATCTCTAACATCACTTTTGACTTTCCACTTCAATTCCTTGATGAAGAGATGCATGAAAAATATTTCTCTCTAATCTCTCCTTGATTTTAATGGTATGTTTACTAGATATCATAGATTCTCAAAAGTTAATGTTGTTTCCTACCACAATAAATAATGTAACACTTCACTAGTTTATGGGACTTGGTGGGCCGTGGGATGATATACAACAATCCTTAACCAGTATTAGGAATATTGCGAAGAAAAAATTCATTGAGTAAATATTTAAGATGACTCAAAAAGAGGATGAGGGTTTAGACTATGTGGGGCAATTGGATATCAAAAGGATAAGGGATGATTTCCTTCATTGTTTGAACTTAATGGGAGGAGGTGACATCTCTCAATGATAAGATCTATGAATTATGTAGCAGATATTCATGGGGAAATTCAAAACTTGGGAAAGGTCTTAGAGACATTACTACTAAAAGTACTAAGTATACTAAGTCTATAAAGTAAATTTTAAATATGAATGTCCCGTGTTCAATCCCATGGGTTGTTAAGCGCATGTGTTGTCTTATTGGTGGGGTTGTTACGCCTAACGATTGTAGTGGTGGTGGTCAAAATCAACGTCATGTCATGTGAGTATGAGATCAACCTAGTTGTTGATTCCTCTAGTCAAACAAGATAAATAAAAGACCCCATTTGCTTTCCCATGGGGAACTTTTTCCTGTCAGATATTACCTGTTGGACTTTACAATCCACATGTTATATTTCAACATGCTATACTTGGTATATTTTCATATTTGTCACATGATTAAGTGGAAGTGTACATGGATGATTTTAGAATTTATGTGACTCATTTCAAAAAATCTTGGCCAATTTAAAGAAAATTCTCATTTGATGCAAGGAAACAAACTTATCCCTTATCAATGAAAAATGTCGTGAGCTATTAATTGAAGAGAGAGTCTTAAGACACCATGTTTCACTTGCTATAATCAAAGTGGATCTAGCCAATACTCAAGCAATATATGATCTTCCATACCAAAATCGCAAAAGGATATTCAAATATGTTTAAAACATGCTAGTTATTACTTTAGAATCAATGAAAATTTCACTAAAATTGCGTCTCCTATGTTTTCATTACTTTGAAAAGATGGCTCTAACATGGAAATAGGAGCAATTTTGGAACATAAAGAGGAGCATAAACCTTTTCCATTTATTTCATTAGTAACAATATGAGCCCTACATAATTTTTTTTTCCCAGGAAAAAAACACAATTTTCATTAATAGATAAGAAAATCACATGTTATATCTTCAGCATGTATGAGATGCAGTCACTAATGATCAGAGCAGTCATAGTTCAATATTTACAGATATCAACATAATATTTACATAAATGAAAAACGATATAAACATAGTCCATAATGTATCTGGAGCTGTGATAAACAAAAAGCAAAAAATAAAAAGGAATGATCTTGTAGATCATTCCGAAGAGTTTCCATCCAATTCGATGAGCCCTACATAACTTAATTACACAACGACTAAAAAAGATTTTTTTGTCATAGTATACTTTATTAATAAACTTTGAGAATGTATAATTGGATATCCTTTATTTGTACCTACCAATCATTTTGCAACTCATTTCTTAATGAATAAACCAATTACTAATGATTATTTCTTTGTTGTATTTACTAGCATAATTTGGTATGTAGATATTACAAATTGTTTGGTTGCAAGAAAACCTTCTAGTAATTCTCTCAATGAAGGAAAAACTAAAAATTATTAGACAAAGCGCAATGTATGCTTAGGTACAAGGATACCTCTTCCACATAAGGGTTGATATCAGAAGCTAATGTTGTGTTGTGTTTGAGAGGATGAAATTTATGACATCCTAAAATATTTTTTTTTTTTGACAAGATCGGCTGCTATATATTGATTGTATGACATCCTAAAATATTAACATGATGAACTTTGCGAAAATAATTTTGATAATAAGAGGAACATGCACAAGGTGTTACACCTAGGTTATTATTATTATTATTAGTATCCAATTTTAATGTCACGACCAAGCCAGACACCAAATTGGTGTATGAGACCCTCTTGTTTGTGGGACAAGGGGCCACCTCCGCACAGTGATTTGACTGCTAAGTCTACGATGGCATACATACTCTACCCCCTTTGGTTTTGAACCCGTGACCTCTTAGGAGGAAACACATGCTCTCAACCATTAATGTAGTAGTAAAGTTTCATCTACACCATAATTGGATATCTTACTTTTGTACATATTAATCATTTTTTCATTATTATTTAATGAATAAATCAATTACTAATGGCATAGTGACAAGGTGATTATCACTATTGCAATAATTCGATATCATCATTGTGGATAAATTTAGGAAAAAATTAGTGTTGAATATTTCCTTTCCAAGATTACCAATAAAGGTGAAGTTGTTCCTTAGAAAATAATTTTCCGTATGAGCATTTATTACTCATATCTACTAACATATTTTGGTATGAAGATATTGCTAACAATTTGGCTACATAAAATCTTACAATACATCTCTCACTAAAGTAAAAATATAAAATTATTAAAAAAACGTGTTAGACTAGGAGAAACTCCACGAATGTATCGTTGCCTTTGCATTAAGATAGAATATGACTATATACAAGGAGAGAGAAACCATTGGGTTTCATCTCCGAATGTCTCTTCGTCTTCCAAATTTTCTTATTTTGTTATTTACAATATTTACATAGGATTCCTAATCCCAAAGATTAGGTGTTCAACATTCCCCCCCTTAATCTGAAGGGATGTTGGTGAGCCCAAACATCATTATGAATCTTTCAAACTTTTCCCTTCCAATTGCTTTGGTGAAGATGTCTGTAATTTGCTCATTTGTGGAACAATTCCATAGGTGGATTGTGTGTGCCTCAACATGATGTCGAATCAATTGTTTTTTTTTTTTTATTGATATGCTTCGTTCGATCATGGAACTTTGGGTTCTTGGCCAACTTTGTTGTAGAAGTGTTGTCAATCAAAATAGGAGTTGGATACACTTGTTTCTCCTTGAAATCTTTCAGAATTTTCACGAGCCACACAATTTCCTTCATTGCTTCAGCTGCTGCCACATATTCTGCCTCGGTTGAGGAATCTGTTGGCACTGATTGTTTGTGTGACCTCTAGGAGATAACTTTTGATCCAAGACTCTTAACGTAACATGTAGTAGATACTCTGATTTCTTTATCTCCATTGAAAACTGAATCAAAGTATCCAATCAATCCAAAGTCATCCACTTGTATATACTTGAGTCCAAAGTCTTGAGTTCCCTTCAAGTACTTTAGAACTCTTTTTGCAGCAGACCAATGACCCTCACAAGGCTTTTGCATAACTCTGGAGAGGATTCCAACAACAAATGAGATGTTTGGTATGGTAGTAGTCACGTAGTTGAGACTTCCTACGAGCTATCTATACTTCATTGCATCCTCAAATTCCTTTCCTTTAGTGGATGTGAGCTTTAAGTTCTATTCCATTAGAGTAGTCAAATGATTGCAATCAGCCATGCCAAACCTGTTCAACAAATCTCCAATGTACTTCTTCTTAGAGGAATATAAACTTCAATACCAAGATAGTAGTGAACATAGCCAAAATATGTCATTTTAAAACCTTTCCTCAGTTATTTCTTTATGGATGCAATGTAGCTCTCATTGTTTCAAAAGATGCTCAATTAACTTCTCGTACCAGGCTCGCGGCCCTCTCCTTAACAGTCGAGCGCCTCCGGACCTTATGGTCGAGCGATAAATCCCTCACCATATGAATAGTGAGTGACTTCGTCCCTATGGTCGAGCGATAAATCGATGGCGGCGATGGGGCCCTCTCCTTAACAGTCGAGCGCCTCCGAACCTTATGGTCGAGCGATAAATCCCTCACCATATGAATAGTGAGTGACTCCGTCCCTTATGGTTGAGCAATAAATCGATGGCGGCTTGAGGCCATACAAGGATTTTACAAGCTTTCATACTTGCCTAGATGGTAGCCCATTTTGTTGTGGGGGAAAAGGTCTCCTCATAGTAGACCCCTTCCTTCTGTGCAAAACCTTTTGCCACAAGCCTGGCTTTGTGCTTGTCAAGTGAGCCATCTGCTTTATACTTGTTCTTGAAGACCCACTTGCAGTCTATTGGTTTGGTTCCCAATGGAGGATCAATCAAATTCCATGTGCCATTCTTTATCAAAACATCATATTCTTTCTGCATTGCTTCTTTCCATTCATCATGAGAAGCAACTTCTTTGAAGGAAGTTGGTTCAAAATCTGTAGACAAGTTTAGTTCATAGTCAACCGTGAATCAAGATTGTCTACATCACCTCCATTCTCTCTAGTTGAGTTTCTTGTTCCTGTCTTTCCAACCTCATCAGGACGAACACTTTCAAGTGTCTGTCAACCATTTTGGAAGACCTTTCTGAGATGGCCCAGGCTGCTCAGTTCACTGAGTTGGGGCTGAATCAAGATATAGTCTCCCAATTCTGTCAATCACATCACTCAAAGTATCATCAATAGGTGGAGCTTCATGTGGGGGAGAGAGTGTTTCAGAAGAAGATTCCACAGATTGATCCAGTATAGGGATCCCCCCTTCAAGATGTGGAATCTCATTATAAAAAACGAGCTTCCAAAAATTGAGTTCGACGTATTCCACAAACATATAATAAACAACAAACATACAACCATAGCCTTAAATAATTTCACATAAAAAAAATGCAACACACATGTCAGAATTTTGGTCTACATATAGGTTTTCAATGTCAGCACAACACATATAATAAAGAACCACATTCTTCACAGAATTTCAACGCCTTACCATTAATGCCGCATTCACCATAAATAGTCTTCAAAAATCTATACACTGCACAACAAAGATACTCTATGGTATTTACAGTTGGAACTTACCACAAAGAACTTAGTAATTGCACATGAATTTCAAAAAGAGGCACATTGTCTTTGCAAAGAATGCAGCAGACCATCCATCAACGCACACAGTCTTCGCTGTCTCACAGTCAACTTCAACATATTGAATGTAGAGAAACGACTAACACAGTGAATGTCTTCCATGACGTATTCCACTGTGCATTCCCCCAGCAATATGACATTCAATGCGCAAAGAGCAAGGAGGGTTGAGTGTGGAGTGATGAAAGGAGATATTTTGTAGAGATTCCTCGCACAAGAAATTAATTCAAGGAGACACCAATGTTCAAAACAAAGGGAAAGTTTGTAATTGATAAAACAACCAGAGGGACAAAGGATACTGATAGAGAATGGACAAAAAATAATAACAGAGTTCTACAGGAGTTACAACACAAAAGGCTAAGGCTAATTTGGGAGCTGGCTTTGATACCATGTCAAACCAAGAGTAACTCCATGAATGAATTGTTGTCTTTGCATTAAGATATAATATGACTATATACAAGGAGAGGGAGACTATTGGGTTTCATATCCCAATGTCTCTTTGTCTTCCAACTTCTCTTATTTTTCTATTTTCAATATTTACATAGGATTCTTAATCCCAAAGATTAGGTGTTCAACAAACAATGTAATGTATTAATGGATACAAGGATACATTTTCGACAAGATGTTGCATGTAGGTTATTATTGGCTTACTATATTTTGAGATGCTAAAAAGTACATGAGAAGTTGTGACAATTGCGAAAGGACGGGACAACGTATTCAATTTAACTAAATTCCATTATAGACTCAACTCATGATGGTGCCTTTTCATAAATGAGATTTATATTTTATACTTCCTACCCACCTACTTTCAATATAAAATTCTCATATTTTGGTTCGTAGTAATTTTGTTACCAAATTGGTTGAGGGTAAAGCACTTCAAAGGGATACAAAACAAGTAGCAATAATTTTTTCCCTATGAGGATATCCTTGTTCCCTTGGTGTTCCTTAAGAAATTGTTAAAAATAAAGGAACTCAATTCATTTCCAAATTCACATAAAAATTCATAATTTTGTATTAAATATAACATAGGACATCTACAACATATGATCTAAAAGCTAATGGAGAGGTCAAAGTTACCAATGAAATTTTAGAGTCCATATTGATCAAGACTGTGTAGATTCATTGGAAGGATTGGACTCATGGACTTCCAAAAGATTTATTAGTTTACTATATTACATGAATGAAAACTACATGACCAACATTGATTGAAATAAATTCAAGAAGTTAGTGAAATGCAATAGTTTTCCATGTTTCATGCTTAAATAAGGTTATAGATGACAAGCTCCCAATTCAAACAATATTGCAAGAACTTGACGAAGAAGGAAAAATCATATTGGAGCCTAAAGCGGTCATGGAAATAAAAACCCGACAACTACAAAATTGATCAATTTTAGAGTGTCTCATTAAGTGGAAGAACTTACCCGCTGAAAATTCCACATGACAGGATGATAATTTTATATAGAAGTATACATAACTACTCAATCATTGAGGACAACACTTTTTTTGAAGGAGAGGGGCATGTTAGGTCCCTATAATACTAGTGTAACTCCTTTATTGTTATCATCGTGCCCCATAGAAGCCCACTATTGTTATTGTTGTACCCTTACATTATTATTGTTATGTAGGGTCTGATTATATTATGACCCTTTAGACTCCTATATATATCGAGGAGGCCGTGTCATTTGTATCTTCCGAGAATAGTTCATTTATGTGATGTAAAGGGGGTTGCCCTCTCGAAGAGGCTAATTTTCAAGTTGTTGATTTGTCTTTTCTTCTATTTTGTGATCTAGTTGCATAACATTTAGATTTGGAAACTAGAAGCATAATGTCCATGCCGCCAAGGATTTCCATAAAACAATTTTCCATGCATATTTAAAAAGTCCAATTTGAGAACAACTTTTGGGATGCAACTGAACAATTTTTTTTTAACAACACCATTAACAGAAAATACACACACACAAATTGTGGAATATAATCCTTTGTTATAGAAACTAATTTTATCATTTACTATTGAATTCAGTTTCACCCTTTGTTATAGAACTAGGTGGAGTCCATTTCACTAATTTTCATGAATCCAAGCTATCATTTTCTTTACATCATGGCTATTGTACATCTTGTTTTCTATAACTCATTAGTCCAATATTTTGCTTATTATGAATCATGTTATTTTGATAGAAGTGTGTTTGCTATAGATTATTAGTTTAGTCCTCTATTTATTGTGATGCTTGTGCTATTAGAATTGCATTTTCTATGTATCCTCTTATGTTGTATAGCATATCCATTTTCTATGAATCCTATCCTCATGATAGAGTTTGAAATTATATGAATCCTCATTTTCTTTGGATCACATCTCTCTATTTAAAATCCATTGCATAATTATTTTCAATCACATACATTTGCTATAGATCCATGAATAATGATTTTTTGATCACATCAATTGTCCACCGCCACTCTTCCATGTTGCGACTATTGTTGGATTGATCCAATCATCATTATGAATTGAGGTAAGGTATTAAAGGTATGTGTTGCTCCACTTGTACCTATGGTTTCATCATTCTTTCCATAATTTTTCCCCTTTTTCTCGATCCAATCTTACCATCATCATGCATGGTATACCCACCTAGTCATTTTTGTCCAAGTTTTCTTAATTTTCTTAATGTTTTGCAAAATCTCTATGGGAAATTCTCATATAATTATTGTATCATATAAATGAGAGGAGAACCTTGGATAATTTCATTTTATGGATGGCACCTAATTACTTGCAATTGAGTGTAATAAGTATAATAAGAAAATTCAATTAGAAAATTTGAATAATAGCTTACAATGCTAATAATGAGTTCATGACCAAATCCATGAGGAATATACTTTAATAATCACTAGAAAGGAATAAAATAGTACTAAAAATAAAGTCAATTAGAGATTTGTACCCATGAGCTAAGGTAAATTCAGTCTGTAAATAAGAATTAAGTAACTATAGGTTGAGACTTCCTAGAAATTACTCTATGGTTCCCCTCATCTCCATGACGCTCCATTCTATTCAGGGATTTGGGTGATCATTTTCCTTTGGGATTCTTCGTTGGGGCCTCTGTTGATGGTTCATGTGGATGCAGACCTCTTATATGACTCTGCCTTAGTAGGGAATATCATTTCTTTTGGAGTGGTGGTAGAAGAACTAACAGACGGGATGAGATAGTGGCGTTGTGGGGAATTCTTCAAAATGTTGTGTGGCTTTCCATTGATTCCTTTAGGGTTGCTGGAGACTCTAAGGTGGTCATAGATTGGCTGTAGGGGCAAAACTCCCTGGAGGTTCCTTCACTTCGCCATTGGATGGTCAACATCAAGGCTCTTCGTTCCTCCTCTAATATCTCCTTCATGCATGTGTACAAAGAGAAAAACTTGCTCGTTGATGTCCTATCTAAGAGAGTGATCACTCTCTGTCCTGGTTTATGTTTTTTGAGCTCCAGATTGATGACATTGTATAGGAAGCTAGACCCTTTGCTTTTTGATCCCCTGTTTCGTTTCTTTTGGGGATGCCTCTGTTTCTTAGTCTAGTCTATCTTTTTCCTCCTCTATCTTGGCCTCGTTTGTCTTTTTTGGTGCTGCCAATGTTGGTTCTTAGTGGTTTCCTCTCTTCATATTTGGTCTGGTGCTAGTCTGATCCAGTGCTTTGCCGTCTTCTCTTTGGTTTCTGCGGTCTAAAAAGCCATATGTAATTTTTCATTCGACTAATGAAGAAAGAAATAAATAGAAGAAATTCCATGTTAGCCCTGGTATATACAATCATTGTAACAACAAATTTGAAAAGACAAAAAATTATAAATATATGAGTTTAATAGAACCATGTCTAAGTAGATAATTAAAAATAAGTCGAGAGCTCATAAGCTGTGAAAACCCTTTATTTAAATTACAAATCTTATACATCAAATGGCTCATATGCCAGAAAACCTAAAAAAGAGCATAAAATAATGCTTTGGTTAAATAGTATAGCTAAATAAATTGCTAGGTCATTTATAGCTAAGGAGAGACAATGAGACGTTCATGCCTAGTTGTGACAAAAGCCGGTGACCTGGATAAGGAACAATTCAAATTAGGGAAAGCCCTTAATTAGATGAACTCAAAATCAAGTAGAAAGGAAACGAAAATCCCAATGTAATTTTACTTAGATTAAATGCGTAATTTTACTTAGATTAAATGCTTTTAAATACTTGTTGCAGGAGCCATCCACTTTCTATCCAATTTCGAATAATTGGGGCCAATGCCTTAGCATGTCGACAAATCACCCTTTGAATGCATATGAAAACATTAGTGAAACTTATAAGAGAAAAAAGGGAATTATACAGTGACAATATGGAAAATTTATAAACAATGAAATTACCAAATTCTATAAGGTGTCAAATGGTAAAGCTCATTGAGCAAAACGTCCAACGCCTGTCAAGATTCAGTGTAACACGTGTAGGATCGAAGGGTAAGGTTTTTCATTCTTTGGAAAAGCCAAAACTACTTTCCATCATTAGATCTGAAGGTGAAATGATGACCGTCAAAAGTGCGTAGGGTAAATGAGTCATGTGAAGTTATATGGGCTATCCTTGTGTGGCGTATGCCAATTTCTGCCAAGTGTAAAAGTATGGCCAAGCCATAAACCATATATCCCATATAGTTAAAACAATAAAATATGCCAAAGATTTAATATGGTGACAAGGTTTAATA
Organism: Pinus tabuliformis; assembly: GCA_031772625.1. Classification (NCBI taxonomy): domain Eukaryota; kingdom Viridiplantae; phylum Streptophyta; class Pinopsida; order Pinales; family Pinaceae; genus Pinus; species Pinus tabuliformis. Next base: position 825,822,589 of record CM062815.1, read on the forward strand.
CTACAATATATGGAATCAATATATTCACACCAATGGTTTTCACCATATATCCCATATAGTTAAAACAATAAAATATGCCAAAGATTTAATATGGTGACAAGGTTTAATACTACAATATATGGAATCAATATATTCCTACACCAATGGTTTAAAATGGTGAAAAGGATGTACATTACAATATATGATTAATGTCAACCCTATTTTTGTTTTTACCGGACCATGAGACATTAATAGTAGAAGTATGTTTCAAAATATATATATATATATATATAACACTACTATATTCATATCTATGAATATGAATTAATCAATAAGCAAATAATGGTGAAAAGGTTGTACACAACAATATATGATTAATGTCAACCCTATTTTTATTTTTACCATTAATAGTAGAAGTATGTTTTAATATATATATATCTAAAACACCACTATATGTATCTATGAATATGAATTAATCAATAAGCAAATAATGGTGAAAAGGTTGTACATTACAATATATGATTAATGTCAACCCTATTTTTGTTTTTACCATGAGACATTAATAATAGAAGTATGTTTATATATATCTATATATGAATATGAATTAATCAATAAGCAAATTAACTATGAATTAATCAATAAGCAAATTAACTATAAATATATACAAAAAGATTTCCAAATATTGTATAACATATTAAATTTTTTGATATGGTGTAAAAGTAATAATTAGAATTAGAAATATTGTACAATGATTTTATCATGCAAATTAACTATGCATATATACAAAAAGATTTCCAAATATTGTAGAGCACATTAGATTTTTTGATATGGTGTAAAAGTAGTAACTATAATTTTTTATATGGTGTAAAAGTAATGATTAGAATTAGAAATACTATACAATGATTTTATCATGACTGCAACTATATTGATATTAAAGTAATGAGATCGTAACTTTGTATAGTTAAACAAAAAATGATATGCTACAAAGATTTTGATCTTATTGAGTAAATATAGTTTTAAATAATAATAAAAATTAGTAGGTATGTGAAGTGTGTTACATATGTTATCAAAGTTGCTGCTTCAAATTTAAGGCCTAAGGGTCAAACCATAGTTAAAATTTTTGTAGAAATTGTTTTCTTCTGAAAAAAAATATCAATTTGATTTCTTGTAATGATGTACAATACTAAGCGAAAAGGAGTGTAATGATGGCAGAAAAGGAGTGTAATGATGGCAGAACCCTCTACCCAACCTTTTGGTGAAGGAGATCCGATTTTTGTTCAGTTGGATGTTGAAACTTCACCTCCAACAACTCAACTTCTAGAAATAGTGAAAGACATAAGGCAAGAGTTGGCTAGTATTAGGGCCAACAAACAATTGTTGAAGGCAAGTGCAAAGAAGGAGAAACTCATCAAAGATTTAACTGAAAAGTTGACTGATAAACCTCTAGATATAAAGGTAGAAGGGGACATAAGAGATCCCTTATAGTGGAAAATTGCTGAAAATGAACCTGATAAGTCTGAACATGAATATCCCAAATTTGAAAGTGAAGAATCAAATAAATCATATTTAGAATCCACTAAATCAAGAAAGAAAAAGAAAATAGAACTCCAGGGAGAATTCAAAAATATTGGACCACCTATATTTGTTCAAGTATATGAATATTCTAGCAATCTAAAGGCCATACTTGCAGTGTATCAATTACAAGGCAAGAATACAATACAATGGGAAGAGGCAAAAAAAATGCATAGTTTAGATGTAAAGACATTCGTTTGGGAAGAATTTCAAAAACAGTTCAAGGCGAAATATCTAACTAAAAGATATTACGATGAATGAGCTCAAGAATTTCATGATCTTAGGTGGGGCAATCGAGTATGGACAAGTTTGTGGCAAAATTTACAAACATGTTAAGATATGTTCAATACATTAAGGAGGAAAAAACAATGGTGTAAGGATTTCTGAATTGTATTCCTCTCTCATACAAGGAAAGAATTGAATTTGATAATCCGAAAGCAATGGACAAAGTTGTAAGAAAAGAGCCATCAACGAAAAAGTTTCAACTGGAATAACCAACCTATATATTCCCGAACCGGTTCCAAACAAATTGAGCTAAATAGTAAACGAACAAATGGAGGAAGAGAAAGAGAACCTTTAAAGTGTTGGGTCCGTGGAAAACCCATTTGCTGAGGAACTTCCCATACAACACCATATCCGTTCAAGCATTGCAAGTTGTATAAGAGGTAACTGCAGTAAATGACATAGCTCGAAATATACCAAAAGATTAATGTTTCTCACATACAAGTAGAGCATGATTCAACCATAATCGAGATTGAACGTATTATACTAGACCAATATGTATATATTTTAGTAGATCCAAGAGCTAGTCTTAATTATGTCAATCCACAAGTTGTGGAAAAGTGCAAATTGAATGATGAAAATTTTAAAAATTCATGGTTGGTTCAGCTAGCTACAGACACAAAAAGAGAAGTAACAAAATGGGTAAAACAGTGCCATGTACAATCGAATGGATTTAAAATAGAATTAAATATGAATATACTCCCTCTAGGTTTTTATGATCTATTGATAGGAATGGATTGGATGGAGAAAAACAAATCAATAATAAATTGTTTAGAGAAAAAGGTTACTTGTGTAACTGAAGACGGAAAATTTCTAGTGATTTAAGGCATACCCAGGCCTATCTCCACTAGATAAATTTCATCCTTGCAGTTAAAAAGGTGTTCTCGAAAAGGATGTAAACTATTTGTTGTTCAAATAGAAGAAAACACATAGAAAACAAAAAATAAAGCTATTGGGGTTTTTTTTTTTTTTAATAACTAAAACGGTTATGATTTTATTGATTTGAAAAACCTTGGGTCTATGCCCAAGCTGCTCCAATTACATTACATATTTCAAACTGTTGCTGTTTTAAATCAGTGTGATTTTCAGGGCATTTGTATAGTGCTTTCACTGTTTACAATTAGCAGTCCTTTCAGCAGAGAGCTGCCCTTGTTTGCCAGCTGGTCCGCTTCACCGTTTGACTTTCTAAGAATATGATAAAACTTACATGTATCAAAATCTAGAAGGACTCTCTTCAGCCTGTCCAGTATTTTGTTAAGGCTGGCATTGCTGAATAGGTTTCCCATCTTCAGGCTCTTTATTATTAACTCTGAGTCTCCAAAAACTTGGAGGTCTTTAACTCCTTTATCTCTTGCAATGTGGCAGGCTTTGAGTAGCCCAAGAATCTCTGCTTGATTGTTAGATTTCTGGCCGAGTCCCCAGCTGAAATAGTCTTTTGCAATCCCATCGGTGAAGTATATGACCCCCCCTGCACCTGCATCTCCGGGGTTCCCTTTGGATGCTCCGTCAAAGAAAATTGTGGTTAAATTTTGTGACCGCCACCAAAGTTGGAATTTTTCATCTTCTTCTCTTATGCGCCATTCCTGATTTGCCTTTTGTGGAGAGAGGAGCTGCTTGTGCGGACTGGGCTCTAGCGCGCCTAGCCATCTTTTTTCTTCAGGCAAGAGCAGTGGATCTTCTTTAAAATACTGCTGTTGGACTGCTTCCAGTAGGAAATATTTAGCTTTTACTGCAACTTGCATTGGAGAGTGCCTCATCTCTCTGAAAATCTGCTGATTTCGAGCTAGCCAGAGCTGCCAGCACACATACTTTGGGATAGCTGTCCATATTTTTTTCCAGATTGATTTGGGAGGGATGCACTGAGGATAGATACTGTTCCAAGTGGCATATAGATCTGCAACAGAGGTTTGTGAAGGCATAGTAATCTGAAAATTATGTAAAATAATACTCCATACCTCTTTTGCAAATTTGCACTCCAAGAAAAGGTGCTGGGCTGTTTCGGAATTGCTGCTGCATAGAACACATCTGTGCGGTCCTGCTATATTCCTTTTTTCTAGGTTATCGCCAGTTAAGACTTTGTTATGGGCCAGGGTCCAGAAAAAGAAGTTCACTTTTGGAAGGGCTAGAGGATCCCAGACATTCTTCCAAAAGGCCGGGTTTTGACTGCTATTTCTTGAATCCTGCAATGCTCTATATCCTGCTGCTGTCGTGTAAACTCCGGACTGACCCCATCCCCATTTGTCTTTCATGTTTCTGTTGGTGGGCGCTGCTTCCTCCAGCAAATCTTCAAGCAAAATTTGTTGGTGTGTTAACCTCTCTGGGACTCCATGGAAATCCCATCCTATCCAATCTCCACGATGATCCCACTTTGACAGTTCGAAAATGGTATTAACTCCTGCCTGCTTCAGCCAATCCCTGAGATCAGCTATGTCCTCATTATCCTTCAGGGGTTCTTTCCCCATAATTCTGTCATTCCACAGTTGGGTGCGCTTGCCATTGCCCGGAATCCTGTAGGCCTGTTTGATGAAAAACTTACTACTCCTGCAGCATAATTTCCACACCTGCGTGCTGTTGGCTGCATTTGCATTCTGAAGATTGCTAAGGGCTTTGTTTGGTCTGTATTTGGAGCTCAGCAATACACTGACCGGATGAGTGGGTTCATGGATCAGTTTCCATAAGATCTTACCCCCCATTGCTAAATTTACAAGAGCTGGATCTCTGATTTGCAGGCCTCCATCTGCCTTTGTTTTTTTAACCACTTCCCATTTCACCAGATGTATTTTTTTTTCATTTCCCTTTCCTCCCTGCCACAGGAAGTCTCTGAGCAATTTGGAAATTTGCTCCGAAACATTTCTTGGAGCTAAGAGGAACGTTGCCTGATAGATTGGTAGCGCCGACAACATTGCTTTGATTAGAATTACTTTGCCTCCCTTCGTCAGCCAGTGGCCTCCCCACGCTGCAATTTTAGCTTTGATTTTCGAGATTATTTCACTCCAGAGCGATCTTCTGTTTGCTCCTGATATTATGGGAAGGCCCAAATACTTGAATCTGTCCCAGTTTACTTGTCCTTTGAATCCAAGGAGAGAGGTTATGTCAGAGAGCTCCCTCTGATCAATGTTCCAGCTATACACTTCGGTTTTGGTCTCGTTTATTAATGCCCCAGAGGCTCTGCAATAATTATTGAGGACTTCATTTATGGCTCTGGCGATTCTAATGGAGGCTCTGCCTAGGAGAAGTGTATCATCGACAAACAACGCGTGGTTCTGGGCTTCGACTCCGTGGCAGGGCTTGAGACCCGGGATGCTGCCTTTTATTTTTTCCGCAGACAATTTTCGACTGAGCGATTCCGCCATTAAGATGTACAGGGATGGGGAGAGGGGGCATCCCTGTCTGATGCCCCTCTGGCTTTGAAAGAAATTCGTGGGACGACCATTGACTAATGGGGCAATCCAGGGTTTTTCTATGCAGGCTTTAATAAGATTGACAAATTGTTGCGAAAATCCAAATGAAAGCAGGACCTTGCAGAGGAATGAGCGATCCACTCTGTCGAAGGCGCTTGCCATATCTAGCTTGACCAGCATGCCTTTTTCATTCCGCTGCTTGCTGGAATGGATGATCTCCTGGACCTGAATTACGTTATCTATGATATGTCTGCCTTCAACGAATGCGCCTTGTGGGGGAGAGATCAATTTTTTTAACAACGGCTTAATCCTGCAAGCAATCAGTTTTGCCAGAATTTTATAAGAAGCGTTGCACAACGATATCGGCCTGAACCTTGCGAAAGTCTCCGGATTGGTGTCTTTGGGGATTAGAGCGAGATATGTGGAGTTTGTTCCTCCACCCACCTTGGCTTTTCTCATAAACCAGCGTATCATTTTACAGAGATCAGCTTTTATAATGTGCCAACACGATTTATAGAAATGGATTGTAAATCCATCAGGCCCGGGAGCCTTGTCTGCGTCCATGGACCAAATAACTTTTATAATTTCCTCCTCCGTGGTTGGCCTGCAAAGGGCTGCGTTTTCTTCAGAGCTAATAAGAGTGGGGATATTAGCAGTGAAGTCATCGGCTTCTTCAACATTGCTGTGGGTTTCTTCCCTATAAAGATTCTTGAAGTAGGTTTCTGCAGCTGCTTTGATCTGATTATAACCTTTGCAGACGGTGCCCTCTGGCGTTTTGATCTCTGCTATGTGGTTCCTAGTCAATCTCGCTCTGTATTGACGGTGGAAGTAGGAGGTGTTTCGGTCTCCAGCCTTCAACCACAAACTCCTGGATTTTAATCGCCAGTATTCTTCCTCCTTTCTGAAGGTTTGGTGTGCAGAACGTTGGGCTTTCGTTTCCTTCTCTAACAGTTCTGTTGTAATGTCTTTGTTTTCCAACTCTGTTTGCAAAGTCTGCAGTGCATAAACTGATTCCTTTCTTTGCTCAGTAGGAGTGGATCCTGGTCTCTTTATCCAATTCTTCAACGCAAATTTAGTTGCTTTTAGCTTTTGCTCCCAGACATAACTAGGGGATCCCGTGAATGTTTTGTCCCAGGCTGCCTTTACTGTCTCTGTAAAGCCTTCCTTCTCAATCCATAAGGGGCTGAATCGGAAAGGTATGGGCCCTAGATCTTCTTCATCCTCCAGGAGGAGCTGGATGGGTTTATGGTCTGAAGCTAGCTTGGGCAGAATTTTAGTAGTTATTATCTTTTTGTTCATCATTATGGAGCTTTGTACCATGAATCTGTCTAACCGAGCTGAGATATGATCCGTTCCTACTCTATTATTGGACCAGGTGTAAAGGCCTCTGATGGGATTGAAGTCCAGCAAGTCCCAACGCTGAAAGAGTTCCTCCACCTCATCTAGCATGGGGTCTCTGTTACTTGTCCCTCCCCTCTTTTCTTTTGCTTTCATAATGATGTTGAGGTCCCCTACTATGATAATGTTGCTAGGGGAAGTCTGCTCTAAAAATGCTGAGAGGGAGTTCCAGCATTCTCTCTTTTCATTATAAGAAACAGGAACATAAAGATTAAAAAGGGTAATAGACAGCTTACTTGTTTTGTGCATCAATTCAGTTTGGATCCAATGTTGTGTTTCCTTGTGGTTTTTCAGCTGGAAGAGGTCATCGTTCCAGAGTGTTGCCAGCCCTCCAGAAGTGCCCCTTGAGCTGACCGCTTTACCTGCTCTTTTATTCCACCTTGTGCTGCTGATCTCTAGAAGGGCATGTCCTTCTATTTTGGTCTCTTGGAGCATGAGGATATCTGAGGGCTCCGCTTTCATAAGATCCTTGACTGCTTCTATTTTAGAGGGGTTCCCCAGGCCTCTACAGTTCCAAGAGACGAGATTCATTATTTACTTGAGGGGGTGTTGAGCCCTCCCTTGGAGGGCCTTGGTCTGGTGTTTCGCCCAATAGTCATTTCTATTGTGGCTTGGCTTCCTTGTGTTTTGAGTCTTTCTGCCTCCTCCTCCCTTTTTTCTTTACGGGATTTCCTTCCAGCTTTTTTCGGATGGCGCTCATAGGTTTCATCCTCTGAGGAGCCAGAGCTTTCGACTGGTTTTTTCCTTGCTATCTCTGCATATGAGGGATTGGATGGGCTGCCCTGATTGGCCTCACTCTGGATTGCTTCCCCTACCTCCTTGTTTAGTGGAGGAATATCCACCTGTTCTTCATTCTCTTGGGATGGGGTATCTTGATTAGTCTGAGCCTTCTCTGCCCCTTTTGGGTTTACTTCTGTTTCCTGGTTAGCTTTGCTGCTGCTAGGGTCTCCTTCCGTGGTACCTTTACCAGTTCCTTTTTTTTGTGGATGCGTTCTTCTGGACAAGAGTCCATTGTTCCCCGTTCTGTTTGTCTGCTTGCTCCTCTGCTCTCTTCTTACAGTTCTTTGCAAAGTGACCATGACTATGGCAATGTCTGCATTTAAAAGGTAATTGTTCATAGTCCAACTCCTGGACATGCGTCCACCCAGCTACAGTAAGTTTGATGGCTTCCGGTAACCCCTCCTCTAGGTCCACTTCTACGCAGATACAGGCACATGAATACTGGTCTTTTCTCGCTGCCTGATCTATATATTTTCCCAGGGCGTTACCTATGATCTGAAGAGATTTTTGGTTCCAGCAGTGCAGAGGCAAATGAGGGAGCCTGACCCAGACCGGAACAACAGAAGGGATGTCCTGGGTGGGATCGAAATCTGGGGACCATTTGTTCAAATAAAGGCCCTGGGGCCCCATGAAATATGGTCCATTTCTAAAGATCAATCCTTTGTCATCAGGGTTTTCAAAGACAAACACGAAGAAACCCTTACCTACGAAATAGCTTTTAACTCCTTCTTTGATCAGGGGCTTCCAGTTCCTTTGGGTCCAGTCCTCCACTGACTTGGGAGATGGCCAGAGGCCTGTGAACTGGCCTATCAGGCCTCTCTCCGCAAGGTTCAATGCGGCTTTACAGGTTTCTTCTTCAGGTAACGCTACAGATGGGATCGAATCCAGCTTTTTAACAAATTTCTGTTGAGAAACTGAAGGGGGGCGCTTTGGGCCTGAAGCTATCATTGATCGAAATGCAGTAACCTCCGGTGGTGTAGATGGGGGATCAGGGTCCCCACTGCCCTCCATTGGAGCGGCAGAGCGGACTAAAGGGCGCAGGGTGCAAGGAGCTGTGGCGGGCTGCAGCAGGCGGGGAGTACTGGTGCTATTTGTAAAGAAAACAGATGGGACATTTAGGATGTGCATAGATTACAAAAAACTGAAAAAATTGAGCATCAAGAATGAAAATCCTTTACCCTGAATAGATAATCTGTTTGATCAAGTTAAAGGGGCAACAATGTTTTCAAAAATAGACCTTAGATCGGGATATCATTAGTTAAGGATTAAAGATGAGGACATGCGCAACACTGAATTTAGAGCAACATATGGAAGTTCTACGAATTTGAAGTACTACCCTTTGGTCTTACCAATGCACATACTACTTTTATGTGCCTAATGAATAGTGTATTCAAAAATTATTTATACCAGTTTGTATTGGTTTTATTTTTTTCCAAGGAAAAAGGCACAATTTTCATTAAATATTTTAAGAAAATTACATGTTGTATCGGTCCAACATGTATGAGATGCATTCACTGTAGGTAACCGATCAAAAGTTTAGAAGCCTGTTATACAAAATTACATTGTAGAAGTCCAAAGAGATAATATCCACTAAGGATAAACAAAAATACATAGTTTATGTCCAAAAAGTAACTATAACTGTATAGAACAAAAAGAAAAAAGAGAGTGATCTGAGATCACTCCAATAGATCCCTGTTCACCTCAATGAACTGCCTGTGGAAGAAACGGTAGAAGACACCTTCCCTGAATTCTTGTATTTCCCAATGTCCTCTGTTTAGCTGTGCGGCCTCTTTGGAAAGACGATCAACGATCTCATTCCTGCATACAGTAAAATCAAATTGAGATTTTAATGATAAGATATCCTCCATCGAGTGTCTGAGTGTGTGCAAGTGATAGTGATATACTTCATTAAACCAATTGATAACCAGCTGTGAATCCCCAAATATCTGAATCTTTTGGTAGTTTTGTTCCCTCGCAAATAGGAGAAGGTGTTTTAGATTGTTCAGCTCGGCAAAATTATTAGTGCCCCTGCCCAAGCCTACTTGTATTTTGTAGGACACAATATTGTTGATGTGCAGTATAGCCCCTCCCCCACAACCCTCAGCTTGAGCTGAGCCATCAAAATATCCCCAAGGGAAACTGTAGTCGATACATTCTGGAGTGATGGCCCGAGGAGATTTGTTGTCCGGGTCATCTGGGATCAAATTGTAAATGGCCATCGAATTTGAACAAGAAGTTAACCAGTTGATCGGAGTGTCCAAGAAGATTTTTCTATTTCGGTTGATCTAGATACCCCAACAAACGATCAGGGGAATATTTCTAGCTTTGTGAGAGAGTGCCCTAGTCCACCAATTATGCCAAGCCTCCCCAACATTGTGGTCGGACCAAACTATCGAAAAATTCAGACTTGATGTAATACTGGACCAGAAATGGACCGTCACTGGACATGATAGAAACAAGTGGTTTGTGTCCTCTTCTTGCGCTTTGCAAAAACAACATCTTGAGGGCCCATGAAAAGCCCGGTGCATGAGGTTTAACTCAGTTGGGGCTTTTTCCGTGAGAATGCACCACATGAACAGTCTGGATTTTGGGGGAGCTTTTAATTTCCAGAGGTGGTGCCACCACCAGATGCATTCACCATTTTCCCGTGCAGCCATAGCTGCCACATATCCAGCTTTGGGAGTGTATCTGCCATGAGGGTCCGTAGCCCAAATGAGAACATCATCCTGGTCAGATAGTCTTATATGGAGTTGTCTTTAGTGCGACTTTTTGGAGTTTCCGGTGCCAGAATCGGGCGGAAATATTTGTGATGAAATCATGATTTGTGTTATTTAAACTAGTTTTTTTTATTATATATAGATTTAGCGCCCTTAAAAACCCCTAAGGCACTTCTATTGTGCAGGGTTTACCCATCAAAATTGTGATTTCAATGAATTCCTGTCGGATTTTAGAGAAATTAGACCGTAAAAATCCACCGGAAAAGCTTCCAAAAAGTCACACTAAAGACAACTTCGTCTTATATTGGCTTTCTCAAGGGCCCCAATGTATTGTTGTCAGTCCTCAAACCATCTATCCGGGATGCTTATGTCCCTATGATCCATCCAACGCTGGGGCATCCATTGGTCATGTCCCGCAACTACAATCTGGGAGAGATGAGTGTAACCTGACCTTGAAAGGTAATGACACAGGTCCCTTGGGAGAATATGTGCATTACCACACCCACCCCAGGCATCCGTGCCTAATCGCACCTGAACACCTTGCCCAATTTTCCATGCCAGCCCGTTCTTTATGATAGGAAGGGAGTGGGTAATAGCCTTCCAGATGATAGATGCTCCAGGCAAGTGAAAGATGGGTCTGCGGATCCAATCCATCATTGAGAGGGGGTGGATGTATTTGAAGTACATGACCTCCTACCAAAGGCTCCGAGAGTTGATAATATGCCAACCCATTTTTTCCGCAAGAGCCATTGCAAATAACTGAATATTTTTTATGCCCCATCCCCCCAATTTTTTGGTTTTGGCAATCTGGTCCCAACTTACCCAAGCGAAAGTCTTCCCTGTTTTTTGGCCCCTCCAGAGGAAGCGGTAGCAAATTTGTTGGATTATTTTTAGTATTCCTTTTGTTGGGTTGTGTTATATTCTTTCCACGTAGTTAATAGGGGGTTTGAAGGGCACCCGTAACCCCACTTTATGGGGTCTGGGGCAGCGCCCCGGAAAATTTTGGTTTTGGACCATATGTTAGGTTGGGTGGACCCACCTATGGTTTTGTGCATGATTTTCACAAATGCTTTTTGGACGCGATGGTTTTCGGTCCATGGTATTGGACGCGATGGTTTTTCGGTCCATGGTATTGGATGCTTCGGCATGTATAAATATGTATTGTAACATTGAAAGGAACATAATGAAAAATCAAGCTGGTAGTCCCGGTTTTGGGATCCAGGGAAAAATCTCTGTGCATATGTGTTTTATGGGTTATGCTCTCGCATTGTTTATTTTCTTTGTTTAAGAATTCGTATGCAGGTAATTTCTGTACAGGGTTAAAACCTACACCTTTAGGGATCCAAGCTAACGACATCTAGTAAACTGGGATAGCCTCCAAGACTGCTTTTATAAGGGTGAGTCGACCCGCTCTGGAGAGCCAGTGCTGCTGCCATATGTTGATTCTGTTTTCAATTTTTGCTAGGAGCCAAGCCCAATCAACTATATGGTATCCATTTGGTTTCAGACGGAAGCCCAAATATTTTAACCCTGCATCCATCTCGAGTCGAACATAGGCAAATAGTTGAGATGTGTATCTTGCCTCATTAGGAAGGCATGTTACAAAGATAATCGAGGACTTCACATAATTTGGTTCCATACCTGTTGCTTTACAAAAGAGAGAAAGGATATTCTTGAAAACTTGTGAGTCACGAATAGAGCCATTTAGAAAAACAAGTACATCATCTACAAACAGAAGGTGAGAGAGAGTGGTCATATCCGAAATTTGGACACCCCCAAATCTCCCACCTCACGAGCATTTTTAATCAATTTGCTAAAACCTTCCATAATGAGAAGGAAGAGTAAGAGGGAGAGTGGGAAAACTTGCCTGAGCCCTCATTCCGCATGAAAGAAACCAGAGGCGACACCATTGATAAGAACACTAAAGGAAGCAGAAGTGAAACAACACATAATCGAGGCGATGATAGCATCGGGGAAGCCTATATGTGTAAGGGTGAGCTCAAGAAAAGTCCAACTAGCCCTGTCGAAAGCTTTGGAGAGGTCGATCTTAAGAATGATGGAATTTTTATTCTACTTTTTGATCGAATGGAGGGCTTCCTGAGCTGTCCCTATAGCTTCATGGATCTGGCGCTGACTGAGGAAAGCAAACTGCTCCAAAGAGATCATCTGAGATAGAAAGGGTTTAACTCGAAGAGAAATAATCTTAGAAATGATTTTGTAGATATTGTTGCAGAGGGAGATGGGGTGAAAGTCATCAAAGGATGTGGGGTTGTTTGATTTGGGGATGAGGGCCAAGAAGGTTGCATTAAAACCCTCATACATTCTGCCTGAGCTTCTACAGTCCTCAATGACCATTAATAGATCGTCTCCAATAAGATCCAGGAAAGAGTTGTAGAATTCCACCGGCCACCCATTCGGACCTGGACTTTTGTCCCTTTTTAAAGCATTTCAGCACAACCTCCAGTTCCCCTCTAGTGACTGGGGAATTTAATGACTCCGTCTCATCAGGCTCGACAAATCTGGGCAGTGCTTCTGTTGTTCGGATGATTTCTGGGAGAGTAACACCATTGGGAGCTTTGAAAATTTTACTGAAATGACGAACTCCCATATCGGCCAACTGCGCGAAAGTATTTGCCTTTCTACCAACATGATCATGCAACTCCCAAATAGTGTTGATTGATTTTCTTCCTCGTGCAAAGTGATGGAAAAATTTGGAATTTTCATCCCCTGCTTGTAACCAAAGAGCTCTGCTCTTAAGCCTCCAGTGTTCTTCTTTCTGTCTCAATAATCTGATTCTTTCTGATTCCAGGTGGGTTAATTGGGCCTTTGTTCCCTCCGAAGCAAAACAAGCAATCCCCGAGGCTTCCAGATTTTTGAGGGCCGCCTCAATCCCAAGGAGATCGGCCTCATCTTTCCTCCATTTTTCCTTTGCCCAGATGATAGTTTTTAATTTAATGCAAGCCAAATTGTTGGAAAAAACCACAGCCAGGGAGATTTCATCGTCGACAATGAATCCAAGAATCAACAACTAATTTGCAGAAGTCTGCTTCAGATAACCAAGTCGAGTTGAATTTGAAAGGTGTCGGGGGTTTGAAATTGTTGTCCCTCATCTCCAAAAAAATAGGGGAATGATCCAAGATCCCTCCCGAACCCACCCACTGGCGAAAGAGGTTCAAACTGGCGAGGAGCGGGGCCTTAACCAGAAATCTGTCTAGCCTCCTATCTAGCACCCCATCACCAGTTCTTATGTTTCTCCAGGTCGGCAGGATCTTGGTGGAGTCAATGGTAAGGAACTCATGTGAATCCAGCATATGTTCGAAATAGGCTGAGAGGTGATCACATTGGGCCCTACTACCCCAAGATTCGGCCAACCCTAAGGAGAAATTTAGGTCTCCTCCTATAATCAGGTTGTTAGCTTGCATAAATTTAGCTTCCATGAGGCTGTTCCAAAAATTTTCCCTGTTGTGACAAGGCCCATAAATGTTGATGAGCCTGAAAAGCTTGTTTAGCTCCGAGGAGGTAATGTCAATGCCCAGAAAGCCCCCCCCCTCCCCAAGAATTGTGAAGATTTAGGGTTCTTTTATTAATGCCCAATGCACAACCTCCAGAGTGTCCCCTTACATCCAGGAAGTGGAAATCCCAGTATGATAGGAAACTCATAAGCAAAATTTTAACTAGAATCCCTTCACCCAGAGTTTCTTGCAAAAATATGCAATCGAATCTCTCCAATAGACAAAGCCTCTTTAAAGCTATTTTTTTTTTGTTTTTTTTGTTTTGTTTTGTTTTGTTTGTTTGTTTGTTTTTGTTTTTGTTTTTTGTCTTTTGCTTTTTGTTTGTTTTTGTTTTTTGTTTTTTTTGTTTTTTGTTTTTTTTGTTTTTTGTTTTTGTTTTTGTTTGTTTGTTTGTTTTGTTTGTTTTGTTTTGATTTGTTTTGTTTTGTTTTGTTTTGTTTGTTTTTTTTTTTTTTTGGGGGGGGGGGGGGGGGGGTGGTTTGGGGGGGGGGCTTGGCTAAGCCCCTGCAGTTGAAGGAGAGGCACTTCATGGATGATCGATGAGTGGGTTACCCTTTGCTCTAAGGACCCAATCGATGGGATGTTGCACCCCTGAAGCCACTTCTACACCCACCCTCTTAATAGCTTTGGAGATTTTAGATTGTTTGCCACGGGGGGTTTTGAGGGGATGGGGGGTAGAGGATCCGCTTCCAAACCAAACACCGGGTTCTGAGAGGCAGGGAGAGAGCGGAGGAAGTACCGGTGTGAACCACTGGAAGTCGGGCTCCCCCCCCCTGACTAGGGTCGGACTGCATCAAGCTGGTAGCGAGAGAGGATTTAGGGTAGGAGGGAGGGGCCGATAGAATCGAACACACCGGGGAGCACAACTTGCTAACCTTAGAGAACGACCCAGACGAGCATATAGAAGCAGAAACAATTTTAGAAACCTTTCATTCATTTGAAAACAGAGGAGAAAGGGGGGAAGAGGTACCCAAAAAATCCGTGTCTCTAGCCCGTGCGCTGGTGAGAGGAGCCGCAACAGACAAAGTGGTTGGCTGAGTGGTGGGTTCCTTCACTCCTTGCATCTGAGGCTCCATATACTAGGCCGTTTGTGTGCTAGTCGAAACCAATGTTTTGTTAATCAAGGTTATCATTGATGTTAATATGGCATTGACCGAGATGTCAATATTCTTGAGATGCTGGGTCCCAAATGATGATGTCAGGACTCTTGTTTGACAAGGATACCATCAATGAAGATGTCAAGCCACGAAGATGTCAAACCATTAATGAAGAAGTCCTAAGGAGCCCTTGAACTAACTATAATGTTGCATGTGCCTTGATGATCTAGACCTTAACCCTTGATGACATATGGAGTCATACACTTGATGATGTCATACTCTTTAAAGAATGACCACACTTTGACATAATTGGAAGACTACTTTGGTGTCTTTGACAAATTAATGAAGGCTGCACTATGACGTATTATTGCACTATCATTGAATACATGATGTTATACCTTCATCATGATGTTGGATACTATCATGATGATATTATTGGTGCAAAACAATGGAGAAGCCATGTTGTCCCAAAACTGTTCCAAATATTCTATGCACAAAAATTTAAGGACAGTCACAAAGAAAATTAATTTTCACTACCTTAGAGGTAGCCTCTCAATGTGATTCCTAGACCATCTTTTAGAGCATAAATTTTCCTTTCCAATGAGCTATTACATAGCCCCAAACTCCAAGCGGTTTGAAAGTTGTGTATTTTTGAAGCTAATTTATTAAATCTGGACATGGAACCGACTTGAGCAGTTGACACAAGTGGGCCTCCAAACATGGACATGTATTTTTGTTTTCCTGTGTGAAAAACACTATATATAAGGATTTCAGACCACATTTTAACCATCAATTTTTCGGTCAAGAAAACAAAGAATTTGATGGAGAACTCAGAGGCAAATAAGAGGCCGAGGAGGCATTGAAATTTATTGTTTGGGAAATTTTTAAGGAAAACGTGGAGGAATACATTACAACAGACCACATTACAGCAGACTACATTACAACAGACCAGTGACTGTGTTTGTGAGGCTTGGTTTTTGTGACAAGTGTGTTGGTAACTCTGCTTGTGGATGACAATCTTGTGTGGAGGGCTCAAAACAGTTGCAGAAGGCTCAGACAAGTGTTTTGTGTGGTGATTTTTGAGACCTATACTTATGCTGTCACAAAACTCGCACCCAGACAGATTGTTGACTTGAGGCCAGAACTGTGGAGGACAGTCATCTATTGAAGCCTGAAAAAAGAGAACAGTGGAAAGCTACTAGTGGAGGAAAGCTTGTTAAGAACTTACCGAAGCTAGATTGAAGACAATCCTGGAAAAGATTGAAGGTATTTTTGGGCTCATTTGGAAGACACCTTGAAGATATCCTTGGAGTTGAAGTGTGGAGAAGACTTGGAAACACTTGGCTGCAGAATTTGAAGAGGCTATTAAAGAAGGGCATTGAGCAGCCTTAGAAGAGAATTTAAGGAACATCTTAAAGACTATTCAAAGAGATATTGTACCAGATCTTGAAGTATTTTGAGGAACCATTGTGAAGACACCTTGAGGCTACTTGGTTGAAGTGTCTTGGAAGCCATTATTGGGACAACTCTTGGAAAATATTTTGTGGAGACTTAAACCTTGCTAGAGCATACTTGTTGAACAGATTTGAAGCCTTGAAGAAGAGTTTGCAGTAGTCCTTGTACTTGAAGGTGTTTTGAAGACCTTGTGTAGAACTTGTGCAATTGATTAAATGACTTATAAGACACCCTTGGTTGGAGAATTCTTGGGACAACGTTTTGAAGACATGTTGTTGAGAAGCCTTATTGAATATCATGATGCATTGAATGTGATCATGAGGTGACCTTGGAGTATCATCCTAGAAGTACCTTGTGAAAACATCTTGTAGAAGACATTATTGGACACCGTGATGCATGAGACATCATGAGGTGACTTGAAGAACTTGTTTGGGTAAGATGAAGTGCAGTGGCGATACCTTCTAATTGACAAGGTTATCATTGATGATGTTGCGTGGAGACTACAATGAAACTAAAGATTGACAGGGCTCAGTGAAGAAGAATTTGGGAGCTGTGAAGCACAACTAAACATATCTTGACAAAGCGAAGCTATAGGATTGGTTTCCTTGGAGTTGGTGCTCCTAAACTCAAGGTTGGTGCCTTGGATAAGATAGGGTTGAAGCCCTAGAGGTCAGAGCCTCACTAAAGTCCAAGTAGGTTCTTGGCACATTCCAGGTTGGAGCCTGGGTGTCTTCGTCTAGGGTCGAAGCCTTACCTATATTGTACTTGATTCATTATAAAGATTATATTAATAAAAGCATTTATTTCTATTGTTCATTTTGTGTTCTAAATATAAGTGATCTAACTGGTAAAAGTAACAATTGAAAAGAAATAATGATTCACCCCCCCCAATATTTGCAACATGTTTTGGGAGGGTCCTGATGTGCCCAGGATAGAAGAGGGAAATCTTTGTACAAGTGACCCACCTTGTGGCACCTTTGACAACAGAATGGGATGCCCTCATAGTAAAGAATCTACCTACGCGTAATTTCCCCCATCTGGAGTAAATAGCTCTCCACCAGTCCCTCTCCGGTGCCAAGGTGCACCAAAATGCGACCTAAAACGAAGCAGCCTGTGTCTTGATAAGACCTATCGTGGTCGAGGTACACCCCTAAATCATCACCAATGACCCTGAAGACGTCCTCTGCCTAAAACTGGAGCGGAAGACCCGGCAGGCGAACCCATATCGGACCAGCACCCAGGTTTTCTTTATTAGGGTCGAACAATGGAGACCATCTCTTCAGCAGCACCGAGGTCATTTCGATATGCTAGTATCTTGTCAGCACCCAATCAACCTGGACTGGCTGAGCGAATATAAGGGCAAACCACCCCCGAGACATGGTGATGATACCAGGTAGTTGCGCCAGTGGATTACCCCATACCTCTGCGGTCCATTTCCGCAACCTTGTCAGCGTGTAATTTCTACCTCTAACCCTACCCATGAGCATTGTGCTCTCTGTTAGGTCTGCCTGAGCCATTTTAATGCCTTCCCCAAAAACCGAGCATCTGTCTCTTTCTTTGATCTTGGAGTGCTTTGTCTTCCTCCTTTCTCGTTGTTTTTGTGGATGAACGACCTTGGTGCCCTCCTCTGGAACGTTCTCGTCTAAATTTGAGTTCCTGTTTTCCTCGGTGCTTATGTCAAGCCTTGCAATACCATTGAAAAACCCCAAAGGAAGAGCCGTGACCGAGGCAAGGTGAGCTAAGATTATGGGCGCCGAGCCTAGGAGACTTGCCTGTGCATCATAACCTTGAGAACTGAGGTGAAAACCACTATACCCTACCGTTGAGACGCCTGCGCCACCTTGACGGTTTGAGAGAGACGGAAGAGACCGAGACCACTCTTGGAGTTTAGAAGGTGAGGGGATGGAAAGAAAGGGTGATTCAACACCCTCGCCTGAACTAAAAAGTCCTCCTGACGCAACCACCACCGGTTGAGGGTTACCCAAGACTTGAAGAGAGACCTCCATTTTGTTCAAGAGTGAGGTAAGTTCCGTAACCTATGGAACCGTGTTACCGAGAAAAGTGTCTATTTAGAACTGCTCTATCCCACTAAGGTGTGACAGCTGCCTTAGAAACAAACAGAGAAAACTACTTTTGTATTTCCTTTATGAACTATAGATAGAGAGGAATAGAAAGAACCAACCTGTGTCTTGCACTAATCCTTTGATCCAATCCCTCTCTTCTTTGATAGCTTCCAGCTACCTGCTCCCTTACTTGCCCCAGCTTCACCAAGTACCTGTAAGATCACAGAAGAAGAAAACTATACAAAGACATGGATCTATATTCATAAACAACTTAGGATCAGATTTAAGTTAACCATACAAATGTAACAAGCATCAATGATACAAAAGCATGGAGGAGAAACTCAAATAGTTTTTATTGATAAACAAGAAGATCCAGGAGGAGTTAGAACCGATGATTCCTGACCCAGCGTCAACCTCCCAGCAAAGAAGCCCCTCTTCACCTCCAACAAAGCATAGATCACCCAATTCTCTGATTTTTGTCTCAAAACCAACAACAATTCCTTACAATGTGCAAAATTCCAGCCTCTGGATCTCTGGGATGAGGGATCCATATATAGATGTATGCAAGGAGGATGAGTCAGCTTGTGATTTGATTAGTGGCTTCTCTCTGTCAGTTCTTGCTTCCACTTGGAGACTGAAGGCCTCTTACTCATCCTTGGTCGAATTCAGTGAGGCAAGTGTCATAGGAGAAGATTCTGGAAGCTTCCATTGTCTCTCCACCTTGCGGAATGACACTGCCATTTGTCATTTCCCGCTCAATGCACCCTCATAGTGAATTTAGGTGTGTTGCAACGCACCTAGCCAGTGGATTTAGGTGCTATGCAACGCACTTAACTAGTGGAGCAGCTGAGGCGGGCATTCCCATGCTCAGCTTTATAAATTCATTTTCATGTACATAGGACAGACAATCGTCTGATGGTAGACTGATGATTCTGATAGAGCTATCATCCTTTTGGTAGGATGATTATCTGTGCTGCAATGTTGTACATTTTAATGTATTTATTTCCCTGAATATATATCGCAGCCCGGATGGATGAAACTAGATCCGGGGTCTTCAATCTCGTCCGATCTTCACTCAAAGTACAAGTCGATCCATGTGAGAAATGTTTTGAAGTCGAACATGGAAAGACATCGCTTGATTACCAGTCAATGATGTAAACTGTTAACAAGCGCGAGAGGGATCACCGATAATGATAATGATCCTCAAGGTACTGCAGTACAATTCACATGGTGTGAATAAGGGAATTGGCATCGAACACCATGCAAAATCTTTCGGTCGAAGGTCATTGATGTAAACCTGTCGCCGGAAGTGAGAAACTTGCCATTGAGGCATGCAAGCTTCAAAGTACTGAATGGGGTGTTCCTAGACCAACTTCTTGGATAATGAGCTGATGTCGACAAGAAGTGATCCGTCATAGGAGGGCCTTAATGAATCCCACATCAATGACACAGAACGGAGCAAATGATTTTGATGGAGGTGAAAATGATCTGATGATATATGGTTCAGGGTGGCGGTCATGAAAGAATGGAGTATAATGTATGGTAGTGGGTGGGACACATGTGGCCTTTCTGGATGAATTCTCTTGAACATGTCGGCGACACTGATGTGATGGATTGGTAGCATTAACCCCAAATGTGGATGGTATGGTGTGACCATGGCGATGTGACCGGTGAATGAAACAACCCAACCCGACTCGGGCACGGAGTGGAAGTGTCATGTTCAAGAGCGACTTGCTACCAATAAAGATTCTTTGAGTTTTCTTCCCAATTTTTCCCCAGTCATTGCTGACCAGTACCTCTTTATTTTTGTCAAGCTTGAGGAGGATAACATATGCTTGTTCTATAATTTTCCCTTCGGGCAAACCCATTGCTATGCTTTAACGAGCCTAGCGATAGTGAAACTCGTTCTCGTCTAAAGACAAGTTTGTCGCTATTAATCTTTTTAACGAGTTTAACGACAAAGATAACTCGGTCCTTTTCATTTTTAGAGAGTCTGAAAAGGTACGTAAAGGTAACTCCAAAATTCCTTTTTCGTCATCTAATCCCTTAAGTCCGAAAAAGTATAAAACAATACAGAAGGGATGAATTTTCGATAGTTTTAACGAGCCGAACAAAACAAGCGCTCGATCTTTTTGTGCAATAATCCCTCAGGTCCGAAAAGATTAAAATCTAGATGAGGAATAACACTTCCTGTCCCTTTAACAAGCTGGAAGGCCAAGAACTCGACAATCTTTTCATATTTTACGAGTCAGTTGAAAAAAGCTTAAAGAAGACTCGTCTTTTGAGGAACGAGTGATAAAATGGGTAGCAACTGATTCCAGGTAAGGTTTGGAATTTTCCAATCACGACAGTGTTTTTTTTTTTCCGGGGAAAATAGAGTTCGTAATTTCTATTAAGAAGTAGATAATAGATATTACATGCTGTTGATGCCGAAGGCATATGCTGTAGTGTGGCATTGCCACTGTTCAGAAAGTTACATAAAAGCTGTCCCATAGGTGTCTCTATGGATACGATGGGGCTGTATCCATTACAAAAAATAAACAGTATTACATAAAAGTTCAATAATATGCAGAAAAAGAGGTGTATAAACCTCGGGTCAAGTAACTAAACAAAAATAGCGTCTATCAGAGCCATGCCGATATATACAATAAAAGACAAGTGTATCAAAATTTTCAGATGGGGGGGATGTCCCCTTGTTGTAGACCATCTATGTAGGGATGGTGGTAGAACCTGTGCATCCCTTCTGGACTGTATTCTTCGATCATCCAATCGCCTAGAGGCCGATCCGCCGCTTCTTTCGAGAGCCGGTCAGCAGTTGTATTTCTTTCCCTGTAGATATGAGAAACAGTGATCCGGTCAAAATGTGTTTTGAAAAAAACAATTTCTTCCAAGATATGTTTCAAAGAATAAGTATGACAGATGGATATATTATTTGCCCAATCAATCACTATCTTAGAGTCCCCAAAAATTTGAACTTGTCGGCAATTTTTAGATAGTGCAAAATATAGAAGATGTCTCAGTGTAATAAGCTCAGCATGATTGTTGGTACCCAGACCGAGACCCAGTCTCAGGTGGAAATAATGTGTATCTGTAAAGTGAAATAGAATACCCCCACCACATCCATGAGCCGATGCGGCCCCATCGAAGTAGGCCCAAGGCATATCCCTGTTGATAATTTCGGGCATGATATGCCTGGGAGGATAAGTCTTGTTTTCAAATGGAATTTCTGTGTAGGCTGCGCAGATGGAAGGCGGAAGGAGCTGCCAGTTGACCCTGCCCTCCTCAAATATGATGTCGTTGCGCTTGAACCAAATGTACCAGGACACCACTAACGGTAGGTTTCTTGCCTTTTCCGAAGTCACTGCAGTCCACCAATTCGCCCAGGCTGTGGGTATATCTTCAGCGTGCCAGGCGGTGGTGATGTTGAGGGACTGTTTAACCTGCTGCCAAATCTCTATTGTGACTTCACAAGTGAGAAATAGATGAAGCAAGGATTCCTCCTCCTTTTTGCAGAGTACACACCAGGTAGGTCCAGCAAAAGCTCTTCTTTTGAGGTTGTCCCCAGTTGGTATTTTATTCGCCAAGATGTTCCACATTAATAATCTGGTCCTAGGCTGAGCTTGAAGCTGCCAGATGTTCGACCACCAGTTTTTGAGTAAATCAGGCTTCTTTTCCTCAATGAGATTTAAGTAGCCCAGCTTTGGTGCATATATGCCAGATTTAGCAGGTGCCCAAATGAGTTAATCTTCCTGTTCATGTAGCTTAATATGAGTTTCAGTGAGTGCCTGAATGTATCTTTGCCAATGTTCAGTCCATTCGTCTGTCAAGTGCCACTGTTGATCCGATATCCATGCCTGAGTGTATATGGTGGATCGGTGAGGGTCACCAACCTGTGCAAGATGTTTGATGCCCCTATTGTTGAGGTGTCGGATCATGTCTTCTGGCAGAAGGTGAGCGTTCCCTGACCCAGGCCAAGGGTCTAACCCTATGCGTACTTGGGTTCCATTACCTATTTTCCATAATAGGTTATCCTTGATGAGAGGCAGAGCTTTAAGAGTAGCTCTCCAGATCGCAGATACGCCCTGGTGATTCCATGAAGGTCTGCGAAGCCAATCTGTGATATTGGAGGGCCAAATGTATTTTTTATGTATAACTTCGGCCCATAAACTGTCCATCTTGAGAAGTGACCAGCCCTGTTTTGCTGTTAAGGCTTGTGCAAATGCAGAGAGGGATTTTAGTCCCCACCCACCCCATTTCTTAGGCAAGGATACAAGGGACCATCTTGTCCAAGCAAAGATCTTTCCCTTTTTGTTTCCATTCCACAGGAATCTGTTGCAAATTTGTTGTATTTTTTGTAAAATGCCTTTCGGAATCCATGTGAGGGACATCCAGTAAACTGGTGTGGCCTCAAGAACAGATTTGATCAGCTGTAATCTGCCTGCTTTTGACAGTAAACGGTGGTGCCAGCAAGTGATCCTTTTTTCAATTTTGTTAATAAGCCACGCCCAGTGTTCAGTTTTATATCCATCCGGCCTTAATCTGAATCCTAGATATTTAATACCTTCCAGTAGATTATTTTCCTGGAAGGGAAAGAACCGTACAGCCAACTGAGTTTCTTGTTGAGTACATCTCATCAATGATCTGGTGGATTTGTCCCTGTTGATTTCCATGCCCGTAGCTTTACAGAACAGAAGGAGGATATTATATAATGCAGTGCTATCTCTGACGCTACCATTGAGAAAGATGAGTATGTCATCAACGAACAATAGGTGGGTAATGGAGAATTGTTCAGTAATTTTGAGACCACTTATCTCCCCATTCCTTTTTGCATCCTCAATAAGCCTACTCAAACCCTCCATAACAATGAGAAAGAGTAGTGGGGAGAGAGGGCAGCCTTGCCTGATACCCCTGTTGATGTAAAAACGATCTGAGGCTGCGCCATTTATGAGGATGGCAAAGGAGACAGAAGATACACATCCCATAATCCAATTAATGAATAGATGAGGAAAGCCCAGATGGGTAAGAATCATTT
The DNA here is from genome assembly GCA_031772625.1 of Pinus tabuliformis. NCBI lineage: Eukaryota > Viridiplantae > Streptophyta > Pinopsida > Pinales > Pinaceae > Pinus > Pinus tabuliformis. The sequence continues at coordinate 825,845,877 of CM062815.1, forward strand.
TGAGATATAGCCAGTTAACCTTGTCAAATGCCTTGGTAAGGTCTATTTTTAAGGAAACCCCTTTGAGGTTCTTCAGCTTGATGGAATGTAAAGTTTCCTGGGCGGTGCCAATGGCTTCTTGGATGTGGCGATTTTGGAGGAAAGCAAATTGTTCAGCAGATATATGGGAGGATAGAATCGGTTTAATACGGTTGGCTATAATCTTGGCAATGATTTTGTAGAGACAATTACAGAGAGAGATAGGGCGAAAATCATTGAAGGATGAGGGGTCATCGGATTTGGGGATCAAGGCAATGAAAGTCTGATTCATAGGCGGATGGATGTGCCCCGAGATCCTGCTTTCCTCAACAACAGCTAAAAGGTCCTCGCCCAGCAGATCATAAAAAGCCAGGTAGAATTCCACAGGCCAGCCATCTGGTCCCGGGCTCTTGTCTTTCTTAAACCATTTAAGTGTACTTTCCAGCTCCTGTGTAGTGACTGGATTTGTAAGGTCTTCAATATCATCCTGTCCAACAAAACGAGGGAACTTTTCTGCAACTCTAATGATATCTGGTAGATTTACATCATTTGGTGCCGTGAAGAGACTCTTGAAATGAGTTACCCCTAGGCAAGCCAGTTGCTGGTGTGTAGTAGCCCATCCGTCTGGTTCCCTTGGTAGCCTCCAAATGGTGTTTGATGCCTTCCTGCCATTGGCTAGGTTATGAAAGAATTTAGTATTACAGTCCCCTGCTTTGAGCCAAATGGCTCTGCTTTTAAGTCTCCAATGCTCCTCCTTTTCTTGTAGAATTTTTGCTTTTTTCCCTAACAATTGGTTGAGGAGTGCTTTGGAAGCGTCAGAATGATAACCAGTCCCTTTCTCATCAGTCAATGAAGCTATCTGATCTTCAGTATCTTTCAGAGTCTGCTCATCTCTGTGCCTCTTGGATTTCGCCCAGTTCTCGGTCAATACTTTGAGCCTTTTGAGTCTCTCACAGAAATCAAGCGCTTTCCTCTGATCCCGCAGTGGGGGCAGTGATGCCCAGAAGTCCGTGACCATCTTGATATATTCCGGTTCTTGGAGAAAGCCAACAAAGAATTTGAAGGGAGACCGCGGCTTAGAAATGTTGTCACTAATCTGAAGGAGAATCGGTTGGTGGTCAGATAGCCCCCCTGAACCAACCCATTGTCTGTATAAGGGGCAAATCTGTATTAGTTCCTCATGCATCATAAACCTGTCCAGTCGCCTCCCCAGAGCAGCCTCACCAGTGCGCTGATTGTGCCAAGTAGGTAGCTTCTTGTTCATGGGGATATCCACAAGGTGATGTGAGTCTAGGAGCATTTGCAATTGATCCGCAATGGGGTCACACTGGGCATTATGTCCCCAGGATTCTCCAACACCCAATGAGAAGTTGAAATCCCCCCCTATCACAGTATTCTGTGTGATATGGTCACCAGAGAGAAAATCTTGCCAGTAGGGTAGTCGATTCTGGTTAGGCCCATAAATATTGATAATTCTGATCGGAATACCCAGGTCACCTAATATAATATCCATACCGAGGAAACCTCTGCCCCCCCAGGCAGAGAGAGACCTACATTTCCTTGGGTTGATACCAATGAGTAATCCTCCAGATCGACCACACGCATCCAGACCATGGAAAATCCATCCAGGAAGCAAAGCTTGCAAACATCTCACCGCCACCTCAGATGTGCACAGAGTTTCTTGAAGAAAAATGATATCACATCTAGATTCATGAAGGAGTCTTTTCAGAGCCAATCGTTTTTTGGGGTTGGCTAGTCCCCTGCAATTGAAGGAGAGCCAGATCATGGGTCACCACAGGTCATGGGCTCAATAGCTCTAAGTGCCCGTTCAATAGTAACCTGTCGCCCCATGGCGACATCAGCAACAGCATTAAGCTTTGCCGACGATATATGAGAGGGTCTGCCACGCTTCTGTTTACGGTGGCGACCAGGGGATGAACCCAGACCTAAAATACGAGGCCGTGCACGAGGTCTCAGGTGATAATGATGAGATCCGGATTCACCCGGAGAGGATGGAGAGTCAGTACCACCCAGGGTCAGATTGTGCGAGGGAAGGGTGGTAGAGATGGTGGGAGGAGGTGGGGCGATGGTGCAGAGTATGGAGGGAATGGGCACAAACTCATAATGGGGTGCATGTAAAGAAGAATGAACAATTGATTGCATATCAATAGAGAAAGATTGAGAGAAAGTGGGAATGGAGTCATTACCCGGTCGAGAAGGTGCAGTCTCCGCCGGTTTAGTAGCATGCACAGCGGTCTTTGAGCGGGTCCGTGGCGGTCCAGGAGCAGCCGAGTCCTTCCTTCGAGCATTTTTTGAAGCGCTGTCCCCCTTCTTCATGGAAGGGGTCTCCTGTTGTATCTGTGCACCCTCCATAGGGATATTATCGCCATCATTTTGATTCACAGTGGTCTGTTGACGAGGTCCTTTGGTGTCCTCAGAAGTCACCCTCGAAATCAGTGGGCAATCCTTGTAGAGGTGCCCAATTTTGTGGCACCTCCGACAGCGGTATGGAACGCCTTCATAATCAAGAGGCTATTTGCGGGAGACATGATTGTGGTGCAGGGTGATCTTTTCCACCAATCCGGGTCTGATATCCATATGGACTAGAATTCGAGCCATAGTCCTGATACCTGACTTCTCATACGACCTGTCGTGCTCCAGGTAAGTACCTAGAGTGTCCCCAATTTTTTTGAAGGTATACTGATTCCAGAATTGCCAAGGTAACCCAGGAAGACGAACCCAAATGGGACCTTCCCCCAGTTGTTCTCGTTCTGGGTCAAAAAGGGGGTCCCATCGTTTGAGTAAGACTGGGGCGAGCTCAATGTGCCAATATTGGGTAAGTACCCACTGAGTGTATTCGGGCCGCTGAAAATGCAGGGCAAACCAGCCTCTTGTAAGTACCATAATCTCTGGAAGTTCTTTAAAGAAAGACCCCCAAATCTCTTCCACCCAAAGCTTGAGTCGCTCCGCAGAGTATGTTCGACCCCGAACTCTGCCCACCAGCACCTTACGAGCGGCATCCATTACATCCGGAAGTGGAGCTTCAGGCCCAAAATTGATGTTGAAATCAGGATCAATGGCCCGGAGGCAGCGGCCTTTAGTCACCTTCTCAGAGCGTTTGCCAAAAGGGATCCCCTTCAGTAAATTGCGACACGGGTCAGAGGAGCTGTGCTGGGCGGATGCAGCGGAGCGCACCGGAAGAGGCGGGGTAGTGAAGCATCCTGAGTGTATCGGAGTGCGAGGGGTTGAATAGCTGGTGCCAGGGATAAGGGATGCAGAGGGGTGGTTGGAAGGCTGATGTGCTTGCGGCATAAATGAAACGGAAGGAGAGTGAGAGCTCGATGGGGGCGGAGGCGGAGGGGGCGGAGGTAATACAGGGCGAATATGGTACTGTAGCGGGGCGTCAGGGAATGGAGAGCTAAGAAAACAAGAGCCCAAGAGCTGTGCCGTCGCAGGGGAGAGGGGAGGGCAGTCGAGGGGCGAGGAGTCCGCGGGAGTGAAAACCAAAGATTTGTTTTTACCTGTAGAAGACAAGTGTGGTTGCTGTGACGGAGCACCTGTCGCTAAACCCAGCGCAATGCTCCTCGGTATCAATAGAGGCCTCCTTGTATGTGCCCAAATATCCTGATGCGGCATGGGGTCCGCCTCATAGTCGACCAACTCCTCGTCACCCATGTTAAACTGTCGGTAGGAGGGCGGAAACGGGATTCGATCGGGGGCCCGGCTGCGGACTGAAAGGGAGTCAATGCGGCAGAGAGCACCCAGGGGGGACCGCAGAAAGTAACAAAAACTCCGTGAAAACCAATGACGATGCCACGATCAAGCCGACAGATTACGCATAAACCGGGAGCCAAGCCTGTAAACCGCCATGGAAAGATGTTCAGTAACAAACCCTAGCTAGGGTTCCACCATTTTCGCTCCACTGAGAGGAATAGATTCAGTTGTTAGCGAGATTGCTAATTTTCTCCACCGCAACATCAATCACGACAGTGTTACAAGGATGGCTAATGAAATCACTCTTCGCAGTTGTTCCTCAAAATGGGTAAACAATCAAATGGAGGTGAATGATCGGCCAATGAAAAAGTGGAGGTGACGGTGCAAACACGACCAAGGCTTTAATGGCTGAAGTACTACATTCACGGTGGTTATTTACCAGGGAATAGTTCATTTTTTAACGAGCTTAAATGCGGGTGGAAACATTTGCTCGGTACGAGTTTATTTTTTAACGAGCTTGAACCTTGCGGTAACACTTCTCGATTAATCCAGTCATATGATAAGAATGTCTCATATAAAAACGGCAATTTTTAGAGTTTTGCCCCACATCCTTTCTTTATGCAAGTTAGGTGACGACCAATCCTACGAGTTTAAAGGGTTAGAGGTCCTAAAATTTTAAAAAATAAATAGTCGCTCATCGCTTGCACTCCAAAAGGTTTACATGCCCCCAGGTATAAAACAGAGTTTCAAGGTTACCTCTACTTCCATCCGCCAAAACATTTGTTTTACCGAGAGAGGCCTACCTCTTACAGGTCACCCAAAGATTGTTCTATTCGCGGCGCAAACAAAACACTTCTTTGGCAATGTCTACCGAGATAAACAAAGGTGAGTGGCGGCGCTCGCCAACTTACATAACTTTGACAAGAGAATCCTGTACTAGAATAACCCCCTCTTCCAATCACGGACGGGGGTACAGACTAGGCATATTCTCCCGCGGAAACCTACTCTATACTCGAAGTTTTCCTGCCGAAGCAGACCAGGATGCATGCCCCCTGGGTTTCAGTCATATCCCTCCGAATTACTCGCGCTCATCGGGAGGACGGACTGGAGATTGAGACATTTCTTGCGTGAAAAGACCATTTAGGGACGGTATATGACTATTTGCTATGCGTGATTCGAGAAATGAAAGCTGGTCCACGAGCTTGACCACTCTTCCTTCGTGAGAAAAACATATTACTCTAAAGAGTGAGGAGATAATTGCCTCCATGCAATAAATATAGTCTCGTCCAAGGAGTAGATTGTAATCCAGGGGTCCTTGAACTACCATTACGTTCATGCGAACTGTCTTCCTTCTCAATGTTATGGGCACATCGGGAAGGATCCCTAAAGGTCGACTGGTTCCTTTATCAAAGCCTGTCAGATTTCTCATCTTAGGCAAAAGCGATGGCGAAGCAAGTGCTTTCCAAGCAGTTGAGGAAAGGATACTCACAGAAGCCCCCTCATCTATGATGGTACCAACCATGACCATTCTATATATTTGAACGATAATTCGAAATGGTATGCTTGCTGGTAAACGGGGTCTGCCTAGTTGATTCCAGTCGAAGGAGACAACTAGGTTGCTTGGAGGTGGGACCGAATAGACGGCCGGGTACGGCTCTGATGAACTTCCTTCCTGCGGTAAAGGAACGGGTAAATTTCCCCCATGTTCGTTGGAGTCTGTGTTTATGAAGAGAATTTGGACGGTGTCATCTTTGTTCTCTTCAGTGACTGTATCATCTGAAGATAAAACCTCTGAAGGCAAGACCGGGTCAACTGCCGCCTCGACCTTTTGACTTTCGTCTGGTGTGGATCCGGATGGTTCATCTTCAATGATAGGTGCTTCAGCCGACCACCTGAGCGGGTCAGCCAGATTTTCAACTAATGACGGACTCGGCAAGAGTTTTTTATATCCAGGAGGAAGTCGTAACGGTGAAACCGGACGATCATCCAAAACTCTTTTAGCTTCGTCTAAGAAGGGACAACGGTGGACGGCATGATCGCCTTCGCACAGTTTACAAGGAAATCTACATTTCCCTTTTTGTCCTGGGGCTTCACTTTCACTAGTTGATGGTGTGCTTTCAACATGATCACCAGAGGTTGACGACACCGGGTTGTGCAAATGAGGAGACCAGTCCCTTAATATCCGAGGGATGCAAGGACAATCTCTGTGAAAGTGGTCTCCTTTGCAAATGACACATGGCGATTTAGGCCTGGTCGGTGTAGTGTGTGGATTTTCGTTAGATGACACTCGTTTTCCCCCATTCACCTTTGGCTCCTTCTTCTTCTTCTCTTTCTTCTTCTTTTCCTTCTTCTCCTTAGGAACTTGACTTTTGGCTTTACCAGCCCCATCAAGCGAAGAGGAAGGAGGAGAGGAAGAATTAGAGGAAGTAGAAGGTTGGTGGGCAACTCTGGATTCGTCTAATTGCTGATTCGATTGTTCAGGAAAAGTGGTGTTCTGAACGACAGAGGTTGAGAAGAGCCATACATGCAAACCAATTGTCAGCCCTGGAAGCGACAATGTGGCCATATGGGGTGCACCAACATCTCCCCAAGAGGAGAAGGGACTAGGATTTCCACCAAGGGGAATTCCTTGGTTGGTAGACTCCATTTTCTCAACCCAAGATCAACGTAGGAAAGGGGTAATGAATATTCCATTTAAAATAAATTTTAACACGCTTTTACACAACTTGTTTTTTCAGTTTTTACGAGTCGAGAAAAAACAAAAGATGACTCTAGTCTCCTTCGATTTTTAATGAGCCTGAAGTGACAAGTGCTCAGATGGACCTTTTCCGTTAAGGAGTCTGAAAAGGAACAAAAGGGACTGCTCTGGAGGTCTAGGTAGAGGGAGTACCAAACCAATCGCAAAACTGCAGAATACTTTTTACGGCGGCAGTCAATCTTCCCGAATGCTGTGTTTAGTGAATTGCGATCAGTAGGGCGGCCGACACGGCTTCCTATGGATAAAGATTTAAGCCTATAGGGGTCTCCCAAAATATACTCGACGGTACGTGGGAGCACAAGTCCGTACTGGCACTTATCGTCTCAAAGTGGAGGAATCACCCAACCATGAGTGAGGACAATAGTTACCAGGCTTTACGACGCCGGAATACGTCTCTAGCCTAGACCTCTAAATGTTGTGCGTTAAGTTCCAAAGCGTTGTTAGATTCATTGAATTTATTTTAAGTTGATCTTTCTTATGAAGTTTGCCTTTTGGGTTCACCACGAGATGTAGATGTAATTCCTAAAATGCAATCTAAAGATGATAAACAAACTTTTATCTCTTTTCGTCAATGAAAATCCTAGCTACTAGGGGAAAAGAAAGACACAATCTTTTCACAAAGAGCAAAGAGCACACTGTGAATGCACTTTCCTAAATCAAGCCAAACAGACTGTCTATATGCAAATGCACATGCATGTATTTGTTTTTCACTTTCTTAGTATTGATGCTAAAAAGAAAGTTGATGTACAAATCTAAATTTGCTTTCAAGCGACAAACACAAACAAGCTTTTTTTTCGAAATCAAAAGGTAGAGACGATTACGACACTTTACGATTTTGAAATGAACACTCGTTTTTGACACTAGAAAATCACAAATTCAGACCAAAGGCAAAAGTAAAAGTATAATCGACCATCAACAGCAATTAGACTTTCTCCTATGATCAAAATCGACACTTGCGACATATCTAAATCAAAGGACGACAGTACGATTATTATACTTTTGCAATGGGAAACTGTAAACGACTCAACAAACACACAAAAACATCTACAGTTCTTTTGTACAAATGAGGCGGAATATAAGTAAGGAAAAGGGGTTTTAAACAGTCATATACTGATCACAGGCTGCAAAATTCAGAGACAAAACTGGAAAGAATGAAGCACAAGAACCTCAGCTGCACAGGGCTAGGCTGATCAGCGCACCTGTAACACAGAGAAACTGCATTGCAGCGCAGGTTGCCCTTTCGGGAAGTGCGTTGAAATGCAGGATCTCTTCACAGTACCTGCGCTGGGCCAGAAACAAGAATTCTATCCAGGTTCTGGGTCACAGTTTGCAGTTTAGTCTTTGGTTTTTGGCCAGGTAAAAGCAATCAATAATGCACAATCAGGGGTAGATCTAAGGAGGGTCTAAGAGCTATCACAAGGGCAATCAGATAGTCTATGAATCAGCTGTTCAAATCATAAACAGATCCAGTGAATGGATTGAAGCAGCAGATGTCTACTTTGCATTTGTTATGGCAAATGCAGTTCGAATGCTACTTATAAGTTTATGAAATAAACAACAAGAGATACACAAACAAACTAATTAGACATTCTCCCCAGCGGAGTCGCCATTTTGTTACCGGGAAAAGTGTCTATTTAGAACTGATCTATCCCACTAAGGTGTGACAACTACCTTAGAAACAAACAGAGAAAACTACTTTTGTATTTCCTTTATGAACTATAGATAGAGAGGAATAGAAAGAACCAACCTGTGTCTTGCGCTAATCCTTTGATCCAATCCCTCTCTTCTTTGACAGCTTCCAGCTACCTGCTCCCTTACTTGTCCCAGCTTCACCAAGTACCTGTAAGATCACAGAAGAAGAAAACTATACAAAGACATGGATCTATATTCATAAACAACTTAGGATCAGATTTAAGTTAACCATACAAATGTAACAAGCATCAATGATACAAAAGCATGGAGGAGAAACTCAAATAGTTTTTATTGATAAACAATAAGATTTAGGAGGAGTTACAACCGATGATTCCTGACCCAACATCAACCTCCCAACAAAGAAGCCCCTCTTCACCTCCAACAAAGCATAGATCACCCAATTCTCTGATGTTTGTCTCAAAACCAACAGCAATTCCTTACAATGTGCAAAATTCCAGCCTCTGGATCTCTGGGATGAGGGATCCATATATAGATGTATGCAAGGAGGATGAGTCAGCTTTTGATTTGATTAGTGGTTTCTCTCTGTCAGTTCTTGCTTCCACTTGGAGACTGAATGCCTCTTACTCATCCTTGGTCGAATTCAGTGAGGCAAGTGTCATAGGAGAAGATTCTGGAAGCTTCCATTGTCTCTCCACCTCGTGGAATGACACTTCCATTTGTCATTTCCCGCTCAACGCACCCTCATACTGCATTTAGGTGTGTTGCAACGCACCTAGCCAGTGGATTTAGGTGCTATGCAATGCACTTAGCTAGTGGAGCAGCTGAAATGATCCTGTTTTGACTTATTCTGAGCAGTTTCTGGTGGAGAACTTCTGGGAGAAGCTGTAATTTGTTGACCTTGTTCCTTTAGGGGTTAGAACAACACTTTTAGGGACTTAGGAGTCCTTGGTTTATGGAAATTTCATGCTTTGGAGCTGCAAGGCACAAAAATGTCTATAACAAACCGGTAAGTGGTTACCTTCCGGTGCAGGCACAACAAATGACGGGTGTGTGTAGTTGACCCAGATGTCTTCTGGAGCCAGCGAGTCTGAGGAATAGCTGAGAAGTTTTTATTCCATTCAAATGTCTGCAATCGTAGAAAAAAGTGGGGTTGTTCCAAGAAAATCAGAAATGAACGCTTCGACCCACTGGCCGGGGTTAGAGAGCAACCCAAAACTGAAACCGACAGTTCGAATACCTTCGAGGACAGAAATCGTAACCATTTAGACTGATTACCCAAAGGTTGAATGTCTTCAACCGCTGACAGTGTCACAAAAACCTCGTGACAACCAAGGGTAGACCACCCCTCCAACACTCAGTAAAAAATTTAAAACCCTCGATAAATAGTGGCGATTAGCGACAAGAATGCATCAGGCGAGGTAATGATAAAATAAAAAGTGGCTTCGTATAACACCAAGGCAATAGGAGAAAACCAGGTGATAGTCCAAACATAGTGACACTATCCACTCATGGGTTCAGTAAAAAAAACTTCAATGGAAATCCAGACTCGCCATCGAAACCGTCCGCCTCCGTTTCCATCGCGTTTCGATCTTGTATTGGTTTTCATTGATGATGTTATGATATATTAGAAAAACCAAGAAAAACATGAAGAGAACTTAAGAACAACATTATTATGTATTACATAAAATTTATTGAAGGCTTTTCTAAATTAGTCTATCCCATCACTTCTTTGCAAAATAAGGGAGTGAAATTCAACTAGACATCAAAATCTCAAGAGAGTTTTGACAGATTGAAGTAGTTATTAATAGTAACCCCAATTTTAAAGATTGTTGATCCAAAAAAAGATTTTATTATGTACAAATGTATGCCTTGAAGGGTTGGGTGGTGTATTAAAGTAGGAAAACTATGTAGTTGCTTATGAATTAAGAAAATGGAAGCCTCATGAAGACCTATGTTTGCTTATGACTTGGAATTAGTTGTTGTTATACATGCATTAAAAATGTGGAGATGTTACTTATTGGAAAAAAAAATTAAGCCTATTACTGGCCACATTAGTTTAAATTATTTTTTCAGTCAATCATATTTGAATGTCAGATAGACAAGGTGGATGGCTTTTTTTGAGTAATTTAACATCAAGCACATAAAAGGAAATGTAATGCCCCTAGATAATCACTCATGACTTGTATTATTTAATTGTGACTGATGATCCAAGTGAATATTGATGGCCACTTGCGTATTCCACTTGGACCCCTAACACTATTTCCTTTTAGTTTCCTAATTTCTAGCATAGTTTACTATTTTTGGAATTTTTTGGGGCCTTGAACTTTCAAAGCCATTTTGAGGCACTAAACAAGGTTATTTTGGAAAATGGGAAAACCCATAGCCCATGGTAGGGGTATACAATTGAAAGTTGTTTTCCTCAGATATCGCTTTCTAATGAGGTATTGTTTGTGCCAAACTGAGATCATATGCCAAATTTATGACCCCGGGAAGTTGATGTGCTATCTAACCCCCAATAGGGTCCACAAACTTTTGGTGCTTCATCTCCTAGGGTTAGTTTTTTTTTATGTTTAGGGTTTTGCATTGTTTCTTAATGATAAATAGGTCCGTGAGCCTCATTATAACACAATATAGAAGACATGTAGCCATCACATCTCTTCTCAGAGATAAGATACCATTGCCCAATCTACTTTATTTTCATTTTGCATGTAAACAATTTTTCATTATTTGTTATTAATTCATTGAAGTTCAGATTTAATTGTAGCTTTATGTCTCTATTTAAATCTGTATTTCATTTAGTTCCTGCATAAATCTGGATTAGGGGTATCAGAGTTGTCTGATATTTCTCTATTTTGTATGCATGTCCCCAAAGAGGTCGGGGTATAAAGAGTTAGGACTTGAATTGATTGAACCCTTGAAAGACTGGCCTTGCCAACTTTGACGACCTCCCATGATGAAAGAAAAGAAATACAAGGGATTAGGAGATCCTTTCAAAATGTTGCTCGAAGAGGCCCTCGAGCGACAAAGGAACGAGATGATGGATAACTTTTCACAGATCCATCGGTGGGTATCAACGAGTGACGCATCTTCATCTAACAACCACTTCGAAGGCGTTGCCCCCTTTAAGGTACAAGTTAACTTTGGCGTTCCTATATTTAAAGGCGAGATAGATGTAGATTCCGTAGATAAATGGTTAAATCTTCTGTAAGGATATTTTTCGGTCCATTAGTTTTCCAACAAGGAAAATATTACTTTTGCACTCCTCAAAGTCGCCCCCCACATCAAGGATTGGTGGTGAAACCTATTGCGAGTAGAAGGACAAGAAGGAACCCTCACTATTTTCATCTGCACCCACTTGGAATTCTTTTCAAGATGTTTGGGAGAAATATTACCATATTGGGCGCTATCAAGATAAGTACTGATAAAATGGACTGCAATAGGAAAGAAAGGGACTAAGATGTGTTGGAGTCCATAAATATTTTTCATACCCTTCGCACAAAGTTGGGTATCAAGGATTCTGAGTAACATCTGGTACTAAAGTATCATGGTTCTCTACACAAATACATCTAAGCAGAGATGAAGTTCCTAGACATCTCCTTGCTTGGAACCGCATATTGATATGTTGTCAAGATCGAGTAGAAATTTAAGCAGAAGAAGAAAAAATTTGGATTTGCGAATTTGAAGCAAGGAAAAGGCACTCCCAAACCACATAACAAAGGGCAAAGCCAAGGTGGGGTGACCTAGGACATCCCATTGAAGCCACACACAAATAATAGCACCACAAAGACGAAGAAGGACACAGGAAAATTGTGCGAGTACCATAAGAGCCTCACTTACAACACAAATGAGTGTCGCACTAAGAAATCATTGGTGGCTGAGCTGAAAGCTTTAGATTCATATGCATGTTCCAACTTTGAGTCAAAACCAAACAAGGGAACTGACAAGGGGAAGAAGATTATCAATGCAGAACCCAACGCCATTGTTGCCACCACCAAGGTCCAAACTATTGAGCCCAAAAATCTAGAGGAGGGGGATCGTCTTTTCCACTCACATATATGGGTGAAGGGTTCTTCTCTACAGTTCATTTTCGACAATGAGAGCCAAAATAACCTCATCATAGTTGAGGTTTTGAAGCGGTTGGGCCTACAGAGTACACCACACCTTCATCATACACCATCAGATGACTCCACCAAAGGTGAGATCTCTGCATCAGCCAACAATGCCGCCTGCCCTACAACATCAAGCCCTTCACGAATGAGGTACTATGTGATGTTGCTTCCCTTTAAGTTTGTGATGTAATATTAGGCTAACCATACTTGTGGAAGCATCATGTTGTGTATGATTCTAGGCCTCACACTGTTATTATTACTCTGTGTAGTAACTATACAATATACTAGAGGTAGCCTCGCCTACTACCATTTCTTTGATCTATACTAAGCAATGTAGTAAGATCATCTCCCAGACCATGAAATTTGTTTTCTTTTTTATTCGCTCCCAAAGTAAGGGGAAAATCATAGCCACATCCATGGCCACCGAGAAGATTTCCTCCAAGTAATAGAAGTAAGTGGATAAGGTTGTGGAAGAATGCAAGGACATCTTCTCCTCACCCACAAGGGTACCTTTGCACTATTAGGTCAAGCTTTTTATCGATTTGAATTCCTATAGCACCTATACCAATGAGCCAATATACTGCCACTCTCTCTTGGAAAATGAAGAAATCAAGTGTCATATCTAGGAGTTGCTACTAATTGGGCACATCCAACCAAGTTCCTCAACTTGTGGGAGCCCAATTGTACTCATACAAAAGAAGGATGGAACCTGAAGACTTTGCATTGATTATCAGGCACTAAATAAAATCATTGTAAGGAACAGGTATCCAATCCCAGGGATCAATGAACTTCTTGACCAATTCAAGGGGGCCAAGTACTTCAACAAGATTGATTTGAAGTATGACTATCACTAGGTTCCATTAGAACCAACAGATGTATGGAAGACTGCCTTCAAATCCAAGGAGGGCCTTTTATAGTGGTTGGTCATGCCTTTCGGGTTGACAAATTCTCCTGCAACCTTTATAAGGTTGATGGATGACATATTGCGACCCTTAACCAACTCTTCTGTGGTTGTATATCTGGATGACATCCTTATCTTCAACAAAATTTGGGAAGAGCACTTGCAACACATTTAGCAGATCCTTCAAACTCCGCAACAACCCAAACTATGTGCCAACTTGGAGAGATGCACCTTTGTCATGAACCATTCCAATATCTGGGTTACATAATTGATGAATAAGCTATACACGTGGATATGGCTAAGATCTAAGTCATTCGAAATTGACTAGCCTTGACCACTCTAACAGAGCTTCGCAACTTTTTGGGTCTTGCCAATTTCTATTGAAGGTTTGTGTTGTGATTCTCTCATATCACTTGGCCTTTGAGTCAAGTTACCAAGGGCGAAGAAAAAGAAAAGTTTTTCTAGTCTGAGTCCCAACAAAACGGGTTCGTTGAGTTGGAGTACCGTCTATGCTCTGCACTAGTACTCACATTTCCAGACTTGCAACAACCATTTGAAACTAAGGCAAATGTCTCTGACTATGCTATTGGTGCAGTTCTCACCAAACAAGGGCATCTGGTGGCCTATCAAGTGAGACACTCTTTGATATAAGTCATAAATACCCCACTTATGATAAAGAGATGTATTCCATCACATAGGTGTGTCGAAAGTGAAAACATTACATTATGGGGAATGAGACAATCATCCACACAGATCACTAACCTCTTCAATTCATATAGACATAAGGGAATTTGTAGAATGACCACCATAAAAAATGGTCCACATATCTGCAACAATTTCATTTGAAATTAAGTGCAATAAGTGCAACACCAATAATGGTAAACATTTCCTAAGTCGGCCACTGGTTGTGGCGCTAACCACTATTCTCAACTCTTGTAGGAACCAGACTATTGGATGGTCACAACTTTACAAAAATGATCTAGAATTCACCACCACATACCAGATGTTGATGGATGGAAAGTTAGTTCTATACTTGCACCTCTAGTATGCATTGTTATGTCAATTGTGACACCTTTGTGTTCCTTCAAGCAAGGGTGCCAAGATGATTTTGGAGGCACACTACAGTCGGGTCGTAAGACAATTTGATGTAGGGAAGACAGTGGCGATACTGCAAAAGTATTTTTATTGGCGAAATATATGACAGGATGTTGGAAAATATATTAGATCCTGCACTTCCTGTGCCATCACCAGTCCAACCATTAAGAAGCAAGGCCTATATACCCCCTTTCCTAATCCTATTCAGCTTTAGGAATCCATCTCCATGGACTATATGGCTGACCTTCCTTCTACCAAGCATGGAAACGACTATGTATTTGTGGTCATCGACAAATTTTCTAATATGGCCATATTGGTTGTCTGCAAGAAAGTATCACAACATAAGCCATTGCCAACAAGATGATTATGCACATACTATGCATTCAACAAATTTGTCAGTAGGTTCACGACGTCTTGGATATAGCCAATGCCAAGTACAAACAACGACATGATCAACATTGGGTGCCACATAAGTTTCAGGTGGGAGACAAATTTTGGGTACATTTACAAAAAAATTCCTTGCCAGAGCCCATCAGAAGCTTCAACCACTTTGATATGGGCCTTACACAATCACCAAGGTTGTGGGAGACAATACTTTCAAGCTTAGTATTTCCCCATTCCTTGACCTACATCCCGTATTCAATGTGGACTCCCTTGTGCCATACTTTCCACCATTGTGAGACACATTAGACATTGTTGAGTAGTTGACACCAACATAATTTAACCTAGACTGCATTGAACAAGCCACAACTGGTCGAATCATGGACACATAGATCAAGAAAACTCACCAACAAAGGATCCAACTTCATCAAGTTATTAAAGTTGGCTAGCTCCTGCACCAAGGCAAGTGGTTCACCAGGGACCAAGTTTAGCAAAAGTTTCCCCATCTCATAGAGGCACTCAACACAATGGGGACCATTACTTCTTAAGGGGGGAGGACTAATATAGGTGGATTGGTGGCCAAATGCCTAGTCCACTTGGACCCTCAACACTATTTCCTTTCATTGTCCTAATTTCTAGCACAATTTACTATTTTTGGCAATTTTTCAAGTCCTAAAATTTCAGAGCTATTTTGAGGTCCTAAAATGCATTATTTTGGAAAAAAGGCAGACGCATAGCTTGCGATAAGG
Source organism: Pinus tabuliformis (assembly GCA_031772625.1). Lineage (NCBI taxonomy): Eukaryota > Viridiplantae > Streptophyta > Pinopsida > Pinales > Pinaceae > Pinus > Pinus tabuliformis. The sequence continues at coordinate 825,861,255 of CM062815.1, forward strand.
GTCTATAGTCGAAATTTGTTTTCTTTGGATATATATTTCTAACGAGGTATCATACATGCCAAACAGAGATCATATGCCAAAGTTACGATCCCGAGAAGTTAATGTACCAACTAACCCCAATGGAACCTATAAAATTTTGGCACTTTATCTCGTAGGGTTAGGTTTCTGGATGCTTAGGGTTTTCCATTGTTTCTTAATGATAAATAAGCTTATGAACCTCATTGTAACACAATTTAGAAAACATGTATATGTCACATCTCTTCTCAAAGATAAACTACCATCGCCCAAGCTATTTTATTTACATTCTGCATGCAGACATTCTTTCATTATTTGTTATTAATTAATTGAAGTTCATTTTTCATTGTAGCTCTGTGTTTTTGTTTAAATCTGTATTTTATTTCGTTCTTACATAAATCTGGATCAACTGAAAAGTTAAAAGTCTAGAAATATTGGTTGATGTAAATATTAATATTTTGTTGATAAATGAAAAAGAAATATTTTTTTTAAGAGTCTTGAGAATGTGTTAAGGGATGTCAAGTGGAACTTAACTCCTAACTGTCAGGGAAACAATTTGAATTGGTCATGCCCCAAGAGGGGAACATAAACAAAAGAAGGAAAATTTCTCCTTTTGCCATGAATATTTAACTGAATAGGCAAAGACAGAACAAAAAAAAAGGTGATGGTTGGAGATAAATTCCATGATATTGGTTTTGTGTGGGAATATTGTGGGAGAGAAAGATGGTGATTCCTAAATATAACCAGCGGGAGAGAAATATTGGTTTGAACCCAAGAGAAATAAAGTAGGAAATTTCTTTACTGGTTTAGGAGGAAATATTTTGTAAAGATTGCTGGAATTGTTTTCCTGACAGGAAGGTGTGGAGCTTGAGGATAGTTAGTTGTGGAAGCTAGCATGCAGTTGGGAGGACTGTGAGAGCCCTTTACAATTGATTTGTATATGTGTATTTATTGTGGAAAAGTGATTGTGAAATTTACATATTAAGAATGGATATGGACTATAGATTTTCTAACCTGCAATAGGTCCAGAGGTAACTACAAGGTTGAAGACTGTTCACAGTGGACAAAGTAAAAGTTTGCACTAGATAATTTGGTACATGTGGATGCAAATAAGTATTAATAGAAATATGAAACAATTTTAATTAACCCTACAAGTCCATTTTCTGGCTCAACATTGAAAACAATGAGGATGGTGTAGTTAAGGAAAAATTGTAGAAAAGAAAACATACATGTATATAGTAAGCCATAATAAAAATTGAGTCTAAGTTAGTTACCTTCAAGAACGGTAGATAGGTTTATTGTCCACCCACCTAGTTGGATAACAGTCCTAGACTAATTAAATATGTCTCATAAGGACATGGCAGGACCCACAATAGGTCCCGCCAAGTTCCCTGGACTAATTGCAGTAACATAGAGTAGAAAGGAAATATATACAAGTTGTTGCATAATTATTGACATATCAATATGTATGATAAAAATATATTTAACAAAGAATAATTGGTAAAAGTAAAGAAATTTTCAGAGGAAATAATTCTTTTTCATCGCTGTAAATGATAGTACAAATTCCATAAATTGTATTGACAAGAAAATTGTTTTTTGGAATAGGAAAAGAAACATTCTATTACACACCAAAATGAGTTGTATTAGAAAGTTTATAATTATTATATTTTATCTATTTCTAAATAAAAACATTTTTCATGTTGCATACAAAGAATATCTATAGGAGGGTAGTCCTATAAACCTGATACAATAATGCATTTCAATAAATAGAAGAGCTTAAACTGAATAACCAATTATCTTTCAAATGAAAACCATGTGCACATAATTTATAAGAGTGTTTCCCTTGGAAATAATAATCGACAAAGGCAAATCCATACGACATACTTCAAAAAAAAAATTTCTATGTACATTTTGTAACCTCAATCAGGAGAGAGAATACATTAAGCATAAACTGAACAAAAATTTCATTATGGAGTATTTTAAAAATACAAGACACCAAAGCCTGCTGGTCGCAACGTCAAATAGAGTCGAACTAAATATATATACATAATTAGTTAAAAACTCTATAAGAGTTAAGTCGAAGGAAGAGCTTATCTGAAACAAATCTTTTCTTTAAGGTCATCATAAACCCTAAGTCATGTAGTCTCAAATAAAAAAGGGTCTTGGCCTCAAAGTCAAAGACGTTAGCATTGGTGTTATGATGCAGCGATTGGATGTAGTGTTGTTGGTTGGCATTGATGTAAACCTAGTAGCTTGATGGTATCATGAGTTGCAACTATTTCTATTTGCTTGATTGGTTGCAGGTATCTTCTGTGTAGATGGTTGCTTTGACAATTGTATGGGTGCCCTTGGTATTGGTATTATCAGGTTCCCTTGGTATTGGTATTATCATAGTACAAGTGCTCTTTCTATTGCTATTACCATACAGGTGCCCATGGTATTGGTATTACCAAGTGCCCTTGGTATTGGTATTACCATGGTACATGTGCTCTTCGTATTGGTATTACCATGGTACATGTTTCCATGGTATTGGTATTATCATGGTATTTTCACATGGTATTTTAGCTTGCATGGTATTTACACTTGGTTTTGGTATTACCCTAGTATCTGCCCATGGTATTTGTTAAAGGTTGATGTGTCTGGATTCCTAGATGTATATGGGTGTATCTTGTTGAGTTTGGTTGGTTGGTTCTCTTGAGTAGTGATGGTTGAGTAAGTAAAGAGAGTGTGTGTGAGAGAAGAGTAGTGTGTGTAGGCCATGCAGGGAATTTTGTAGAAAATATACAACTCACAACAGTAGTCAATAGCCAAAATTTTATGCAATAGTAATGAGCTGGAGTAAGGAATGAGAGTAAATCATCCCTTCTATGATTTCTTTTAATAAATTATCATCATATTATCATTTGTGCACGCAACATATTTTTATTGATGGGGTTGTGCAATGATTGGGTGTGATTTGCAGGTTCTTGTTTTGTTGATTTTTAACTAACAAGGAAATAAGTTGTCATGTAGTTCTAGTTGAGTAGTTCGGATTGGCTACAATATGAAATATTCATGAAATGAGGGTCACATAGAAGAGTGGAGTGGGGGCTCTGACAAATTCAATACAAAGAATAGATTTCTTCCTGGGTCTAATGGGAGTTGGGCAAGGCTCGTTGATCGTGGTGCCTTCCGGCGAATTAGATGAATGTCCGTAGAGTCGTGAGATGAGGATCAAAGTTCCAAATTGATAGTATCCATTTGTATATTCTATGTAATTGAATTTCTTAACAAATAATTAAAATTATTGAGCAACAGAACAACAACAAGGGTGGTTTCTAACTCGGACAAAGTTTTCCACCAGAAATATCTCATGTCCTCTTGTGCATGTTTATTTGGTTGTTTTTGGGGCTCTCATGTATTTTTTTTATGTGATCTAATATACTAATGGGTTAATGTATGTTGTGATTTAGTAAGTGGAAAAATATTTAAAATTCAATAAACATTGTCACTACTGATTCACCCCCCACTCAGTAATGAGCACATTTCCAATAATTGGTATCAGAGTAGGTGCCTTTGTTGCAACTTAATTGTTGGAAGGTGGATTTGGGAAAAACATGGGTTATCAATATGCTCCATGACTCAATGCCTCAAATTTTTTAGCATGGAGAGAGAAGGTGAAAACAAAAAATTTTGCTCGAGGATCTGAAGTTTGGAGAATGGTGATAAATGGCTATGATGATAAAACCCCTTTAAATCAAGCTCAGTTATTGGATGCACAAGCTATATATGTAATGTATGATAATATTCATGATCAAGACACTAAGAAAATATCAAATCTCAAGATTGCAAGAGAAATTTGGGATAAGTTTCATGAAATGCATGGAATAAAGATATGGAAGAATGATGAAGAAAAGGAGAAATTAGTTGAAGACAAAACACAATTTACTGCAGCACTAGCAGAAAATATAGATTTGAAAAAGATTCTCCAAATTCTTGAAGAAAGAGAGTACAATTTCAAGAAAGAAATTGAAGATCTAAAAACCAGGTTGAAGGAAGCAAGAAGAACTGAATAGGAGATTGACAAGCGACTCAGATCAAATTAGCAATTGTGAAAAATTAAATAATGAGGTGGTTTAGGCATAATAAGATGAATTAGCCTCATTGAGATATGAATTATAAAAGGCTAACAATCAAATATCTCAATATCGAAAGTTGGAGAAAAGTACCAAAATTTTTGAAGGGATCCTAATCAGTCAAATATCTCCTCTTATCAAGACCAAATTTGGATTTGAAGGAGAATTTTGCCTCATGAAGGAAAAGGAGAAAGTACAAGAAAACCATATTGTAAAAAATCATAAGTCCATCACCAATGAAGTCAAGCAAAGTCCCATGAAGTAGCATCAACAAATGAAGTCAATAAATAAAATAAATTATCAGCATAGACAAAGGCAAACAACCCATAGTCACTATATGCAACACTTCAAAAGAGAAAGTAAGCAACCAAGATTTTATGGTCTGGAAAATCAAAACCCAAGGTACCAAATTTTATTTTATGGTTATTGTTTTTCTTGCTATGATTTTGGACATGAAACAATGGAATGTAAGTACTTTGCAAGAAAACAAAGATTGATGATGAGGAATGCAAGCCAAGGTAGAGCTTATACTAATGTTGAATATTCAATCGTGGTAACCTTCAACACAAGGCATTAGATGGTAGATACGGTAGTTCAAAGACTACAGAAAGTGTAGCCCAACCATTAAAGACAATGAAAGTTTGGAGGAGAAAATATGAGGTGCAAAGAACTAGCAATCCAAAGGATTTCAAGAAAGAACATTATGTATTGCAAAAGGACAAGAACTAGAAGAAGATTCACATGCTATAGAACGATCTCACAAGATTTGGAGGAGAAAGGAGTAGCAAAGAAATCCCACTAAAAATTGAGGCTTGCATGGTCTCAGGGGGAGCATATGGCCACATTTTGGGTTGCATGCAGATCATTAGAGGTGATGTCATATTAAAGAGGTTGTATAAAATTCTAAATATTATGATTATCATGGATATGTAGGAGATTATTTAGAGATGACACGTGTTGGGTCCCTATAATACTAGTGATTACCCCATTACTATTGTAGTTGTACCCCTTATTAATATTGTTGGCCCCTATTATCCCCATATTGTTATTATTGTGCCCCATAGAATCCCTCTATTGTTATTTTTGTGGCTTTATATTATTATTGTTAGGTCGGCTAGGTTATATTGTGACTCCTTATACTCCTATATATAGAAAGGAGGTTTTGTCATTTGAATCATCCAAGAATTGTTCATTTATGTAATGTAAAGGAGGTTGCCCCCTCGAAGAGGCTGAATTCTAAGGCATTGATCTATCTTTTCTATATTTTTCTTGAGCTGGTTTCATAACATTTGGTATCAGAGCTAGTCAATACATATTCTCCCATGGATAGCTTGATATTATGGCACTTTCCCGAGAAATTTATTGTTCCTCCATTTGCAACCATCACTTGACACTCTGGTGCTGGATATAAGAAGCAATTCAATTCTTTTGCTACCTTAAAATGAATAAAATTGTGGGTACTTCATGAATCAATCAACACTATTACCTTTTTCTTCTTGATTTGTCCTTCTATCTTGATGGTTTGAGGAGTGGTAATTCCCGCCAATGCATTACAAGATATGGTAGGATTCATTTCTTCTTTATCTAGGCTTTGTTCCTGGAGTATATCCTCTTCTTTTGACCTTTCTTGCTCCTTTTCTTCTTCCTCTTCACAATCTATGTAGAATAATTTCTTCTCAGCACACTTATGACCTTTAGTGTATTTGCTATCACAACTGTAACAAAGCCCTTTTGCTCTTTTTTCTTCCAATTGTTGTGGTGTCAACCTTATAGGTCGTGGAAAACTAGGGGCAACAACACTTCCATCTTTATAGTTGTGAGTGGTGTGCTTCCTGGTTGCCATAATTTTGCTTTCCATTTTTCTTGCTAACCTGAATGCCTTCTCTAATGAATCAGGTTCCCAAAGGTGAACATCATGTTGGATATTATCCTTTAAAGTCCCTATGAACACATCAATCCTATGCCCCTATTATCCCCATATTGTAGTTGTATCCCTTATTAATATTGTTGTGCCCCTATTATCCCCATATTGTTATTATTGTGCCCCATACAATCCCTCTATTGTTATTTTTGTGGCTTTATATTATTATTGTTAGGTCGGCTAGGTTATATTGTGACTCCTTATACTCCTATATATAGAAAGGAGGTTTTTTCATTTGAACCATCCAAGAATTGTTCATTTATGTAATGTAAAGGAGGTTGCCCCCTCGAAGAGGCTGAATTCTAAGGTGTTGATCTATCTTTTCTATCTTTTTCTTGAGATGGTTTCATAACAACACATGTGCAAGGAGAACATCTCACATGCTTCAAATTTTTAGTGGTTTATTCATGGCATCATGGTCCATTCTAGCACAAGAAAAAAAAGGTTGTTTGGAGGAGTTTGTTATGTCTCTCATGTCATGCATTTTTCTGACATTGGTTATTGCAGGAACCATTAGAGATTGAGAATTATGTGTTTTGAGGTTGCATGACTAACATGGTTCTTCACAGTTTTTGTATCAGTTAGTATGTAGTTTCTTATTTTCATATTGATGGTTGTTGAACTCATGTTATTCCATTACCATTATATGCACAAGTTGTGTTTGCAACTAGTAAAGAGAGAGTATCATGCATGTGTTGCTGCTCTGGAGAATTTTATGATGGTTGTGAGAATGGCCACAAGTTCGATTTGATATATGATGCATATGAGAAGGACTATTGAAGTGATATATATATATATATATATATATCTATATATATATATATATATATATATATAGATATATATATATATATGTATATATATATTGCTTCCACCACTGCATTACTGGTTTTATATTGCTGCTATTACGTCATATTATATGTGTTGCAATTTGGTGATTACAAAGGGTTAATCTCTTGTGTTAATGGTGTGATATGATTGTTGATCATTGCTGCTATCAAAAGGATTTGTTATTTGCATATACTGATTTTTATACTGCAACTAGATGGTGTTTTTTTTGTGACATCCCTATGGCTTTTGTGGCAAACTTGATTATTACTTATACATGGAAGGAGTATGATTTTTGCTACTAGTTTTTGTTGCATATGATGTTATGTTCCTGCCATCAGATTTTCTTATTGTTGTTCATTCGCCACAATGTTTGCATGGTCACTCACCCATGTCCATTTGGCATCTTGAGGAGATTGGTTACTATCACTACTGATTGAGGAGTATGTTAATTGCCACTATTGTTATTGATAAATCTTGTGCTACAATTATAGTGTTGCTCCAAGTTGAAGATTATTTTTTGCTTAATTGTTGGCATTATGCTTATGTGACTGGGTGGTTACTAGTATTCATGGATCCATGATTAGCTTCCATAATAGTTTGAGGCTTATGTTGTTGGTCACAACAATGGTGACATTATTACTATGAGAGGATGGTCGGTTGTTGTTGCAAATGGTGCATATATTATTAGACATGTTTATTGTTACTACTATATAGATATATTGGCTTGCTTATTATCACTTCTTCTATGATAAGTGCATCAAGAACTACTTGAGAAATATGGAGAGAGATTTGTTGACTTGTGATATGGTCATAAATTCTTATGGTTCTTCATTGCAAAAATTAATTTGTTGTTGCTATAATATAGATGTGTTGGTTGGTGCATTTTGGATGATGTGAGATGATGGTCATATTGGTATGCCACTGCTACAAGTTCATAAGCTATCTCTTTTCATGATGAGAGAATGTGTTAGATGTTGTTGCTTCAAATTGGAATTTGTGCTACTCAGTAGTCATGAATATATGATACTGCTGCTCATTATCACATATTTTATGTTGATTAGTTACCACTGCTATCACAACATTTGCCACTAGAAGATAGTGCCTTCATACATACGGATCTATTTTATGCATGATGAAATTTACATATTGCTGGTCAATCATCATTTTGTTGTTAATCTAAGTAATTTTGTGGTGTTTTTCAAGAAGTTTAATTGAGTATGTCTTGGAGAGAGGCATGTGTTTTGGTCATGTATTGAAAGTTTTGAGAAACCACATGTTTCATATTGTACTTCATCATTTTCAGTCATGTATCATGTTTATGAAGCCTTGTAATCAAGTTTTCAAGTCTTTGGGTCCATGTTGTCATGAGTTGGTGATAGGAAGTGTTATGATTCATGTCAAGTTTGTGTTGTTATGAGATGTTGCAACCATGTTTGGGTTGTTGTATATCATGTTGTAGTCATTTTACAACCTTGTATCTCATTATACAACCATGTACTTACATAACATTAGATATATTTGGTCAAGGTTGTGTTGAAGAGAGAGTTCTAGTGTCTTGTATGCATTGATGAAGGATGGACTAGCCATGCATGTGGGTTGATGGATGTTGTTGTTCCAGACATGTATTGCATTGCATATCAGTCATGTTGTGTGAAGTTAGTCTTCATGGTCCATTAGGTGAACCCTTTAGCTAGAAGACATTGATTGCATGATGATGATGATGATGCTCATGGGGAGCATGTCCAATTGTATGCTTGCCAATTAGATATGGATAATGTTATTTTTCTTGTGCGAGTATTGATGGACATGTTTATGTATTTGCTGCTATTGTGTTTTGATCATAAGATGTTTAATGTTGCTGGTTGAGAGTGATTTTCATGGAGAAGTTTGTTGGTACTTCCATGATATGGAGATTTTGTTGTTGCTGCTTCAAGAGAGAGAGAGAATTTTATAGACTTATTGTTGTTATTGCATGTTGTATGTTGCTATGAGGAGCGAGAGAGTTGTATTGTGGTTAGATCTAGCTCGTGTCCAAGGGGAATTATTAATGATAAATACAGCGATGATGTTATTGATGAGTTTTAGCCCTTTGCCATTGATGTCAAAGGGTGAGACAATTAGGAGACCAATTTGATGAGTTTTTCAGAGGACAATTGGATGGTTCTGTTGGGGTTGCCATCAATGCCAAAGGGGGAGATTGTTGGCATCGATGTTATGATGCTGTTGTTGGATGTAGTGTTGTTGGTTGGCATTGATTCCAACCTCATAGCCTCATGGTAACATGAGTTGAAACTGTTTGTATATGCCTGATTGGTTGCAGGTATCTTATGTGCAAATGGTTACTTTGAAAATTGTACATGTTCCCTTGGTATTAGTATTACCAGGTACCCTTGATATTGGTATTACCATGGTACATGTGCTCTTGGTATTTGTATTTCCATGGTACATGTGCCCTTGGTATTGGTATTACCATGGTACATGTGCTCTTGGTATTGGTATTACCATGGCATTTTCACTTGGTATTTTAGTTTGCATGGTATTTACACTTGGTTTTGGTATTACCCTAGTATCTGCCCATGGTATTTTTTCAAGGTTGACATGTATGGATTCCTAGATGTATATGGGTGTACCTTTTTTAGTTTGGTTGGTTGTTTCTCTTGAGCAGTAATGGTTGAGTAAGTAAAGAGAGTGTGTGTGAGAGAAGAGTAGTGTGTACAAGGAATTTTGTAGAAAATCTACAATAATTCAAAACAGTAGTCAATGGTACTACAAGCATGATTTAGCCAGAATTTTATGTAACAGTAATGAGATGGAGACTTGAATGAAAGTAAATCATTTATTTCATGATTTCTTTTAGGAAATTATCATCATATTATTATTTAAGTATGCAACATATTTTTATCGATGGGGTTGTGCATTGATTGAGTGTGATTTTCAAATTGTTGTTTTGTTGATTTTGAACTAACAAGGAAAGAAATTGATGTGTAGTTCTAGCTGAGCAGTTCATATTGGATCCAGTATGAAATATTCATAAAACGAGGGTCACATTGAAGAGTGGAGTGGGGGCTCCAACAAATTCAATACAAAGAAAATATTTATTCATGAGTCCAACGGGAGTTGGGCGAGGCTCGTTGGTTGTGGTGGCTTCCAACGGATCAAATGAGTGTCTGTAGAGTTGTGAGATGAAGATCAGAGTTCCAAACTGATAGTAGCCATTTGTATATTCTATATAATTTCATTGCTTGACGAATAATAAAATTATTGGGCAACACAACAACAACAAGGGTGGTTTTTTACCCAGAGGAAGTTTTCCACCAAAAATATCTTATGTCCTCTTGTGCATGTTTATTTGGTTGTTTTTATGGCTCTCATGTATTTTGTTATCTTATATGATCTACTAATGGGTTAATGCATGTCGTGATTCAATAAGTGGAAAAATACTTAAAAGTCAATAATCACTATCACTACTGATTCACCTTCCCCCTCAGTAGTGAGAACATTTCCAACAAAAGAACCCTGGAACCAAAGGAAAACCCATATTATAACCTAAGTATTCACAAGTTGAAGCACGACCCAAAGAAAAGAAGCCATTATCAAGATAAGTGTGTCAGGATCCCAAGGGAAAGGGATGAACTTGCAAGGGCCAATACAATGCTAAAATTCTTAGAAACTTGGCATAAATGTGAAATAAACATGACTCAAACCTTAACAAAATTTCTAAAGAGAAAGTAAGAGAAAAATTACCTTACTTTCAGATGGTACAGGTACTTGTTGTTGTGCTTATGAGACCATAGTAAGTTACAAAAAATTAACAAGAAATGTTTAAAATTTAGAGGCCGGAAGAAGAGTTGGCATAGGGTTGACATAGGAGGTCGTTACATGTCATTTATTTGGAAATTTATACATGCACAACTTGGAAACCAAGGAACCTACCCTTTGAATTATTTATTAACCAGAAGCATTCAAATAGGAGAAGAACAACTGAGAAAAATATTCCAAGAAAAAAATCATAAGCATAGTAATCATTTGAAAGGATGAACACAATTCTTGAACTAAAAATTACTATCAATAAGACACTGCCCAAATTATGACTAAGTCAAGGGATGAAACCCAACCTAGAGATTTTTTTACCCGTGTGACTACCATTGAAATCTTCCAATTGAAGTATGGGGAGACTAGCAAGCTCAAGGAAAAGAAAATAGACAAAATTCGTAGTTAAAAAACGATTTCAAGGTGTCAAACGCATTGGTGTTGTAGAGCTTGTAATCGACCAGGTAAGGGAGAAAATGAGACTGGTGTGATGATGAGGGTGAGGGTAGTTACACCAAAACTAACCCTAGACACTCATATCCATCAATCAAAGATCTATCACAGTGCACCATCAAGATTTGGACACATCACAAGCACCATATGCGATAAAAGTAGTTCCAATCTAATGCCATGTTGAAAAACCACGATGCATAACAACTATGGGGTCTAGAGACTTCAAATAATAAATAGTAAGTTACCAAATGTGTTGTGAATGCAATGTTCAACCTTATATATATATATAAACTCCAACCATGCGATGGTGTAAGACCCTGATATTACATAATCACATTGCAAAGAAAATGTTACAACTATGTATGCTTTTATGACCACATGGATTTATGTGTTGGGGAAAATTATCATTACAAGAGAAATCCCTTTGGGGTATCGAAAAACCTTTATAATCTAAGTTATGAATAGTTATATGTGATGAGTGGTCATCATATATATATACACATGTTATTAGGAAGAAGGGAGTTTATAGTATTTCCCTTGTAGAAAAAAATATTTTCAAGGTTAAGCCATCACCTTTGCAAGGAATATATATATATATATTCAAAACAAAAACAAAAAAAATATGCTCTTAAATCCTAATGTACTTATATAGAAAATACCATGGCAAGGGTATGACTTGAAAGTCATAGTAATATGTTGACAAAAGTTTAAAATGTAATGTGGAATAGAACTAAACATATAAAGATATTTCAATTGTAATTATAATAGATAATGCATATAAATGGTCAACATTTATTGGATTTTACTTGAGAGAGTAATTGAGTATAATTTCGCGAGATTTCCTTGATTGTACATAAATAAATAAATAACAATTATGTTCCTCTTTCATTATCATGGAAGAATGGAAGTTTTGTTTCATGAAGGATGTTACATGTGGTATCAGAGCTAAAGTTTAGAGCTGAGGCCTTTGGCTAACCATATTTTTCAAAATTTATCTAACAATGAAAATTTGTTGATCTTGCATAATTAATACAAAGGAAGGTAAACCAAAAAAGAAGGTAACATGGAAAAACCTCATGATGATACTCACATTGGAAAATACAATAATTATGTGCATATGGGTCAACAAGCCCAAGTCCCTACCAAAGAATTGTTAAACATGATGAAAAATATGCAAGCTAAAATATTAAACCTCAGTGTTGGTCATGAATGATTACTAAAATCTAGTGCATAACAAGAATAGATAATCAAGATTTTGAGAGACAAATCAAATTCCAAAACTATGAAGGCAATGAAAGAATGTGAAAATAAGGAAGAAACCTCTAAACGTAAGGCAATGAAAGGGGAAGTGGAAAGTCATAAAGGAAAAGTTGAAGAAGAGGAACACAACTCATCTAGAATTCAAACTAATCCTAAAAAGAAACCCAAGGGGGAGTTACATGGGGAATTTAGAAAAATCAGCCCCCCAGCATATGATGGGGAATTTGAGGAAGTGGAAGAAGATTGGCAGCTAAACATAAATTAGTATTTTTAGGTTTATGATTATACCTCCAAGTTAAAGACCAAGTTAGCCACTTACCAATTGCAAGGGAAAGCATCTCTATGGTGGGAAGAAGTTCGAACAGTTCATAATTTAGAAGGAAAAGAAGTTAATTGCGAGGAATTCCAATGATTATTCAAGGAAAAAGTATTTAACATAACAATATTTTGATGATAGTGCAAAGTAGTTTCATGATTTGAAACTACGATAGATGTTTATGGATGAGCTGATAACTAAATTTACACATCTACTACATTATGTGCCTTATATAAAGGATGAAAAAGAAAATATTTAGCGATTCATAAGTTATCTCCCGCTCTCCTTCAAGGAGCGAATTGAGTATGATAACCCCAAGACTATGGATGAGGTTCTTCGAAAAGCTAGGATTTTCTACCAGTAATCCAAGCAAAAGAATGATAACTTGAAATGCTAGCTTAATAAAAAGAAAGGATGAATAATGTAAAATAGTAAGGGAGTAAAACATGGACAATTTAAGCAAAGTGGCAAAGGAGGGAAAAATCATAGCTTTAACAAGAATAATTGACAATCCCAAAAGTTACAAGGGCAGACCCATATTAGGTATAAGAAAATGGTACCTAGTAAGGGACCTAATGGGAAGGATAGGGAGCCATTAAAATGTTGGGGTTGTGGTGAGCCCCACCTTTTATGAAACTACACTTACAATACAAAATTAGTACAACGCCTTCAAAATGTCTGAGAGGCTCCCAGCATCAACGATGGAACTAGAAACATTTCATGCATTAACATAGAGTTGGAGGAGTGACAAGTAGAGCACCAATCCACCATGGTGGAAATAGAAGGTACTATCATTAATCGACTAGTTTATGTAATAGTTAATCTTGGTGCCAACCTAAGTTATGTTAGCCCTAAAGTTATAGAAAATTGTAAATTAGTGACTAAAAATTTAAAAAATCCATGACTGGTTCAATTGGCTACAGGTGCAAAAATAAGGATCACCATATGGTTAAAATCCTACTCAATTGTGTTAAATGAGAAACAAAACATAGTCAATTTAAACGTGTTGCCATTAGGTTCTTACGATGTCCTGATATGCATGGATTGGATAGAAAGTCATAAAGAACTTGTTAACTGCCTTGAGAAAATAGTTACATGTATGACTATAGTAGTGAAACTCAAGTTATAAGAGGCATACCCAAACCTATTTCGATACATCAAATATCAACATGATAGTTGAGGAAATCAACTAAAAAAGGGTGTCAAATTTTTTCCATCAAAGTAGAAAATTATTCTCAAAACAAGATGAATAAGTTATTGAAAGAATTATAGGTGTTGAGAAATTTCCAAGATTTCGAAATGATATCATTGGACTACCTCCCAAGAGGGAGATAGATTTCTCCATAGAACTGGTGTTGGGAGTAGCACCGATATCCAAATCCCTTTACCGAATGATGGTACCATAACTTATGGAATTGGAAATTCAATTGTAAGAATTGTTGATTAAAGGCTATATTAGGCCCAGCGTATCCCCATGGGGTGCATAGATCCTTTTTGCTAATAAGAAGGATGGAACGTTCAAGTTGTGCATTGAATATCACCAACTAAATAAGTTAACAGTTAAAAATAAATACCCTTGACCCTACTGATGATATTTTTTCCCAAGTGAAGGGGGAAGTTGTGTTCTTCAAGATATATCTTAGGGTATCACTAGTTGAGAATAAGGGAAGAAGACATATCTAAAACAACATTTCAAACTCAATATGGACACTATGAATTCACAATATTACCTTTCAGACTTAGAAACACACCTACCACTTTTATGTCCTTAATGAACAGTGTTTTTAATACATTTTTGGCCAAATTTGTGTTGATTTTCATAGGTGATATATTGGTATATTCTAAAACATTGGAAGAACACAAAAAAAATTGGAAATGGTATTACAAACCTTGCGGGAAAACTAGTTATATGCAAAATTCAGTAAATATGAATTCTTTTAGGGCAAGATATAATATTTGGGTCACGCGATTTCAAAAGAAGGGATAACATTGGATCATGAGAATTTGAAGGCCATTCTTTACTAGCCAATACCAAAGGACATGGTTGATATAATTATTATCATTCATGGGAATAATTAGTTATTATTGTAGGTTTATTGAGGGATTTTCCAAGTTGGCATACCCTACAACCTCCTTACAAAAGAAAGGGGTAAAATTTTTATGGACACAATAGTGTCACGGAAGCTTTGAAAAGCCATAATACCTACTTACAATTGCTCTGGTACTAAAAATAGAATTTTTGAAAAATGATTTAGAAGTGTGTACAAATGCATGCCTTGAAGGCCTGGTTCATGTGCTTTTGCAGGAGGGGCATATTATGGCTTATGAGTCTCAAAAATTGAAAGAACATGAGAAAAATTACACAGTCTATGAATTACAGTTGGCAACAATAATTCACACCTTTAATATGTCGAGGAATTATTTGATTGGAAGAGAAATCATTTTAATCGCATATCATGTAAGTATGAAATACTTTTTCAACCAACTCGATATGAATGCTAGGCAAGCTAGGTGGATGAATTTCTTGAGCGAATATGACTTCAACATTAAACACATAAAAGGAAAAGAGAATAAGGTGGAAGACACCTTAAGTCAGAGTTTAAAACAAGTATATGAGATTTCTATCACTCAAAGTGAAACATATTTGTTGGAACATATCAAAGAGGCAACATTAACATATCAAAATTATAACCAAATATATAAAAGTATAGAAACTAAAAATGATCTAGATAAATGGACTGATTATGGAATAAGAAAAAATGAACTATTAACCTATACAAACTAACTTTATATACTAAATCAGGAAAAAAATCAAGCGATTGATAATGGATGAACACCATAAGAAACCGTTTCCATGTCATCCGAGGTACTAAAAATTGATTACAACCCTCAAAAAAGAGTTCTTCTGGCCCAAAATGAAAAAAGAAGTTGGTGTATACTAGGTGCCAAGAATGTCAGCAAGTGAGGACAAAAAATCAACACCCAGCAAGATTGTTGAACCCTTTACCCATATTAGAGTGGAAGTGGGAGGTGATCTCCCGAGACTTTATCACATGAATTCCTCAGACATGGAAACAACATGAATCCATAATGGTATTAGTTGAAAAACTAATAAATGTTAGCCATTTCATTCCCATGTAGTCTACATATAAAACTACACAAGTGGATGATGCTTTTATGAGGGATATTTTTAAGTGTCCTGGCATACCCAAGGTAGTCATATCAGACAGAGATATAAAGTTTACATTGAAGTTCTATAGGTCACTTTTTACTAGATTGGGTACACAATTAAACTTCAATAATGTGTACCATCCAAATATAGATGGGTAGACTAAAAGATTGAACCAAATTCTTGAGGACATGTTATGTATGTATGTCATGGACCAACCTACAAAGTGGGAGGAATACATATGCTTGGTATAATTCACTTATAATAATGGTTATCGGGCCTCATTAGAAATAAGCCCTTTGAAGCTTTATAAGGGAGGAAATTCCTTGTACCTCTAAGTTGGAGTCAACTAGAGGATAGATTGGTAATGGGACCTGACTTATTACAAGAGATGGAGTAGATATTAATGTAAATTAAACATAATTTGAAAGAGGTTCAAGATAGATAAAAAAGTTATACGTATATGAAAATAACTCCTAGGTCATTTCAATTGGGGGAGCATGTTTATTTGAAAGTACAACTTAAGAAAATTTCCCTAAATTTATGGAGCTATTCTAAATTGGCTCATCGATATGGCAAGCCATTTGAGATACTAGCGAAAGTGGAGCTAGTGGCCTATCAATTGGCTTTACCAACTCATGTTAAGAGTCACAATGTATTTCATGTGTATTTTGTTAAACATATATATATATATATATCTGATTCTGATACACAATTAATTGGAATGTTGTACAGGTTTAATCGAAAGGAGATTTTTAGGTTGAACCTATACATATTTTGGATTGGAGGGAAACTACTCTTTAAAATAGAATCATTTCTCAAGTCAAAGTGAAATGGAAGAACTTTGGGCCTGAAGAAGCCACCTGGAAATTGGAATAAGAAATGAAAGAGAATTAACCTATCCTATTCCAAAGAAGAATAGAATTTGAAAACACCGAGGATAGTGTCCCTTTTAAGGAAAGGGGAGATGTAACACCCCTGTATAAGCACTCATGACTTTTATTATTTAATTGTGGCTGAAATATTAAAAGTATAGAAAAGTCTGGTTGATGTAAATATTTATATTTTGTTGATAAATTAAAAATAAATTATTTTTTGTTGTTAACACTCTTGAGAATGTGTTAAGGGTTGTGTTGATGGTGCCGGATTCCACAAACATACATGGAGTCTCCCCAATGTGAAGTACCAATTAGACCTCACACCATTTGGATTAGGATCCCCATCTTTAGTATCAGCCTGACCACCATAACTTAAGGAATCAGATACACAATTAATTGGAATGTTGTACAGGTTTAATCGAAAGGAGAGTTTTAGGTTGAACCTATACATATTTTGGATTGGAGGGAAACTACTCTTTAAAATAGAATCATTTCTCAAGTCAAAGAGAAATGGAAGAACTTTGGGCCTAAAGAAGCCACCTGGAAATTGGAATAAGAAATGAAAGAGAATTAACCTATCCTATTCCAAAGAAGAATAGAATTTGAAAACACCGAGGATAGTGTCCCTTTTAAGGAAAGGGGAGATGTAACACCCCTGTATAAGCACTCATGACTTTTATTATTTAATTGTGGCTGAAATATTAAAAGTATAGAAAATTCTGGTTGATGTAAATATTTATATTTTGTTGATAAATTAAAAATAAATTATTTTTTTGTTGTTAACACTCTTGAGAATGTGTTAAGGGTTGTGTTGATGGTGCCGGATTCCACAAACATACATGGAGTCTCCCCAATGTGAAGTACCAATTAGACCTCACACCATTTGGATTAGGATCCCCATCTTTAGTATCAGCCTGACCACCATAACTTAAGGTTTTCTTGGCTGCAATGAATAACATAAGAGATTACACACATATCCTTTGAAATTAGCAAGTAATTTGACACCGTAAAACACCAAATGCAATGTGTAAAAGGAGACTTTCACGAGCGGAGAGACAAGAGTGAGTCTCTAGCAGGAAAGTAATAGTAATAACCTAAGAGAGGCACATGAGAGATAGAAAATATTCATTAGTTATCTAATGAAATAGTTCACATAGACACAATGATCATTAAAGAAAATACAACAGACATTCAACAAGATAAGCACCAAATCCAATGAAGTAGTTCAATTTATTTAGTACATGTGGAAATAACATATACCGCAAACATCTAAAGAATAGTCTTACAACATTCACGATACATGCATGAAATTGTGTTGGCTCAATGAGCTTATGAAAATTAAGTGAAAGATCCAAGTACACAATTACAAAGGTGAGGCACTAGCTCCAATACTGGAACATTAAGTCACTTCTATCTTCTCCAATGAATGATCTTCTCTCCTATGTCAAGCTAAAGAAGCCAAGGCTAACTCTCCAAAGTCTAAGCCTCCAAAAGCCATTTTCTTGAGTTATGAGGTTTGTTTTATAACAAGAGGAATGACCTTTCATACCCCTTATGAATCTTGAGCTACCCTCATGACTCTCAGACTCCTAAATGACCTTTGAACTTCTACAGGATGCTTTGGTCCACATGTGAATTTTCATATTCCACATATGACTCTTTGACTTCCACACATTTACATTTTGTCATTTTCTTGAAAATACATCATTACATCCATAAATGATGTGGAAATACACATTGACACATATGACATTGTGATGACACTTGTACAAGCCATGACTTGGAAATGATGACATGGAATTTCATGATGATGTGGAATGCCAAGCTCTTATCTTTACTACTATGTCTTCAGTTATTCATGATAGATCTGATATTCATATTCATTTTGACCCTCCAAAGGGCCCTGGATCAGTGTTAGAACCTTTTGAGTCATCATGAAATGTACTCCTATCATGGTTCAGGATCTCTTCATGTCTTCAAGATGGCTTTTATTTGTACTCCTCTACAAATTCTTCTCTCACTCTTCTCCTTGACGTCTTCCTTGAGCATCATCTTTCCATGTTGAGGTGGTACACCTACCAATGAAGATCACTCATGACAAGACAAGATCAATGTTGAAATAAACTATCTTACTCCTACTTTTCTCATGATAGAAGTTGCTTGTGATGGGCTTGTATAAGTACTGAAGAGGAAGAGCTTGTTGAGGATGGCATAGTTGAGCTCAGCAGTGGTTTAGGAAGGCACCACTGCTCACTAGAATTGTGCCATGCACTATGAGGAGGGGATCTTCAGGGTCCAAGTAGTAGGAAAGTGCAAGGGACAATTTGATGAGCTTGTTGATTGAAACTACGCAGTGCACAATGCTCAATAGAGAAGGAGATAGTGATAGAACATTGGAGCTACACATTGACCGTGAGAAGGTCTCACCGTGGACTAGAACTATGTAATGCACTAGGAAGGCAGGGCAAGACTTAGTGAATGTGTAGTGAGGGAGTCTAGTGGAGAGGGTTGATGGTTTGCTGACTAAAATTGTGCCATGCACTGAGATGGAAGAGGGGGATTAAGGGATAATGAAATTTTCCTTAGCATGACTATAAGGAAGATCCACTTTTGAATGGAACTGTGCCATGAAATAAGAGGAAGAGATATGAGCTAGTCTTCTGGACATTGGGAAAGTCTAGTGGCTAAGGGTTGAGTCATTGCTGATTGAAACTATGCCATGCGTGGGGAAGGAAGAGGAGGCTTAAAGGGTAGCATAATTTACTTTTGCAGTGGCTCACTGTCCACTAGAAATGTGGCCTGCATCAAGGGAGGCTCACTAGGAAGGAAAACTTTGTAGTTGGCTAGGGAAAACAATAAAAGATCAAGTCACTTTTCCTAGGAGGGTTCTCACTACATTATGAAGGGAGGAGGACCTTTGCATTACACAATTTTCTTTTGCAAAGGGATGGAATAAGTCCTTGTTTTCATATTTGAAGTGATCTATGCACTATGCAAGGTAGAGGTGTTAAAAACTCAATGCAGTGAGTTTGTACAAGAAACAAGGGTTAGGTGACTATGCTTTAAAGGTACTTAATGTGCCACCTTAGGAGTTGACCTTGAGATATAATAAATGCACGAGTATGGGAAGGGAATATTTCATCAATAAGGCTCATGAATAGGCTATGCTCATCACCTGGCAAGAGGGCTAATTCCTTCACAACTTGAACTGAGAAGGAGGACCAAGAAGTGCTCCAAAATGGCTAAGTGTGGGACCGGTGTAGTGAGAGAGATAAAGTCATCTAAACGAGATTCAAACACAAATCACACACATAAATTCCATCAATACAAGACAAACAAATGCAAAAGACTCGCAATAAATAGTTAGACCTTGAAACGATAGCAAAGTGACACTTATTCCTAAGTGCAACAAATGAAATGTAACATTGCAACACTTAGAACACCAGTTGCGACACAAGTATCGACTGTGACTAGAAAGTGTGATTAGCCATGGGAATGTGTATAGAACGTATTATTATGATATGTGTGACCATGTAATGCAGAGGAGGGTTCTAGAACTATCTCTAGTAATGTGAAAAGGTGCGACACATGCAAGAGTGAAAATAGTAAAAAACGACACTTGCAACAGTAGGAAAAAGTGTAAACAACACTTGAAAAAGAAAAATAAAGTGAAAGTGACACATGCAAGATTGAATATAACATGAAAATGCCACTTGTTAAAGTGAAAGAAAGCAAAAATGATAGTCACAAATGTGAAAGCGACACTTGTGACAGAAAACGTACGTGAAAGTAATAGTTAAGAAAACTCACATGAATGGTAGTACAATTGCAACCAAGATGAGAAGGGGAATATCAATGGAGAGTGCACATTAAATGTTGACATAGGTTGGACAATTTGCTGTAATGAAATTTGTACAAGCGCTATTCCTAGATATTGCGCAAGCCTTATTCTCAAAGACTGCGCAATGCTTATCTAAGCTTGCATAGAAAGAAGTGCATGTATGGATTTTTCAAGGATTGAGCAGGTGTGAGCAAGTGAGTTTGAAACTTAAAATATTCTAAGAAGAAGACTCAAACACTTAACAAAAAATCAACGAACCATGAAGTGACCATGGGGCGAAAGATTGCAATATCCTCAGTAGGATCCAAAATTCAAGTGCATGGAAAATTTTGGGGGGTGTTGATCACAATGTTAATAGGGTATCAAGTGGAACTTAACTCCTAACTATTAGGGAAATAATTTAAATTGGTTATGCCTCAACAAGGGAATAAAAAAAAAAGAAGGAAAATTTATCCTTTTGCCATGAATATTCAACTTATTAGGCAAAGACAAACCAGAGAAAAAAAGAAAGATGGATAGAGATAAATGCCATGAAACTGGTTATGTGTGGGAGAGAAAGATAGTGAGTTCGAAATATAACCAATGGGAGAGAAAGAATGGTTTGAACCCAAGAGAAATCAAACGGGATATTGCTTAAGGACTATCACAAATCCCTATGATTAGCTTCCTCTTTAGCACCCTTTTTCTGCTTCCACTAACTGTTTCAGAGAAATAAAACAGGACATTGCTTAAGTACTATAACAAATACCTATGATTAGCTTCCTCTTTAGCTCCATTTTTTTCTTCCACTAACTATTTTAGTGTATTTTTTTCCACCTTTTTGAAAAAGCATGCACTAAATATAAGGATGTCATTTTTTTTTCTTTTTTCGATCACAACCATTAGACACTAAAGTCAGCACTAAATATCACCGACGTGAACAGCCAATTTAACCTCTTATTTATCTTATAATGTATCTTCATGTATAGCTTCCTGCGTAACATCCTATTTTGCTCATTGTTATGGAATTATTTTTAGCGTCCACTTTAGCTTCCTTTTTAGGCTCTATTTTAGCTTCCTATTTAACGTCCTTTTTTTTTCCTCGATATGAAATTGTTTTTAATGTTTACGTTAGATTCCTTTTTAGCTTTTGTTTTAGCTTCCTTTTTAACTTCCTATTTTGCTTCCTCATTCCTTGTAATAGCTTGCCTTGAAACTCTCTCATTTGGATCACATGATGGCTGTATAGACAGGTTAATTTTCTCTCCTTATGATGCAATTCAAACAGACATACATTACTTATATGCTCTTCTATGTAAAGTGGTTTGAGATTTGTAAGATCTATTCATTACATTGATGTTTGAAATCAATGATTAGATATTTGCTCAGTATACTTATGATATGAAGTTAGATGTTCGTGATTTACTCATAATACTTATGATATGAAGTCTAAGATCTGTGGCATATATATTGATTTGAGATTTAATCTATTTCTATGAGTAATGTGGCATATATATTGGTTCAAGATCTTATCTATTTCTCTGAGATCTGTGGCATATATATTGGTTCGAGATCATATCCATTTCCCTGAGATCTGTGGCATATATATTGGTTCGATATCTAATCTATTATGTGGTATAGTGAGAGGATCAAACTTGCATTTGTGATATTTTTGGAAGACTTTGTGAAGAGGATCTAAGCACTTGTGGAAGCCATCTTGTGGTGTTGTTGTACTATTGAAGGATATCTCTAAGGAAAGAAAGATATTTATTTTGTAGAACTTGGGACCACCATTCAAAGGGTTCTGTTAATAGTCTCCAAGCCAAGTTTTACCCTAAAGCTAATTGTATGAAAATAGGGTCCTTTAAACCTAAACCCTTTACCTCTCTTGAGATTTTAACTATGCTCCAGTTAAATACGTTGAATTTTTTTTAATTATTTTTTCCACCTTTCCACAAAAAATTTCTTATACACCTACTAATTTGATCCAAGATTCTATTAGGGGAAAAAAGGATTGATGATCCAGGTGGATATTGGTGGCCACCCACCTATTCCACTTGGACCCCCACCATGTACCATTATTTCTTTCAGTTTCCGTAATTCAGCACAATTTACTATTTTTGACAATTTTTCAGGTCCTCAACTTTCAGAGCTATTTTTTTTTTTAACAGGGAAACATAAGACTTTGACCAACATTTGCAATCAAATGTTACATTCCTCGGATAGATATTTCTAATGAGGTATCATGCGTGTCCAACAAAGATCGTTTGTCAAAGTTACGACCCCAGGAAGTTGATGTACCAATTTACCCCAACGGGGCCCACAATTTTGGCGCTTCATCTCCTAGGGTTATATTTTTGGATATTTAGGGTTTTCCATTGTTTCTCAATAATAAATAGGCCTTTGAGACTCATTGTAACACAGTTCAGAGGCATGTGGCCTCCACATCTCTTCTCAGAGATAAGCTACCATTGCCCAAGCTAGTTTATTTCCATTCTATATGTCAGCATCTTTCAGTTGTTTGATATTAATGAAATGAAGATTTATTTCTACTACATCTCTATGTTTACGTTTATATCTGTATTTTGTTTTTTTCCTGCATAAGTTTGGATTAGTGGTATCAGAGCAGTATTCTCTTTCTCTCTTTTTCTTTGCATGTCGCCTACGAGGTCAAGGTATAAGGAGATAGGGCTCGAACGGGTTGAAAACTTGCAAGATTGGCCTCACAAACCCCGATGACCTCCCATGGTAGAAGAAAAGAAAGAATAAGGAGAAAAATATCCTTTCAAAATATTGCTTGAAGAAGGCCTTGAGCAATAAAGGAATGCGATTGTGGACAAACTTTCCCAAATCCTTCAGCGAATGCCCTAGGCGACATAACTTCATCCAACAACCACTCTGGAGGCGCCACTCCCTTCAATGTACAAGTCACATTTGACATTCCCATATTTGAAGGCTAGATAGATGTAGACACCGTAGATAGATGGTTAAATATATTGGAAGGATATTTTTCGGTTCATGATTTTTCCAATAGGGAAACAATTACTTTTGTGCTCCTCAAAGATGCCCCCCATGTCAAAGACTAGTGGGAAACCTACTGTGAACAAACAGACAAGAGAGAAATCTCACTGTTTTCAGCCGCACCAACTTGGAATTCTTTCTGAGATGCCATCAAGCAAGAATATTACCTCGTGGGGAGATATGAGGAAAAGTGCATAAAATGGACTACGATGCAGAAACAATGGGATCAAGATGTGCATGAGTTGATGAATCTTTTCCATATCCTATGCACAAAGTTGGGTATCAAATATTCTGAGAAACATCTGGTGCTTAAGTAACGCATTTTTTTGCACAAACACATTCAGGAGGAAATGGAGTTCTTGGAAATCTCTTCGCTTAGTGCAACGTACCAATATGCTACGAAGATTGAGCATAAATTCAAGCAGAAGAAGTGAGACTTTGGATCTGCGAACTCAAAGCATAGCAAACACGCCCCCAAGCCACAAAGCAAAGGGCAGAGTCAGGCCACGAACCCCAAGGACAACTCCTCAAAGTCACAAACCAAGAATAATGAGAAGGCGAAGAAAGACACCGACAAGTGGTGTGAGTTCCACTGCGATGGTAGGCACAACCAATCTCCAAAAGGCATAACTTGAAGATCCAAAGGAGGGGGAGTGACTCTTCCAGTCATAGATATGGGTAAAGGGTTCCCTGGTGTAGTTCATTGTCAAAAACAAGAGTTAGAAGAACCTGATCTCGGCTGAGGTCATTAAGAGATTGAAGGTGCCAACAACGTCGCACCTGTAGTGGTACACCATCGGGTAGCTCCACCAAGGGAGATATCTCCATGTCAGCCAGTAGTGTTGCCTGACTTATAACATCAAGCCCTTTGCAGATGAGGTATTGTGCGATGTTTCTCCTCTAGAAGTCTATGATGTTTTATTAGGTCAGTCATAGCTATGGAAGCGTCATGTTGTATATGAATCTAGACATTGTTATGTTATTATTACTTTGGGTCAAAAATTGTAGAGGATACCAGAGGTAGTTCCACCTACCACCTTTTCTTTGATCTCTGTTAAACAATGCAGTAATATCATTTCCCACACTAGGAAATTTGTTTTCCTTATTATTCAGCCTCAGAGTAAGAGGAAGATTTGGCCACATCCATAGTGTCTAGACATGACTCCTATGCACGACAACAACAGATGGACAACGTCATGGAGGAGTACAGGGACATCTTCACCTCACCCAGAAGGGTATCCCTAAACTGTCAAGTCAAGCACTCCATCGATCTAACCCTAGGCGTGCCACTACCCATTAGAACAATCTACTGATGCTCTGTTCTGGAGAACAATGAAATCAAGAGGAAGATTCAAGAGTTGTTGCAGAAAGGGCACATCAAGCCAAGTTGATCACCCAATGGGAGCCTAATCATGTTGATAGAGAAGAAGGATGGAACCTGGAGGCTCTCTATTGGCTATTAGGCACTGAATAGTATCACTATCCGTAATATGTATCCAATCCCAAAGATTGAAGACATTTTGGACCAGCTCAAGGGGGACACATATTTCAGCAAGATTAACTTGAAGTTTGGTTATCACTAGATACCAATTGAACCCTTCGGTGTGGAAGACAACCTTCAAATCCAAGGAGGGTCGTTTCAAATGGTTGGTCATGCCTTTCAAGTTGACTAATACCCCCAAAAACTTCATGAAACTGATGGAAACCATATTGTGTCCCTTCACTAACTCATTTGTGGTAGTGTATCTAGACAACATCCTAATCTTCAGCCAGATTTGGCAAGAGCACATACACCATATTCAGCAGGTCCTCTAAAACCTGCGACCACATAAATTGTATTCCAATTTGGAGAATTGTACTTTTGGTATGACCTAGGTTCAATATCTAGGGTACATCATTGATGAGCAGGGTGTGTCAGCCCCAACCACTCTAACATATCTTCGCAACATTTTTGGTTTTGCCAATTTCTTTCACAGGTTCATGTTGGGATTCTCTCATATCACTTGGCATTTGAGTCAAGTCACCAAGGAAAAAGCAAAAGAAACGTTATTTTGGTTTGAATCCCAACAAAAGGTATTTTTCGAGTTGAAGAATCGCCTCTGCTCTGCACCACTGCTTACATCACCAAACCTGCAACAACCATTTGAAATTAAGACGGATGCCTACGACTATGCTGTTGGTGCAATTTGTACCCAACAAGGGCATCCGTTGGCATATCACAGTGGGACACTTTTAGATATATTTCAAAAGTATCCCACCTATGACAAAGATATGTATTCCATTGTGTAGGCCTATTGATAATGGAAGCATTACATTCTAGGGAAGGAAACAATCATCCACACAGACCATTGACCCTTGCAGTTCATATAGACACAATGAAAGTTTCAGAACAATCAAAATCATAAATGGTCCATATATATGCAAAACTTCCATTTGAACATTAAGTACAAGAAGGGAAACACCAATAATGTTATAGAATTCCTCGGCCAACTGCCAGTTATGGCGCTGACCACCATGCTCGGCTCTTATGGGAAAGAGACTTCAGGATGGCCGCATCTTTACAAGAGTGATTGATCCGGATTTAAACAGGAATGCAACAAAATACAAAGATAACCATATACACAAAGATGCAACCGAAATAATACTTCATTTCATTAATGTAAAATACTCAAATATGCTTACAAATAGAAATGGAAATAAACCAGCTAGGGTGAAGGTAGCTTATATCTAAGAAGAGATGTGGCGGCTACATGCCTTTGAACTGTGTTACAATGAGGCTTGAAGGCCTATTTATTGTTGAGAAACAATGGAAAACCCTTAACATCCCAAAACCTAACCCTAGAAGATGAAACAACAAATTGTGGGCCCTGTTTTGGGTAAGTTGGTACATCAACTTCCCGGGGTTGTAACTTTGGCACCTGATCTTCGTTTGACGCATACAATAGCTCGTTAGAAAGATATATCCAAGAACTACAAATTTTGGAAGAGAAACATCGGTCGATGGACCCATGTTTCTCCCAGATTTCCTAAAAAACGTTGTTTAGGGCCTCAAAACGGCTCCGGAAGTTCAGGACCCGAAAAACTCCTAAAAATAGTAAATTGTGCTATAATTAAGGAAATTGAAAAACTGAAAGAGACAGTTGTGGGGGTCCAAATGGGATTGGTGGGTTGCCACCAACATCCACCTAGATTAGTGATCCTTAATTCAGCACCACATACTAGATGCTCATGGAAGGTAAGCAAGTTCCAGACTTTCACCTCTAGGATGAATTATTATTTCATCTGGGACACCTTTATGTTCCTTTAAGAGAGCATTCCAAGATGATTTGGGAGGTGTACTACAGTCAGGTCACTGCACATTTTGGCATAGAAGAGATAGTGGCACTGCTGCAAAAGTATTTTTATTGGTTGAAACTTCGATAAGATGTTGGGAAGTACATCAAATCTTTCACTACCTACACCATTGCCAAACCTACAATCAAGAAGCAAGGCATGTATACTCCTTTACCTACTCCTAGCCGGCCTTGGGAATCCATCTCCATGGATTACATGTCAGGCCTTCCTTCTACCAAGCATGGAAATGACTGTGTTTTTGTGGTCATCGAAAAATTCTCTAAGATGGGCATTCTTGCAGCCTACAAGAAGAGTATCACAACAAAAGCCACTGCCAAACTTTTATTTGACCAATTATGGGTACACTTTGGGATCCCACAGACCATTATCTCATATCGAGATAACATGTTCCTAAGTACATTCTGGTCAAGCCTCTGGTCGTTGTTGGATACTAAGCTCACTAAGTCCATGACCTTCCATCCCCAAACTGATATCCAAATAGAGGTCGTCAATAGGATGGTCGTGCACATCCTACGCATGTACAATTCAAAGCATCCAAATACATGGAATAAGAATCTTCCCTATATCCAACACATCTATAACAAATATCTCCACAACTCAACTAGCCATAACCCCTTTCAGATGGGATTGGGATTCTAGTCGCTATGTTCCATTGATGGTTCCATACCACTTGTAGCTACTCGGGCAGACTCGGCTCATGTCTAGTCTGATGCTGAAAAAGCTACCAGCTTCATTGAATGCATTCAACACATCCGCTAGCAGGTCCATGACATATTGGATAGAGCAAATTCTAAGGAAAAACAACGTTATGATCAGCATCAGGTACCACACAAGTTCCAGGTGGGCGACAAAGTTTGGTTACATTTGTAGGAGGAGCGCCTCACTAGGGCCCACCGCAAGCTTCGCTCGCTTCGATAATCCACTTAGATTCCCACCATTGTACCATTATTTCTTTAAGTTTCCATAATTGTAGCATAATTTACTATTTTTGGCAGCTTTTTAGGTCCTGAACTTCCCGAGCCATTTTGAGGCCCTAAATGATGTTTTTCTAAACCGAAAAACATGAGTCTTTAACTGATGTTTGTAGTCAAAAGTTTTATTCCTTGTGTTGTCACTCATTGCATTATGAATTTTCAATTGTCCTAAGTTCCAAATAGCAATGAAGTTTGAAGCCATTTTTCAAACATCAAAATCTCTCAAAGCTAAATCAGACCCTCTCCATTGCATAGTGCTTGGAACGAGCTTTCCAACGGTATATGGAAGTCCGAAAATGGACTTATGGATCAGAAGATATGGCCTGTTAAATTTCAGGGGTTTTGTTGCCTTTAAAGTGAAGGAGAAAAGCATATTGGAGGTCAGGGAGCTCATTGCAATCACAAATCAACATTTTTCTGAAGAAGCAACAAAGAAGAGCAGTGAGATTAGCGATCATCGATCTCACAAATCGTAATCGGAGGTTCCTGCGATCCTTCATATCGGCAATCACACATTGTAGAGGTCCTGTGTAAATCGCAAACGTAGTTCTTGCGATCCAAGAATATCGACAATCGGTGGGTCCAGGGCATCACAAATCAGTGATCGGCGTGACAGCAGGGTTACAACTCCAAAACATTATGATATCACAATGTTGCGATATGATAGTGGAAAGCGTCAGGAGGGCTGAAAAATATTTAACAAAGGATTGTTGTGAAAAACCAAAGGCAGAAGGGCTCTTTCTCTCTCCTCCAGTAGGGCCATGTGGCAACACAGGATTGGTCTTGAGAAAGACACATGGAAGCTGATGTCAGCATGACATGGCAGTACGGAGGACACATGACAGATCCAACATTTTCAGGGGTCCTATGGGGGTATATTTGGGCAACACATGTCACCACTCAAGAAGTGACACGTGGCACTGATGACGTCATCAATCCCGCAAATCGGCGATCGACGATCTCACAAGTCAAAGTCTCAGTCCGGATGCGATATTTTATACAATAGATTTAAAGGGTTGTCGAGTCCATCCCTTTCCAAAATCCACATATTAATTAAACACGCCCCATCTATGGACGACCTAGATTGACTCCACCCAGATCAATGGCTACCAGGCCTTTTTCGGCCCCCCCCACCATGTTTCCCTCTATCGGCGAGGGGCGGGTCTGAAAAATTAGTTTCCTTGCCGAGCGCCACCGCTACGTGTCCCTCTCATATTATTTTGCACCCCCACTCTCTTACCACTTACCACTCATGCCCCCCTCTGAAAACCACTCATATCAGAACTCGCCTATTTTGTAATGTTTTTAGTGATAAGTTCCAGCACCGAAAAGTCCTCCATATTACACCATAATTAACTCACCAAACATATCAGGGTGCTGATAATGTTTTACAGGGATTCTGGGAGGGCAGATGAGTTGGTAGCCATGTTCATAGTCTATGATCGCCATGATGGGTAACCGCTCCTGCTTCGGGAAAGAGAAGAAACAAGGATGTTAAAGGCTGAAAGTGACAAGGAACCAGTCGAGAGAGGATTAGCCGTGATTTAGCAGAAACACGCTTGGACTAGAGGCCAGCAAAGAAGAGTGGCGTGGAGATATTTTTAGGACCATCATTTCAGTTTCGTTGGATTAGTTCTGTTTTATTCTTTTTTATTGTTGTTTTTGTTATTCTGTTTTATTTTCAAGAAATGTATCTCACTGTTGTAATAAATAGAGGCTTCACACCAAGACAACTAGTCATACATACATCTATAAACTCCAGCCAGAAGATATTTTTGTAACTGATTTCCTTGCTCCCCCTTTCCTTATAAAAGGGAGGAAGAAACACTTAGGAAAGGTTCTGAATTCAGTGGAAAAATTGATGTAAATTTTGAAGTTGTGTTAATTCTAGATTTGCATCTTTCAAATTATAAATGAAATAGTGGCGATTCCAACTTTCGAGTATTACAATATGTTATTTCTCTGTTAAACTTCCATTATGTTCACATTTCCTCTCTGATTTCATGCAATTGTAGCTGCCATAAATATCTCATATGTTCTTACAGATTCATTTGTGTTGACTAGTTAATGCACATGCCTATATGTAATTCTGAGATTATATCTTTAAATTTTCACTCCATGAATCATAGCATCCAATCCTCTTACATCCATATGTCTATCTTTAACTCAAATAAGTATAGAACTCTTGAGGTTTCAAGCTCTATGTGATGAGTTAGTCTTCTCCCTCTCTTCTTTCATTACTCTGCAAAAGCTTATTAAACTGTAAGTCCTCGAATTGCTCGATCTCCACTAGTTTTTACCTATATTCCTGTGAGTTGTGTATGTGAAAGGATACTAGAAATACATGGATTATATCCTTGGATGAAGGAACCAATCCATGATGTTATTTGTATATTTGTAATTACTATGTGTATAAGATGTATATGATGTCTCTAGTTTCCTGAAGATCATATAAGACACATAAAGATAGATGTTACCAGGCACTAGTCTTGTAAGCAATCCAAGGCTATCTCTGGAAGCGACAACACCTTGGATAGATATTTCTAACGAGGTATCATGCGCATCAAACGAAGATCATATGCCAAAGTTACAACCCCAAGAAGTTGATGTACCAATTTACCCCAACATGGCCCATAGTTTTGGCGCTTCATCTCCTAGGGTTAGGTTTTTAGATATTTAGGGTTTTCAATTGTTTCTCAATAATAAATAGGCCTTCAAGCCTCATTGTAACACAATTCAAAGTCATGTAGCCTCCACATCTCTTCTAAGAGATAATCTACTGTCGCCTGAGCTAGTTTATTTCCATTCTTTATGTAAGCATCTTTCAATTCTTTGATATTAATGAAATGGAGATTTATTTCTATTGCATCTGTGTGTTTACATTTATATCTCTATTTTATTTCATTCCTGCATAAGTCCGGATTAATTGAGCCTAGAATATATACAATGCAGACAAGATGGCTTTTATCAAGACCACTATGTCAGCCAAATTGAGCCAACTAGCACCCTAGGAAACTATTTTCTTTTGACTTTTTGAAACTATGTTATGTCAGTCTTTCGTAGTGGTCCCTTTCAAAGATATTGGAATACCAAGGTATTTAAAAGACTTCTAGTCCTTTTCAGAGATAAAGGATAAAATATCAGAGAGTTGATTGAGCTTGTGAGGAGTGCAATACTATCCATAAATTTTTCATAATTATACGATACCTAACCTTAGGATATAACCTTGCATCAAGTCTGACAAACAACAATGCAAGCTAAAGAAAAATCTATACAAAATTTTCTTATAATGCAAGTTGAAGCAATACTTGGAATGTTGTATGAAATCTAAAGAAAAAATATTTAAGGATCAAAGAAAACATATAATAATTCAAAAGTGTGTAGAATAATCAAATAAATAGTTTACAATTTGAATCAATCTTATTGGCCAAAAAACAAAGCCTTGGCGTGCATTTTAGTGAAGCGAGAAAATTTTGGCCCACTTAAAAAAAATGCAGGCCCAACCTCAGTACAAGCCCAAATTGAATTATTCATATTGGAGAGTATCTTTTTACTGATAATTAACATTAATTTTGCACATAGGAATTTTTATTGTGCAAGAATATGACAAATTGGATCAATTTTATAGGGTTAAAATCAAAGTTTGTGTGCCTCAAATAAATGCACACCAAGACCTATACTTAATTAATTGTGTGATAATGATCATTCCAACTTAAATATAAAACCATTTTATGCAATATATCATAGTAATTATTATAAAGGAAATGTTATACATTGAAATCCAAGTCTATCGGAATAACAATTGATCATATCTACGAATGATCATAGTTGGAACAAATATGCAATCCCAGGCCAAATCAATTGCACTCTTGGTAATGAAATTTGAAATGGGACATGATTGGAAAATTCATAATCTTAGGATATAACCTTGCATCATGTCTGAAAAATATCCTACATAACTATGTTTCCCACTTATACACAACTTTCACATAAGGAAAGTCGAAGCAAAACTTAGAATGTTGTATAAAATATTAAGTACAAATATTTAAGCTCAAACTAAAGATATAACAAATTAAAAGCGTGTAAAATAATTAAATAAACAATATGCAATTTGAATCAATCAGATTAGCCAATAAATGAAGTTTGGGCATGCATTTTAGTGAAGCAAGGCAATTTTGGCGAGCTTCATAAAAATGCATGCCCAACCTTCATTTCAAGGCCAAATTGAACGATTCAACTTGGAGAGTATTTTTTACTTATAAGTAACATTTATACAATTACATTTTTCTAATTTAGTGATATGAAGGTCGAAGTTAATGTAAATGAAAGTGTTGGAACAATCCCAGTTCACAGTGTCTCCCCAAAAGTGTCAATAGTTTGTGAACAACATAAACTTATTGGAAGCAAAATAGCATGTATAATTAAATAGTATACAATTTTAATCAATGAGATTGACCAAGAAATGAAGCCTCGGTGTGCATTTTAGTAAAGTAAGGCAATTTTGGCCCGCTTCAAAAAAATGCACACCCAATAAGGCCAAATTGAATGATACAACTTGGAGAGTATTTTTTCTCATATGTAACATTAATACAATTAAATATTTTTAAATTTTCACAAGTATATTTTTGTTTCTCAAGAATACTCCAAATTCCATGGATTTCATCGGGTAAAAGGCAGGGTTTGCGTGCCTCAAATAAATGCACATCGGAAATGTTTGGGAATAAGGCGATGAACTAAGAAAAAAAAAAAGATTTAATTGTTGAAACTTGTAGTTTCTTAGTTAAAACCTTGTAAGTAAGGTTGGATGACCTTATTTTTTTAGTACTTAGGTTTAAATGTTTCCAAGGGATTGATAAAGAGATAACACCTAAGGTTTTCAAGGACTATTTTAAGGTTTTTCTATCTTGTACATGTTTTTTAGGGTTTTAAGTTTAAGATTACGTCAAGTGACCTAGTTAGGGTTTGAAGATAAATAGGAAAATAGAATGGCGACAAACATGATTATTTATTATTTGTTGTTTGGAAATGAAGTCTAAGTAGATTTAGGGTTTAAATGCCACTTATTGATTGGAAAAGTCTTGAAAAGGAATTCCCAACACACATGAAAATGATGGCTAGAATTATAAGGTTTAAGAGAATGAATGACCTTATGGGATTCACTATCAACTAGGGCCTTTATACTAGCATTCAATATTTAAGATCCACCTTAGCACTAACATGTTGTGATACTACCTTAAGAAAATACATATCATTTCAATGTTAAACAAATATTAAAAAATGAAAAGTTAAAGCCAATCTCCGAAAAACACATAGTACCTCAAAAACCAACAAATTTCATCATCATGAACATCAGTTCCATAACAATGCTTCTTTTCCTCAATTGTAGTAGAATTCCAAACAAGAAAAAGGAAAAGGTAAAATATCGTGAACACCTTCCTCTTGTCACCAATGTGTTACGATTTACAAATTAGAAGTCTCTACCTATTTATACATGACCTAAGAGACCTTTGAAATGTGTGGGGAATGTGCCTGCTAACATGACATGAAGTACATCCTCATTAAATTTGGGTGGAAATAACTCATCCTCATAAATTTCTACTGTGTATGAATATTCCAAATTGGTTTAGGGATTGTGTGACTCAAATAAATGCACACTAGGACTTGTAATTAATTTTCAGTGCAAGAATGATAATTCCATCCTAAATATACAAACATTTTCTACAACATATCATACTCATTATCCTAAAAGACATCTTAGTTACCAAAATCCAAGTCTACCAATGTAGCAATTGATCAAATGTGCTCTCCCGGGCCAAACCAATTACACTCACGGTAATGAAATTTGAAATGGGGCTTGATTGGATAATACCTAACCTTGAGATATAACCTTGCATCATGTCTGAAAAATACTCTTAATAACTATATTTCTGACTTATACACAACTTTCACATAAGGAAAGTCAAAGGAAAACTTAGAATGTTGTATGAAATATGAGGTATAAATATTTAAGCTCAAAGTAAATACATAACAATCTAAAAGTGTGTAAAATCATTAAATAAACAATCTACAATTTGAATAAATCAGATTGGTCATGAAATCAGGCATGGGCATGAATTTTAGTGAAGCAAGGCAATTTTGGCCTGCTTCACAAAAATGTATGCCAAGCCTTCACTTCAAGGCCAAATTGAATGATTCAACTTGGAGAGTGTTTTTCTATTCATAAGAAACATCAATACAATAAAGTTCTCTAATTTATTGATTTGAAGGTCGAAGTTAATGTAAATGAAAGCGCTTCAGTAATTGCATCTCACGATGTCACCCCAATAGTGTCAACAATTTGTGAATAACATAAAGTTACTGGAAGCAAATTAGAGTGTATTTTAGTGAAGCAAGACAATTTTGGCCCGTTTCACAAAAACACACACCCAACCTTCATTTCAAGGCCAAATTGAATGATTCAACTAGGAGAGTATTTTTTTACTAATAAGTAACATTAATAAAATTAAATATTTTTAATTATTCACATATATATTTCTGTTTTTCAATGACACTCCATATTGAGTGTATTTCAAAGGGTAAAGTTTAAGGTTTTGTGTTCCTCAAATAAATACATACCAGGAATGTTTGAGAACAAGGGGATGGACTAAGAAAAATCAAACTTGAATTTTAATATTTGAAACTTGTAGTTTCTTGGTTAAAACCCTATAAGTAAGGCTAGATGACCTTATTTTAGTAGTAATTAGGATTAAATGTTTATAAGGGATAGATAAAAAGATATGAGCACCTACAATTTGTAGGGTCTATTCCAGGTTTTTAAGTTTAAGATTAATTCAAGTGACCTAGTTATGGTTTGAAGATAAATAGGTAAGGAGAATGGAAACAAATAGGACTAGTTATCATTTGTTGTTTGGTAATGAAGTGTAAGTAAAATCTACAGTTTCAATGCCACTCATTGATTGGAAAAGTCCTAAAAAGATAGTGAACTCCTTCCTCTTGTAACCAATGTGTTACAATTTACAAATTAGAAGTCTCTTCCTATCTATACATGATCTAAGAGACCTTTGAAATGTGTGGGGAACATGCCTCCACACATAACATGAAGTACATCCTCATTAAATTTGGGTGGAAAATAACTCACCCTTATTAAATTTTTGTTGTTCATGAATACTTCAAATTTGATTGATTTTATAGGGTGAAAGGCAAGGATTGTGTGCCTCAAATAAATGCACATCATGACCTATAATTAATTGGCATTGCAATAATTATAATTCAATCCTAAAAAAAAAAAATCTACAACATATCATACTCATTATCCTAAAAGAAATCTTACTCACTAAAATCTAAGTCTGCCAATGTGGCAATACATCATATCTACCAATGTTCAAGTTGAAAAAAATATGCACTCCCAGGCCAAACCAATTACACTCTTGGTAATGAAATTTGAATGGGACATGATTGGAGAATGCCCAACCTTAGGATATAACCTTGAATCATGTATAACAAATATCCTATATAACTATGTTTCCCACTTATACACAACTTTCATACAAGGAAAGTCGAAACAAAACTTAGAATATTGTATGAAATCTAAAGTATAAATATTTAAGCTCAAAGTAAAGATATAACAATGTAGAAGCGTGTAAAATTATTAAATAAATAATTTACAACTTTAATCAAATAGATTGTCCAATAAATGAAGAGTGGGTGTGCATTTTAGTGAAGCAAGGCAATTTTTGGCCTACTTCACAAAAATGCATGTGCAACCATCATTTCAAGACCAAATTGAATGATTCAACTTGGATACTATTTTTTTACTCGTAGGTGACATTAATACAATCGAATATTTTTTATTTTTCACATATATATTTTTTTTGTTCAATAACACTTCAAATTGCATGGATTTCATAGGGTAAGGGGTAGGTTTTGTGTGCCTCGAATAAATGCACACTAGGAATGTTTGGGAACAAGGAGATGGACTAAGAAAAATCAAACTTGATTTTTAATAGTTTAAACTTGTAGTTTCTTGGTTAAAATGCTATAAGTAAGGCTAGAAGACCTTATTTTAATAGCAATTAGTTTAAATGTTTCCAAGGGATAGATAAAGAGATATAAGCACCTAGGGTTTGAAGGGTCTATTTTAGGGTTTTTCTATATTGTACATATTTTTTAGCTTTTAAGTTTAAGATTAGGTCAAGTGACCTAGTTAGGGTTTGAAGATAATTAGGTAAGGAGAATAGATATAAATAGGACTAGTTCTTATTTGTTGTTTGACAATGAAGTCTAAGTAGATCTAGGGTTTCAATGCCACTCATTGATTGGAAAAGCCCTGAAAAGGAATTCTATACACACATGGAAATGGTGACTATAATTCTAGGGATTAAGATAATGAAGAACTTATGGGATTCACTATCATCATCTAAGACCTTTCTACTAGCATTCAATATTTAAGATCCACACAATTGCTAACATGACATGATAATACCTACAGAAAAAACATATCCTTTCAATGTTAAACAAAAAATCAAAATATGAAAACTTAAAACCAATCTCAAGAAAACACATAGTACCTCATAAACCAACAAATTTCATCATCGTGAGCATCAATTCCATAATAGTGTTACTCTTCCTCATTAGTAGTAGAATTCCAAACAAGAAAAATCAAAAGGTAAAATATAGGGAACTCCTTCCTCTTGTCACCATTTACAAATTATAAATCTCTTCCTATTTATACATGACCTAATAGACCTTTGAAATGTGTGGGGAACATTCCTCCCCACATAGCATGAAGTAAATCCTCATTAAATTTTGGTGGAAAATAACCCATCCTCATTAAATTTCTCTTGTGCATGAATACTCCAAATTGGATT
The DNA here is from genome assembly GCA_031772625.1 of Pinus tabuliformis. NCBI lineage: Eukaryota > Viridiplantae > Streptophyta > Pinopsida > Pinales > Pinaceae > Pinus > Pinus tabuliformis. The sequence goes on from CM062815.1 coordinate 825,898,059, forward strand.
GATTTTATAGGATAAATTGGAGGGATTGTGTACCTCAAATAAATGCACACCATGACATATAATTACTTGGCAGTGCAACAATGATCATTTCATCCTAAAGACACACAAATTTTATACAACATATCACACTCATTATCCTAAAAGAAATCTACTCACTAAAATTCAAGTCTTCTAATGTAACAAGTCATCATATCTGCCAATGTTCAATTCAGAACAAGCATGCACTCCCGAGACAAACAATTTACACTCTTGTTAATGAAATTTAAAATGGGACATGATTGGACAATACCTAAACTTAGGATATAACCTTGCATCATGTCTGACAAATATCCTACATAACTATGTTTCCCACTTATACTCAAATTTCACGTAAGGAAAGACGAAGTAAAACTTAGAATATTGTATGAAATCTGAAGTATAAACATATAAGCTCAAAGTAAAGATATAACAATGTAAAAGTGTATAAAATTATTAAATAAATAATCTACAATTTTAATCAATTAGAGTGGCCAATAAATGAGGCATGGGCATGTATTTTATTGAAGCAAGGAAATTTTAGCCTGCTTCACAAAAATGCATGACCAACCTTCATTTCAAGGCCAAATTGAATGATTCAACTTGGAGAGACTTTTTCACTCATAGGTAACATTAATACAATTAAATATTTTATTTTTTCACGTGTATATTTTTGTTGTTCAAGAATACTCTAAATTTCTTCGATTTCATAGGGTAAGGGATAGGTTTTGTGTGCCTCGAATAAATGCACACCAGGAATGTTTGTTAATAAGGGGATGGAGTAAGAAAAATCAAAATTGAATTTTAATAGTTTATACTTGTAGATTCTTGGTTAAAATGTTATAAGCAAGGCCAAATGACCTTATTTTAATAGTAATTAGGTTTAAATGTTGCCAAAGGTGTTGGACATTGGATAAACCAATGCTCCCCGTGTGTTTTGTGACATGGATTAACCACCTCTCATGGATCCTTATCTCTGGCGATGTGATCGTTGACTAACACCTGCCGGTTTTGGTCTAACGGAAATCATGATTCCCAACAAGTGGTATTAGAGTGTAGGTCGCGAGTTCGATACACACCCATCTCGTGTTGGGGGGCATATTGTTGGACATTGGATAAACCAACGGCCCCCGTGCATTTAGTGACATGGACTAACCGCCTCTCGTGGATCCTTATCTCTAACGATGTGGTCGTTGACTAACACCTACGGGTTTTGGTCTAACGGCAACCGCAATTCCCAACAAAGGGATAGATAAAGATATATTTTAGGGTTTTTCTATATTGTACATATTTTTTAGGGTTTTAAGTTTAAGATTAGGTCAAGTGACCTAGTTAGGGTTTGAAGATAAATAGGTAAGAAGAACAAATATAAATAGGACGAGTTCTTATTTGTTGTTGGAAAATGAAGTCTAAGTACATATAGGGTTTCAATGCCACTCATTGATTGGAAAAGCCCTGAAAATGAATTCCATACACACATCGAAATGGTGACTATAATTATAGGGATTAATATAATGAAGGAACAGTTGGAAATACTGAGAGGGGGGGTGAATCAGTATTCCTTAGAAATTAGCACTTTTAAATCTTTTCAGAGCATTAGTTAGTGTTCAATTACTATTAATGTTTATGCAGTAATAACAGTAAATGAAAGAACACAGTAGGCACAAAAATTTTAGGTGGAAAACCCCCTCCAGGTCAAAAACCATCGAACGCTTTTCTAATAAATTCTTTAATATTCATCCCCAACTGAAATGAAAACAACAACTTCCTAGAATTATAGAAAAGCATTCTTCTCCAGCACCCACTGGAAGGATGCCCCAATGCTCTGGTTTCTTCAGTAATCAAACTTAATGGATGCCCCAACACCCTAGACCAACCTACCACCCTGAAGTGTTCACAGGCTCCAACCTGTAGGCGACTTCATGCACCAGCCTAGCACCTCCCTGCCACCCTATAATGATTGAAATGAGACAAGAGTGTGGATTCCCGTACCAGGGACAACGATCCACAATACAATATGATTTACAATGATTTTGACCAAACACCCAATCAAACTATGACCTGCAACCCAACTATGACATCATCCCAATAGAGACTCCTATACCTCCCAATAATGCCTTTTAGACTCTAGGAATATTGAATCTTTACAATAATGACTCTTCCAATGATGAGACTTTTACAAATGACTCTTTTACAACTTTACAATGATGACTCTTGGCCTTGACATTTCTTCATAATATATGGATGGTTGTCATGTCTTCAAAGTATGTCACGCTGCAATGCTTCCTTTTATTTGATACTTCTACACTTGAATTCTTTTTTGAAGTTGTACTTGAATATTCTTCTACCTGCATGCAAAAAGTTCTTGGCAAAACCAATCCCAAAACAAAACAAAAAATACCCTTCAACTTACCTCTACCTACAAAACACATGTAGGTGCATAACAATGAATAAATTTAAAATTAAAGTTACAATGCGTACCTGAAGTGTGCTTGTCACTTTTTTTGTTGACTTGTTGTAGCAGTAGGCAAAGACTCCCACTCTTCATATAGGTCTGGACTCTATGCAAGACTATATCCAAAACTGACCTAAAGATATATACAATAAAAATTGATGACAGACCCGAGACTTGTGATGGACCAAGTTCTAAGTACGACAACAGAGACCATTCTATCAACTATGACAAGACAAGTAACATGAACATACAACATCATATAGATTTAGAAAACTTGGTGTAGCATCAAGAATATGTAGCATAAAATGTGTAGTATCAAGAATAGGACATCTAAAAAACTAATTGTGACATATAGAGACATAAAGATATAACCGAGACCCTGTATGTAATTACGTTGTCCTGCAAAAACATATGTCAGATATGATACTCATATTTCAAATGTAAACACTAATCATACATACCTTGATGTAGGAGACTTACCCTTGACTATTGATGTGTGGTCCTTACTGCAGTGATCCTTGAATGCATGCCTTTTCTTGCCTTCTAAGAGCTCGATATTCAATATGTTGTATTTATCTAATTTCGGATCTCCAGGGTTTGAAATTTCATCTTGTGGTATCCCTATTAGTCTTCTTTCCAACCCCATAGGTTTGATCAATATTGGATTCTTCAAGAAAGAGTTACGCCCAATCTCCCATGATGACCTAATTATATATTGGTTCAGTAGAGCGAACTTGTACAAAGTGCCACGTGTCACTGTTGCGACCTTTGGCCTTAAAAATGCTACTCAACAAACTACAGTCCGTCATCTTTCTGTGACTATTTACAAAATTTGAATCCAATTTTCAGAGAGAGAGTTATGACGATTTTCCCAATGTCACATGTTTGACATGGAATTCGAGATCTTGCAAATACCCTAACTTCCTCAGATCATATCTCCGAAACTATAGTGAACCAACATCTTAAATTCGGTCATGACGTTCACCAAGATTTCGGTTCAAATGGGTTTTAATTTCCGCTTATGAAGCTTCGCAGAAACAAAGTTATAGAAAAAAATTCCACAATGACCTGTTTGAAGTCACAAAATCTCTAGTAGAGGAGGATATGAAAGTCATTATTTATATGAATGTCTTGATTTGAGAGGGTCCTCAACAAGTAAACGTTGGAGGGATTTTAGGAGCAAAAAAAAGATTATTAATTATTGACTCTTCAATAACCACAACAAATTATGAGTGTCATGCCACAACCCCATAGGGTTTTAGCCCACTGACTGGGGTTACTAACTTCAAACACGAATATCTCTCAACACCATGAAGAATTATGTGGTGTTCCATATATCAACGGAAACATCGACAAGTAGAATCCATCTAGAAGATCCTTGACTCATAATAGAGTATGTTGTCAAGTCAAAATGCACATGCAAGATCAGGGTATCCCTTAGTGATGCTTGGGTTGACATCAATGACAACCACTGATCAACAATCTCCCTCTTTGGAATTGATGGCAACACAAGTACTCCCCCTGTGATCATGACACCTATTCCTACTGCCTTCTCTCCCCCTTTTTCATCAATGGCAAAGGGTAACTCCCTCTGACAAACTTTCATCCTGCGGACCTGTACACACCTCCACTCCCCCTTTCTACTTAGTTAGATAACAGAAAGATTCTAATGAGAACTTTGGAGAATCCCAAGCTTTTGGTGAAGATACTCAAATGCTTCACGAGGTAATGGTTTGGTAAAGATGTCAGCAATTTTTTTACGTTTGTGTTAACATATTCAAGCTTGATATTCTTGTCAGCGACCTGCTCTCTAACGAAATGATATTTAATCAGAATGTGCTTTGTTTTGGAATGCATCAAAGGATTCTTGGAGATACTAATGGCACTAGTGTTATCGCAAAACATGGGAATATGCTCATAAAATTTGAATTGAAGATCTTGCAAAGTTTGCTTCATCCAGAGAACTTGTGTACAACAAGTTGTTGTCGCGATATATTCTACTTCTATTGTGGATAACGAGATTGAAGACTTATTTTTACTTAACCATGAAACAAGACAACCACCTAGATAAAATGTTGCTCCACTGGTACTCTTACGAGCATCAACACTTCTTGCCCATTCTGCATCTGTATAATCTTGGATAACTAGATCATTTCCTTTGGGATACCATAGACCATATTCCATTGTGCCCTTAAGATATCAAAGAATTCTTTTAACGACAATGATATGATATTCTTTTGGTGTTGCTTGGAATCGTGTTACTTTTCCAACTGCCCGCATCACATCTGGCAAGACGACTGTCACATATAGGAGACTACCAATCATGGATCTATACAATCTTTGGTCCACATTCATTGACGAATCTTCTCGTAACCTATTACAATGGGGGTAAGGATAGGCTTGCAATATTCCATCTTGAATTTCTTGAGCATTTCCTTGATGTACTTGATTTTATATATGAATATTCCTTTATCCTACTAAGATATATCGATAATCGTTAGATTGTCTTGATCCACTTTCACATATAGATTGCTTGTCAACGCTTCCTTTCTTGAATCTATAATACTTCAACTATTCTCCCCCTGAACATGTAATGAAACTGTCATCTTGTTCAAACTACCTGTCTGTCAAAAACTTGTGTCACATAATTTTGCATAGACTCCTCATCTTCAAATTTCTAGGAGTCGATACGCTAAATTGTTCAGAATAGTGTGTCATTTAACAAACCATCTTGACTCGAGTCATTAACCAAAGTAGTTGTTGGTTCCTCACAATTCGTTACGAATAGTGAAAGCATAACTGTTGGGACCTTATTACCTTCTTTCTTTTCTCGCTCATCTTGTACTTGTTCATCCTGTACCTGTTTTCCTTTCCAAATATTCTTATTCTCGTCATCAAGATTTCCATTCATGGTTGATTCCATCTTGTACCTGAAGTTACGAGCTATGTGTCCATAGTTATGACATTTGTAACATTTGATGATATTCATAGAAGATTTTGTTTGGTGTTTATCTCGTGATCTTGCAAATTTGCTTCTAGGGTTTTTTTGATAATAATTCTACCTATCTGGAACTTCATAATCCCTAGCCATATGTCCAAAATTTTTACATTTGTAACATTCAATATCATCTCTCAAATGATAAAATTTGTTGATATTACGCTGACTTTTGGAATATCCATTTCTCAGAGATCGTCTGGAATTATATTCATTCCAAACATACATGTGACATTCTGCAGCTCTATGTCCAAACTTTCCACATGAATAACAATGACCATAAAATATAGGTTGATACCTGGGAGGAAATCTTCTTCGAGGAATTGTCTTCCAAGGTTCTTCCTACGAATCTTGATCTCTTGATCTAGCTGGGAGATCTACCTGCTTGGTAGATTTTGCATATCCATCTTCTTTAGTTGTCATAAAAGGACTTGACTCCTTTTCAAATTTTTCTTTGTAACCAAGACCAGTCTTGTCGCATGATCATTGGTTGTTGATGAGTTCTTCCAAAGTCCTTCAGCTGTTGGCATAGTTTTGAAGAGTTTTTCCGTTTTTTACTTCCTTTCGTAAAGAAACGATTTCAGCTTCCAATGCTTCTGTTTCCTTTTTGCTTTCCTTTAGTTCTTTCCTGAGCGATTCTTCAATTCGTTTGTATTCTTCAACCTTGATTCTAAGATTTAGGACCTGTTCCCTTTCTGTCTTTAATTCCTCTTCAAGAGTGTTGACGTGCTTCTTCTCGGCCTTGAGCTCTTTGATAACCCTGATTACTTCTTTTTGAAATTCAACCTCAGTCATTTCTTCTTCTTCGTCTCCTTCTTCGTCAGGTGCCTCTTATGTATTGTGCTTGGCCATAAACAATACTCTTCCATTGAATTCTTCTCCATTATCACTACCTTCTTTGGATGAGGAGCTATCTTCTTTGGAGAAGAAACTTTTTCTTAAACCATTTCTTCTTGCCTTGCTTGTTGAACTTCCTAGGATGTTTCTTTCCTTTCATAACAACCTCATTTTTGTGAGGACATTTGGCTGCAAAATCCCCAACCTCACCACAATTAAAACATATTAATAGAAGTTTACCTCTAAATTTTCCCGTACCTATTCTCATTTTCCAAGTGAAGTAGGCAAACTCTTTATCTGAGAATTCTTCTTAATCTTCTTCCTTTTCCTCATCCCTACAATTGCAATTTTTTTTCTTTCGGAGTCTTCTTGTCCTTACTATTCCTCTTCGATGTGGAAATGTTGTTTCTAAGTGAGATGTGCCATCCTCTTATTCAATTCTCATTTCATATGCCATAAGAATTCCATGCAATTCATCTATTTTGAGATTGGTCAGATTCGATCTATCTTCCAAGACAGATACCTTAGGGTTAAATCTTACTGGCAAGGTTCTGAGGATCTTTCAGACAACAATTTTCGTTTCAACGGGTTCTCCCAAATCTTCCAATGTATTTTTTGTTTCATCAACATGCTGAAAGTATGCAACAATATATTCATCTTCCCTCATTTTGAGTTTCTCAAATTTTTCCCTAAAAAATTGAAGCTTTGCTTCTTTCACCTTTGAGTCACCTGCATATATAATTTCAAGCTTTCCCCATACCTCTTTAGCAGTTTTGAAACTCAATACCTTAAGATAAATAGATTCGATAAGACCACTGATAATAAGATCTTTAGCCTTTGCATCATATACCATATTTTTCTTACCTTGTTCATCTTGGGTCGGTGTGAAGCCTTTGTCAACGATTTCCCATACTTCGTATCCTTGCGCCAGCAAATGAATCTGCATTTTTCCACTCCAAAATGCATAGTTATTTCCATTGAACAAGGGAACTCTATTCTTAGTATACTCCATGATCTCCTTCCAGTTGTTAGACTGTTATTGAAGGAATCAATCTCTCATACCAATTGTTGGAAATACTGAGAGGGGGGTGGGTGAATCAATATTCCTTAGCAATTAGCACTTTTAAATATTTTCAGATCATTAGTTAGCATTCAATTATTATTAATTTTTGTGAAGTAACACTAGTAAAAAAAAATAACACAATGGGCACAAGAATTTTAGGCGCAAAACCCCCTCCGGGTCAAAAACCATCGAACGCTTTTCTAATAAAATCTTCAATCTTCATCCCCAACTGAAATGAAAGAAACAACTTCCTAGAATTCTAGAAAATCATTCTTCTCCAGCTCCCATTGGAAGGACACCCCAATGCCCTGGTTTCTTCAGTAATCAGCTGAATGGATGCCCCAACACCCTAGACCAACCTACAACCCTGAAGTGTTCACAGGCTCCAACCTGTAGGCGACTTCATGCACCAGCCTAGCACCTCCCTGTCACCCTATAATCATGGAAATGAGACAAGAGTGTGGATTCTTATATCAGGGACAATGATCCATGATAAAATATGATTTACAATGATTTTGACCGAACACCGAATCACACTATGACTTGCAACACAACTATGACATCATCCCAAAAGAGACTCCTCTACCTCCCAATAATTCCTTTTTGACTCTAGGCAGATTGACTCTTTTACAATAATGACTCTTCCAATGATGAGACTTTTACAAATGACTCTTTTACAACTTTACAATGATGACTCTTGGCCTTGACACTTCTTCACAATATACGGATGGTTGTCATGTCTTCAAATGATATCCTGCTGCAATGTTTCCTTTGATTTGATACTTCTACTTTTGAATTCTTGCTTGAAGTTGTACTTGAATCTTCTTCTACCTGCATGCAAAATTTGTCCAGAAAAACCAATCCCAAAACAAAGCAAAATACCCTTCAACTTACCTCTACCTACAAAACACATGTAAGTGCATAATAATGAATAAATACAAATTAAAATTACAATGCGTACTTGAAGTGTGATTGTCACTTTTGTTGTTGACTTGTTAAATCAATAGGCAAAGACTCCCACTCTTGATATAGGCCTAGACTCTATGCAAGACTATATCCAAAACTGGTCTAAATATATATACAATAAAAATTGATGACATACCCTAGACTTGTGATGGACCAAGTTCTAAGTACAACAATAGAGACCATTCTATCAACTATGACAAGACAAGTAACATGAACATACAACATCATATAGATTTAGCAAACTTGGTGTAGCATCAAGAATATCTAGCATAAAATGTGTAGTATCAAGAATAGGACATCCGAAAAACTAATTGTGACATATAGAGACATAAAGATATAACCGAGACCCTGTATGTAATTACGTTGTCCTGCAAAAACATATGTCAAATATGATACTCATATTTCAAATGTAAACACTAATCATACATACTGTTATGAAACCAGCTCAAGAAAAGATAGAAAAGATAGATCAACGCCTTAGAATTCAACCTCTTTGAGGGGGCAACCTCCTTTACATTACATAAATGAACAATTCTTGGATGATTCAAATGACAAAACCTCCTTTCTATATATAGGAGTCTAAGGAGTCACAATATAATCCAGCCGACCTAACAATAATAATATAAAGCCACAAAAATAACAATAGAGGGATTCTATGGGGCACAGAAATAACAATATGGGGGTAATAGGGGCACAACAATATAAATAAGGGGTATAACTACAATAGTAATGGGGTAATCACTAGTATTATAGGGACCCAACATGCCCCTCTCCTTCAAAAAAGTGTTGTTCTCAACGCTTGAGTAGTTCTGGATACTTCTGCATAAAATTCTCACATGTGGAATCTTCAGCGGACAAGTTCTTCCACTTGATAAGAAACTCTGAAATTGATCGATTTCGTAGTTGTCGAGTTCTTGTTTCTATGACTGCTTCTATTTCCAATATATTTTTTCCTTCCTCGTCAAGTTCTGGCAATATTGTTTGAATTGGGAGCTTGTCGCCTATAACCTTCTTTAAACATGAAACATGGAAAACTGGGTGCAATCGAGAAGCTGCAGGAAGCTCCAATTTGTATGCCATAGTACCAATCTTTTGCAACACCTTGTACGGACCATAATACTTTGGTGATAATTTATTATCCTTCTTAGCTTGCTTTAGGGACATTTGCTTATATGGTTGTAGCCGTAGGAATACCCAATCACCTACATCAAAAGTTCTTTCACTGCGATGTTGATCTGCCTGTTGTTTCATTCTATTTTGTGCCAACACGAGGTTATCCTTTAAGAGTTGGAGGACTTGTTGTTGATGTTCGATGTGATGTTCCACTACCTGAACCTTATAATTTTCTCTTAAATATGATGTGATGGATGGTGGTTGATACCCATAAAGTGCCATAAATGGGGTCATTTTTGTTGCTGTATGGAAGGAAGTGTTATACCACCATTCAGCCAGAGGCAACCATTTGACCCATTTTGTCTGTTTATTAGATACAAAGAAACGAAGATATCCTTCCAAACATTTGTTTACTATCTCAGTTTGCCCATCAGATTGAGGATGATAAGACGAGCTATGAGCTAACTGAGTACCAAGACAAGAAAATAATTCTGTCCAAAAATTTCCAGTGAAAATGGGATCTCTGTCACTTACAATAATCTTTGGGTTTCCATGTAGCTTTTGAATTGTTTCCATAAATGCAGTAGAAACTGTACTGGCTTTAAATGGATGTGATAATGCACAAAAGTGTGCATACTTGGTAAGTCTATCAACTACCACCATGATGACACTTTTTCCCTCAGACTTGGGTAAACTTGTGATAAAATCCATTGAAACCTCCTCCCAACGTTGGCTTGGAATGGATAAAGGTTGTAGTAGACCCGGTGTCTTAATTGTTTCAACTTTATTTTGTTGGCAAACCAAACATTCCACCACAAACTTTTGAATATCTGATTTAAGGCCATCCCAAAAAAATTCCTTCTTAACCCTGTGGTAAGTTTTTAAAAATCCTAAGTGAATCGAATTGAGTGAATCGAATTCCTTTTTTGTGTAAATACTTTCATTTGATTGGATGACTTTCGAAAGCAATGGGTCTTTCATCTTGGAATAAAACAACACCAATTCCATTTCCTGAAGCATCACATTCCACAATAAAGGTTTTTGTGAAGTCTGGCATAGTTAAGACCAGTGCTTGGCACATTGCCTCTTTAAGATGTTCGAAAGCCTTTGTTGCTTCTGTAGTCCATGAAAATGCATCTTTCTTCAATAATGTTGTTAGAGGTTCTGTTATTCTCCCATAATTCGTAACAAACTTGCAAGAATACCCTGTCAACCCAAGAAATCCTCGCAGATGCTTTATGGATGTGGTGATTTTCCATTCCTTAATGGCTTTAATTTTGCTAGGGACTACCTCAACACCTTCATGAGATATAATATGACCTAGATATTCCACTGCTTGTACTCCAAAGAAACATTTGGAGCTTTTTGCATATAATTCTTTCTCCTATAATAGTTTGAGTACCCTGTCAACATGTTGAACATGATCCTTCCAAGACTTCTTGTAGATTAGTATATCATCAAAAAATACTAACACAAATTTTCTAAGGAAGGTTTGAAAATGGAATTCATCAAACCTTGAAATGTAGAAGGTGCATTGGTAAGGCCAAAAGGCATGACCAAAAATTCATAATAAACCTCATGAGTTCTAAATGTTGTTTTTGGAATGTCTTCAGTTTTCAGTCTTCATTCTGATTTGATGATATCCTGAACAAAGATCCAACTTGGTGAAGTAAAAAGAATCCATGTAATTCATCCAATAATTCATCAATGATAGGAATGGGAAATTTATCTTTAATAATGAGCTTGTTGAGCTCCCTATAATCCAGACACATGCACCATGATCCATCCTTCTTGTGCACCAATACTACTAGAGCAGAGAAAGAACTTTGACTAGGTTGAATTATACCAGCCTCTAGCATTGTTGTAACCATACGTTCAATTTCACTCTTTTGGGCATAGGGATATCTGTACAGCCTAATGTTTGGAGGAACACTTCCTGGATTCAAATGAATAGCATGATCATAATCACGAATAGGTGGGAGTCCTTTTGGGAGTCTCAAATACCTTGGAATGATCATCCAAGACTTTTTGGAGATCTGGAGAAATAGATGATTTCGATGTGGGAACCTCTAGCGAACATAATTGTGCAATTACGCCTTGTTGTTCCTTCTTTAGAAGCTTTGTCATATCATTAGAGCTTATTATCTTTCCCGGTTTCCCTGCAATACCCCTTAATTCAACTTCCTTTCCTTCCGCACAAAATTTCATGAAAAGTTCTTGAAAATTAAAATCTATTGTACCCAAGGATTGTAGCCATTGGACTCCTAGTACAACATCAGCAACACCCATTAGAATGGAAAGCATTGGACTATTGAATACATATTCTCCGCTGGATAGCTTGATATTATGGCACTTTCCATAGAAATTTATGGTTCCTCGACTTGCAACCATCACTTGACATTCTGGTGTTGGATATAGGAAGCAATTCAATTCCTTAGCTATCTTACAATGAATAAAATTATGGGTACTTCCCGAATCAATCAACACTATTACCTTTTTCTTCCTGATTTGTCCTCCTATCTTGATAGTTTGAGGAGTGGTAATTCCATCCAATGCATTACAAGATATGGTCGGATTCATTTCTTATTTACCTAGGGTTTGTTCCTGGAGTATATCCTCTTCTTTTGACATTTCTTGTTCATTTTCTTCCTCCTCTTCACAATCTATGTAGAATAATTTCTTCTCAGCACACTTATGACCTTTAGTGTATTTTCTATCACAACTATAACAAAGCCCTTTTGCTCTTTTTTCTTCCAATTGTTGTGGTGTCAACCTTGTAGGTTGTGGAAGGCTAGGGGTAAAAACACTTCCATCTTTATAGTTGTGAGTGGTAGGCTTCCTGGTTGCCATAATTTTGCTTTCCATTTTTCTTGCTAACCTGAATGCCTTCTCCAATGAATCAGGTTCCCAAAGGCGAACCTCATGTTGGATATTATCCTTTAAATTCCCTATAAACACATCAATCCTATGCTCCTCTGGAATATATTTTACCCTTATGTTCAATTTTTGGAAGTCCTCAATGTGCTCCATCATTGAATCCTTTTGTTTGAGATTTATCAATTGGCTAAAAAAGGTGTTGCTTTTTGTATCCTCATAATGTGCTATCATTTCTTCCGTAAAAATTTCCCAAGTGACAATTTGTTTACGAGAGCAAAGCCATCGATACCATACAAACTTATTTGGTTCCAAAAAGAAAGTTGCAATACATACCTTTTGTGTGTTTTGCACATTATGGAGATCGAAAATTTGCTCCATTTGTAGTATCCATGTTCTAGGATCCTTGCCATTGAACTTCCTCATATCGATTTTTGGAACATGATGGGTCTTCAATCCAACATTAGAGTCTATGAAATCATGATTAACATTTCTTTTGTTCTCATCATGAGTTTCCTTTACTACCCTTCCACCATTAGTAACCATTTCTTGTAGCAACTTATTCAAATTTATCTTCAATTCTGTCATCTTAGCATCCATGCCATTCATCTTAGAATCCATGCCATTCATCTTAGCGTCCATGCCATTCATCTTAGTTTCCATGCCATTCATCTTGGCTTCAGTTACCTTTTGTGAGAGTGAAATTTGTTGTACTTGGTCTTGTAATTTTGATATATCATGTTGCATTTCTTCCTCTTCTTCACAAGTCATGCTAGAGCTTTCAGGTTTCCTACTAAGTGTTTCCATTTTCTTTCTTCGGGGAATCAATTAATGCTAATAATTCTTCATTATTCCCTTTGAATTCCTTCAAACTAATTTTTCAAACCAATCTTATGCAAAATTTAAAAAAAACTACACACCTTTTTTTCACTTTGTAAGAGCTCGATATTGAATCTGTTGTATCTTTGTAATTGCAGATCTCAAATATCTGAAATTGCATCCTGCAATATCCCTTTGAGTCCTCTTTCTAACCCTGCAAGTCTGATCAAGATTGGATTCTCCAAGGAAGAGTTATGCCAAATCTCCCACGGTGACCTGATTATAGACTAGTTCAGTAGAGCGAACTTGTACGAAGTGCCACGTGTCATTGTTTCGACCTTAGTACCTAAAACTGATATACAGAAAACTACAGGTCATCCTATTTCTGAAACTTCTTACGAAATTTCAATCTGATGCTCAAAACAAAAGTTATGACGATTTTCCCCAGGTCACCTGTTTGGAATGTAATTCGGGAGTCTGCAAAAACCCTAACTTCCTCAGATCATATCTCTGAAAATATAGCGAGACAAGCTCTGAAATTCAGACTCGAAGTTTAGAACAATTTCAGCTCAAATGGGTTTTTTTTAGCTTCTGAAACGTCGCAGAAAAAAAGTTATAGCGAAAATGCCACGATGACCTGTTTGGAGCAGCGAAACCCTAGAATCCAAAGCTCTGATACCAAATGTTATGAAACTAGCTCACAAAAATATAGAAAATATAGATCAACGCCTTAGAATTCAGCCTCTTCGAGGGGGCAACCTCCTTTACATTACACAAATGAACAATTCTTGGATGATACAAATGACTAAACCTCCCTTCTATATATAAGAGTCTAAGGGGTCACAATATAATCAAGCCGACATAACAGTAATAACATAAGGGCACAACAATAACAATAGTAGGTTTCTATGGGGCACACTAATAAAAATATGGGGACAATAGAGGCACAATAATAACAATAAGGGCTACAATGACAATAGTAATGGGGGAATCACTAGTATTGTAGGGACCTAACATTTTGCAAGTGTTTTGTGTCTCTATACACCATAATGTTTGTTCTTTCACCTGTGGAGTGGTGTATATTGCATTTCCTATGTAAAATCGACACATGTAACTGATCTATACCATTTCTTTGAGGCATATGTCATTTTCGATCTTTTATTATAGTTTTACAAGATGTATTACTATGTAGTGTTTGATGCCTTCTCTATCTTTAGATGTAGGATTAACAGGGTTCTCTTCTACATCAAGGGTTTTATTTTTAAACCCCAACTTCACTTATTTCACAAAGAATCTTCATTTGATATGTTATCCTACTATGGCTTGATTGGAATTTTAAAAATAGAGTCTCCATCCTTTTCAAATTTCTCATGTCGCCACCCACAAGTAAGTATTTCTCTTTCTGGTTAGATTCTTCATTTCAAGGGACTTGGTCTCGTTACTTATTTGAATTTCAATAAACCCTTTCAGGATATTTTTCTTCTCTTCAAGGTATTATTTTGGTTTTGCACTTCAGTTTTTAGTCCTCCTCACCTTATAGTTTTGTCTTAGAGTATGCAAATAGTAATGCCAAAGGCCATACAATTTTTTTCTTGAATGACTATATCATTTCTAATATCAAAATATAAAGGAGAATTCATTTTTTTTGTTATTGTTTCTCCTATAAATTTGATGTTATTGCATTATGTCTTCGTATCTTCGATACATTCTCATTTTTATTTTTTTTACAGAGGAAGAGTCACCACGACGGTGCTTTTAGTTTTTCTCCTATTCTTTCTATGTGCCAAGACATATGCCACTAATGTTCTCATTACGACCATGCCAAAGCATGTCTACAAACTCTTAATGATTTCTCTCTTTCCTTTGTTTCGAATTATGAACCACAGTTTTGGCATTTCTAGCCATAACCTAGTTGGGGTTTGGTCTGGCTTTCGAACACTAAGATTTTCGATTACACATAATTTCCTTATCATTAATGATACTATTTCATTAATTTTCTATTTAAAATTTTCTTGGTCCTTTTAGTTGTTTTATTGTATGTGTTTTTTCACCCTTTTTGCGAGAGGTTAATAACAACAATGGGTATTTACAAAATAGTTGTGTGTTGTTCTTCATATCCAACTATAAAAACTAATTATTCCTCTCATCCCTTGGTTTTTGTATAATTTGTTTCCTTCTCACTTTTATATCCAAATTATAAATTATTTTAGTTCTTAATTAAAACAATATGGCGACTATCTTAATTTCACTGTATAGGAAATGGGTATGTTGCGCCTATAAACAAACCTTGTTGAGGTAAACTATTTATCATCCTCCATTAATTTTCTAGCAGTTTTTCTACACCCTTTGTGTTTTTCTTTTATATCATTTACCAATAGTTTCTAAACATGCATGGGTTTATTTTTTTACAGGTATGAATATTTCTTCGTGTTGGCAAAATTTTATGAACATCTTTAGATTAGATGTGCTTCTTGTTTATTGATTCACGTCTCCTATTCAAAAGGTCGGGGTTTGGACGAGATTATCCTCTGCTTGAAGGCTAGAGTACTTAGTGACTTGGGTTCTGGACTATATATTGTAATTGTTTTATTTAATGCCTCTCATGGCATTTATTGTTCTTTGACAATTTGTTTTTGGAATTTTAATATTATAAATAGGCTATGATCCTATTTCTATACTGAACGGTTAAGTGTTGGAGAATGGAATTCTCTTTGTCTCCACAAATATGTTTTTTGTACTTACTAAGACGAGAAAAAGTCCTTGAATTCTAAATTTTCACTTTATATTTCTTAAGTTTTTACTGCCATTTCTTTCTAAAAAAATATTTTGGTACTTTTCATTTATATATAATAATGTTGCTAGAATGTTTCTAAGGTAGTTGTAGCTCTGTTCCAGTGTAATTTCCTTTTTTTAAAACTTATATCGTTATTATTTTCAAGTCAAAAATCCATATTCTAAGAAGTTCTTATATAAAAGGACATGTCAATATACAGTTCTATTTTCAAGTCTGCTATATAGGTTACAGTCTTTATATGTCCGGAGTCCTTCTTGTTTGTATACATATATACATATATTTGTCTAATTTATACATTGCTTTTACATTGTAATATGTTTGTGCATATTCTAGAAATAACTCTACTACAAAGTTAATGCATCATTACTAGCATCGATAGACCATATATGTATATTCTGAGTATATCTCGTAGTTGAGTTTATTTTACAAACAATCTCACTTATGGAACTTCTATTTCTGGCCAATGCAATAAACAAATGAATTTAGACAATGAGAAAGAATTTTTCAATATAATTGATATTCTTTGAATCAATAATTTCTATAGAAAATATCAAAAATGCTTAACAAAGAATTTCTCTCTCTCTCTCTCTTCTTTATATGCAAAGCATAAATAAAGCATGATAGTGCAAAATTCATAAACTAATTATAATATATAACCAAATTCTTCCCTCTTCTTATCAAACAAGTAAATAGAAAATTTAAAGATACCGACTTGATACAAGTTTTCTTCCTGAAAAATTAATAGTTAGGTATTTGGCTCCTCCCAACCATGACAGTGCTACACAACCAACGTCCCCCCAAGCAACCTTGTTTGCAATTTTTTTTCTCTATTTTATGCTTCTTACTTCTCTTCAATCTCTATTCTGCTCTCAAAATAATGAGACACAAGCAAGTAAAAACAACAAATATTATCTCATCTACCACTCTATTGGTGGTTAATAATTGCCTCCACCTCACCAACAGGTGGCATTTAGTTTTTTGCTCATTTTTCCCACTCTTGAGGACAACTTCCTATCTTCTAAGAAACAATTAATTGGTCAATATCATGATTTTCTCAATTAAATCTAATCATTCAAATTAAATGCCTAGGACTTCTTGATGGGTAATAACACTTTCATAATAAATTGCAACCTTTTTCTCTTTAGGCCATTTATACTCAACAATTATTTTTCTAAGTTTTTCTTTATTCACAAAATAAAACACAATAATTACAACTTTACAACCATCTATTATCAATAATAAATTACTTATAATTAAAATGTTCATATGTCTTTCAATGTAGCATACTTAACTAGAATAAACTTATGCACATTTAATTATAAAACAAAATATTAAGCCAAGGGATATCACATCCTTCTTCGCTTAAATTTGACACCGTACTAGTGCCTGATTAACATGTTTTTAGCCCTAAGGGATAGCTCAGTTGGTCAAATCCCCTCGATGCCCTTGGGGTTAGGGTTTGCTATTTTGGTCGGCGGGTAGATACCTTGGATTTTATCTACATGGATTTTCCCGTGG
This sequence comes from Pinus tabuliformis, assembly GCA_031772625.1. Lineage (NCBI taxonomy): Eukaryota > Viridiplantae > Streptophyta > Pinopsida > Pinales > Pinaceae > Pinus > Pinus tabuliformis. The sequence goes on from CM062815.1 coordinate 825,915,508, forward strand.
ATGTACCGGCCACTCAGTGTCCATGAACCACCTTAAAAAAAAGATTAACATGTTTTTTCTGGGAATACATTCCATTTTTATCGAAACAATGAAGGATATGCTTCTTTGAAAGCATCCTCCAACTCCCCAGTTGCTTCCTCTGGAGTGAAATATTTCCATTGAATCTTAAATTGCGCTACATCTCAATTTCAATGCATAACTACCCTCTGGTCTAGAATATGTAGTGGTTCTGCTAGGAACTCTCCCTCTAGTTCAACTTGTACAACATTCTAATCAATTACATGAGATGGATCATGTACATAGTTTTTTAATAAATAATCGTGAAATAAATTATGAATTTTAATAATGGCTGGCAAGGCCAACTGATAAGCTACAAGTCCAACTCTGGCTAACACCTCAAAAGGTCCACAATATCTAGGAGATAACTTGGTACAACTGCCAAGTCTGAGTGTGCTCTTCTTAGGCTTGACTTTTAAATACACATGATATCCCACATTAAACTCTTTCTAAGCTCTCTTCAATTCTACATAACTTTTCTGGCTATCTTGGGTTGTTTTCAAATTTTGCTTAACTTGCTTGAATACTTATTCCATTTATTTTAACATATCTAGTCCTAATACTAATTTGGCTTTAGAATGATCCCGACTTAGGGGTACCTTACATCTTCTTCCATACATGACTTCAAAAGGGCTCATTTTCAAGGAGGTTTGATATCCATTGTTATAAGAAAACTCTACTAAGTGCAGGTAATCCTCCCATTTATTTTGTTTATCTTTAACATACATCCTTAACATATCCTCCAATATCTGATTGGTCCTCTCTATTTGACCATTAGTTTGCAGACGATAGAATGTATTAAAGTTTAACTTTGTTCCCATGTTTCAAACAAACCTTTCGAAAATTTGGATGTGAATTTTTCATCCCTATCTAAAATTACAACTTTAGGTATCTCATGGAGCCTAAAAATTTATCTCATAAATATTTTTGCAATGTTATGGCCTTAAAAGTGGATTTGACAAGGATGAAGTGTGTTGCTTTACTATGTTTGTCAACCACAACCATAATAGACTCTTTGTTGTAAATTATCAATAAAATAATATTCCTACATATATTTACATTGAACCCCCTACAACAAATATCATGTCAATGGAAAGTAGTTCAGGAAAAACATTCAATATTAGTCCTAAGCTGGAAAATCTATATAAAGAATAAAAAACCAAGTTGTTATGAAATCATGGAAGTGCATTTGCATGGGAATACAATGGCATGAAGGAAATCAAGCATAGTCTTTACACTTGTCATATTATATTGGGGAAAATTCCAACCTGTTTGGCAACCTCAACAACAAACGAACTCTATAATACACGAGGTAGTGAAGACATGGTTAAAAAAATTATTAAATGTGAATTCCATTTATCCCATATCATATATTCAATGGGTATCACCCCTTGTCATCATGTTCCAAAGAAAAATGGTAAGTTGGTAATACACATAGATTAGAGAGAATCAAACAAAGCTACTTCCAAAGAACACTTTCATTTACCTTTCTTTGATCAATCCTTGGATACTCGTTGACGGTGTTGGACCCACCAACATTCAGGGGATCTCCCTGATGTGAAGCCCCAATTAGACCTCACAATGTTTGGTGTAGGAGTACCTTCCGGTATAAAGGCCTGGTTGTCGAATCCATAAAGATTTGCCTTGTCTCTAACTGTCAGCAAGAGAGAGGGATGCAATGGTATCTTCAAAAAGCAAGAAGGTGTGCCTGGTGACTGTTTAGTTGCAACTGTGTCAAGCTTCTATTGCGGAGAGGGGATAAAAGTGAGCCTCTAAGTGAGAGGTAATAGTACCACCCAAGAAGAGATACACATGAACCAGAAGGATCCGTCTAACGTCCAACAGAATAGTCCACAACGGATGCGACAGTATTTAAAACCAATGAATGAAGAAAGATTTATCTAATATCCGATGGAATTTTCCACAAGCATGGGACAATAATAACAATCATAATAGCACATTATCAATAATATAAATACTAAAATAACTAAAATAGTTCAAGTATCTTAACACATGTGCAAGCAAACATGAAATACAAACATCCACATAATACAACATTCATAATCCATACATAAATAATGTCTTGGCCTTGAAGACTTTTGTTATTAAGTAAAAGTTTCAAGACACATGTTTACAATTTACATCACTAGCTCTAGTAGTGGAGCATTGGAGCCACTCCTTGCTCCTCAAAGAACTATATGATCTCTCTAATGGCTTGCAAGAGGAGCCAAGGTCAAAATTTTGTTGCTCATGCAATGAGGGAGTATATATAACCAAGGGTGACTCTTTGACTCCCCTCACGATTGTTTGTCTTCCTATGAATTTTCAGCTTACATGACTCTTTACATTCCATGTGTGTCCTTTGGACTTCCACTTTACAATACATTTTGAATACCATATACATGATCCACAATAGTGATGTGTCATATGACCACTCGTGACATGACATGACATGACACTGCTAACATGGCCTGCTTGATGATGTGGAAATTTCAAGTCATTGTTGATGCTAAGTGATGGATGTCTTGATAAAGGTGATTTCTCTTCACCTCTACATGGCTTGGTGATGTAGAATCTTCAATGATCTCCAATCTTGGATAGTGATCGCAAACTAGTGTTCCTTCGCTTTCTCTTGATCAATAAACTTGTAAGTTCAGCCACAAGGGAGTATTTAAGCATGCTTCCATCCTTCTTCTCCTTCTCCATCATCTTGCCATGACATTATAGGGTACCTATTCCTGCGATTCACTCATGAGGAGATGACATCAGTCTGAAAACCCCCTAGTAGAAGATGATACATTTTGATCCACCAACTAAGCCCAGAACAAGTGACAGGTTGGGAAGAGGGCTCCAGTGACTGCATAGTGCACAGTTCCAACAGACAGGGGACAAGCTTGAGCTCTGAGACTGTGTAGTGCGTAGATCAGGTAGGCCTGAAGGACAAGACTGCATGATTTCTAGAGTCAGTGGGACAGGCTGAGGGAATGGACACTGGGAGATTCAATTGCGCAGTTCTGGGAGTCAAGAGAGGTTGGGATACTACACAAATATGTAATTCAAGGACTCAGGGGATGAGCTTGAGGCTTTAGGATGCAAAGTGCGCATTGTAAGCTGGGTTGGAGGACATGATTGCGCAATTCTAGAGGTCAAGGTTAGGACTTGGGCACAAGAATTGCATAGTCCATTAGTCCTAGGAGACAGGAACTATACATTGTGTAGTGCCAAGTAGCAAGGTCACAGATAAAGGGTTGAGACTGCGTAGTGCACAATTCAGAATGGGCCTAGTGAAGCTAGGATGCTCGGTCAAGAAGTTTTTCTGAAAATTGCTAAGTGTGGCATCAGTGAGATAGGTGATGAACTGTGATGAACCTTGACTGTGATCACACACTTAGAATACTTTGATGACATGACAACATAGATCATCTGAACATATGAACAAAGCATCTCCCTTCGTGCGACAACTTTACGACAAGGTACGACAAGTGCGACACTTAAGATAGACTTTGGGACGACCATGACAACACTTGTGCAACAATGCTCAGAACTTTGTGCATGAGTGCAATAGATGTTTACATAGTTATAAAAACTCATATACACAAATATAGGCCTTTGAAACCATCATATTAGGCTTATAAACATTGCACGACAACCAAACATGTCGAAAGACAACAGCTAACCCAACATGCAAAAGGGAGAAAAACACTACAATAAATCTCATGAAATAAGCTCTAATGTTTGTGACAATAATGTACAAGACCAAGGAAGGCTCCGAAATTGAGTGTAAGCCAAAATTTTGGAGGGTGTTGTAGCAGCTACAACAATACCTTATTAGGGAAAAAATATTTTCCTTTCCTTGATGAGTTTAGTGAATGGATACAATCAAATTCAAGTAGCCCCCAAGGATCAAGAAAATACCAACTTTACTTTCCCACAAGGAACTTTTTCCTATTGGGTATTGCCTTTTGTACTTTACAATGCACCTGCTACATTTCAGTAAGTTCTGTGAGGTATATTTTTAGATTTGGTAGAAGATTGTGTGGAAGTATATATGGATGATTTTAGAGTTTATGGTGACTCATTTCAAGAATCCTTGACCAATTTAGAGAAGGTTCTTATTTGATGTAAGGAAATAAACTTATCTCTCAACCATGAAAAATGTCACATGTTATTAACTAAAGAGATGATCTTATGATACCGTATTTCACCCATTATAATCAAATTGGATCCAAGTGAGATTTAAGAAATATATGATCGTTCCATTCCAAAATTGTTAAAGGATGTTCAAATCTCGTCAGGACATATTGGCTATATTATAGATTAAGTAAAACTTTCACTAAAGTTGCATCTTCTATGTTTGCATTACTTTCCAAAGATGATGAATTTACTTGGACTAACTAATGTCAAGTTTCTTTTGAAGTTTTGAAAGAAAAATTGTTTGAGGCATCAATTTTGAGAGGAAGAAATTGTCTTTACCATTTCATATATCAACATATGCCTATGACATAGAAATTGAAGCGATTTTGGGACAAAAAGAAGAGCATAAACCTTATGTCATTTATTTTGTTAGTAAGAACCTGAGCCCTACATAAATGAATTACACAATTACCAAAATATAATTTTTTGTTGTAGTATACTCTATTAATAAATTTTCATAGTCCATAATTGGATATCCTACATTTGTACAAACTAAAATTTTACCATTTGTTATTTAATGAATAAACCAATTATTAATGATTACTTATTTATTGTATTTGCTAACATAATTTGGTATGTAAATATTGATAACTAGGTGGTTGTAGAAAACATTCTAGTACATCTCTTGCTAAAGGAAAAATAGAAAAGCATTAGACAGAGTGCAATGTATTCTTGGGTACAAGGATATCGCTTCCACATAAGGCTTGATTTCACACATTCGAGAGGATGAAATTTATGACATCCTAAAATCTTGTAATGATGAATCTTGGGATAGAATTTCGCTAATAATAGGAATGTGCCCAATGTGTTGCATCTATGTTATTATTGGCCCACTATTTTTTGATATGCTTAAAAGTATGTGAGAAGTTGTGATATTTTCCAAAGAATGGGACACCCTATTTAATCTAATGAAATGCCATTATAGACTCAAATCATGGAGGAGCCTTTTGAAAAATGGGATTTATATTTTGTGGGCCCTATCAACTCTTTCCACATAGAATGTTCATACTTTGGTCTACAACAATTACATTACAAAATGGGTTGACGGTAAAGCATTTCCAAGGGATACAGAACAAGTAGTAGCAAATTTTCTCTATAAGAAGATATTTGTTTGCTTTTGGTGTGCCATGAGAAATTTTTAAAAATCAAGGAACTCAATTTATTTCTAAGGTCATACAATATATCACAATTTAGTATCAAATATGACAAGGGGCATCTACACCATATCATTCACAAGATAATGGAGAGGTTGAAATCACCTATAATGTTCTAGACTTCATATTGACCAAGATTGTGTAGATTCATCACAAGGATTGGGCTCATATATTTCCAGAGGCTTTATGTTTGTATCATATTACATGGATGAACACCACATGAATTATCCCTTATAAAGTTGATTATGGTAAGCATGTTGTATTTCTTATAGAATTTGAAGTTAAGATACAATATTGCATTATAGGTTGGATTGAACTTTTCATACACTCAAAAACACTCATTGAACTAGATTCATGAAGTTTATAAAATACATTAGGCTTCTTTGCATAACACATAGAAAGCAACGTGGCACGATAAAAGATGCATTTAGAAGAAAATTTTCCAAGTTGAAGACTAGGTATTTTTATATGATTCCAAGTTTAAGGATTTCGAAGGCAAATTTTGTAATCATTCATTGGGGCCATATAAGGTTGCCATTGCATATGAAAATGATGCTATCAATTTATGCACTATAAATGAATATAAATACCTCTTATGTCCAATGTTCATCGACTAAGGTTATATCAAAAGCATTAATCAAAGATGCCTTTGTAAAATATCTTAATAGTTATTTAGATTTGGAGATTGTAAGCATAGTGGCCATGCCATCTGGGTTTTCCATAACATGATTTTTTGTGCTTGTATTAAAAAATATCCAATTATGAAAATATTCTTTGGGATGCAACTCGAAAAATGTGTTTTTACCAACACTACCATAGACAATATTGTGTGTCTATGTCTGTGTATTAGACTCCAACTACTTTTGTAAGAAATGGTGAAATTCACATCTACAACAAATGATAAAATTAGGTACTACAACAAAGGATTATGTTCTTATTCATTGGTGGAAAAAATCATTTTGACAACAATAGAGAGCATCACCTGATCAAGGTCCCAATTATACCTATACTTGTTTGGTGTGGCAATGTCCATTAGCATGTTTTTCTAGTTGCCATCAAACGGTTTTGAATTCGAATAAAAAATCTATCCATGTTAAGCACCATGTTAACCCTAAAACCCCTTATTAATACATATATATTAAGTAATTACCTTTTTATTATTATATTTTTATGTAGACTAGAACCTTTTATGGTCCCGTTTTATTATAATCGTACCCTTTGTCTCATATATATCTACTAAAGAGACCTCATCTTAGGATCATCAAATCTTGTCTTGTATATTGTATTCATTGTAAAAGGAGCGCCCGCCCCCCCTTAAAGTGAACTATAAATATTGGATTTTGATCATTTTTAAGGTGAACGGTTCATAACACTTGGTATCTAAGCATATAATCCTCGATTTGTTTTGTTCAAATGAGTCATATTGGCATTTTCGCTATAATTTTTTTTCGAGATGTTTCAGATGGTAAAACATTGAGCATGTTGAGGAGAGATATTAATGAACATGTCATTAAAATTTCATATTTTTCTTTACTATACTTTCATATATATACGTTGTGGAACTTATGGTTCGTGATTGGTCTTGAAATTGTTTCAAACAAGTTATCTCAACATTTTTCATTATAATTGTTTCTACAGAATGTTTCAAACTATGAAATTTTGAGTAGATTGAGAAAGAAGTGCAAGGTATATCTAGTAAAAAATTTAGGATATAATTTCTGAAATCCATGATGAAGTTAGGCTTTTTAAATGGTCCTAAAACCAGTTTCAAATGAGTGATCTTCACATGTTCGCTATAATTTTTTTCTAGGATACTTCAAACTATGAAAATTTCAGATATTTGAGGAGACATATTGAATTAGATTAGGTGAAAATTTTACAATCATATTTGAAGAATTGGATAAGTGGCATGCCATACAACTTTTTCTCTTTCAAAGAGGCCAAAAATCAATAAGTTATGGGAAACTTACCATAACTTCCACTTAGCACGTCAAATTATAGTCAAACCTATGGAATTATAGAAAAGACATATCAAATTATTATTAGCCAAATTTTCAAATTCAGAAGGGATAAAATCTCATAGATATATCAAGAAAAAGACTAGTCACTTAAATATGTTTTTAGGTTTTAAAGATATGTAACTTACAAGTGACATAACTTTTGGTTAGAAGACCCAATTTTTTGGTGGCTGAAAGTTATGGTAAAGAGTAATATTATTATTTTACAACATACCTCTAAATAAAGTTACTACACCAATTAAACCACATGAAGGGTCATCCAAGAATCATGAAGAAAGTGAAGACTTAGACTTTAGGTCCTCCCAATTAGAGAATCAAGTTAATGAAATGGATGGTAGTATGTTGAAAAAGGTGGATTTATCAGGTTATCAAGAAAACCTTAAAATAAAAATAATGTTTGAAATGGAAAAGAAGGTGGAGGAAAAAAAAGGAAGAAATACAAAAATCCGTGAATTCTAGGGAAAAGCTTCTCTTTGAGAGTCTTCCTAACAAGGATACTAAAATCCAAGGAAATAATGAAAACAAGGAGAACAATTATGTTGGAAGTCAATCACCTATGGAGATTATTTTATCACAATTGGAGGCACAGATATTGAATCACAAAACCATAATCATGATTTCTTACTCCAAAATCTTCATCATAATGGATTCAAGTTAGCACTTAGGAAGTACTACATTCCAACGATCGATATCAAGAATCTTGGTGGTAACTTTCCTATCACATAGATATTACAAATGGAGGAATACTTTTATCTACTCCAAGTGGTATCCTTACAAAAGGTAAATATTGTAGCCATGTTTTTATAAAAAGACCAACATGTATGGCATCAATGACTTTATGAAATATAAAAGGATTGTGTCATATTATGGTCAATTTTTACAAAGGAATCTATAGCACATTATGGGGATATTAAGACCAATGCATTCTTTTTTCAATTGGTAAATATTTGATAGAAAGGTCTAGTTATGGAGCACACTCAACAATTCCAAAGGTTGATTCTTAGGGTAAAAAACATTTCAAAGGATAATTTGCTAGATCTATTTATGCAAAATTTAAAGCATCCAACATGAGGTGTGTCTCTTCAAAGCTAAATGTTTAGAGCATGCTTTTAATCTAGAAAGGAAAGCCTAAAGTATAAATATAAGGGCACTATAAAATTGGTCACTAATGACTATAGAGAAAATCATGCTCATTAGGCCTTAGGTTGGTGTTTTTAGGTGGAGCTCCGGCGATTTTTCTGTAAACGAGGGTTCCTGTTAACCATGGCCGCCGCCTTATCCCCGTCTGTCTTTGGTGTTGCAGGAGATGGCAAGGCGCCGCCATCCATCAGTGAATACAGAAACGACATTCGCAGTATTTCTCTATCAATCACAGACGCGCTCCCTTCCCGTGCTTGTCTGGGAAATGCGATGTATCATCAGTCGGCCCGCAAGGGGGAGGAGATGCCAGGGTTGGAAACCCAGATTTCGTACAGCCACGAAACTGTCATGGCCTTCAAGCCGGAGCTCTCATTGAGGCTCTCGAGGCTACATTCCATTAGCAAGAATCGGAGCTCCAGGTCGAGGATGAACCCCATGGCGGTTAGCCATGAAATGCACAAAAATGGCAGAGATCTCGCAGGGACGGCTTCACTGGGGTTCGGGAGGAAGAAAGACGGCGTCACTCTTACCAGGGGAAAGTCTGATCCCCTACTTCACAAGTACGGGGAAAGACAACTGAAACAGGACGCAGACGACATGTTTGACAAAACGCCTCAGAGGATTTGTAGCCCAAACAGGGGATCGCTCTCTGTCTCAGCGCAAACGGAGTGCGATAAAAAGGAGTATGGCAGCCAGCAGAAACCAGAAATGTCAAAACCATTCCAGATATTGATTGCACACCTCTCTGGCAAGTCAATACTGCAATGGGTGAGAGCTACAGATCTGGTGCAGGAGCTAAAACTACTCATGGAAAAAAGGACGGGGATTCCATCAATGTATCAGCGTCTTCTTTATGAAGGTAAACAACTGGAAGATAACTATCCCCTGTCATGGTATAATATTCAAAGAAATGTCTCCATTACCCTGTCCATGCGTCTGCGAGGGGGTGCTATTGGACAACCATCTTCAGCTCCCGCGGCAGCCTTCTCCTATAAAGATGCAGTCCATTCCAAGAAGCCCAAGGAAAAAGCTTCCCCTGCTCCAGCTCCCAAACCCTTCTTAGTGGACAAGGCGGAGGACATTCCTTCCATTGAAGTAGCTCATCCAATCTTGGACAGGCATTATCAGAGTTTTGCAGAAAGTGGCATCATCTGCAGGTTCAACGGGCTTTGGCCTAGCACAATAGATCTACACCACTGGATCAATGCAAATTGGACCGACAATTGCAGGATTCTCTTATGCTCTAAAGGCTTCTTCATAACACTGTTTTTTGACAGTGATGATTACCAAAGAGTCTTAACTAAAGGCCCTTGGTTCTGGAATTCAGCGGGTCTGTTCCTCACTCCGTGGTTCCCAGAGTTTGATCCGTCCACTGCAGTCATCTCCAAACTCCCGATCTGGGTCAGACTCCCTAACCTTCCGGTGCACTTATGGAGTTCTGTTGTATTTGAAGCCATCGGCAACTCCTTAGGCCGTTTCATTGAAACAGATCAGTCAAGAGCGCTTCAAGGAATGTACACCTATGCCAGAATTTGCGCAGAAATAGACATAAGCAAGGGACTTCCGGATCAGATTAATCTCAAAGTAGGCGATTTCCATTGGTCTCAACCTCTGGATTATGAGAATACAGCATTCCGGTGCCGCTATTGCCATCTCCCAGGGCACCTTCAAAGTTCGTGCCCATCAATGCCATTCAAAAAAAAGAAAGCAAAATCCAAACCAAAAGATAAAAGCTGGACACCTCAAAAACCCCCCTCATTTGGAGACATCTTTGCTTGCAGCTCGAGCGAAGAGGACGAGGAGGAAGATGTGGCAGTCGTAGAAGAAATGACAGAACAGGTATCTCCAGCTGGGCGTCACGCGGAAGCATCAGTCACTCCCTCCGCCCAGAAACGATCTCATGAGTCATCTCCTTCCGATTTAGACAAGGAGCTTTCGCCTCCAGTCCAAAACAGTCTTCAAATTGTTCTCGATCAACTTGGCCCAAATGGATGGGTAACAGTTGGCAAGAAAAAAGGGAAAAAGAGTCGACCAAGTGTTCCCGCACTCGGTGGATAGTTTTCTTTGGCATGGTCCGGACGCCCTTTTTCTAGTTTGGTTGGTTTAGCTCTGCTTTAGTTTTTTCTTCTCTTGGGAGCCGAGGTGGTTTTTGTAACCTTTCCGGCTGCCCTTTCAGTTTTGGAGTCTGCCGCCCTGCGTGGTGGGTAGCCTTCTCTTTTCTGGCCCAGGTAGGCCAGTTTGGCTCTGTTTTTGAGTGTTTGGTAGTTTTAGGGCCTCAGCGCTGTTTCCCCTTCGGGGAAGTCTGAGGACCCTAAGGTTTGTACTTGTAGACGTTTGTATATAATAGAAATACCGCAGCTTACAAAAAAAAAGAAAATCATGCTCATTCTCTTAAACAGATAAGGTTGACAACTCAACAAAATGATGAAAGAAGAGAAAAAGGACTATGTTTCAACTATGACAGCAAGTATAGTAAGGGGCATAAAGGTGGTGAAAATAATTTATTATACATGATATACTATGAAGATGAAGAAGAAAAATAATTGGAACTATCACAAGATCTAGATCTAGAAGAGACTACTCCAATAATGTATTTGTATGCATTGATCAACATCATTACTCCACAAACCCTCAAGATAGACGGATATATTGAAAACAAAATGATAAATAACATATATTCATTCAGGTAGCATCGATAACTTCATTAATGACAAATTAGAAAAACTTCTTACTACTTTGTATATCTAGCATCAGAATTTCAAATAATGATTGTAGATGGAGGTACCATAAATTGTTTAGGAAGTGCCATAGTATTAAGTTGAATATGGGGGAGTATTTGTTGAATATTCTCATGATTGCAATCCAAATGGGTGGTGTTGATGTTGTATTAGGGTTCCAATGGTTACAATCATTGGGAATAATGGCCCTTAATTTTCAATATATTTTCATAAGATTTTTCTCAAAAGGTAAGGAAAATGAGCTTAAAGGTATCCAAGCAAAACCCAGTAAAGTGATAATTTACAATAGCATGAAAAAATTGCTAAAAAGGGGACATCATAGTGTAATTTCTATATTTATGTTCATTAGATGTTCAAACATCTACATCCTCGGCTCTAATGGATCTTCAAAAGTTGTCAACAATCATTCCAAGGTATTTGGAGAGATGCATAAGCGATGCAGGAGCATGAGAGTGGGTGTGTTTTCTTCTAGATAATTCTGGGATCATATGTGTATGGAGGGAGTTGGTTGTCCATAACCTCTGAAATGTTATATAATGAGCTAAATAAAAATGATTGCTTTGTTTCAACATCTAGTTAGGGTTATTAGCATAAGAATAGGAGTAGTTTTGGTTCTCCTAGATTTAGGAGATCTCGAGAAGATTCATTTGGATCTAGGTCATGATATATCTTTTTTGTAAGACATTTTTTTTCATTTATGCAAAATGTTTGCATTTTTGTCCATTTATTTCCAAAATCCTACCGACCTCAATCTTATCAGATTTGTTTGCCAGTAGGTAGTTTAACCATTAATTATTTTATATAATTTAACATTTATTTCTAATTATTTTTATTTTAAATTCTCAAATATCAATTTAACCTTGACCAAATTTATTTCTCTCTAATCTTTAACCCAGTGGTTACTTAGTTTCCTTCTCCTATAAAAAGGCTCTTCAACGCTCATTTACTTTTAAAGTTCTTTAGTCCCTGATGATGGATGGATAAAAAACATTACATAATTCACTTCTAAAAATATCCAACAATATCATACATTGCAAAAAGGATTTAACCATCCCGAAATGGAAATGGATTAGGAACCAAAACACCAACAGTATCAAAGTACATCCAAAAGGAATTTTGTATCTAATGAGATTACTGGAACTGGATTTTCCCTTGTACCATGCTCATCTTGTTGTAAAATTTAACTAGGTTTAGTCTTCATAATAACATGTAATTGTGACTTTTGTAAACGATGTAAAGAAGAAAATAAAATTATTATTGTAAGGCTTGCTTCATGGGTTTCATAAGCAAGAGATTTTATTTTATCCAGATGGCTCCCATTGAAAGCCTTAGGATTTAGCACTAGATTCATAGAATTAAGGTAATGTATGAAGAGCTCTTCTTGAGCATGTGTAAATTGTATATAAGTCTATGTATCCCTCCAACGACAAGCACATAGTCCTCTCTCCATGTCAGCTTCAAGATAAGGTGACAAAATCATGTCGGATCACCTTATGGAGACACACCTATTCATAAGTATAGGTCAGCTTAATATGATGGAAAAAAACACTATAAATAGGCACCTCGGCCTATTCCACAAACACAGAACTTTGGTCATCTCTCTCTGAAATTTTTGAATGGGAAAAACAGAAAGGAGGTTCGGATCTCCAGTACAGAACTTCGCATCTCTGAGATTTTGGTGAACAATGGCAGAAAGGAGGTTTCAATCACCTCTAATTCAAATATTTGTCTTAGTGAAGGCTGCAATTTGAATGCTACAATTCAAAGGCTACAATTCTATGAGAGGAAAGGGAATTCATATCCCTCTAAGATTAAGATCACAGTGACAATGAAAAAGTGACAAGTTCGGATGTCTAGGAATGCAGATAGATAAGGAAGGGACAACGAAAGTATTTTCTGGGCTAACAGAATTTCGGATCTCTAAAAGAAGGTCTCAGTGCTAAGTGTTATCTTTGATGATGTAATAGTGAGTTTCAGTGATGCTGTAAAGATCACAGTTTGGTGATACGACAGTGATAAGTTTGTGTGATGACAGGGGCATGACAATTCGTTAATACTATGTCTCGAAGAAGAGGTCGAAAAGGAAGAGGAGTCCAGAAGAAGGTTAATTGTCAAGAGGACTTATGTCTTGATCTTAGAGAGGCTACTAAGTCAAGGGTATTGGTCTTGGTATTCGTCAATTGGAATCTCTATAAGAAGAATTTGTGCAGGTTTTCCTCTTAAAGAGTGAGAGGTTTTGGCCCTAGCTGATAGCCTACATTTTGTGTCTCTTGTCTATTTATGTTCATGCGTTGGTTACTATTTGATGAAGAAGAACACCAATAATCTAACAAGAAGAAGATCCTAATCTAAAGAAGTAAAAATCATTCACAAGCAGTCACTAATAGAAGAGAAATCACCTAATGCTAATGCTCTAGATTTCTCAACATGGTATCAGAGCTAAGGTGTCAAAGTCAAGGAACAGAATCTCATCAAGGGACACTCAAGGATTGAATCTCAAGAATTGCATCAAAAGCAAGTCGAAGAATATCAAAGCGAAATTTCAAATATCTACATTGAAGAATAAAACCCTAGATCAAAGAAGAAGGTCTAATTCAGAAGAAGTCTTGGGATCATCAATCAAGGCCAAAGCCTTATTTCTACTCAAGGCCAATAATCAAGGCAACTAAAATTCTACCCCAGCAAGAGTGTTGGATCCTATAGTCCTTAGCAAAAGACCACAAAGATCCTCATCGAGATGAAGAGATCTACAAAGCAAGGTAGCCTAAGTATAGACATCCAAGAGAAACATTTCTAGGACTAAGATCACATCATCTTGGAGACCCTAGAATAATTTCTAATCTGCACTCATTCACCCTCAAGAAGATGAAGCATCTTGAAGAAAAAGAAGGCTAGAAGGCAGTGTCATCATCTTCAAAAGCTATAATGCAAGTTCCCTCTCATTGAATCAAGGATCCTCTCCTTATCCTTGAAGAATATTATCTGAGGAAGCAGAAAAACATCCTCATCGATCACCATCAACAAAGAGAGATAGATCTAAAGGAGTTGTCATCATAAAAGGAGCAATCTCCTTTATTGAAGAAGGGTTTTTCATTTGGAAGAAGATCATCCAAAAGGGGCACTATTACATCTTCTTCAACCACCATCAAAGTGATCAAGTTGAAGATTTCATCTTCAATTGTCAAGTATCTTTCATTCTATAATCAAATTTGGTAAAATGACTTTGTTTTGCAAGGAGATCTATAAGTTGGTTGGGTCATCGAAATTCCTTGCATGGAAAAGGAGGATAGACATAGTCATTGAACATATCTATGAAAAGGTCTCCTCTGAATACATGGAAAGGGATTCTTATGAAAGGTCCCCTCATATAGCAGTATTGGAGACATCAAAAGAGACATATATGATAATTTGGTAGAACTATTCTCTGAAGATGTGATAAAGAAGGTCATATCACTTAGATCTAATCTACACAAACTTGAAGGTATCAAAGGATGAATGGATATATTCATAAGACCCCAACTGCAAGATCTGGGAGAGATGATAAGGAGATAATCATCATTGTTCTAAATGCATTAATTGATGAACATTGTAACAAATGTCTATGACAATAAGAAGGCTATCCCATTCAACAAATTATGGGTTCTATGCAAGATAGAATAAGACAAGTTGGGGGCAAAAAGTATTCAGACATTTGCCGAAAGGAAAGAAGAACATAGCTAAGAATCAATGCATTACAGGAAAGATTGTTCTAAACACAAGAAGGGCAATAACAAGAAAGTTAGAGAAGAAGTGGAGAAAAGTTGAAATAAGGAAGTCTAAGGAAGAGGAAAAGCATTAGAAGTAAGAGCTCATGACATCACCATAATAAACATGAAGTATGTCTGATAGTCAACTATGAAGGATATAGCTCTTGGTGACCTTGTTGAAATATCAAAGGAAGAAGTCATCCAGGACAAGTTTCATCATACATCAGCCAAAAGGAAACATTTGTTGGATAAGGATATGTGAGATCCTCAAGATTCTCTAATGGAATCCTCATCGGAGGGTTCACCGATCTAGAGAGGAAGCAAGTGTTTCATCAGGAACTCCAACTCATGGAATTCATGGGATGATGGTATGATGACATGAGAGATAAAGCAGATCAAGGGGTGTTGTTGGGAAAAGTATCCAATTCAGAATGCCCCTATCCCACTCTAAGAGGTGATAGTGCCTTAGCAACAAACAAGGAAAGCTATCTGAGTATTCTTCTTTATGAGATGCAAATAGAGAGAGAAGGATGTAACTAACCGGTGTCTTCCGCTAATTGTCGATCCAATCGCTCTCTCTCTTTCGTTCGCTTCCCGCTGCCTGCTCTTTCACTGGTCCAGCTTCACACGGTTCCTGCAAGATCACAAGAGCAGAAGACTACACAAAAGATATAGATTCACATTCATAACTAGTTTAGGATCAGATATAAACTAAATATGCAAATATAACAAAACATCATTGAAATACAAGCATATAGGAGAAACTCAAGTAGCTTTATTGATATGATAAACAAGGTTCAAGAGGAGATACAACCAAGTGAGTCCCGATCCAGCATCTACCTCCCAGCAAAAGAATCCCTTCCTCTCCTCCAACAAAGCATAAATCACCCAATGTACTAATCTCAATCTCAAACCAACAGCAATTCTCTGCAAATACAAAATTCCAGCCTCCTGAACCTCTGGGTGAGAGATCCATATATAGATGTGAGCAGAGGGGATGAGTCAGCTCTTGTTTTGACTTGTGGCTTCTCACTGTCAGTTCTTGCTTCCACTTGGAGGTTGAGAACCTCTTACTCATCACTAGTCGAATTCATTGAGGCAAGTGTCATTGAGGAAGATTCTGGAAGCTTCCAGGGTCTTTCCACCTCGTTGAATGAACTTGCCATTTGTCAATTCCCGCTCAGCGCACCCTGGTAGTGCTTCTACCTGCGTTGCAGTGCAGGTAGCCAGTGCAGACTTTGCATTTCAGCGCAGACAGCTAGTGGAGCTACTGAATTGATCCTGATTTGACCATTTCTGAGTTGTTTTTGGTGGAGAACTTCTGGGAGAAGCTGTCTTTGGTTGACCTTGTTCCTTTAGGGGTAGGAACAACTCATTTAGGGACTTTGGATCCCTTGGATTATTGACATTTCATGCTCAATGTTGTAAGGCACAAAAATGTCTATAACAGTTGCCCCCTAAAGTATGAGGCCGTTTATCGGGTGAAATGCTTTATTAGGAGGATCCGAAGTTCTTCCGATGCTGGGAGGAGACTTGTAATAAGATACAATACAATACATTATTTTTCATACTGCTTTCATGATCTAGCTGAGGCGGGCATTCCCATGCTCAGCTTTATAAATTCATTTTTCTGTACATAGAACAGACAATCGTCTGATGGTAGACTGATGATTTTGGCGAAATCATCATCCTTTTGGTAGGATGATTATCTGCTGCAATGTTGTACATGTCAATGTCTTTATTTTTCCTGAATATATATCGCAACCCGGATGGATGAAACTAGATCTGGGGTCTTCAATCTCGTTCGATCTTCACTCTAAGTACAAGTCGATCCATGTGAGAAATGTTCTGAAGTCGAACATGGAAAGACATCACTTGATTACCAGTCAATGATGTAAACTGTTAACAAGCGCGAGAGGAATCACCGATAATGATAATGACCCTCAAGGTACTGCAGTACAATTCACGTGGTGTGAATAAAGGACTTGGCGTCGAACACCACGCAAAATCTTTCGGTCGAAGGTCATTGATGTATACCTGTCGCCGGAAGTGAGAAACTTGCCATTGAGGCATGCAAGCTTCAAAGTACTGAAGGGGGTGTTCCTAGATCAACTTCTTGGATAATGAGCTGATGTCAACAAGAAGCGATCTGTCAAAGGAGGGCCTTAATGTATCCCACATCAGTGACACGGAACGGAGCAAATGATTTTGATGGAGGTGAAAACGATCTGATGATATATGGTTCAGGGTGGCGGTCATGAAAGGATGAAGGATAATGTATGGTAGTGGATGGGACACGGTTGACTTCTCTGGATGACTTCTCTTGAACATATCGGCGACACTTGTGTGATGGATTGGTAGCATTTACCCCAAAGATGGATGGTATGGTGAGACCATGGTGATGTGACCGGTGAATGAAACAACCCAACCCGACTCAGGCACGGAGTGGAAGTGTCATGTTCAAGAGCGACTTGCTACCAATAAAAGTTCTTTGAGTTTCTTCCCAATTTTTCCCCAGTCATTTCTGACCAGTACCTCTTTATTTTTGTCAAGCTTGAGGAGGATAACATATGCTTGTTCTATAATTTGCCCTTCGGGCAAACCCATCGCTATGTTTTAACGAGCCTAGCGATAGTGAAACTCGTTCTCGTCTAAAGACAAGTTTGTCGCTATTAATGCTTTTTAACGAGTCTAACGACAAAGATAACTCGGTCCTTTTCAATTTTAGAGAGTCTGAAAAGGTACGTAAAGGTAACTCCAAAGTTCCTTTTTCGTCATCTAATCCCTTAAGTCCGAAAAAGTATAAAACAATACAGAAGGGATGGATTTTCGATAGTTTTAACAAGCCGAACAAAACAAGCGCTCGATCTTTTTGTGCAATAATCCCTCAGGTCCAAAAAGATTAAAATCTAGAGGAGGGATAGCACTTCCGGTCGCTTTAACGAGCTGGAAGGCCAAAACTCGGCAATCTTTTCATATTTTACGAGTCAGATGAAAAGAGCTTAAAGAAGACTCATCTTTTGAGGAACGAGTGATCAAACGGGTTAGCATCTGATTCTAGGTAAGCTTTGGAATTTCCAAATCACGGCAGTGTCACAAGGATGGCTAGTGAAATCACTCTTCGCAGCTGTTCCTCAAAATGGGTAAACAATCAAATGGAGGTGAATGATCGGCCAATGGAAAAGTGGAGGTGACGGTGCAAACACGACCAAGGCTTTAATGGCTGATAATTTACATTCGCAGTGGTTATTTACCGGGTAGTTCATTTTTTAACGAGCTTAAACATGGGTTGAAACACTTGCTCGATCTTATGTTTATTTTTTAACGAGCATGAACTATGTGCTAAAACTGCTCGATTTTATGTTTATTTTTTAACGAGCATGAACTATACGATAAAACTGCTCGATTATCCAGTCATATGATAAGAAAGTCTCATTTAAGATGCCATTTTTTATGGGGCTTGCACCTCATAAAGCTTTGCCCCGGAATCCTTTCGTTATGCAAGTTTGGAAACGACTAATCCTACGAGTTTAAAGGGTTAGACCTACAGGTTTAAAGGGAGGACCTAAAAATTTAAAAAATAAATAGCCGCCCCTTGCTTGCACTCCAAAAGGTTTGCATGCCCCCAGGCAAAAAATAGAGTTTCAAGGTTACCCCTCAATTTGCAGATAAAACATTTGTTTTACCAGGAAAGGCCTACCTCTTTCAGGTTACCAAAGATTGTCTCATTTGCGCAGCAAACAAAACACTTCTTCGGCGATGTCTACCGAGATAGACAAAGGTGAGTGACAACGAGTGCCAAACACATAACTTTGACAAAAGAATCTTATTCTAGAACAACCCCTCTTCCATGACGGACGGGGTACGGACTAGTCATATTCTCCCACGGAAACCTACCCTATACCCAAAGTTTTCCTGCCGAAGAAGACCAGGACGCATGCCCCCTGGGTTCCAGTCATATCCTTCTGAATCACTCGCGCTCATCGGGAGGACGGACCGTGGGTTGAGACATTTCTTGCGTGAATAGACCATTTAGGGATGGTATGTGACTATTTGCGATGCGTGATCCGGGAAATGAAAGCTGGTCCACGAGCTTGACCACTCTTCCTTCGTGCGGAAAACACATTACTCTAAAGAGTGAGGAGATGATGGCTCCCATGCAATATATATAGTCTCGTCCAAGGAGTAGGTTATAATCCAAGGGTCCTTGAACAACCATCACGTTCATTTGAACGGTCTTCCCTTTCAATGTGATGGGCACATTGGGGAGGATCCCTAAAGGCCGACTGGTTCCTTTATCGAAGCCTGATAGATTTCTCATTTCAGGCAAAAGCGTTGGCGAACCAAGTGCTTTCCAAGCAATAGAGGAAAGGATACTCACAGATGCCCCCTCATCAATGATGGTGCCAGCCATTACCATTCTGTATATTTGAACGATAATTCTGAATGGTATGCTTGCTGGTAACCGGGGTCTGCCTAGTTGGTTCCAGTCGAAGGATACAACTAGGTTTCTTGGTGGTGGGACCGAATAGACGGCCGGATATCGCTCTGACGAACTTCCTTCCTGCGATAAAGGAATGGGTGCATTGCCCCCATGTTCGTCGGAGTCTATGTTGATGAAAAGAATCTGGATGGTGTCATCCTTATCCTCTTCAGTGACTGTATCATTCGAAGATAAATCCTCTGAAGGCAAGACCGGGTCAATTGCCGCCTCGACCTTTTGACTCTCGTCTGGTATTGATTCAGTTGGTTTATCCTCAATGATAGACGCTTCAGTTGACCACTTGAGCGGGCCAGTTGGATTCTCAACTAACGAAGGACTTGGCAAGAGTTTTTGATATCCAGGAGGAAGTCGTAACGGTGACACCGGACGATTTTCCAAGACTCTTTTAGCCTAGTCTAAGAAGGGACAGCGGTGGAGGGCATGGTTGCCTTCGCACAGTCTACAGGGAGGTCTAGCCCTCCCTTTCTGTCCTGGAACTTCACTTTCACTAGTTGACGGTGTACTTTCAACATGGCTATCAGAGGTTGACGACACCGGATTGTGCAAACGGGGAGACCAGTCCCTTAGTATCCGAGGGATGCAGGGACAATCTCGGTGAAAGTGGTCTCCCTTGCAGATGACACATGGCGATCTAGGCCTGGTCAGTGCTGTGTGTGGATTTTCATCAGACGACACTTGTTTTCCCTTATTTGCCTTTGGCTCCTTCTTCTTTTTCTCTTTCTTCTTCTTTTCCTTCTTCTCCTTAGGAACTTGGTTTTTAGTCTTACCAGTTCCGTTACGCGAAGAGGAAGGAAGAGAGGAAGAATTATAAGAAGTAGAAGGTTGGTGGGAAATTCTAGACTCGTCTAATTGTTGATTCGACTGTTCAGGAATAGTGGTGTTCTGAACGACATTGGTTGAGAAGAGCCAGACCGGCAGGCCAATTGTCAGTCCTGGAAGCGACAATGTGGCCATATGGGGCGCACCAACATCTCCCCAAGAGGAGAAGGGACTAGGATTTCCACCAAGGGGAATTCCTTGGTTGGTGGGCTCCATTTTCTCAACCTAAAGATCAACGCAGGACAAAGGGGTGATTGTTCCGTTTAAAATAAATTTTAACAACGCTTAGACACAACTTGATTTTTCAATTTTAAAGAGTCGAGAAAAAGCTAAAGATGACTCTAGTCTCCTTCGATGTTTTAACGAGCCCGAAGTGACAAATGCTCGGATGGACTTTTTCCGTTATAGAGTCTGAAAAAGGCCAAAAGGAACTGCTCTGGAGTTCTAGGTAGAGGGTGTGCCAAACTTTTCGCAAAACCGCAGAATACTTTTTAGGGTACGGGCAGTCAATCTTCCTGAATGTTGTGTTCAGTGCATTGCGATCAGTAGGGCGGCCGACACGGCTTCCTAAGGATAAAGGTTATATTCCTATAGGGGTCTCCCAATATATACGCGACGGTACGTGGGAGCACAATCCGTACTGGCACTTGTCGTCTCTCAGGAGGAATCACCCAACCATCAGTGAGGCGACCAGTGACCAGGTTTTACGACGCCGGAACACGTCTCTAGCCTAGACCTCTATGTTGTGCGTTATGTTACAAAGCGTTGTTAAGTTCATTCAATTTATTTTAGGTTGATCTTTCTTAGAAGTTTGCCTTTTTGGATCACCATGAGATGTATGATACAATTCCTAAATGCAGTCTAAAGATGACAAGCAAGCTTTTATATCTTTTCAACAATGAAAATCCTAGCTACAAGGGGAAAAGAAAGACACCATCTTTTCTCAAAGAGCATAGAGCACACAGTAATGCACTTTTTCCTAAATCAACATACAAACTGTCAAAATGCAAATGCACATATGCATGTATTTGTTTTCGCTTCCTTAATATTGATGCCTAAAAAGAAAGCTATTATATAAATTTGAATTCGATTTCAAGTGAAAACAAAAACAAGTTCCTTTTTCGAAATCAAAAAGACGATTACGACACTTTATGATTTACTTGTTTCGACACTTTGAAATGCATAAATTCAAACCAAAAGACAAAAGTAAAAGCTAAATCAACTGTGAACAGCAAACAAACTCACTCCTAAGATCAAAACGACACTTACGACAGGTCTAGATCTAGGGGCGACAGTATGACTAGTTTACTTTTGTAATGGGAAACTGCAAATGATGTAACAAATACACAAAGAACAAATACAGTTTCTTTATATAACTGAGGTGGAATTGAGGCAAAGAAAAGGGGTTTCAGATAGGTACACTGACTGATAACAGGCTGCAAAAACAGAGATGAAAACTGAGCAAAAGGAAGCAGGGAACCACAGCTGCACAAGGCAAAGACTGATCAGCGCACTCCTAACACAGAGGTTTTGACATTCAGCGCAGGTAGCCTTCACGGGACCTGCGTTGAAATGCAGAACCTCTTCACAGAGTCTGCGCTGAAGCAGAAACGAGAGTTGTTTCTGGGTTCTGGGTTTCGGTTTGCAGTTTTTTCTACAGTTTTTGGCCGGATAAAAGCTATCAATTAGGTACAATTAGGAGGATGATTTATAGGAGGACTAAGATCTATCACAAAGGGCTGTTAGAGCACTTGTGGATCAGCTTCTCAGATCATAAACAGGCCCAGTGAGAGGGCTAGAGTAGCTGATCTCTACTTTGCATTTGTAAATAGCAAATGCAGTTCGATTCGGCACTCTTGAGTTTATGAAATGAATAGCAATAGAAACACAAATAAACTAACAAGATACTCTCCCCAGTGGAGTCGCCAATTTGTTGTTGGGAAAAGTATCCAATTCGGAATGCCCCTATCCCACTCTAAGAGGTGATAGTGCCTTAGCAACAAACAAGGAAAGCTATCTGAGTATTCTTCTTTATGAGATGCAAATAGAGAGAGAAGGATGTAACTAACCGGTGTCTTCCGCTAATTGTCGATCCAATCGCTCTCTCTCTTTCGTTCGCTTCCCACTGCCTGCTCTTTCACTGGTCCAGCTTCACACGGTTCCTGCAAGATCACAAGAGCAGAAGACTACACGAAAGATATAGATTCACATTCATAACTAGTTTAGGATCAGATATAAACTAAATATGCAAATATAACAAAACATCATTGAAATACAAGCATATAGGAGAAACTCAAGTAGCTTTATTGATATGATAAACAAGGTTCAAGAGGAGATACAACCAAGTGAGTCCCAATCCAGCATCTACCTTCCAGCAAAAGAATCCCTTCCTCTCCTCCAACAAAGCATAAATCACCCAATGTACTAATCTCAATCTCAAACCAACAGCAATTCTCTGCAAATACAAAATTCCAGCCTCCTGAACCTCTGGGTGAGAGATCCATATATAGATGTGAGCAGAGGGGATGAGTCAGCTCTTGTTTTGACTTGTGGCTTCTCACTGTCAGTTCTTGCTTCCACTTGGAGGTTGAGAACCTCTTACTCATCACTAGTCGAATTCATTGAGGCAAGTGTCATTGAGGAAGATTCTGGAAGCTTCCAGGGTCTTTCCACCTCGTTGAATGAACTTGCCATTTGTCAATTCCTGCTCAGCGCACCCTGGTAGTGCTTCTATCTGCGTTGCAGTGCAGGTAGCCAGTGCAGACTTTGCATTTCAGCGCAGACAGCTAGTGGAGCTACTGAATTGATCCTGATTTGACCATTTCTGAGTTGTTTTTGGTGGAGAACTTCTGGGAGAAGCTGTCTTTGGTTGACCTTGTTCCTTTAGGGGTAGGAACAACTCATTTAGGGACTTTGGATCCCTTGGATTATTGACATTTCATGCTCAATGTTGTAAGGCACAAAAATGTCTATAACAAGGGGTTGAAGATCTTTTCAATCAAGGAAGTTGCTAAAAGAAACCTAGATGACCTAAAGGTAAATGAGGTATGTGTGCTTATATTCGATTTTATATAGTCATGTTGTATGGTTGTTGGTAACTTGGATCACTACTCTATCTTGAGAAGCATGATTAAAGGAAAGGAATCTCCTCCTATTAAAGGTTTTCGAAAGGCATGAGTCACACTAGATGAAATCAACATAATATGTTCTCATATGAAGCATGAGGTGGTTGAATACAATTGAGGAACTCTGAATGGAAGCTCCTGGAAATGAAATGTGTGAAGAAAGGAAGGAAGAGATTGTTAGATATGTAACCATGGTAAAGGAAATCAACATCTAAAAGACCGAGAAGATTTGACTAGGAAATCTCCTAGAAAGATATGAGACTCTGATGGAAGTCTAAAAAAGATGGAGACCCTTAACAATGGATATCTTTAAGACATGTGTCAACATGTTTGCAGGATGATGATACCTACAAGAAGATGTCATGATAAAATACCATCACAAAGGTAATTTTGATTTAAGTGTTCAATTCTTATTTTTGAACAAAGGAAGAACTGTGGATGTCTTCCAAGAGGACCATATAGAAGGATGTAAGATCATTCCAAAAAATATGGCATGAAGAAGGCATCATGACATGAAGCAATCCCAGGTGAACACTGATGGATCAATTTCTGATGAAAGGAATGATGACATGAATAACTCACGGATGAAAGTGATGGATGGTATGTGCCCTATGAAGAAGCCCCAAAAGGACAAAGACTTCTTAACAAAGAAAATTCATGACATCGAAGGAAGGAGCTCTTCAAGCAGCTACTTAAGGAGTTGTTGTAGGTCCCTAATTATGAGGGAGCTTGAATATAAGTGTCTTACTTGGAAGAAACTTGGAAATTCCTAAGCCGAGAGGGAGCTTAGGTACATTCCTTATGTAGGAATGATTACATTCCTTTATTGGAATTACTATGTCCTCCCTAATTGATAGGGAGAGATAGATACATCATTCTGGTTTTCCCCTGGGAAGACAGAGTGGAGGGTTGGGTAATCATTTGGAATCTGATGCTCTTTGAGGATGAGATAGGGAATCCAAGATAAGAGTAGTAGTGGACCGATATTCTTTGAGGACTAGCTATCCAAGATAAGAATAGTGCAAAGAAGTTCATACTCTGTGAACACTCGGGTGGAGTATGTACCTTGAGAGACAATGATTATGGTGTCTATGAATCATTGGTCTCATTAGCATTGTGCTCTGATCATGTGGATATAGTTGTTTGTCAAGGCCTTGATATGTGACAATGCTAGTTGATATGATGCTAGATAGATGGGTTACCAATCCGATTCTTCTTATGAGAAATTATTCAGATTGAGAATGACCTAGTACCATTATGAATAACTCCCTAGTTAAGATGGAGTGTTGTAAACTGTAACTAGGTTCAGTCTTCATAATAGCATGTAATTGTGACTTTTGTAAATGATGTAAAGAAGAAAATAAAATTATTATTGTAAGGTTTGCTTCATGGGTTTCATGAGCAAGATATTTTATTTTATCTAGATGGCTCCCATTAAGAGCCTTAGGATTTATCATTAGAGTCATAGAATTAATGTCATGTATGAAAAGCTCTTCTTGAGCATGTGTAAATTGTATATAAGTCTATGTGGCCCTCCAACGACAAGCATGCAGTCCTCTCTTCATGTCGGCTTCAAGATAAGGTGACAAACTCATGTCAGCTCACCCTATGGAGACACCTATTCATAAGTATATATCAACTTGATATGTTGGAAAAACCACTATAAATAGGTACCTTGGCCTATTCCCCAAACACGGAATTTCTTCCATCTCTCTCTGAAATTTTTGGATGGGAAAAACAGAAAGCAGGTTCGGATATCCAGTACAGAACTTTGCATGTCTCTGAGATTTTAGTGAATAGTGGCAGAAAGGAGTTTTGGATCACCTCTAATTCGGATATCTATCTCGGTGAAGGCTGCAGTTTGAAGGCTACAGTTCTATGAGAGGAAAGGTAATTCTAATCCCTCTAAGATTAAGATCGCAGTGATAATGAAAAAGTGACAAGTTCAGATGTCTAGGAATGCAGATAGATAAGGAAGGGACAACGAAAGTATTTTTTGGGCTAACATAATTTCGGATCTCTGAAAGAAGGTCTCAGTGTTAAGTGTTATCTTTGATGACGTAACAGTGAGTTTCAGTGATGCTGCAAAGACCACATTTTGGTGATATGACAGTGATAAGTTTGTGTGATGACAATGGCATGGCAATTCGTTAATACTATATCTCGAAGAAGAAGGTCGAAATGGAAGAGGAGTCTAAAAGAAGTTTAACTGTCAAGAGGACTTGTGTCTTGGTCTTGGAGAGGCTACTAAGTCAAGGGTATTGGTATTGGTATTTGTCAATTGGAATCTCTATAAGAAGAATTTGTGCAAGTTGTCCTCTCAAAGAGTGGGAGGTTTTGGCCCTGGCTAATAGCGTACATTCTGGGTCTCTTGTATATTTATATTCATGCATTGGTTACTGTTTGATGAAGAAGAATGCTAATAATCTAACAAGAAGAAGATCATAATCTAAAGAAGTAAAAACCATTCACAAGCAGTCACTAATAGAAGAGAAATCACCTAATGCTAATACCCTACATTTCTCAACACATCTGCCCCCATTGGCAGAATTCTATCTTCCTCCAAAATGTTGTGCATTTAGTTAGACTAGATGTATTAGATTTGTAGAGGCCGGACATAATTGAAATTCAAATTTCTCACTTGACTTCCCCAACTCACTAGCAAATCAGTTTCTTTGTTTCACGTTCTGTGGGAATGAGATGTAATTACATAGGAAAAGGTTGATATCAGTCATTAGATCCAAGAAACTAGAAGTTGTAGTCGCCATCTCTCTATTATTTTTCCTACGAGAGTACCATTGATAAGTTTCTACATTTTGGTTATCACTAGCTGAGAGTCCCCATCCAATTGCATATTTTGAAATTGTCTCTTGCAATTTTCAGGCCTCTCTCCAAGGTGATGACCTCTGCTACATTATCCTTGGTGAAGCCACAATTACCTGCAAAATTCCTTAACGTTTTTCCTGACCAATCTATGAAGATACCTCCATATCCAGCCACGACATGATTTCCTTTAGAAGCCCCATTAAAATTTAACTTAATAAATCCATGGGGTGGGAGAGTGAAATAGGTTGGTGAATGGGATTTTCCTTTCCTAAAGGCATTGATTTAAGATAGGTCATTGTGGTAGTGTTTGATCTTTTGGCTAATTCTCCTACAACTTCCAGACTCTCCAAGAAGTGTAAGGATGACTCTCCTTCCCAAATTTCGTCACTTTTATGGACCCTTGATTAGTGGTGAATAGTTTTATAGCCCTTAGGTCCTTTTGATTATCCAAATGGGGATATTGTTGCCATGCCTCCTCCCAGAATAGAGATTTCCAACCATCACAAATCTCCTAGAATGAGTGCTCTTGTATCAAATGTTTATTCTCGTGAGCCAAGTTCTAGATAAATGATCACAGAGGGAAGTCCTGAGTTCTTCGTTTCTCCAGTTGGAATCTGGATTGATTTTATTTTATGTCCCAATTCTATTTCCATAGCTCTTCTCCCCCTTACACCCATTGTCACCATAGCTTTGCTCATAGAAATTTGTTTACAACTTCAAGATCCCTCAAACCAAGTGCTCCTACCAACTTCAGAAGACACACTTTCTCCCAAGACACCAATGACCAATGCCCATTTCATTGCATGCTTAGCTCCTTGCCAAAGGAAATTTCTGGACTTGGATATTGTATCTTTATATACTTATTTTGGTGCAGACAAAACAAAGAGCTAATATATTGGAAGAGCTTAAAGGATGAATTTGCTCAAGATGACACACCTAACTAGGTTTAAATATTGAAATGCCCAATTATCTACTCATTTATCAATCCTTAGCAGAATGTCCTACTGGGAGGCTATTCACAAGGAATTCCCCACAAGTGGAATTCCCAAATATCTGGCTGGAAGACAACCTGCTTGATACCCCATTACTCATGCTAGATGCCTTTGTATAGGTTGCCTAGTGTTGAAAAAGAAAATATTAGATTTCTCACCATTGATCATTGATATCGAGGCCTTTGAGAAGTTTGAAAGTATAGAATTAAATACTTTCATTTCCTAAAGGGAAGGTTCTCCAAAAAGAATTATATCATCCAAAAATTGTTGGTCTATAGGTAGGTCCTGGACCAATAATTGAATGCATATTAGAGTACCTTGGTTGGAAATAACTTTAATATATCTTCCCAGGCCCTTTGCAGCCAAAATGAATAGAAAATATGATAAAGGGCCTCCCTGGTAGAGACTCCAAAAAGCCCTAAAGGTTCTGGATTTAAGGCCTCTGTGGTTTATATCTTTTGATTTAGAAGTTGGAGAACCCATAGTATTAACCATTTCTTTTATCAACATTTCAAATCCCAATCGGGATCCATCATTAGGACAAACTTGAATGAAGATAGTAGAAGAGATTTAATGAGGGTTTAAATAGTTTTTAATAGAGATATGTCTGCTTGTATATGTCGGTTGTTTGTTTAAATCATTTATTTTATTTATTTTTTATTTTTTTTACCTCAGCCCTACCATCAAACCTATGAATGGAGTGTCCTTACTAGCGGATGTGGACCAAAGACAACAATTTTATCCTCAGCTCTACGAGATATAAAAAATCATGCAGAAGAAAGTCTAGAAGACTAGGCAATTTGAACCTGATTGTGCCAAGCCCTGATGGCTTGAGTTTTGACTTGTCTGTAGAGTCTACTGCTCCATCAACATTGTTAGTAAATTATTCAAAAAAATATCTTCTAAAATTTGTGTGGCAAGTTGCTCCCGAATCAAGCAACCAATCATTTTTCCAAGAAGCAAGTGAAGCATTAAACAAGTCTTCAGTTACTCCAATATTACAATGTGCCACAACATAGTGAGCAGATTTGGGTGCTTTACCTTTCCCTTTGTCATTGGTTTTACCTTTGGCTTCATTTCTTTCCTACTCAGTTCTGCCCCAAGGAAACTTACATGTGGATGCATCATGTCCATCTCTATTGCAACGTATGCAATGAAGATCAGACTTTTCTCCTTGGAATTGTTTTCCTCCCCTGCCTCTAAAATTCCTTCTTCCTCTTCCTCTTCGACCACCTCTTCCTCTAGAAGAATCTTGTGCATGATTCTTCTCTTTATGTGCAAGACAAGCAACTTCTTTAGAAGATTGAGGACTTGTCTTCTTCCCAAAATCCTTCTCTCTCTCAGTAAACTTCTTCTCAAGGGAGTCAAAGGTAATCTCCTTGAGGTTTCCACTTGCTTGCAATGACTCAAGATAATTTGAATAAGTGGGATATAGTGCCTTGACATAAGCTATGAGAGGAATGTCTATTTGAACACCAATGGTTTTTATATCATGCATAATGGATCTAACTTATGATGTTAAAGCAAGAGGGTCATCATTTTTCAATTCAAGGCTGAACAATTTAATCATCAATTAGACAACTTCAAGTTCAGAGTGTAAGCCATATTGTTCCTTCAATTTCTATAAGGCTTCAAAAGCATTTGAAAATGGTGAAATATGGTGACTCACCTCTTCATTTACAGATGTTGCAATCAAGGCATAAGCCTTGTTGTTCTTATTTTCCCAAATGGCAATCTCCTTATCTGAGGTGGGCTTTGCAGGTTCATTATCTCCTTCTCCTACACAAACTCCTTTCCACAACTCATTGAAAATGAGAGTGTGTTTAATCTTCCTTGACCATTCAAGATAGTTCTCTTTTCCCGAGAGAACTAATCCAACAATAGATATCAATGAATGTATTTTAAAAATGTATACTGTGTAAAATTTACTCCGCTTCCAATATATAAAAAATATTTGCACTTGTGGTGGTTATGTGTTTACAAAAATTTGCAGTCTTTTATATAACAGAGGTATTACTAGGGGAGAGGTTATATGGGGAAGGTTATGTATGGAGGAGGTGGTATATGGGGGAGGGGATATGTGGGGAGGTGTTATACACGTAATGGGTTCGAGCCCCATGGTGGGGGATATGGATGGAGTTAACCAAGCAACGAATTAATGCAGTTATATATTAAAACCATATTAAAAACCAACGTATGGTGGATTCGAGTGGGAGAGAAGTGGTATGGAGGAGTGTTCAATGATATGACAACATGGTCAGTGTCCAATGTAATACAACGTCCAATGTAATAAAAACTAGGAGCAAAGGTGTATCAGGTATTAAAATCTAGAGTGAGGCATGGTAGGTATTAAAAACCATTCAACACTCAATGTATGGACCGGGCTTCAAACAATGAAAATATTTCAGAGGCGTTAACCAGAAGTGTATTGACTAGACAATGGAGGGTGGTATCCGACGTGGTATGGGGAGGCAATACCAAGTGGTATTATGGCAACAACACTTTGACTATGCGTGTAAATACCACAACGCTCACAGCATCTAGGGCCTAGATGGGTGGTATGGCGGTGGGATGCGGAAGAGTGCGGTTTACCACAACTTCTATAGTGCCAACATATTGCATGTCAGGCCTCCGTTAATTATGCAATTAATGGAGATGTAATACCATTCAACAACGTAACCACCACCGAAATCAATGAAATACAAACCGGTTCAACATAATAATGCACCAGCATATCATTAACATAGTCACATTCACACTTGCGCCCTTCGATCACTCGGAAACAAAATTAGACTTCAAGCTTACCACTCTTCCGCTTCACAACAGTGTTGATACAATACAGTGCCCCCAGGCAGTGCAACAACTAGTAATTCTTGCTCGCCAGTCTCTCAAAACAATGAAGACAACCCCAGAAAATCTAATGAGGAGGCAACAAACACAATAAATTTTTAAACTGCATGACAGACAAAATATGCAGAACATGGGTAAGAGGAAGTTACAAGGGTAGGAAGGGAGCCAAAAATAGTCGTTGGGACCTGAGCTCTGATACCATGTCAAGCCAGGAGGTAGCTCCTCAAACTAAATTGTGATTTTGCATTAAGGCTAATCATATATATACATGGAGGGAGAGACTTTTGGGCTTCATCTCCCAGTGTTTCTTCATATTCCAACTCTCCTTATTTTCTATTTACATTATTTTACACATATTCACCCAATCCCAAGGATTAGGTGTCAACAGTTACAACAGGAGGACATTGCAAGTAACAGGTTGCATGTGTGATTTCCTTGTTGGTATTTGAATGCATGGTGCATGCATTTGGTTATTTGGTTATTTTACTATCATTGGCATGGGATTTTCATGGATGGATAGTGGTTTGTATCCTTTCCCTTTCCATCTATGGATAGTTAGGATGTAGTGGGTTCCTTTTTAGTTGAGCTTTGGATTGTCTAAAGATTTTGGATCTGGGTGAGGTGGTCTCAGGAAAATCCCAAGGGTTGGGGGTGGATATGGTTTTCTCGAGGAATCCATTGATAGGTGAGTGGAGACAGGAGAATTCCTCTAGGTATGGTGAAGAAATTTTGAAGCATCCAAGCTTGTGTTAGTTTGGTGATGTTTGAACCGGTTTAGGTGGGATTAATGTGGCTTGAGGGTGGAGGTGGTTTAACATGTCAATTCTCTGTTAAGTTATATTTTGGTTTACCCCATGAGATCCCACATTCATGCTTGTAATATGGTACGCGGGTGATTGGCTGAAATAACTATTTGGTTCAACACAATCTATGGTCAGGTGGTACGTGGAAGTCCTTGACTTGGTTGGCATTTGCATATGTTATTATGTGTTATTCCTTATTGAGATTAATGAGCACAAGTACTAATTTAATGTATGATTTTATGACTGGTTTGTCATGGTTCCATTCTAGTTAAATGTTGGTTACTTGCATGGTATATTTCTCATTATATCATGTGCTCTTTTTATGGATCCATTCAATGGTTTGATGGGCTTGATTACTTTATATGAATGCATGAGTTAATGTGTATTATTGCAACTAGTAAGAGAGGAAACACACCTTCTTAATGATTCTCTTATGAACTTAATGAATTATTGTACATATATTCATTCATGACCTACAAGTACTATACCTACAAAGTGTTCGTATAAATGAATAATTTGGATCACCAACTTCCTGAGGTTGTAACTTTGGCATACGATATCCATTTATCTATCATAATACCTTGTTTCGAAGATCTCCACGAGGTTAAAAAGAGAGTGTGTGAAAAATAAAATGGCATTTTTCTAGTATTTTTGTTTTCATTGAAAATTTCGTTTAGGCCCTCAAAATGGTCTTGAAAGTTTAGGACCCGAAAAATGCCAAAAATATAAAGTTTTGTTAAATTTAAGGAAACAAAACTAAAAGACAAACATTGGGTTAAGTTAGGATGATAACAATGTGATCATGTGTCACTAGATGTTTGCAGTCAATTTTGGACATGTGGACCCCATTTTCCATAAGTTTATCTTGGAAATCGGGTAATACATAGTAACTCTCATCTCATGCTTACCCTGGAGAGCCTGTAAAAGCAAATAAATGTGGGGTGGGGTGTTAAAGGGTGGTATCATAGCAACTTCGTTCCCTGTAAACCTTGCTCTGATATTGGTGTTACAAAGTGGTATCAAAGTGAGGTTTACAGCATTGGACCTTGGGGTAAATGCAAATGGTTACAATTATCATGCAAACAACTATTGTTACAGTTTTGTATTATCATTTTGATTCATGCATGATGTTGATATGTTGTTGCTATTATTACATATTGTGCTAATTTGGACTGACTTGTGCAGATGTAATAGCCTCCTCTGAGATACATTAAGGTATGATTTTTATTGTGTCTTCTATTTGGTTTATCTAACATGGTATGATTGCAGGACAATAGAAGACCAAAGATGAAGAGAAAAATCATGGATTACAATTAACATGACTCCCCATACAAGCCCGATGTGAAATCAATGGAATGGGAGAATTCAGTTGAGCAATAAGGAGACGAATATTCTCTCGATCTAACAGATACATTAAGGAGTCTAAGGGAAGAGATTAGAAGTTGTAAATAAGATAATGAACATTTGATCGAAGCACAGGAAAGGCTTGCAAAAGCTCAAGAAAAGCAAGTTGAGGTCAATGCAGTGTTTCTTCAAAGCCTTTCAGACTTACAAAAGTGGTGACAACTAGGGATCAATCATGGAGATAGGCAAGAAGAAAAGACTGATGGAGCAGATGGAAGCAAATCTCAGAGAAGGTACAATATGGACAATTATGATACAATGAAGAGTGGTGGACTCTTGAGCACACCTAAGAAGAGGGCTGGTACACATGGATTTTATTCTAGCTCTACTTCTAGGAGACATCATCGCCATCAAAGTCAACATTATCATAGGAGGAGTGAGAAGTGGTATTTGCCAAAGGAATTCAAGAAATCCAATCCTCTTACTTATAATGGGGTATTGAAAAAATCAAAAGATGCATAAGCATGCCTGCTTGGGATGAATATTTTTTTCAGATTGCATGATTACTCGGATAACATGAAAGCCAAGATAGATATCTTTAGTCTTAAAGGAAAGGAAGATTTATTGTGGGGAGATGTTAATATTTTTGGAGGCACCAGAGAAGAGAATTTGATGTGAGATGAGTTTGAAAGACTCTTCAAGAAGAAATACCTATCTGAGAGATATTATTATGGAAAGTCTGAGGCATTATATGAACACAGGATGGGTTCCATGACAAATGAAGAGTACACAACCAAATTTATAGAGTTATTGAGATATGTGTCCTATCTCAAGGATGAGAAAGAAAAGATTCAAAGGTTCATAAGTGGATTTCCATTATCATTCAAAGACCAGATTGAGTTTGATGAGCCTCAGTCATTGGAGGAAGCCATCAGAAAGTTAAAGCATTGTTATGAGCAATCAAAGCGCAAGCCTATGTTCAAGCATGACTGGAAAGATAACAAGAAGGCTAAAGGAAAATGGCTCAAGAAGTGAGGAAGATTTATGGATGTCTGTGAGAAGCCTAAATGTGGCTCCTTATGAGAAGTTCAAAGCAATTGAGAAAGGACATGGATCTCAACCTGGAGAGAAGCATAATAAGGGTGGTGGTAGGGAATCATTGAAGTGTTGGATTTGTGGCAAATATCATTGCAAGAAGGATTTTCCATTGTCTAGGGTGGAAAGCCACAGATCTACAGTGCTCAGGAGGCACAAATAGTTGGGGATGTAGGCCAAAGCATTCCCCGAATCTATGCAACACTTGATAATAGGTAGGCAAACCACCAAGCATTTATCATCGAGATGGAAGGTATGTTGTGTCATCAATTTGTTTCCATTTTGATTGATCCAGGATCAAATTATAGCTATATTAGTCCTGACCTGGTGGCTATATGTCATTTGAATAATAAATACATGCAAAATATTGGTTGTTGTAGTTGGCTACAGGGACCAAGAGAAGAGTTCACCATGGGGTGAAATCTTGTGCATTTGAGCTTAATGGCATGCCCAAAACAACACACCTAAATGTGCTTTGGGTGCATATATCATGCTTTTAAGCATGGATTGTCTGTTTATTCACAGGACCACGGTAGATTGTTATGAGAGACCATTGAGTTCCTAGATTATGATGGAGAAAAGAGAGTATTATGGGGAAAGAAGAAGACTACATCAGTGAGGATGGTTATAATTATGCAAGCTAAGTGCAACTGTAGGAAAGGATGTGTATTGTTTGTAGTACATATTTCTAGTGACAAAGGGAAGAAAGATGAGGATGATGAAGTGCTGAGGAAGTATCTTGTCTGGAAACAGTTTTATGATGTGTTTCTTGCAGAGATTCCAGAGCTTCTGCCTCATAGAGTGTTGGATTTCTCTATTGAGTTGGTACCGGGAGCAACACCAACATCTATGACACCATACATGATGAGCACTCTAGAGTTGGTGGAGTTGGAGTTGCAACTTAAAGATATGCTTGATAAGATATACATAAGGCCAAGTGTGTCTCCTTCGGGTGCACTAGTGTCGTTTGTAAAGAAGAATGATGGTACTCTCAGATTGTGCATTAATTAAAGGCAGTTGAACAAGGTGACTATCAAGAACAAGTATTCATTGTCGTGGATTGATGATTTGTTTGATTAGTTAAATGGATAAGTAGTATTTTCAAAGATTGGTCTGAGATCATGATATCATCAAGTGTGCATCAAAGAAGAGGACATCTAAAAAACTGTTGTAAATGTCGCTTCCCACATTTACCCAATTTCACCGGCCTGCCAGGGTCAACATAAGGCAAAGAATTACTATGACATGGCCCAACCTCCTAGCTCTAGTTAAGGAAGTGGGGCCTACAACTAACCATTGACTGAAAAACTCACAACATTCCTTAGGGATACAGGACAGTCAAGGGCCGAAGGACCACCCTAGGTGACCAAACCCTAAGTTAAGGTTGTTGTTCTCATAACTCAACCCGCAACTGGATGCATGACAAGGCCTAGGTGCAGTTGAAGGCCTCGAACCTCACACATAACACTACCTGAGTGTGGTTGTTACCCAAATTATGCACTTCAAAGGGTGTGGTATCGAGATCTAAGCCACAATTCCAAGTCAACCTCCAGACCACTACCTAAATCTACCCGAGACTTCTCAAAATCATAAATGACTTGAAAACAAAGCTAAACATTCAAACTTGAAGGCAGAACTTTACCTAGTCTGCCTAGAACATAACAAGCATTTCGTCAAACACATCGAAGACATGTAAGCTACATGTCATGAAAGCATATCTGATCAGAAAATTCTGAGATTCATCTAAGAATCACCAAGAAGGCCATGTCTCCTCTCCACATAGATGCAAAAACACTTATAAGTCCTTACATTCATCAATCGATCGATAGCTAAAAAATTCTTGACAAGAGCCATAGAAGATACACATCATATAAGCAACCTATAACCAGAAAAATACCAACATATAAACCCCGGCAACCCTGCCATAATATCATCAATATAGTCGCTACAATTACTCATAGATCACCATAAGGAAATGTCTCATACTAACATATGAAAATGCCAACCAAGTTAGGGACTTCTAGATACCACTCGACCATAGATTGGGTTGAACCAAATCTCTCTTTCAACAAATCACCCCCACACCATATTCCAAGCATGAACATGGGATCTCATGGAATAAACCAAACTAGGGCTTCCAGAGGCCAAACCACCTTAACCCTCCACTACTGATTTTGCCTCACTGACAAGCATCACTAACACCAACTAGATATGTCTCTACCCAAGTTTTCAAGGGCTCCGGGAACTAGTAACTCAACCCACAACCTTCCAGGGCTCCAGAGCATTTGTCCAACCCGGTTCCAAGGACCAATAACTAAACCGAAGTTGTTCCAAGGTTTCTAGAGCGTTTGTTCCAACCCACAACCATAAGGAATTGTGAGCACCAATAAGAAAACAATCAAGTGGAAAAACCCACAACACCATGGCTATCCAAATGGAAAGGCAAGTCTAAAACCACTATCAATCCATGTAACCCTCCATGCCAATGACAAAACATAACCAGAAAATCACATGCATATACCATGCATACATAAATCAACAAGGAAATCACACATTCAACTTGTTACCTGCAAAGAAACCCGACTGTAGTTGTTGAGTCAACTATTCCCTTGCGTTTTCCTACTTTCCTTTGCCTTGTTTCTCCAATCCAAGTGAAAAGTAGAGTGCTCCAAGCATGCTTAGAGCATACTCTAAGTGTGCGAGAGTATGAGAGAATGAGAGAATAGAAGAGAGCTCAAAAACTGAACTGATAAAAAGCTTAACTGACAAAAAGATAACCAATAAAAGTTGTGAATTGATCCTCAGAAGCCATTGTATCATTGAGGCCTCTATTTTCTTCATTTTCTTTCATTTTTCCTTTCAATTTACTCCTCATGCAAATTTGTGACCCTTCGTCTCCCTTTTCTCCTATTTTTCTTTACTTTCATAAATAAATGTCAATTAATGCCTCTTTACCTTTGCTAATGTCTCTCCCAACTTCCATAGCCATTTATTAATCACCAATGATACCCATCACTACGTTGTGCCCAATTTTCATCTTGGAATATGTGTCCCTTGACCTTGGTCTTATTTTATTTACATAAAAAATCGACCAGGGTTTGTTACAAACCCCTCCCCCTTGGGGGAACACCACCCTCAGTGTTCAATGACAGTTATAAACCAACAAAACACATGTTTCCCATGGAAATTTATAACATAGCTCGATGTAGCATTTACATCATATCATACTGCCAAGGCCATGCCCATCATACCATGAACACCATACTGCTTATTGGAGCTTTATAACACAACTTGATGCAGAATTTGCATACATATGCATATATATATATACATAACCAAAAAACAACATCAAACACATATATCAGAATACATTTTCTCAACCAGCGAATAGAGAAGGATACATAGCCCACATCTGATCAACCATCTCACATGTAGCTTCATCGAGCCCAAAGTGCTTCCACTGTACTTTAACTTGCTTTATTGCTTGATTTCAGAGCATGAGCATATTTCATTGCAAAATGCACTGAGGTTCCATCTCAAACTCTCCTTCTAGTTCCACTTGCAATATAGACTAGTCAATCACATGATCAACATGCTTCACATATATTTTAAGCCATGACACATGGACAACATCATGGACTTTCACTATCGAAGGTAGTGCAAGTCGATAAGCCATTAGTCCAATCCTCTCAAGGATCTTTCAAGGCCTGCAATACCGAGGTGCCAACTTGGCACATGATCCAATCCTCAAGGAGCTCCTCTTGGGATTGATGCATAAGTACACATGCTTCCCAACCTAAAACTCCTTAAATACCCTGTGTTGATCTGCCTATTGCCTTTAGATTCTTCTTGATAACTTGCATTTCTTGTTCCATCTTTTCCAGCATGTCCAGTCCAATCAATACCCTATTCACTGGATCACTCCAACTGATAGGAGTATTACAACTTTGCCCATAAAGTACCTAAAGTGGACTCATCCCCAAGGACTCTCAATATCCATTATTGTATGCAAACTCTACCAGTGGAAGATACTCTTCCCACTTCCTCTACTAGTGCACAACATACATCCTTAGCATGTCCTCAATAATCCTATTGACCCTCTCTTTCAGTCCATTTGTCTGTGGATGATAAGTTGTAAAAGGCCAACTTTGTCCCTAAACCTACAAACAACTCCTTCCAAAACCTAGAGGTGAACTTGGAATTTCTGTCTGACACAATATTCTTAGGAATACCATGCAAACTCACTATCTCCTTGATTAAAATCTGAGTTATGTCACTAGTTGAGCTCGTAGACTTAACTGCGATGAAATGAGCTACCTTGGTCAACCTATTGACCACAACCATATGATCATGTTGTTTTGATGTCCTCGACAAACCTATAAGGAAGCCCATGTAAATGACCTCCCATTTCCACTCTGGAATCAGAATCGACAATAATAAACCACATGGATTGACAATCCAAACATCTTGCAACAAACTCAGCCACCTCTTTCTTCATGTTCGTCCAATGGTAAAATTTCTTAACTCTTGTCAATGTCTTTTGATATCCCGGGTGACTTGAATGTGGATTGACATGAAATTCCCTCAATATAATCTTCTTGAGTTCATTGTTGTCTGGCACATAGATCCTGTCCTTAAATCTAACCAAACCACTTGTTGTGAGATGATAATCCACATCGTGTTCACTTGTACCTTACTGTTGTAACATGTGCTTAAGTTGTTGGTACCTGTCTTTATGTTGTCCTGCTTGCAAGATCCACTCTTGCAAGTCTATCACATATGAACTCATAACTCCAATATGATTTACTTGCACTCTTATGCTAAGAGCATCTACAATGTTCTTCTTTTTACCCTTAATGTACCTGATCTCAAAGTCAAACTCACTAAGCGTGGCCAACCACCTAGCTTGCCTGGAATTCAAATTAGGTTGGTCAAACAAGTACCCCAGCCCACTGTGATCACTCATCAAGATGAGCCTCCTACTAAGAAGATAGTGTATCCACATATTTAAG
Source organism: Pinus tabuliformis (assembly GCA_031772625.1). Lineage (NCBI taxonomy): Eukaryota > Viridiplantae > Streptophyta > Pinopsida > Pinales > Pinaceae > Pinus > Pinus tabuliformis. Next base: position 825,953,925 of record CM062815.1, read on the forward strand.
GCATGGATGATAACTTCCAACTCAAGATCGTGAGTCACATATTTCTACTCATGCTCATTCAATTTCCTTCACATAAAATACTACATGTCTTTCCTGCATCAGGACTCCACCGTCCTCTCTTGAAAGCAAATGTACATACCACAAACTCTTCATCTGGATCTGCAATCTTCAAGACCAAAACATTTGTAAGAAACTGATTCAACTGCTCAAAACTAGTTGCACATTCCTCCGTCCATTCAATTTTTTTTCCTTTCCTCTACAAATATGTAATAGGAGGCAATTCGTGAGAATTTCCCAGTGAATTGCTATAATAACTTGTTGATCCGAATTTATGAAGGAACTAAATGAAATACAAATATAAACAGAAGTACAAAGATACAGTGAAAACATAACTTCAATGCATTAATAACAAAGTACTGAAAATTGTTTACATGCAGAATGGAAATAAACTAGCTCAGGTTATAGTAGCTTATCTTTTAGAAGAGATGTGGTGGCTACATGCCTTTTGAATTGTGTTACAATGAAGCTCGGTGGCCTTTTTATCATGAAGAAACAATGGGAAACCCTAAATATGCAAAAACCTAACCCTGGGAGATGAAGCGCCAAAAACTTGTGGGCCCCATTAGGGTTACTTGGAACGTCAACTTCCCGAGGTCGTAACTTTGGCATACGATCTCTGTTTGAATATTAGAATACCTCGTTTCGAAGAGATCCTAAAGGAGGTTGAAACTACATAGCAAATAAGTCTAGCACTTTTCTGGTCTCTCTGTTTTCTCGAAAAACATCTGTTAGGCCCTCAAAATTGCTCTGAAAGTTTAGGACCCAAAAAACTGCCAAAAATAGTAAGTTGTGCTACAATTAAGGAAATTGAAATAAACAATGGTGGGGGTCCAAGTGGAATAGGAAGGCGGCCACCAATATCCACCTCGATCACCTTTTAAACCCATGAATGATTTAGCCTCATCCACTGTAAGGCCCTATCTTAGGGTCTTCTAATAGATCTACATTCTCTGGGAATTTAATTGCAATAAGAAGTAGAAATTTACTTTCTTACAAAATATTTAAACAATGATAATTTGACCCTTTCTTACAAGACATTTGAAAAAGGATAATTTACCATTTACATTCTAATCCCTACAACTTTGTAGTGAACATTTCATTTCAATAACTTACATGAGTAATCTATGCATAAAGGAATACCTGTACCGATGGCCCGATGGAAATGCCCTTGAGTTGCTGCTCCTGCTGAAATGCTCCTCTTGACTACCGACTATATTTACCTCCCAGCCAACTAGGAAATAATTCCTAGCCCAAGAAACCTCCATAGGTTCCCTAGCCCTTCGAGCCCAAGTCCAACCAGATGTAGTGTGTGTGTCCAAGACCAAGATAACCAATATTTCCCTCCTCTCAACTAACCCAAGAAACCTCCACAGTTTTCCTAGGTCTCCAAAATCACTCTCAACTAACCCAAGAAACCTCCACAGGTTCCCTAGGTTTCCAAAATCACAGCCAACCCAAAATCAAAAGCAAAACCCAACATCCCCCTTTCTCCTTTCCTCCTTCCCCTTTTATGCCCTTCCCCTCTTCTCCACATCAACCACCTTTCATTAATGTCATTAATTTCTCCTTCATTCTTACAGTTGACTTCTCTCCTCCCAAGTAAATCTGAGAGTACATTTGGAAATGTGATATGAATACAGAATTGGGTAATTAATGGGAGAGGACCATGTCTTCTCCCAAGTAAATGTGAGAGTACATTCGGGAATGTGAGATGAATATATATAAATTGATAATTAGTTAGAGAGGACCGTGTCTTCTCCCAAGTAATGTGAGAGTACATTTGGAAATGTGAAGTGAATATATATATATTGATAATTAGTTGGATAGGACTTTGTCTTCTCCCAAATAAATGTGAGAGTAAATTGGGGAATGTGAGATGAATATATATATTGATAATTAGTTGGAGAGGACCATGTCTTCTCCCAAGTAAATGTGAGAGTACATTTGGGAATGTGAGATGAATATATATATTGATAATTAATTGGAGAGGACCATGTCTTCTCCCAAGTAAATGTGAGAGTACATTGGGGAATGTGAAATGAATAGATATAAAATTTGGAATAATGGAAGGAGACCATCTCCTACCCAAGATTCAATCTGAGAAGACAAGTTGGGAATTTGAATAATAGTAATAATGAATTTTATATCTAGTAAATAAAATTATAGTTTCCCAAATGAAGGTATTCACCAATATTTCTCAATATTTTCATGTAATGTAAACATTAATAAATTTTGCATGATAAGATTAAGTGGGGCATTACATACACCCCTCCTTTAGAAAACTTCGTCCCGAAGTTAGAGTGAAAAGATACAAGGAGTTCGAAGGCATAACAAAATAGAGAGATTCATAGTAGTAAAATTGATAAGTCAAACAATGACATTACTTTCCCCCAAGAGTCTCCAACTGATCTATATCCTCCTATCCATCATGACCTACTTCCATTCCCCCCCTATTCATCCTTTGTTGCTTTATCCAGTGGCATCAGCCATACTAACCACTGATAAAACCGACATGGTGGAAGCGTCGACCACATCGACCTAACTTCCCTAGCAGGCAACTGGCAATCGTCATCACACGTCTAGGGGAGTGTGTCCACCACTTCCCTCCCACGATTCCAAGTTTCGGAGGATACACAGTGGGAAATGCCTCCACCCCCCTTACAACTAGGGTCAATGCCCTAATACGAACCACACTACAGAGCTGGTTGGACTTGTCATCGAATAATCCAGTCAGGTAGTCTTGCCACCTGTCATTTGCATTTTACTCATGTCATATGAGTGCATATCAAGTAGATACCAAATGTAATAGAACAATGTACATTATACCTTCCTCATGAGATGTCTCGACCTTCCCTCAATGGAAGAGTAGATCTCGGCTATCATATAGTTCTTTCCCCCTGTGGGTTAGCTCTCATTCATGCATTTATATAACAACAAGACATATAATCATCACATTATTAAGTCTAGTATCCACGTGTCAATCTGGCAATTCATACTGGAAGTAAATCATAAATTCACTAAGTCATTCATTTAAATAAATCATATCCACTTGAGCTATATATGAACCAAGATAATTCTGATAAGTCACGCACTAGATAATCCATCACTAAGTGAGTCATACATGTAGGCCATACATCAACCATTTCCTTCATCAATATCAAATCTATCAGTAGTTTCACGTGTCCAACCAAATGCATCAATATTACATAATGTTCATAAATAATAACATGGAACTGCAAAATAGAGCCTTAGTATGGGTAGCTATCTAAGTCAAAATGGGCATCACAGATGCTCATGTGACAACCTTGTGCAACCCCTCGATAACAATTAGAGTTGAAACAGATTCAACTGTCCACCATGGAAAATAGCATTTGAACCCGGATATGCTATAAGGTGGTACCAAAACCAAAATATTGGCAAGCAACGGATTAGTGCACTATCAATTCCACTAGAAGGCGCTAGTATAAGTTTCATGCATATAATTTCTTTAATACCTCAGTGAATATAAAAGTCCCACTCTTTGACATATTGCCTGCACATCATTGTTAATTCGGAATGAACACATGAAGAAGCCATTACAAGATATGTGTTGTTTTATTTTCTAAAAGTAAAATATCGTATCATGTCTTGTAATGATACGAGCATGAATTGTGATTTGTTATACTTGAAAGGCATAATATCATTATATTGAGTCTCTATAGGATCCTATGCCTATTAGGTGGGTCAAATTAGGATTTAATATATTATTTAAATACTGCCATAGTCCTGATCGACAAGACTGGTCTAATGGATGACAAATGTCCATAATGTATGAGATTGGAGACATTTAAACACATTCATTGGCAGCACCCCTTTGCGAAGAGTTGTTGGACAATTGTTCGTGACAACTTCAGGTCACTACTCTGGGAGGCCATTCACTGTCACGTTGCTTTTCTTGATGAATGTGGATCTCTTGTTCTGAGCCTTTATTGCATTTTTTTTTTTTTGGTATTGCATTTGGGCCACGATAGCAGATGCTCCCTTTGAATTGACTTATGTGTAGACAAGGAGTGAGGTGGGGTCTACTCCCCACTCACTCACTTTATCTTTGCACTTTATTTCTAACAAATTGAATTAAATCAAATTATTGCACTTTATTTCAAACATATTGAATTAAGTCGTGATGTCTCATGAACTCAACGTTGCCTCTTTGACTTGGTCACTAAGTTGGGCCTCATTCGACGGGCCCTACGTGGTTGCCACATCACCTTTAGTCTCCAATTAATTTCCATGTCAAAGTCAAATTCTTGACCCCTTTTTACCATGGAGAAAATAATAAATTTTCTCCAATTATTAATTATTTTTTTATGTTTCCTTACTTTTGACACTAACATTAGAAAAAATGGGTTTTGGCGGGCCTTGGCATAAATATTTGTATGCCTGGACGTGTCATGTGTGTCGTGCTTTGATAACTCACAACACTCCTTTACATGTTACATATATTGCAGCTTTTAATTATTTTGTTGATTGTTGGTTATTGATCCCAAAACAAAAAAATTGCTCCAGATTCAGTGAATGTGTATCATGCAATTGATTGCCTACCCTGTTTTGCACCTACCCATTCTACATTTGCATAGCCAATTAGCTTAAAGACTTCCATTTTTTTTTAAACAAGATGCCAAAGATAAATGTACCTATGATATTTTGTCGCACTTAACAATCTAGGTTCGATATAACAAACAATAGTTGATCAAAGAGATAATATCAAGCATAAGAAGGATAATATAAAAGAATCCATAGAAATAAATAATATCTAATTTGACAATTAAGAATGACCTTCGTGATAATGTGTATGCACATAGTAAGGTCACAAGATGAAGAGTACTCAAAGTCCTTTCTAGGGCACTTTTTTCCCGGTGTACTTGTTGGTTGTAATATTCCAATTTAGGAAATGACCCAAAATAGCACTGTAATTTCCAAATCATTTTAAATTTCCCAACGGAGTCTTATATCAAAACAGTTTTCTGTACTACTGTAGGTATGGTCGTTGTGTTTGGTTTCAGATAGGCCCTTTTTGTCAAATGTATGCGCTTATTCACAAATAAAACTTAGCCATAAATATGTAAATCAACAAGCACCATGCACAATAAATTTTGCTTCTTTTTTTTTGTGCTCAAATGTTCAGTTCAGAAATATTCAGCGAAATACCATTGACTAGGGTGCTAAACAATGGGTTGATAGAAAATATAATCTTAGTCAATGAACAGAAACTAGTTTTATTAGAGAGCAAAATTCAGAGTTACAATGTCATGGAATTCAACACCTGGAACAAGCTCCAACTAATAAAAAAATTGACTAGCTGGTAGATAAGCCTCTAGAATAAATTCTACCTCAATCCACTGAAAATAACCAGCATGTCCTTGGCACATAAATAAGCCTGAAATGCAAAATAGAACATCCCTTTTTTCTGATCAGAAAGACAACCACCAATACATGTAATCAGTATGTTCTTTGATGCAAAAAAAAAAACTAAGATGAACCCTGGAAGTTTAGGTTGAGCGAATGAGAGTGCAGTGATCAATCCGGCCTCTGTGGAACGTGGACATTTAAACCTCTTAAAATTACCCAAGATTCAATTTGAATTACTATTTTGGACAACGTTTTTCCAAAAATATAACGAGGCAAAATATTTTTGTACCTGCTAGCTATTGTTGGATGGAACTTGTAGCAAGACAATCTACTTTGCTTATTTGAAGGTTTTGTAATATAGCAACATGTTTGTAAACCTGAATTTCTGTATTTGTACAACATAAATCAAAATATCGAGGTGATGTTAAGGTGAAGTTTGAAGCCCACAGAGCTTTGGATTGACGGTGAATGGGTGTATTGTTAAGGCACTCCTTGTGATAGGTCACCGGTTCAAATCCCCGTGGGTGCTTAGGTAGTATTATATAGAAGAAAAAAAAGGTGAAGTTTGAAACAACAAGATAAGGCTTGATGAAGGATATCAACAAGTGGAAAATGGTTTTTCATCTGTTGTTGCATTGCATCTTTTATTCAAATTTGTTCTTGCAATAGTGTTAAATTATGAAGTGGATTTTAGTTCAATAACTTGTTAAGTAATGGTGTAGCGATGCTTTTTGCAGCCAAGAAGCAGCTCACAGTTCAAGTAATGGAATTGCAAGACGTACCCAAACAGGGCTCTAAACCGTTTCATGGTAGACCAGTGTCACGACATCATCATCAGTGGATGAATAACCGAATGATAGTGACACCATATTATAAAGTCAAGTAGTCAAGAGGCAGCCCCAGCCCCAGGAGTGTGAAAAGCTTTGATGATGAGAAAGTAACCTGCTGGTTTGCTGGCCTGATTTCCATTGTATAGTTTCTGGTCAATCTGGATCTATCTAGAAAATTAATTCTAGATTGGTTAGAACTCTCACATTATAAGCTCAAAGATTGAGAGGACAAAACTAGGTTTTGTTTGGAATTCTTTCCTCTCCCATTTTTGTTGATTTGAAGTCTGTCCTATGTATCTAACCTGAGAGTATGGCACCTCATAAAGTAATGAGGTAGAAAAGTCATTTCATATTTTAATGTGCTGTTTGGATCCAAACCGATGACATTGGCAGCTTTGGCAAGGATTTTGGATCTTTTTAGTTTCATTGCTTGACAAGCTGTAGATGCTGCCAAACCAACTTTCTAATAAATATTGGAGGCCGTATTTACAGTTTACATTGACTCCAACGTGTTGCGTGAATGTCAGTCGAGAAGCAAATTAGATTGGACAGGGGTAGATGTGGATCTCCATAAATTTTTGGCATGGGAACCGTAACATGGATGCATCTGATACCGGGTAAAAGGGAATTGATCCTAATTGATGATACAAATAGGATTAGGGTGGTGGAACTGCATCAGCAACTAATGATGAAACCTAGGCTACTAATTCTTCCTTCACCTGCGTTAGTAGCTCTTGTTTATGTGGATGGATCATTTTTATTTGTCTTTGGCCAGTCAAACGACAATGAGGAAGTAGTAGAAGCTATTGATTTTTCTGTCGTGGTGGAGATATATGTCTTGGCTGATGTCATGAGCTACTTGAGGACCATTCCCCTAAACAAAAGAGTCAGAGATTTGGGAGAGCTTCAAGATTGGAATCTTGTTGATGTTTCCTTGTGTAATTTTATGGGTAAATTTTCAACCTGAAGAACACAATTGGTTGCTGTGGTCGGTTAACTATTTTTGGCATAACGTGAAGGTTGAAAAGAATTACAGATAAAAGCAATACATCTATAGAATAATGATGAAGAACAAATCAAGGAAATCTTCCACAAGAGTTGGTAACAGTGAACAAATATTCCCCAGTTCTAATAGGAGGCGCAAAAAAATCTTGTCATGATCTTGAAATGAAGGAAAGAAAAGTTGCAGAATTGATTACTTCTTCTACTCGAAAGCATAGAATTGTTCATGTTTCTACCAGCGTTGTTTCTCCCAATCGTCAAAATATTGGAGGCAACAGTGCCACAGCTGTAAATGCCAATACAGAGTTGGGTGATGATGTTTGTCAGGATCTGAGATTAGCATTTTCTACCATTGATGACCCATGCATTGAACGAAAGAAAGCACGTCCATCTGTCATGGGGACAATATTTTCGCCCATTTTTCATATGTCAAAGGATGCTAGCAGTGGAACTACAGCAACATGTATAGCTGATCAAGGTGAACTTATGGTCCATAAAATTCAGCTGCTAAAGAAAAGAAATGAGAACAGGGATTCATGTGAAGAACATAAAAGGAGTGTAATAGATACTTCTCCAAATTTAGGTGACATATGAAAAGAAACTTTGACCAGACTTTCTACTGATGTGGTAGAAGCAGTGCAAGGGTCTGAGACAAATTCGGGTAATCTTCCTGATGATGATCTTGATGGTTTGCAAATAGCTTTTGATGTGGCTCAGAATGGCATTGAGTGGCCTCTTGATGATAAAAATGCATCAGATGTTCATAGGCATGGTTCAGAATCAGTCCAGGAAGGTTTGTTAAGTTCAAATGGGGCATCCTTGTTTCTAGCAATGCAACAAACTAAATTGTTGAAGTGCAATGATGAGGCCAGCCAAGAATCCAGAGTTGCTGATGAAGATGATGAAATCGATGATTTTGATCCATATTTATTCATAAAGAATTTACCAGACCTCTCTAAAGTGGTTTCATCTTTTCGGCCCATGTTGCTACCGAAACAAACACGGAGATGCCTGCCTATCACACTTGTCTTAGATTTGGATGAGCTTCAAGTGAAGATTGTGAATTTTGGATCACAGAGTCATCTTGTTTTCTTCAGTGCATCAGTTCCTCATAGCATTTCTTCCCACATATTGAAAACTATTTTAGCAAAGGAAGTTGTTCAGTTGTAAGCAATAGGAAGTACAGAAAACAAGGTGGTTCAAGTGCCCGAAGAAAGAAGAATTTCTGGATCTTGTCCCCAATTAGAGTATATATACCATAATTTTGATAAGTTTGCAACCAGTCCCGCACTCTTCTCTGAAGATAAGAAGACTGTTTTTATCAATGTAATATTAAGCACCAAAGGCATTGATACAAAAAGTAATGAGGATGCCTGTAAGAATGCCTTGAGAACTCTTCTTCAAAAACTGGAGAAGGAAAAAGGTAAATATTTCTCAAATACAGAGATTCGAATTGATGTGAAAAGATTTGAACCATGGATATCTGGGGATTCAGTTCATCTAACGGCTTGGTAACCAAGGCTATGGGAACATGGATTCGCAGGCTTGCGTGCCTTGTTCCTATCCAAATAGCCCGCGCAGAAAACAATGGACTGCTTGCTCTCAAGGATGGGTTTCAGATGCCACCGGAACTGAGTTATACAGACAGTTTATCTCTGACAAATTTGATAACTTTTGGCATTTATGAAACAGTTCTTAGTAACTGGGAGGGTGAGATTATGGTCATATCATCCATGGGTAAACAAAGCAGTGGGAAATCTTATTTTTTAAACCACTTGTCAGGGTCTCTTTTGGATGTGGCAGGTGGAAGGTGTACCAATGGAGGGTGGATGACTATGAGAGCAGCAGAGAAACGCATTAATGTCATGCTGGACTAACTCCTTGTTTGAGATCAATGCCAACACCATGCTGCCAACAATACCATATAATGCCAAGTTTCTTGTTTTCATTTGTTTCATGTCAAGGAATTCGTTCAATAAGAAACAAATTTGTTTGTGTTCATACTTAGTCATTCTTTAGTATTAGCAGGTATGTGTAGCAAGCCCTAGAGAATACTATTGTCAAAGCTGCCTAGGCATACCAATGCTACCATTCTGTAAGAGGTACCAGCGTGCTATAGCCCCAGATGTAATATATGTTATCTTTTGACCACAGCTTTGAAAATTTTGATGAAGACTCCTTGTCAGCTCTTCTGTCCTCAATTCCATGTCATAGGTATTCTTCTTCGTCAAATCTGATAGAACCTCATATGCACTTTGGAGCTTCTTAAAGGATTCCTCTGCCACTGGATTGCCCATATTTTTGTCACGATGGACAAGCATTGCCGTTAGAACCAGTGCTTCCATGTCCATTACAGAAGTTATTTCTTTTTGTTTCTTCAGTTCGATCATCAAGCATCCCTTTTCATCTTCTTTCACACTAACTTTCAATAAGTGGATCAAAATGTCATTTGAAATAAAGGCCATGTTCACACAAAGGATTAAACTAAGCCATCCACCACGGACTTTAGCACAATACATGGAGTATATAGTTGTGATCAAAATTGCCAACTGTGCATGGTTCAGTGTGAATAAACTTCCTCCTATTATAATCAATGCTCCTGTTATCCAAAAGCTTCCATATATCCACAGCATTGTAGCCCCCAAAATAGTCGCGATAAAAATGGCAGGTGAGAAACCAAGAAGAAGTCCAGCGAGACAAGCTATGCCCTATGATCACATAAAGAAGGCCTGAAATAGCAGTCATGCTAAGAAAGCTGCACCAAAGTAAAAGGAAATATGTCGTTGAGCTCAGCTGAAGTAAAGATTTCAGGCCTCTCAGACTACATTCTAACCACAGAGCAGAAACCCACATAAACGACCTTGCAAAATGCACCGACCAAGTAGAGATTATTGGCCAATTTTGCTCTACTGCAAAACCCACATAATCTGTTGCCTTCAAATACAGAGGCTTCTGCCGCCTGATCCATTCTAGGACTTTTTCAAACAAACTGGTGTCCGCCATTGTTGTTTGTTACTTCAATTCAGCGGCATGCTCATATAAATTTGGCCCTTTATCACAAGAGACTAATGAAAAATTTGGCCCTTTATCACGAGAGACTAATGAAAAGATGGAGTTTAAGAATTGCAGAAATGAGAATCTGGGCATTGCAGAGGAAGGTTACGTTTTTGAAGCTTTAGAGCCTGTTGAAATTAAAGCTTTAGAGGTTACCTTGGAATGGTTGAACTGTTTTCTCAGTTTGGAGATTGAATGCCAATTATTTTTCTGGATTCTTGTGTTTCTCTCAGACATATAACCTTGAAATATTGTCCAACTATGGTACCAATATCGAAATTTTTAGCTCAATACAATGTTGGTACCACCATATGACCAACATCAGAACTATAAGAAAACCCAAGAGGTAGAGTCCTTAAACAACTGCTTCTCTCCAAATCAAAATCTCGGCTCAATCTGATGCTGATACCACCATATGAACAGGAGAAAGGCAAATCCCTTACATCAATGCTTCTTTGCAATACCCAAAATCAGGCAGATCCCTCTCAACTTCTTATAGTAGTGGTGCCTTGATATATATACACTGAGTATATCAATTTGAGCATCAACTCAGTCCAATACTCAAAACCTCCTAACAGATCTATTCATATCTTGCCAATGCAACTTTAACATGTCTTTACTTCAGTTTTATTGCTTTCCATGGCAATAAAGAGGGTATCATTTTTCATCTAAAAACAAATTGTTATATGTATATTTTAGGATTACAAGTCCTTATGAGGGTTACAAGCTCTTTATAACGGAATTTTGGGTTTAGTGGGTTTTAGGGTCCAGATTTTGAACCAAAGCTCTGATACCACATGTAAGGCCCTATCCTAGGGTCTTCTAACAGATTCACATTCTCTAGGAATTTAATTGCAATAAGAGGCAGAAATTTACTTTCTTACAAGATATTTAAACAATGATAATTTGACCCTTTCTTACAAGACATTTGAACAAGGACAATTTACCATTTACATTCTAATCCCTACAACTTTGTAGTGAACATTTCATTTCAATAACTTACATGAGTAATCTATGCATAGAGGAATACCTGTACCGATGGCCCGGTGGAGATGCCCTTGAGCTGCTACTCCTGCTGAAACGCTCCTCTCGACTACTGACTAGATTTACCTCCCAGCCAACTAGGAAATAATTCCTAGCCCAGGAAACCTCCACAGGTTCCCTAGCCCTCCGAGCCCAAGTCCAACCAGATGTAGTGTGTGTGTCCAAGACCAAGATAAACAATATTTCCCTCCTCTCAACTAACCCAAGAAACCTCCACAGGTTCCCTAGGTCTCCAAAATCACTCTCAACTAACCCAAGAAACCTCCACAGGTTCCCTAGGTTTCCAAAATCATTGCCAACCTAAAATCACAGCCAACCCAAAATCAAAAGCAAGACCCAACATCCCCCTTTCTCCCTTCCTCCTTCCCCTTTTATGCCCTTCCTCTCTTCTCCACCTCAACCACCTCTCATTAATGTCATTAATTTCTCCTTCATCCTTATAGTTGACTTCTCTCCTCCCAAGCAAATCTGAGAGTAGATTTGGAAATGTGATATGAATATAGAATTGGGTAATTAATGGGAGAGGACCATGTCTTCTCCCAAGTAAATGTGAGAGTACATTTGGGAATGTGAGATGAATATATATAAATTGATAATTAGTTAGAGAGGACCATGTCTTCTCTCAAGTAATGTGAGAGTACATTTGAGAATGTGAGGTGAATATATATATATTGATAATTAGTTGGAGAGGACCTTGTCTGCTCCCAAGTAAATGTGAGAGTACATTGGGGAATGTGAGATGAATATATATATTAATAATTAGTTGGAGAGGACCATGTCCTCTCCCAAGTAAATGTGAGAGTACATTTGGGAATGTGAGATGAATATATATATTGATAATTAGTTGGAGAGAACCATGTCTTCTCCCAAGTAAATGTGAGAGTACATAGGGGAATGTGAGATGAATATATATAAAATTTGGAATAATGGAAGGAGACCATATCCTACCCAAGATTCAATCTAAGAAGACAAGTTGGGAATTTGAATAATAGCAATAATGAATTTTATATTTAGTAAATAAATTTATAGTTTTCCAAATGAAGGTATTCACCAATATTTCTCAATATTTTCAGGTAATGTAAAAATTAATAAATTTTGCATGATAAGATTAAGTGGAGCATTACATCCACATTCCTAGGAGTTTCCCACTCCATGATAGCTCTGATATTTTCTAGGTCCACTACTATACCTTCCTTGGAAAAAACATGCCCCAAGTAATGAACTTTTGTCTGAAAGAAACTGCACTTACTAAGTTTGGCATACAATTGATGCTCTCTTAGCAACCTCAACATTGTTGCTAAGTGCTCTGAATTCTCTTCCTCATTCTTAGAATATATCAATATGTCATCAATGAATACTATCACAAACTTGTCCAGATAAGGATGCAACACACTATTCATCAAACACATGAAAGTAGTTGGAGCATTATTCAAACCAAAAGGAACCACAACAAACTCATAATGCCCATACCTAGTTCGAAAATAAGTCTTGTAGATGTCCTCTTCTTTGATGTGTACCTGATGATATCATGATCTCAAGTCAATCTTTGAGAACATTGCTACTCCCTTCAACTGATCAAACAAGTCATCAATCCGCAACAAAGGGTACATGTTCTTAATCGTCACCTTGTTCAACTGCTTGTAATTAATACACAACCTGAGAGTACCATCATTCTTCTTCACAAACAAAATTGGGCACCCCAAGGCGACACACTTGGCCTAATGTATCCCTTGTCAATCATTTCCTTCAACTGCAACTTCAGTTCCACTAACTCTGGAGTGCTCATCTTATATGGTGCTTCAATGTTGGTGTTGCTCCCGATATCAACTCAATAGAAAATTCCACTTCCCTATGAGGCAATAACTCTACTAGGAATTCATCCTGAAACTATTGCAAAACCAGATACCTCTTCAAGACTTTTGCATCCTCAACATCCTTCCCTTTGTCACTAGAAATATGAACTGCAAACAATACACATCCTTTCCTACTACTGCGCTTTGCCTGCATAATTGTAACCATTCTCACTGATGTAGGCTTCTTCTTACCCTGCAAGATTCTCTTTTCTCTATCATCATCCAAGCACTCGATAACCTTGTCATAGCAATCTACCTTAGTCTTGTGAATGTACAACCAATCCATACCCAACAAAATATTGTATGATCCCAACTGAAACACATTTAGATGCATTGATGTAAACATATCGTTCAACTCAAATGCACAAGATCTTACCCAATGATGAACTCTTTTCTTGGTACCTGTAGCCAACTGCACCAACCAATACTCTGCATGCACTTCTTTATTCAAGCAACACTTATCCACTAGGTCAGAATCAATATAACTATAGTTAGATCTAGGGTCAATCAAATTAGAAACAACTTAATCACAAATCTTTCCTTCCATCTCGATAATAGATGTTTGATGATTAGTTTGCCTATTATCCAATGTTGCATAAATCTGAGCAATACTTTGCCCAACATCCCCAACAATCAGTGCCTCCTTATCACTGTAAATGTGTGGTCTTCCACCCTGGTGCTATGGGCAATCTCTCATGTGACTATCCTTTCCACAAGTCCAACACTGCAAAGGCTTCCTACCATCACCCTTATTCTTCTCCTTGGACTGAAATCCTTGTCCTTTGTCAACTACATTTAATTTCTTATATGGTGTTGAATTCTCCTTGTCGTTTGTATCTGAATATGCATGCAAGGGAAAATGAAGGAAAAAGGAAAATAAAATAAAAGAATAGGGAGAACATTCTATGACTCTCTTAGTTACTCTTTGGATCATACACTCTTGGATCATACTATTACACTCTTTGACAGACTTAGACATTATAGCCTTCACTTGAAGGAGAGAAAAGCAAAATAGCTACAACAAGAGGAAGAAATCATAAGGAAGACACAAACAAGCAAGCAAAGGAAAGTAAGGGAGCACACAGAGAAGGTTGGAAAGCAGCTACAATAGGAGGACATTGCAGGTAACAGGTTCCATGTGTGATTTCCTTACTAGGATTTGAATGCATGGTGCATGCATTTTGTTATTTGGTTATTTTTTTGTCATTGGCATGGGATTTTCTTGGATTAACAGGCGTGCATACCTTTTCCCTTGCCATTTCTGGATAGGTAGGATGTAGTGGGTTCCTTTTTGGTTGAGCTTTGGATTGTTAGAAGATTTTGGATCTGGGTCAGGTGGTCTCAGGAAAATCCCAAGGGTGGGGGTGGAGATGGTTTTCTCCCGGAAGCCCTTGACAAATGGGTGGAGACAAGAAAACTCCTCTGGGTATGGTGAAGAAATTCTTAGGCATCCAAGGTTGTGTTAGTTTGGGGATCTCTGGACCAGTTTAAGTGAGATCAATGTGGCTTGAGGGTGGAGGTGGTTTAACCTTTGGAATCTGGATTCCATGTTTGCTTATATCTTGGTTTACCCCATTAGATCCCATATTCATGCTTGGAATAGAGCACATGGGTGATTGGCTGAAAGAAATATTTGGTTCAAAACCAATCTATGGTCGGGTGGTACGTGGAAGTCCCTGACTTGGTTGGCATTTTCATATGTTATTATGTGTTATTCCTTAGTGAGATTAATGAGCACAAGTATTGGTTTAATGTATGATTTTATGGCTGGTTTGTCATGGTTCCATTCTAGCTAAATATTGGTTACATGCATGGTATATTTCTCATTATATGATGTGCTCTTGTTATGGATCCATTTCATGGTTTGATGGGATCTTGATTACTTCACATGAATGCATGAGTTAATGTGTATTGTTGCAACTAGTAAGAGAGGCAACATGCATTCTTAATGATTATCTAATGAACTTAATGAATTGTTGTACATATATGCATTCATGACCTATAGGTACTATATTTACAAAGTTTTTATATAAATGAATAATTCAGACCACCAATTTCCCAGGGTCGTAAATTTGGCATACAATCTTCGTTTGGCTATCATAATACCTCATTTCGATGATCTCCACGAGGAGGCCGAAAAGAAAATATGTGAAATAGGTTATTACCCTGATCTTGTCTCTCCATTTTCCCTAAAAATGTCGTTTAGGCCCTCAAAACAACCTTGGAAGTTTAAGACCCAAAAAACTGCCAAAAATAGAAAGTTGTGTTAAATTTAAGGAAACAAAATTGAAAGGAAATAGCGTTGGGTCAAGTTAGGCTAATAACAATGTGATCATGTGTCACTCGGTGTTTGCAGTCAATTTTGGACATGTGGACCCCATTTTCCATAAGTGTATCTTGGAAATTGAGTCACGCATAATAAATCTCATCTCGTGTTTACCCTGGAGAGCTTGTAAAAGCGTCTAAATGTGGGGTGGGTTGTTAAAGCAAGACTGAGCTAGTAGGCCATTTTACTGGTGATACATGTGAAGTGTAATTTAAGTCTCACATTGATTATCCTTGGGATTATCAATTTTGGAGGTGGTGAGGGAGGTGGAGGCAGTAGTGGAACTCTGTTAAATTATGGTATGTTCTATGCTTAGAGCAGTTTACTTGTTTTTCTTATTATTATCCACAGATTAGCAATCACATGTACATTAAGTAAAGTGCAAATAGAACATTTAAACGATCAACAGAAAACAAGCCAAGACAAGAGACACAAGATGTGGCAGTTAGCCAGGGACAAACCCCAATATGGGGAAACCCTTTGATCAAATCTTCTTTTATCTTCAATAATTCAGTAGAGAGAAATAGTACAAAAATCTTATTTATATCAACAGCAACAAACCCTAGATCAACCCTAAACTAGGGTCAAACCAAAGGTCAGATCACCTTGATTCCCTGTGCCAAAAATTACGGCCTTCCAAGGAGGATCAGCCACACCAAACTCGCAATCAAAGAGGAATCCACGCTGGTCAAAGTTCCTTTTTGCAACTTCAGCCCTAGAAATATGCGTCCTTTTTCCACACGTGTGAGAGAGAGAGCCTTTCTGTGCAAGAGAGAGAAGAGACTCTTTTTTGTGCAGGAGAGAGAGAGATATATGATGAGAAGTGAGTGTCCAAATGAGGAGGAGGCATCCTGTATTTATATCCAAAAGTTGAAGATGAATAGATGTGTCTGTTGGGCATCTGAGCCTACATAAGTTGCTAGCTGACATTGACAATTTGTTCATAATCAAAATAAATTCATGTCTCCATAAATACTTATCGGAATAGGATGATCTTTAGATCAATCCTACACCTCTCGACGAGAGGAATCTAGGAAAAATATTATCAGCCATGAATAAGGTGACCCACATGGAGTTTGGCCTAGTTTCCACTTTTAACACTCCCTCTCAACTAGGGAGAACTCCATCTGCAATTCGTCTGACGATCGCTACTATTCATCCATCAAATGCACTGCCTTGTACAACTTGACCCCTGCTCTGCTCTCCTCTGCTCTGCTCTATTCTGCTTTGCTCTGCTTTGTTCTGCTCTGCTCGAACTATGAAGAAGAAGAAGTGATCGAGGATGTATCATACCATCCTCCACTGACCCAAAGTCAGTGTAGAGTGTGTACCAATTTCACTGGTTCCAGACTAGTCCTCTATTGACCCGAAGTCAATTTCAGAGGGTGTACCACTCTCACTAGTCCCAGACCAGTATCATTGATCCCAGATCAATGGAGGTCATCTTAGCATAGGGAGTACGGTAGATACAATGATGCATCCATCGATAGAACTACTATGGTCCCTATCCTCGTTTCCCTGCTCATTGATCAGATGAGAGGTACTTCCCATGAGTCCCAGACTGCATGGGTAGGATGTCTCGACAGGAGAACTAATCATCCTATCCACAGGAGAATGAATCATCCTGTCCAGTGGATGCCATGGAGAACTAATCATCCTAGCCTACAGGAGAACGAATCATCCTGGCCCACAGGAGAACTAATCATCCTGTTCCATAGTCGCCACGGGGTGTTAGGGGAAGGTTGAACCTTTTACCCTGTACAAAGTGCACCAACAGGGTTTGTGAGTTACCTTGTGGTCATATGTTGCTCCAAGAAGTACCCCACGCCACCTTGGAGCTCCTAGAGCTCAGTACATCATACTTGACCCTCAAAAGAGGGTCTCTGAACAACTCCAAGTCATTCTCAGAAAGTCAGGAATTTGACCCTTCCTAGGGGCTTTGTCAAAATGTTGGCGAACTGTTCATCTGTACCGATATGTTGGAACCTTATAGCTCCTCGCTGCACCATATCTCGAATATAGTGGTATCTAATATCGATATGCTTGGAGCGATCATGGAATACAAGATTCTCTGATAAACGAATCCCGCTCTGGTTGTCACACAAAATCACAGTGGTATCCAATGTAAATCCAAACAGCTCACTAAAGAGATTTCGTAACTAGAATGCCTCACAAGAGGCCACGCTAGCAGCAATGTACTCTGCCTCGGCGGTGCTCAGAGCCATCGACTTCTGCTTCCTGCTCATCCAGGATATCGAAGCAGATCCTAACAAGAAACAGCACCCGGAAGTGCTCTTACGGTCCACCACACTACCTGCCCAATCAACATTAGCATATCCAAGTAGTCTCACATTTACGACAGTGTATCTTAACCCATAAGTAATTGCGTGACGAAGATATCTCAACAGATTCTTGGCACCAATCCAATATATGTGGTGAGGTTCAACCATGTGTTAACTCAACGTGTTGACTGCAAAGCATATATCTAGACAGGAGTTCACTAGGAACATCAATGCTTCGACGAGTTGACGATATTCGATGGTATTTCGTACAACAGGTCCAGTAGCACTACCGCTTAACTTCTTGAAGTCAAGCTCCATCGAGGTGGTTACAGGCTTGCAGTCCACCTGCTGAATCTCTCCAATATCTTCACCACATATTTTCTTTGAGATAGGAAAATCTCCCCTGGTTTTTGCCAGACTTCCAGTCCTAGGAAATAGTGAATAAGTCCTAGGTCTTTCATCTCGAAGTTAGAAGCCAACTCCCTCTTACATTCATGAATGAGAGGGTCTGCCCCTATTGGAAAGAGGTCGTCAACATATAGCACCAGTATGAGAGGCTTGTCATCTATAACCTTAAAGTAAAGGCTAGGGTCGGCTTCACTTCTAGTGAATCCCAGCTTCATCAAGTAGCTATCGATCCTCTCATACCATGCTCGGGGTGCTTGCTTTAGCCCATAGAGGGCCTTCTTCAACTTGCACACATGAGATTCTCGATCATAAATCTCAAATCCTTCGGGTTTCTCCGCATAGACCTCTTTTTTTATCGAAC
Organism: Pinus tabuliformis; assembly: GCA_031772625.1. Taxonomy (NCBI): domain Eukaryota; kingdom Viridiplantae; phylum Streptophyta; class Pinopsida; order Pinales; family Pinaceae; genus Pinus; species Pinus tabuliformis. The sequence goes on from CM062815.1 coordinate 825,972,533, forward strand.
CATGTAAGAATGCAGTCTTGACATCCATCTGATGTAGGTTCCATCCTTGAGAAGCAACAAGGGCTATGATCGAGTGGATGGTGGTATATCGGGCAACAAGTGCAAATATCTCGTCATAGTCTATACCTTCCTTCTGGGAGAAGCCACGAGTGACAAAACAAGCCTTATACTTTTCCGCACTTCCATCAATTGTATGCTTTATCTTGTAAAGACATTTTGAAGTGTCAACTGCCTTGTCTTGGGGTCTAGGGACTATATCCCAGACATCATTCTTCATAATAGACTCATATTCTTCGGTCATAGCATCCTTCCATACTTGATGCTTGACGGCATCTGTGAATGATGAAGGCTCATTTTGGATGATCGTGCTCATGATGGTCAGGTATCCCTAATACCTGTTCGGTTTCTTACTTTCACGGAAGGTTCCTCGAGGTGTTGTGTGTCCTTCAACATCGTCAAGTGTCCCCCTAAGCCATGAAGGCCTCTTCCTTGAAGAGGAAGGCTCAGGCGAAGGAGGATCAATAGGATCCAAGGGTTCTTCCACATCGGGCATTGTCTCATCTTCTTTTTCTTTCGGTTCCCTGGTGTCAACTTCTTGAGAGCTCCTCAAAGTAGGAAGATTGTCCACCTTGCTAAGGGCCATATCTTCGTCAAAGGTGACATCATGACTAATCTTGACTTCCCTTTGACCAGCTACATAGATTCTATAGCCCTTAGTATTTTCACTATAACCCACAAAGATTCCTTTCTTTCCAGATGCACCCAATTTATTCCTTTTCTCTTTCGGCACATGAAAATATACAGGGCTTCCAAAAATTCTAAAATGAGATACGTCAGGTTTCTTACTGGTGAACATTTCTTCAGGAGTTTTGGAACCCAATGCTTGATGAGGGCATCGGTTTTGTACATATACGATGGTGTTTGCAGCTTCGACCCATAGAAACTTTGGAATTCTTTGATCATGAAGCATAGCACGGATAGCTTCCACAATCGTACAGTTCTTCCTTTCCGCCACACCATTCTGCTCAGGAGTATATGGTGTAGTGGTCTCCCTCTTAATGCCAGCCTCTTTGCAAAATTCATGAAACTCGTTGGATTCATATTCAGTCGCATTATCAGTCCTTAGGATCTTGATCTTCTTTTCGGTTTGATTCTCGATCAAGGCTTTGAAGTGTTGAAACCAGAAGAACGCTTCATCCTTCTTTTTCAAGCAATATATCCAAGTCTTGTGAGAATAATCATCTGTAAAGGTGAGGTAATATAAATATCCTCCCAAGGAGTTCACATGCATCATACCGGATATGTCTGAGTGAACCAAATGAAATAGATTGGAGGTCTTGCTTTGGCTTGAGGGGAATGGTCCCCTTTTGAGCTTTCCTTCAGCACATCCTGGACATACACCTTCTTGCTTTAATTTGAACTCGGGCATCCTGGTTACCATTTTTCTTACATCAGGTAGAGCTTTATAATGAAGTTGAGCAAACCTCTGATGCCATAGTTCGGACTGAAGAGATGTGTCACAAGACATGACACCCAACAGACTTCCTCTGACCTGATATAATGAATCAACTCGAAACCTAAGAGTAAAAGCATCTTTAAAGTTCTTTTTCCATACACGTACCTTGCCATCGCTGAAAGCCACCTTGTACCCTTTGTCTTCCACTGCTGAAATGGACACCAGGTTCTTTTTGAGATCAGGTACATATAATACATCTTGTAAGTGGATGGTATTACCCTGATTTAATTGAAGAGTGACATTTCCTATGCCTTTCACAAGATATTTTGAATTGTCTCCAAGAACAATTTCCAGGTTGGTTTCTTTCTCTACCAGATTATAGAGAGCTTCTTTGTAACCAATGAAGTACCTTGAGGCACCACTATCCATAAGCCAATTTCCCAGCGAGTCCGAGAGAGCAGTGGTAGATATAGCAGCTGGTAGATAATATTCATCTTGCTTATTGTCAACAATGTTAGATTCATACCTGGAATTTCTTGCCTTCTTGAATGGTTGTCCTTTTCCTTGATTTCCGACACTTCTTTTACCTCTGCCATTTGACTTGCCATTCCTTTGATTTCTTTGAGATGGATTTTTATCATCGTCCCAGTGTGAGTCCCTTTTATCAGGGCACTCCCTTGCATAGTGACCCGTTTTATTGTGATTGAAACATCGTCCTTTTCTTCCACCCTTTGGTCCAGCCTTTCCTTTGAATTTAGCCCCGGAATTGTTTCTTCTTTTAATATGAGAAGAAAAGGCAGAGGGATGACCTTTAAGTATGGGCATTTCTTGCTCTTCCATCCTTGTTTCTTCTTGAATGCATCTGGCCATTAATTCCTCAAATCCAGGAATTATGTTATTGTTGAGAAGAGTAGTCCTAAATATATGCCATTCAGATGGTAGTCCCCCAAGAGTTGTGAGTGTCATCTCCCTATCAAGAATTACTTCCCCAATAGATAAGATATCGTTCTTGACCTCGGTGATTCTTAAGAAATATTCTTGCATACTCTCGTCTTTGCCCTTCTTAATTTCCTTCAGCTTATTTCTAAGAAATAAGAGTTGATTTGCATCATTAACTTTAAATAAACTCACCAGTCTATCGTAGATTTCCTTGGAAGTGTTTAGCTCGGAAACATAGGCCACCAAGTGCTTGTCGATAGAGTCTCGGATGATCTTCCTTGCTTTGACTTCTCCCTTGGTCCATTTGTTCCTAGCAGCAGCAGATGCATTTGATGGAGGCTCAACAATCCTGCCTCTCACATTGTCCAACACTTCCTGCTCTTCTAGTGTTAGATCTAGAGACCAATGTTGCGAAGAGCCCCCCCCCCCACCCCGCGGTTCCAAGCCTGAAAGCGCATCCCGTGCGAAAGCGCCTAGGAAGCTTTGCCAGAAGCGCGCTTCCAATTTTTTTTTGCCACTTCTTAGACTTTTCGGAAGCGTGGCCCGGAAGCGTCGAAGCACGCTTCGTACGGCGCTTCGGGCGTCGGAAGTGTGGTGCTTCGGAGGAGGAAGCGTACGCTTCCGGAAGTGTTTAGAAAATCGTTTTTTTTTTTTTAGGTGAGTTTGCTTGTTGGGGGTGGGTCCACCTTGGGTTAGGGTGACGAATGAAGGCAAAAAAAATATAAATATAGCAGATGCTCCCTCATGGTAATGTTAAATTCTTAAAGTAAAAGTGACATTCTCCTTTATTTTTCATTTTCATCCTTTTACTTAAATTTTTAACATTACCATGAAATGACTCAGGATGTTTGAGAGTAGTTCCAGCCTCATTGGACTTCATATGGAGAAAATAGAATTTCATATCCTATTCAAAATTCAGTAGACTTAACAGTTTTCAGGAACTCAGGATCAATGGGATTGTGGCATTTCATTAGATTATATCAAGTATGAAGGTATGTGATTAGCATTTAATCAAGAGCACGAAGCCCTATATGTACCTAAGTGTTGGTGGTGTTAATTGTTGAACTCCTTTGTCACGCGGCACGCCCTTAGCAAAAAATTACCTTTCAATCAGGTCAAAATCATCGATCAAGCATGTTAAGCTTTTTCTACCATATTTTAAGTCTTGAATTAGGTAGTTTGATCAAAATTGGGCAATGTTGACTAATATCCCTAGACAATCAAGGTAGAGGCAAAGGCTAGACAAGAGGAGAAGAATCTAGATTCTAGATGGTTGATACATCTAAATGGTTGATGCTCGAATAATTAATCGTTAATGTACAATGGATGTTATATCTATCTTGATTTATGCAAAAATATGCATGTTTTCATGTCTTCTACAACTAATTTGTATATATAGATATATATATATATATATATATATATATATATATATATATATATATATATATAGCAGACGCTTCGCTTCCTAGATTTTTGGAAAATGACGCTTCCACGTCCCCGCTTCCAAAAAACGTCCCCGCTTCGTGCAACATTGCTAGAGACATCTTCCATCCGTGATAGTCAGATTTCTCACAGAGTTTGTCTTCAGCAGGGAAGTGTGTTGAGGACCCCATGATTTCTTTAAGATAGCCTTGCCAACCTTCTCTTCGGTGATTGCTCTTGCTCTTGCTCTTGCTTGGGCTTTGTCTTCACCTCAGCTCTGATACCATGTTAAATTATGGTATGTTCTATGCTTAGAGCAGTTTACTTGTTTTTCTTATTATTATCCACAGATTAGCAATCACATGTACATTAAGTAAAGTGCAGATAGAACATTTAAACGATCAACAGAAAACAAGCCAAGACAAGAGACACAAGATGTGGCGGCTAGCCAGGGACAAACCCCAATATGGGGAAACCCTTTGATCAAATCTTCTTTTATCTTCAATAATTCAGTAGAGAGAAATAGTACAAAAATCTGATTTATATCAGCAACAACAAACCCTAGATTAGCCCTAAACTAGGGCAATCAATATCTATCAAACTGGAGGTCAGATCACCTTGATTCCTATGCCAAAAATTGCGGCCTTCTAAGGAGGATCAGCCACACCAAACTCGCAGTCAAAGAGGAGTCCACGCTGGTCAACGCTGGTCAAAGTTCCTTTCTGCAGCTTCAGCCCTAGAAATCTGCGTCCTTTTTCCACACGTGTGAGAGAGAGAGCCTTTCTATGCAGGAGAGAGAAGAGACTCTTTTCTGCGCAGGAAAGAGAGAGATATATGATGAGAAGTGAGTGTCCAAATGAGGAGGAGGCATCTTGTATTTATATCCAAACGTTGAAGATGAATAGATGTGTCTGTTGGGCATCTGAGCCTACATAAGTTGTTGGCCGACTTTGACAATTTGTTCATAATCAAAATAAATTCATATCTCCATAAATACTTATCGGAATAGGATGATCTTTAGATCAATCCTACACCTCTCAACGAGAGGAATCTAGGAAAAATATTATCAGCCATGAATAAGGTGACCCACATGGAGTTTGGCCCTAGTTGCCAATTTTAACAAACTCACAATCACCACGTGCCACAAGTGGTGCAACCCATGACTAGTCGCACTTTGTTGGTTTTTTTGGTAACACCATGCTCAAAATCATGTTTCCAAGAGGAAATGATGTAGTGTCTCAGTGTAGAATATGATGAGATCTTAAAAGGCACATAGAGGTGGTTTTTAAGGTTGTAACAGAGGTTGGCATGATTCAACCTAGCCAAAGTGCTTTCTCTTCACTAGTAGTGATGGTTCATGGCATACGTGTCTATATTAGAATTAACTCAACATAATGACAATTAAAAGTAAGTTTCCTATTATTATGATTGATGAATTATTAGACAAATTACATGGAGCAATTTTTTTTTTCTAATTTGGATCTCCATTCTAAATATCATCAAATCAAAATGACGTAAGAGGACATTCCCAAAACAAGCTTTAGAAGACATGAAGGTCATTATGTGTTTTTGGTTATCCATTTGGACTTACAAATGCACCTTCGTTATTTCAAAGCTTGAAGAATTCTATTTTCAAACCCTTCCTCAGAAAATTGCGTTAATGTTTTTTTTATGACATACTAATCTACAATAAATCTTGGGAAGAGCATGTACAACACGTTGACAAGGGCATAACACTATTTAAAGATCAACAACTATAAGCAAAGCCTTCCAAGTGTTCCTTTGGCATTCAAGAAATGGAATAATTGTGTCATATTGTATCCTGTGAGGGTGTCAAAGTGGATCCTAACCAAATTGGATGAGGGAATGTCCAATCCCCAAGACCTAGAAGAAACTCAGAGGATTCTTAGGATTATGCTAATACCTCAAAAAATCCTAGCTTAAAAATGAGGATCACAACTTGATCAAGACCCTTATTAGGCCTATATTCATCCGGTATGGTCATGTCCACTGGTATGTGGGCTCGATTGCCACTAAAGGGATTTTCAGATCAACGATTTTTCCAGTCCAATTTTTAATTTATGTTTTGCCTAAGAGGAAAGTAAAATGAACTAATTTAACATGTAAACAAAATTAATGTTCCTAGCTAAAACTAAACTATCGCATGAGAAAGTTTTAATGTTTAAATAAGAGATAATAAAATTGGTTCTTTAATTTTTTAAGTAGTTTTGAAACTTAAACAATTATTCAAACAATCAAGAATTAATTATTTAATAAATGGTTATTTAAATAATTATTTGTAAATTCTCATATTTAAAGGATATATTATTCACATTTATGTTCAGTCAAAATGGAACATTAGTTGATACAACCCAATTTCTGAGACAATAATGCATAGAAAAATAGAGTATGTGCTATTAAATTGTTCCACTAAATGAAAATAATGAAAAATATAATGATTTCCTTTTTGTATTCAAAATTTAATAATAATATTAAACACTTCAACTCGAAAATAGGTCACCAATGTCCTAGTCTTGAATTCTTCATAACATGTTATCTAGGACTTCCAACCCTTTTATCAAATGGAAAATTTGTATTTATACATGAAAGTCTTAGCCAAGAAACAAAACTTATCTTGATTTAATCTTATTTACTAAGAAGTAGGGGAGGAGCTCTTACTAATTAGGTAAGAATAAACTTGGGCCCTAAAAATAAATCTATTGTAACATAATGTAGAGCTTCAACATATGAAACAAAACACTAAAATAAGAAGACAACATTGTTGATTGTGCACAAGGTTATACAGATTGTGCAATGGTAGCGCGTCTGACTTGATGGAATCCTGTGGATTAGGGGAAAATGTTCTGGACTCTGACGTGGCCTCAAGCGGGCAGGTGGCGAGCGCGCATCCCTGCACCTGCACAGAGACAGAACATAAATTAATCATAGTTATTTGGGTATATGTGATAGCTGTTACCCTACCTCAACGACCTGTCGACATCCGTTTTCTGTGCACGGTCAACTATCTTCCTAGCAGTTTTGGTGGCAGTTTCCGTTAATGGAAGCGATGGATATTGAAGAGGAGGCCCTTGATTATTCCCAGGATCCGTTCGAAGGACAAACCATCTTTGGCAGTCGAAGCCCTAACCCTAGCATTGACAGATCTGCTCCTCCTCTCCCGGACATTTCGCCGATTGTTGCACTTCCGGGATCCACAGCCTCGTCGCTGCGCATAGGATCTCTCTCCCTGGAAACCTTGGGTCTCGATTACCCCCCGCTTTCCCCTGGCACGCTCGATCTCCTCACTGCCATTACGCCTCCCTCACCTGATTTCGATCTGCTCCCCATCCATAACCCGGTGCCTCCCCGGAGCTCGCCCCATCCAGTTTCTGCAAACCCTAACTCCCTCCCATCGGGATGCTTCGACTCTCCGGTCATAAAATCTAAAGCGACGACTCCCCTGAAGGATGTCGGTTAGATCCATTGATGGAACACCCATCAGCGCCGAGAACAGGGAAGAGAAAGGTAAAGTGCGTGAAGTCGTCCGCAAAGGACCTTACCATCACATTCGGTGAAGATATTCCAATGGGCGAGGTCGTGGACAAGGCCAACAGAGTACTTGTTGGACATGTGCGAGGAAGGGCTTACTCAGCAACCAGGCTCACAAATTGGGTAAAAGAGATATGGGGCGGCATTCTTCAGGAGCTCCCAGAGGTACAGAGCCTGGCTCGGGGTTGGTTTGCCCTACACTTTTCAAAGGCTGAATATACTGATCTGATCCTTGCCAAATACTGGCACATAGAGATGGCACCGGTCCTCCTCAAGCGTTGGTCACCGCTATTCGATCCGGAACGGGAACAAATTGGAGCAGGACCTATCTGGGTACGATTACCAGGTCTTCCTTTACAATTCTGGTCTGAAGCGGTGTTTATTAGGATTGGAAATGCCCTTGGGACGTATTTGGAATATGATAAGACCTATGTTCAGACAAAAAACCGGGCGCTAGAAAGAATCCTGGTTCACTTGGACACAAGGGAGGGCTTGGAAGAGAAGATTACCCTGAAATGGAGGCATTAAACCAAGATACAGATCTTGGATTACGAGGGTGTTCCATTCCATTGTAGAAGGTGTCATAAGGTAGGGCATGTATTCAAGGAATGCCCTCTGCTCGTGAAATTTGCTGACTCCCTCGGCTCACCAACGTCTCTAAAAGGAAAAGCTCCTGTGTCGGCATCCCGAGCTCCAGTGTCGGCATCACGCATCAGTACTCCGGTTCCAAAGCTTTTCAACTTGGGTGAATCCTCAAAGGAGGCGGAAGAAGCCAACAGGCCGCCCTCGCCCCCTTTGATGTGGGCAAGAGCTGTAGCCGCTGCGGAGATGGTGCGGAATCCGGTACTTCTCCTTCCTCTCCTCTAATTTCACATTCATCTTCATTATCACTTTCCATTGTTGCACCTTTGGATGTATATGCACCTTTGGTTACTTGTGCAATTTCCATCCCCCCGCCCATTATTGCCCCCTCCTCCCCTACTATCCATTCGACTCCATCCTCATCAGGGGTTTCGGCCTTGTCCCTCCCGGTATTGTCTCACTCCTACAACCTTCGATCTAGGCTCATATCTGGTTCTGACCAGCATACAAGGCTGGGTTGGCCTACCCTGGACCCCCTGCCCAATCTTCTCGGGGGCGTAAATCCTACCTGTCCAAGGCCATTCAGAAAGCCGGTGCTGAGGTAGCATTGGGCAAGAAATCCACCATGGAAGGGGTCCTTAGAGCATTGCAAACCCCAAAGGGGATTCCACCATGAAATGCCTCTCCTTTAATTGCAAAGGTTTGGCTAGTACCTCCAAAAAACTAGCCATGCGGAGGCTGATTGAGAATGATCCCATTGATATCATTTTGCTGCAAGAGACCTTGGGCAATGCAGATTCTATTGAGCATACCCTTTCTACCCTTCGACCTGGATGGCACTTCCATGCACTGGATGCCATAGGTAGGGCTGGAGGCTTAGCCATCGGTTACAATCCTCGGACCATAAATGTATCTGCCACTTGGGGAGGAGTGGGCTTCATAGGCATGGATTTCTTCTCGGCTGAGCTAGGGGAGACCTTGAGGATTATCAATGTTTATGGCCCCTGCCAGAGGAGAGAGGAATTCTGGCAGCATTTTCTCGGATTAAGCATGACATCTATGGATCAGATTATCATAGGGGGTGATCTTAACTTCTCCATGGGATATGGGGAATCCTGGGGATCACAAGCCCAAGTTGACCCCTTGTCTGATTTCTTTAAAGACATTCTGGAACAACACCATCTTGCTGATATCCCCATGAACAAGCCTATGCCTACCTAGAGGAACTGGAGGGTAGGGGATGCTGCCCTGGCTAGGAGACTCGACAGATTCATGATCAAAATCCCCCTGCTTCAGAGATTGACCAGATACAGACAATGGGTGGGGGCAGGGGGAAAATCTGACCATTCTCCTATTTATCTGGAGATTCTGGGACCTGATGCCAAGCCAAAGGCACCCTTCAAATTCAATCATGTCTGGCTCCAAGATGAGGAGTATACTAGAATGGTCAAGGACTTTTGGGTCTCCCACCCTATATCTAATCACAGATCAGCGGCGGAGGGTTTTTGCCAAAATCTCTCTCAGCTTAAACATCTAACCATGGCTTGGGCAAAGGAGAAGAAGGCTAAGGATGATCAAAAGATTTTGGCCATTGAAGCTGAGTTGGAATTACTAATGGATGAAAGGAATCTTGGCTTTACCTCAGCAGAAGAGAAGATCAAGCTGATTGAGCTTGAGAAGCAGAAAGACAAGATCCTTAAGGAAAGGGAAGAATCATGGAGATTGAAGAGCAGGGCCATTTGGTTAAAGGCAGGAGATGACAACACCAAATTTTACCAAAATTTTGCCAAGGGAAGGAAGACTACTAATACGATCTGGAAAATGCCCCTTCCTGATGGAGAGCAAGCAGACAATTTCCAAAAACTCTCCAGATTGGGCACCTCACACTTTCAGAATCTGTTCAGATCTCCCCATGAGGCCAACCTAGCAGATATCATTCATGTGGCTGGATTCTTCCCTCACTATGTAGGTGAGGAAGAAGCAATTGAATTGACTTCACCTATCACTCTGGAGGAACTTGAGGGGGTATTAAAGTGGTTCAAAAAGGATAAAAGCCTGGGACCTGATGGGTGGTCTATAGAATTCTATTTGGCTTTTTATGATCTATTGGCTTTGGATCTTCTTCAGGTTGTGGAGGAATGCCGATCATCTAGTAGGTTGTTCAATGCTATCAACTCCACCTTCATAGCCCTCATCCCTAAAACTGATTCCCCTGCCTCCTTTGATGATTTCCGACCCATTTCCCTCTGCAATTGCCTCTATAAGATTATCTCCAAAATCATTGCCAATCGTATCAGACCTATCCTTTCTCAGCATATCCTCCCAGAACAATTTGCTTTTCTTGAAGATCGCCAGATTCATGAAGCAATTGGCACTGCTCAAGAAGCCATTCATTCCATCCGAGCCCGCCGACTAAAAGGTATCATTCTCAAAATTGACCTGGCCAAGGCCTTTGATCAGGTGGACTGGACTTATATCAAAATGCTGCTTATTCACCTGGGCTTCCCCCTCTCATTTACCAATTGGATAATGGCTTGCATATCAACCCCCTCCTATAGTCTGCTCATTAATGGATCTGCCTCTCCTTTTTTCCATGCTGAAAGGGGTCTCAGGCAGGGTTGCCCGCTCTCACCGCTCCTCTTTCTGCTTGTTATGGAATGTCTGAGCAAACTCATCTATCATGAAAAGCAGAATGGCAGATTATCAGGCTTGAAGATTACTGATCAGTGTTACCTAACACATCTCCTGTTTGTAGATGATGTCATCATTTTTTTGGACAGAAGTATACGAGATTCGATCACTCTTGATAAGATCCTTGCCTCTTTCTACAAAGCGACTGGTATGTCGGCAAACCACTCAAAATCAACTATTTCCCAGGCTTTCACTTCTGCTCAAGAATCCAATCTAGCCTTGCATCGTTTCCCTTATAACCCTCGACCTCTGGATCAGGGTTTCAAATATTTGGGTTACTGGATCAAGCCTTTGGGACACAAGATAGCGGACTGGACTTGGCTGATCTCCAAATTTGAGAAAAGGATCTCACACTGGAGCCATCGCTTTCTATCCAGAGCAGGAAGGCTGGTGCTCATTAAATCAGTATTGGAGGCCACACCTGTATTCTGGATGGCTTTAGCATGGATACCTAGAGGAATACTTGCCCGTCTCAAGCAAATATGTTGCAGATACCTCTAGAATGGAGGACAGGATAAGCGAGTCTTTGCATGGATTAGTTGGGATAATATTGCCATGCCTAAGAAGTGGGGAGGCTGGGGCCTAAAAGATCTATCATACTTTGCACATGCCTTGGCTGCGAAAATGGGATGGACTTTGCTTACCAAGCAAAATCTCTGGTCATCTATCTCATACCATAAATACATCTGGCCCTTACAAGTCATGGATTGGATCCGACTGCCTGGCTGGAACAGAACAGGTATTTCATCGGTGTGGAAAGCCTTATTGTACTCGCTCCCCCTCATTCGTAGTCATCTTACATGGAGAATCAATGATGGAACCAGGGCTCACATCGGTATGGATCCATGGACAAGAGGAGGAGGGAGATGTTATCTCCCTCGTGAGCTTATTCGATTACTCGATCAACAGAATATTAGAGTAATAGCTCACATTGCAGACCAGGAGAATTCATCCATATTCACACAAGCATGGAAATCGGCAGCACAGTTAAATTTGCCTCCTGTCTGGCATCAAAATTGGGAGGATTACACGAGTGCTCTGAGTGAATCCCATATTCACATTAAGGAAGGCCCAGATGAACTCATGTGGAACAAGGCTGAATCTGGATACTACTCCCCCAAGGAAGGTTACCTGTGTCTGATTAATTACAAACGACCAGAAATAACTTAGAACTGGTGGAAGCTCATCTGGCAATTAAAGACTCCACCCTGGACAAAACTCTTTTTCTGGTGCATTCTACGAAATAAGGTCCCTACTGGGAATCGCTTATGCACAGGTTTGTGCATGGTCCCACCTGGTGCATACTCTACAAACAACAATCCGAATTGACCACTCATCTTTTTCTTACTTGCGAAACCACAAAACAGATATGGAAGGATGTGGCTGAGGAGATCAAGTTCGCGGGAGCATGGGAGGGTGAAAACATCACAGTAGCTTGGGATGCCTGGAATCAAGCACACTCTGGAACAAACCGCACATGTCTTCCTCTCATCATTTGCTGGGCAATTTGGCTGGCTAGGAACAAAATGATCTTCGAAAATGGCTCGATTCGATGGCAATCTGTTATTGCCAAAATCGTTGCAGCATATCACGAATTGCCTGAATATACTCCTCCTCGTTCTCACAGACCATCTGCCCCTGACCCCATAGATCACTCCATACCATGGGCATTTTTCGATGGAGCTGCTCAACAACATGGATGTGGGGGGGGGGGGGGGCTTTATACTATATCTATCAGATCAACATCATTACAAAGTCAAGATGGGCTTAGGCATAGGAACGAACAATTTTGCTGAACTCATAACTCTTCGCCATCTTATGCATTTTGCTTTAAATCATGATTGCAGAGACTTACAGATATATGGGGACTCAAATATTATCATAAATTGGATCAATCTGAAATCTAGATGTCACGCACACACACTCTTAAATATTCTGGATGAAGTTATGCATCTCAAATCACAGTTTAATAACATCATTGTTCGTCATATCTACAGGGAGCATAATCACAGTGCTGATGGATTATCCAAGGAAGCCACGCACCTACCAGGAGGACAGTGGATAATCCATGAACAGAGGGGCATCTCTCAGTACCAGTACTACCACAGGCCTTATATAGACCAAATCTACCCTCGGGTGGATGACCACTGATTTTTTGAAGAACTGTCGAGTATATATGATGGTGTAGATAATCTAGTTTTATTTATGAACAACATCCTGCGAGGTGCAATTATGTTTTTATATAGAATACCAATCACAACATCATCCTGCGCGATGATTTTTTGATTTCTTGATACAACATCATCCTGTGTGATGATTTTTTGTTTTTTGACACAGACATGTACAGGAATGGTTTGTAGATATTATAGTCATGGATGAAATCCGCATATGCTAAACATCATATACTATATGTAATTTTTCACCATATAATGAAAGATTACGATTTTTCCGGCCGCAAAAAAAAAAAAAAAAAAAAAAAAAATAATAAAATAATAATAATAATAATAATAAATAAATAAAGAAATAAATCTTATTTACTAAGAAAACGACGAAAGAAAATAGTTGTGGATCTTAAGGATTTAAGGTTCCTTCTTGATTTGTTGATCTCTTCTTCTCGACCTCATTAATATATGCTTTCCACTAGGCTTGTGACTATTGAAGGTGAGTAATTTTGATTGGAGTTGTTGTGTCCAAATTAAGCTCGCAAGAATAAAGTTTTTCAATGATGGTAATGATACCATTTTCCATTTTTGGAAGGACATTGTTGATTTATCTAACAAAGGTTGAAGGATTAATCATGAATTGATTGATGTCTAGCCACGTCCAAGTGTTGAGATGTTGGTGTTTCTTTGTTGTTGGATGTTAGTTATATAGGACTCATTGGGCACTTCCTTTCCCAATAAATTGACATTGGGCATGTCGAAGTCAATGATAATATCCACTAAATTTATTGAAGCATTGGAACATAGAATTTTTGCTCCTTTAATTAAGCCTTGGATATGATTTAGCTTTTGAGACTAGTTTTTGTAATCTAGGGAATAACATTCATTAGTTATCGACTCCTTATACATTAAAAAATCTTATATAATAATATACATAATGAGCAAAAGGGAAAAGAGATAATGGAAGTAGTGGAGATCCAACAAAATCACCCTTATATTATATATATCAACAACCTCATAGTGTTAACTACATACATATTTATGCTACCACTAAATAGTAAAATAGTTATGCTAACCAACCAACTCATTCAGCCAAATTGGCAGGGAGTCAACCAACTTACAATATAAACCAAAACTTAATTGGATATGCAACTCGATGAGGCTAGTCAACTAAGTCAACTAGCCCCTCCAACATCTCCCCCACCTTCAATGCCTTCTTTGTCTCAAAGAAGGGGAGCTTTGAACTTGTTGCGTTTACAAAAATAATATTAGAAATGAGAGGAGGAAAGAATAGAAGAAATATAAGATTTTATCAGGTGTTGGTGAATTTAGCGAGACTGCGCTAGTGTTATTATGGCTTGAGCTAGTGAAGCAGTTAGTGCTAGTTGGTCAACTAAATTTGTTTTCTGAGCTCCGTCCCCCTTCTCCAACAGTATCTCTGAATGAAAAATGTTGATTCCTCATTTTTTTCTCTCTCTAATCGACCAATTTGACCCTTCAACTTTTATTTATGGAGTGGCCAATAGTGTTGGATGCAAGGAAGGGTTGCATCTTGACATTGTAGGAGCAAAAAAATGGTAGTTTGGTCTCAGAGGAGGTGGTTGAGGTGAAGGTGCTAGTGGAGGGATATCTCCAAATGTTATTTGATATATAACTAGGGCTAACCTCTGAAGATGTTGATCAAATGTTGACTAGTCCCAAACTAGGTATTGTGCTTGCACTTCCAAAGCCTTAATTTCTACTAAATATTTCAATTTGTCAAACAATGAACTTTCTTTGAAGGCTAGTAAGTTGAGGGTTCCTTATCGCTCTAGCCTTTGTATATTGATATTAATATTGTGCAGATAGTCATCAACATTAGCAGCTTCTAGCTAAGCTTTATTTCCTTCCATTAGCAGTTATCATTCTTCTTGTATCGGCTTTGTCTTTGCCTTCTTCTCCTATAATATTTTAGTTTTCAGGGCTAATATTGCCCAAGGTTCACAAATGCATTGTTTCCTATCCGACAAGTCCTTAATGAGATTGTTGGATCCTTAGTCTATTGCATGTAGTCAATAAATAGGTCATCCAAATATTAAGGACAACATAAAGAGTGGCTTCCCTACCCACAGTCTCCCCTAATTTATTCTTTACTACTTTAAGTGAAGTAAACTCATGTTCCAATATGGAAAATAACTCTTTCATCTTCTATGTTTAGCTTTATTGTTGGAGTTGCATGACCTGCTTTCTTATCTACAGGTTGTCATTAATAAGTTGGTCAACCAATTGTTTCATAGCATCCAATCAGTCATCTAGTTGGCATGGAAAAGCAAACTGTAATTTCTACATAGCTTAGATCATGCACTCAGTCCATATTACTTCTTCCTTCTCCTTTTTTTGTTTTATTCCAACAACTTCCTTCCTTAATCTCTTCCATCTAACATTTGCTTTGTTGAAAATTCCAGAAGCATCCAGAATATCTAATTGCTCGAAGACTTTCCTACATCTTGTGCTATTGTAGTTAGCTCAAGTTTAGCACGTTTTGGTTTCTTCGATTTATCTTTATGAGTCTTGTCATGGTGCCTCTTTGATGATGTCAACATAAGGGTCTAAGTCACTAGTTAGGTCGACTAGACTAGTTGTTTTGATTATTGTGATATGCTAGTCAACTATATGTGTTTTGTCTTGTTGTTCCTGTTGGGGTAGGCCCTTAGGTACATCCAAGTCAAAGGGATCCTCCTTGATCTCGAAGTTGATGCCCAAATTTACTGACTTTGTGTGCTCATGTGACATAGTTGGGGCTTGCACCTTTGTTTCTTTAGGTAGGATTTGAAGTTGAGTGGCTTCTTCCTCTATTGTGGTTGGTTCGATGGGTCGAGAGTCCATTGTCAAGTTGAATAGTATCTTTGTATGTTTCATTATTGGTGAATAATATCTTTGTATGTTTTTTGTTTGTTTGTTTTTCTTTGTTTTTGTTTTTGTTTTGTTTTTTTGTTTGTTTGTTTGTTTGTTTGTTTGTTTGTTTGTTTTTTTTGTTTGTTTTTTGTTTTTTGTTTTTGTTTTGTTTTTTGTTTTTTTGTTTTGTTTTTTTGTTTGTTTGTTTTTGTTTGTTTGTTTGTTTTGTTTTGTTTTGTTTTGTTTTTTTTTTTGTTTTTTTTTGTTTTTTTTTGTTTTTTTGTTTCTTTTTTGGCTTGACTACCATAGTAGTTATTAGCGCTTGACTACCCCATAATAGTAGTTATTAGCACTATTGCTATCAACTCTGTTGATTAACTCATGCCCTGCTCCTGTTGCATTGGTTGCCTTTCTTTTTATTGTTTGACCATCATCATCTGCTTTACTGTTTCTATGACGATTTCTCTGACCTGACCAAGTGATTCGAAAATTTACAGCCCAATAGATGAGCCCATGAAATATTTTGCTCTAGTTTGTTGTTTGCTTGATTTTCGTTTTGTTGTTGTTTCTTTGAGCACTTGTTTAATTGTAATGACTAATTTTATCTGTGATTTGGGGTAATCCAGTGTAATATCTTGCAATACCTCTTGCTAATTCATTCCTAGTGACTGTAATTGTTAAATTGTATGTTCTATCACCTCCCCTATTTGCTTCTTATTGGTCGAGTGTACAGGAGTTGATAAGTCAACCTTAAATGGTAATGTACATAGTTTGACCTCTCTTTCTTCTTCCTATTCCTCATCATTCATTGGAAGGATTGTACAATTTGGGGCTTGAATGAATGCCTTTGGGATTGGAAGGTCGTGTTTGTTTGTTGACTAAGTTCATTAAATATTTATAGGGAAAACGACTAGTAGGAGAGGTCCTTAGGTAGTGTTGGAAAATGTAACTAGTTTCAGCCTTCATAATTTGTACCATTATGTATTTTATATAAAAAGAAAAAATATATATATTATTATTCTTTTAGACAAGCACGTTCTTCATGCTTCTAGGTTTTTGAGTCAAAGAGTCAATGTACTATTTGGACCTACTATAAAGAAAAACGAAAAAAATACGTAATTTTGGGTCAAAAACCCCTTTAGGTGCCAAGTCGGCCTACCTAAGTTGGCCACGCCCCAATGGACATATCCATTTGCACCCCTATAGACTGTATAAATAGAGTGAAGATGGAGCTCATTTTGGACATACACACTTAGATGATTTTGGTATGAAATATCATAGAAAGGACAAAGATGATGAAAAGGGCTGAAGTATGAGAAAAGGAGTTTCTTCTTGAATCTTAAAGTTTGTGAAAGTTTTACCTTAATGCATCTCTTGTTGTTGGTCTCTTGATGATACATTTGCTATGCTAAAGGAAGGTTTGATTTAACATCTAGAGGGTGAAGTTTTTTTGTGGTCATGGGTCTTAGATATCTCAATTTGATATGATTCTATAAGAAGATATTTTTTTGGGTTTTCCCCTTGGAGGGTTTTTGCCCTGGCTTGGAGCCTATATCTTGTGTTTCTTATGTGTTGTGATCTTCATGTCTTACATTTGATAATTGTTTGATGAAGAATAACCTAAATAAATTAATAAGAAGCCAACAAATTTCATAAGCAGTTATCAAAGAAAGGAGAAATTACATTAATTGTGTAGCCTCCCTATTTCTCCAACATGGTATCAGAGTTAAGGTTGATAGAAGGAGGCTTTAATATTGCATTATTGATGGAATTCCTCAAAATGTCATTGTGGAAACCCGAGAAGACTTGATTCTAAGGCAACTATTAGCTCGCACTTTGTGGTAGCTCGACATATATCTCACATAGTGGCACACTACATTGATGCTTTGAAAATTCAATGTGGCTCATTACTTGAAGTTCACATTGACTATGTATGGTCTCGCTCTTGTATATAACTCACTACTTGTAGATTTTAACCCTGTACATTAATTACTTGGAAATGAATTCTTAAGACAAAAAAATAAACAATGGCGAGAAAATATACACAAAGATTTTCCCCTGGAACCCAAATCAGGAAAACCATATTGATTTTTCATTATATATATATATATATATATATATATATATATATATATATATATATATATATATGCCGAAGTATTTATAAACCACAATCCATAAACCCTAGATTAGAACATAACTGTAGTTCCCTTGACCGGATCTATAAAATACCATGCGTAGAAAACCATCATGCCCAAAACCATGCGCAAAATGAAAAACCATGGGTAGGTCGGCCCACCAACTTTGGGTCCACATAAAAGAAATTCTTAGGGTGTTGCCGTGGACCTTGTGCAGGGGGTTTGCTACCCCTTGTGACCCTCTGTTGTGCTCGACACAAAGTACAATGCATGGAGCTAGTCATGGAAATAATATAACACATACCCAACATTAATGTGGATTCTTACCCATAGTTCTTAGCTCACAGATCCTGACTCGTGGTTCATGGTCCTAATATAACATCGTGATTCTGCCTTAGCATGAGACTCTGAGGATTACTCATTATAATGGCCCATTGTTTCTATGTTCACATAATTGTCAGAGGCTCGATGTGTATGTTTTGTGATTAAGTTTCAATACACCATGAAACATCCTGACTTAATTACTAGGTGACTTGCACATTATAATCCCCTTGCATTGATGTATCATATTTAACAGTGGTTCACAGTTATTCACATTGTACACCGTGGTAGGGATATCACAAATGTTTGGAAAATTTCATATGTATAATTACAGTGACTTGGGATCACACACCATAACTAAATTATCATTGGCATGCTATGGCACAAAGACATTATTACCTAATAATCCTTCTTACATTATCGATGATTCTGTGATTTGCAGTCTTGCAATGGCTCAGATGAGTGTTGTGTACCAAATTATATGAGCTACGCAACATTAAAGTATCATTGTGTCAGTGAAATCTATGGTATCAAAATGATGGCATCATTGTAGGGTTTCACTCCATGCTCTAAGACATATGTGTAAAAGCAATGATAATGAGACAGTGATCTAGTGATAGTAATCGAGAGGGATGGTGTTAATATGGAAGTAAATTATGGCAACGATTACTCTGTTATACAGTGGCAATGACTACTCTGTACAATGACAACGATTGGTAAAATTCTCTGTCTCACACGAAATATCATTGTGACTTGGTAGTGACATTTGTATATAATTGACATATATAGATGCTATGTAAAAAATCGACTTGTAAAATAACATAAAGGCTCGTACAATATTCTTGAAGTTCAAATTTGACTTGGACTTGGATGAATGATGGAAATTTACATAACCATGATGGTAGAAACCATTGTACTGACTCTGTTGACAAAGTGAAAATAGTGAGACAGTACTGTGAGACGAAACTTACCACAAAGTCGATTTGCTCAACTCTGGAGAAATGAAAGACAAAGGACTTTCTCTCTAGGGTTCAAGGTATCCCTGATGAAAGTAAGTCATAGTAAGTCATGACAAAGTATCTCTACTAGAATGGACAAGGTTAATTGGACTTGAAAAAGAATTGGATCTCTACAGAGAAGAGAAGAATGTATGTTAATATCACAAAGGTATGTATGAATGTTGCATGCATTTCATGATATGTATAAATATCTCTAGATGGTCTGCATATAAAATAGAGATAGTGTCATGTAAAGTCTAGGTCTTAGATAAAAGGTGTTAGGGTTTTGCATTGCTTAGATAACAAGTCTTAATGATGATGAATTTTCTAGGGTTTGTGAAGATATCAAGGATCTAGGGTGTGTATAGAATTTACATGGAAAATCTTGAATATCTTGAAATCAAGGGTTTTGCAACTAACTTTTGTGTGTGGTTGTATAACTTTACAATTTGTAAGTAACAAGTCTTGGCATATAGGGTTGCAAACCCTAGCAAAGTGTGGAATAAAAAGAGAAACCCTAGAGATGGAAACCCTAACTAATTGTTTCTACTATAAATGGAAAAAGGACCTAGTTCTTAAGCATGACAGGTACTACTTCATGTTGATGTGAAGACTTGGTATGATGAAAAATGGTCCAAGCATTTAGTTGAATATGAATATTATATCCTAAGATCTAGAAATGAAATGCATTGAGATTTTGTAGCATACTTGTAAAAGTTTTGCATGGTATACCTTGATAACTGAAAAGAATATGGGGTTTGTAAGATCTTATAGCTTTTGGTATCTAGGGTTTGGAGACCCTAAATGAGACTTGAATTTGAAAACCCTAGTAAAACCATAATTAATTGTTCCCTTTAAGGAATCCCTAAATTTTGGGAAATGGTATCTAGGGTTTGTCGGCTGAGTATTCTTTGATATCTCAAGACCCTAGCATAATTTTTTTTTGAGAGGAAGACTCTAGGGTATGTGTTAAAACTTGTAGTAAAAATTAAATAGGTATTCTTGCTAAAAGTAAAAACTGTTATAAGGGATGGATCAAGGAATGTCTAGGGCTTATGACTAGAACCTTAGAAGTACACTTTTGAGAAATCGTGGAAACCCTAGATTGACCGAATTGGCATCATGCTCTTATCTATCTATGTCTTGCTTGGTTGTACTTGCTAATGAGAATTGCAGGCAAATAATGGAGGTTGTCAAAATTATGAAAAGCAAGATGAGAAGGATGAAGAGCAAAGCAACGCACAACTCATGCTTGATAATGATCCCGTGATGATGATGAGCATGATTAAAGGAGGGAACTATAAGGACCCTGATGGACTTGATGTTGAAGCTTCCAGCTAATGAGTTCATTCTAGGAACACATTGATGATTGAAAGATGAAGCATAACCTTGTTTCAATATGGAGACATAACATGCAAAGGAATGTTGACTTTACAGGGAGCAAGTAACATAATTTGACATGATTCCATAACTAAGAGGCTATTATGATCTGGTAACTTTGATATCGATGATTTGCTTGGGATATGACTTGGCTCCTTGGGATGACATATTGCAAAATCATGTGAAGAAGTTGGAAGGAGAGTTTACTTGATGATGTTGTACCTACAACTGCGTGATTTGATCATGGAACACATGGTTTGTGTGGATTGCATTGTTGATGACTTGAATAAGCATGAGGAACTCATATGAGGTAAAACTCTGAAAAAGGCATGTGTTGGTAGCTGTGAGGAATTTTTGGCTCCTTGAAGAAGACTGATGAAATTGTTGATGATAAAGTTGATTGATGATTGACTAAGATCTAGAAAAAATTGAAGTCTGATATGTCATGGTGCTATGAGGAGTCATGAAGCCCTGTCATGAAGATAGAGTGTCAAATACTTTGGCTTCATAAAATGATTGAAAGGACGAAACCTAGGCTTGGTGTAAATAAACCCTACAACTACAACAATATCTCCATGTAAGAACAAGTATATAATGATAACAATTAAGGATTTCGATGATGTCTCCCTAGTTGAGAGGGATTTAGAATCTATTCCCTGGTTAAGAGGGAATGAGGATCTCCTCCCTGGTTAAGAGGGAGTGATGATGGACATTATATTCTCTTCTTCATGTGTCATGCACTAGGCTAGGACTAACAACTGTATGTCTAGTGAAGGCCATGGAGGGAGAATGGGGTCTGGAGGATTGGATAAGTATATGAGATTGGTACTCCTTAAGGATTAGGAATCCAAGATAGGAAGTAGTCATGTGGATCCACACTCTTTAAGGATTGGACAGGGTATCCAAGACAGGAGTGGTCGAAGAGGACCGATATTCTTAGGATTAGGAATCTAAGATACGAATAGTCCTGGAAGGAGATACTCGATGAACATTCAGATGGGGTATGTGCCTTGAGAGGTAGTGTGGTGTCTCACGTAAAGCCTCCCAACATTGTGCTATGATCTTGTGGAGAGATAGAGCTTGTTAGTCAAGACCTTACTATGTTGACAATGCTAGTTATGATGTTGATGCTTAAAGATGGGTTATCAATCCAACTCTTCTTACGAGAATATTTCAATTTAAGAATATCCTTGTACCTTTCATACAATTATGAATATCGCCCTAATTAAGAGGGACTATTGGAAAATGTAACTAGTTTTGGTCTTCATAATTTGTACCATTATGTATTTTATGTAAAAAGAAAAATAAAAGAAAAAGAAAAATTATGATTATATTTCTAGACATGCATGTTCTTCATGCTTCTAGGTTTTTGGGTCAAAGATTCAAAGTCCTATTTGGACCTATCGCAAAGAAAAAGGAAAAATAATTTAAAATATGTAATTTTGGGTCAAAACCCCTCTAGGTGTTAAGTCGGTCGCTTATCAAGTCGACTTGTCCCAATGGACATGTCCATTCACAACCCCCTAGACTGCATAAATAGGGGAAGATGGAGCTCATTTTGGACATACGCACTTGGATGATTTTGGCCTAAAATATCACATAAAGGACAAAGATGATAAAGAGGGCTAAAGTATGAGTGAGGGAGTTTCTTCTTGAAGCTTAAATTTTGTGAAAGTTATGCCTTGATGCATCTTTTATTGCTAGTCTCTTGATGATGGATTTGTTGTGCTAAAGGAAGGTTCGACTTGACATGTAGAGGGCGAAGTTTTTTTGTGGTTATGGGTCTTGGATGTCTCAATTTTATCTGATTTTATAAGAAGATAATTTTCTGAGTTTTCCCCTTGAAGGGGTTTTGCCCTGGCTTGGAGCCTATATCTTGTGTATTGTGATATTCATGTTTTATATTTGATAATTGTTTGATGAAGATGAACATAAATAAATTAATAAGAAGCCAACAAATTCCACAAGCAGTTATCAAAGAAAGAAGAAATTACATTAATTGTGTAGCCTCCCTATTTCTTCAACATGTAGGACATCATTGGAGTCAATGTACCAGATTCTAATCATATATAAACTTAGCTAGATATGAGGATTTCTTACTAAGTCTCGACACATATGTTGTGGGACTTTCCATCTATGAGTGGCATTTTTCAAATTAATGAGCCAATTACAAAACATTTCTTTGGGGCTAAGTTGCACAAAATGCCGAAATGTTTCGGAGTTTCCGAAATGGATACATTTAGAAACGTCACCTCCCAAAAATGGAAACGTCGCCCAAAACGTCATGTGTATCTATATATCTATATATATATATATATATATATATATATATATATATATATATATATATATATATATATATATATATATATATATATATATATAAGTGAATAACTCACTATCTTGTAAGAAAAAAGGGAATAAGATCCATAGCTAACAATTTAAAAGGAAAAACAAGTCTATATTAACTTTAATATATGATTACATGATGGTCGAGTTTCGGTCAAGTTTCGACCAAGTTTCAGAGTTTCGGGTACAGGTACGACTCGAAACGTTGGGTTTTTTGAAGTTTCGTGCAACATAGCTTTTGGGTTTAAAGACTCTATCCTAACTAACTAATTGTTGGTGAAGCACCCAAAGTTCTTCATTATTGGTATAAAATTTTTGTAAATGCATTCTCTCTTACCAAATTTACCTACGACATAGCTAGCCAAATTATCAGAGAGGGAAAACAAATTACCTTACCAAAGTTATGGCATTCCTTGCAGCTTGTATTGAAAATATATGCGCATGGTCGACCCAATTGTGATAACTTGACTAATAACTTCCAACATGTTTAATTTGACATTCGATGCCGAACCTACTAGAGTGAGACACAACGATACTATATAGGCCCACTTGATCTGTGGTTTGTAACTTGTCCCATCATTAGTCCCTTAGAGTTTTTGGTTATCGTCTCTCGAGTGAATTCCCTTAACCCTTATCCAATGATTAATCCCTTAGAGTTTTTGGCTGCCACCCCTCCAATGATTAGTCCCTTAGGTATTTTTGGCACAAGGGTTCCCATGGAGCATTTGAACAAAAAATTGACTCTCGGACAGAGTATCATTTGAGTGATTGATCGGTTATATATCCTCATATATAATCGTAAAACCCACCCTACAAGCTAACACCATGCCACCATCATAAAGATAAAGCAAACCCTAAATGAAACCCTATGAGATGTCATGCATAAACCCTCCCTATGTGATCATTACGGAAACAATCATGTCTAAGAACCCTATCTATCTATGAAAATGCCATTTATAAATCATCATTATAATGCTATTTCATCTAAATCTTTAAACCATAACCCTATAAAAAAGTTAAAAAAAAATTAAAACTCCACTTTTAAAAAAATATATTACTTCTTTTGAAAAGTATTCCGTGTTATGAAGAAAATTTTGGCTTCTCACACATGTACTTTGTTTTATCCTCATGTAAGCACTTTCGTCACATATTTTCTTTTGAATTAAATTTTGACACCCATCCACAAGCCAAGAAAGCAAGGGGTCCCCTTGAACTTAACGAACACCCTTGCGCATACACATCTTATGGAAAAAAGTATACGAGAAGAATGTGAGCCGGATCAATCTCGCTATTAGTGCCAACATATTGAGCAAGGGGTTTAAGGCAATGCACACCTGTCTAACTTAAATGAATTTGTTGGGATGGCTTCCCGTACAATTTTCAGGTCGAGCTCCCAGTCTGTTTTGTTAAAATTTTTATCTGGAAGGAGCCTTGCACGTATTTTGTACGTGGGTATCAATCCTGAGCAAAAATTCAGTGAATATAATCGGGGAAAATCTCCATTTTTGACAGATGTTTTGGGAGGAATTGGGTTAAATCCTCAAAGATGCAGACCATACTCATCATCACCTTCTGGCATTTCGGCTCTTTCCCTATGGAGAGGCAAAAATAAAATAATGGGCAGAGAAGGGTTGCTCGTGGTGAAGGAATTGAAGAGGTTAAAGAAGGACAATGAACGGGTTCAAAAGTTTATGAAAACGCATGTGGCCAGACTCTTGAAGTCCGATCTTCTTGCGGTGCTCGCAGAGTTTCAGAGACAGGACGAGATCTTTTTAGCCCTAAAGGTCAAGGTTTCGATCTCGATAGGGGTAGTTTTTAAACGTTGTTTTGGTTAAATATATTTGTACTCTTCTTTCAGTCTAGAATCCTGTGTTATTGTTATTGCTTTAGTAATGTTTAATCAATGTCATTTCCAATTTTGTCAAAAGAATGGATTTTGCTATGTTACTGCTTGAAATTTACATAGAGAGCACCTGGGAAATTGTGAAAGCAGGGGACAGTGATAATTTATTTATGTTGGAGGGCCGAGAATCTGTCTTTGCTGCTCAATTTAACAACCTTTACCCTGCGGTCCCGTTGTCACAACTAGGCCTAGCAGTGTACCATGGGTATCATGGAGCCCGTCAGGGCAGGTGGTACCATGAAAGGTTTTTTGTTTTGATTTTGTGCTGGCACCCATGTTCTCATTATGTTTTGAGAGGTCTGCGCAGGACACTAATGAACTTTTTGTCATTATGGTCTATCAGTTTAGAGTTCATTCATAGCGGTCCTGATGGCCGGGGCTCCTCTCCAAATTACCGCGTTGAAGAAGCGAAGCTGGTGAAGTGGAAAGATAATTTTTTTTTGTAAAATGATGAGCCCCTACTGTTTAGGCCTTTTCCCATCCCCGAATAACGGAAATGCATCAACTCATACAGCTTAGAGTGCTCTTTTCCCAGCCCCGAGTTTGATAACAGGGCTAGCTGAAGAGCCTACACCTTAGTAGCTTGACGTTGGTTTTTCTTATTCGATATGCTGCATCAAATTTTACACTCCAGCACTCGCGCTAACTTTTCAATCCTCTTTCAATACTTTAGTTGAGAGAAAGGGGAATTCATGGGATCACTTACTTCTGTTTTGTGGTTTCTGTGCTCTTTCGTTGTCCTAGTCAGTAAGACCAAGGAAAAAGGATGGCAAGATAAGAGTAACAGTTTTCTCTTTTTCTCTTCCTTTTTTCGCACTGTGGGTTGGGTGTATGTGTGCTTTTGGGATTCCAACCTGTGTCTTTATTGTCATAGGACAAGGGCATGTATTTGCCTTGCCTAATTGACAGTGATAAATCTTCTGGGCATTATGTTTTCCTTTCTCCTTGGTTTCTTTTGGTTGTAGCTGTGTGTGCATGCTTATGGGATTTGAACTTTTTGTTACACCAAGTTTTGGGGGTCCCCACGTACCCCAATACCTCTAGAGATTCCTCCCACAATTTTAGAAGATAATAGCGTACTTTGGGGTGTTGAGAAATGTAGCTTGAGCAAGAACTTCTTACACAGGTTTCAGTATGAATGTGCAGGAAGTGGTTCGAGACATTTCATTAGTGACCACTTTGGAAAAGTGCCACCAATTCTATTTTGTAATTCACTTAGGATAAACTGAAATCTGTAATAAATTGTGTTTAATGCATTAATGACTACATTTAATCTCTGTCACAGATCTCTAAATTAGATCAAGGTTTCAGAAAAACACAAATAAGACAAGATGGCGGAGAGGTATTGTTGACAGTTGAACAATTGAGCAGATAAGCCATCGTTGGAGAGAAAGCAGCAATAGGAAGAAGAGGATCAGTCTGTAGTCAAGTAGGTTGAAGAAGGCTCATAGAGTAGTAGTCGTACAATAGGTCTATACAGATCAATGCAACATTGTGCATATGGTTCAAAGTTGTCATACCTTGTTTTCTGTGCAAGCTATACTCTATGTGAAAGCTGTACAGCTAAGTTCTTGGGTGATTTGACTAGGCTGTACAGCTGCTAGATAAACGGTCTGTGGAGGTTTTCTTGTAAGCTTGGATTAAGGAATGAAAGGCAGATTTAGAAGGAGAAATCATTTGTGCATGTGTGTATTGATTTATGCTTTTGCCATTTACTGTTTTCTAGCTACTGTGTTCATAATTTATATTTCTATTTTAATTAAATTCTGAAATAAATTTATTTAATTGAGAATATAAGGATAGTATTTAGGGTGGAAAATCTACATGTTATTCCCTGTTAAAGGGTTTCATAAGTTGTGCTCATCAAATTTAAAGAACCGGAAGAGGGCCGCACCAAAGAATTGCAGCCTGTCTTAACTTTTGTGTAGGTTGTTTTTTTCCTTGATTTTTGTGTATATCTGTTTGAGAGATGGCATCAGCTAACCTTAGATTTGGGGATAGAATGGCTGGTGCCTCAAATTTGTTGTCTTAAAAGGTTAGGGTTATACTCTTATTGGAAGAAAATGATCTATGGGATATTGTCAAGGATGTTATGCCTTTGCCTATAGATCCATAGCAGTTGGTAGCTCACAAGAAGAAGTGAAGGCCAAACAGATAATTATGGATACTATAAGGATCATTTGAATCCGCATATATTTGATAAGAAGATTGCAAAGGAGATGCTAGATGCCCAGTCTCTACCAGAGTGAGAACGGAAATAGACAGATGATTTTTTAAAGCAAACCTAGATATAGAGAAAAATATCCAGATTAGACTTGGTCAGCACTGACTTAATGAAGGTCACGTAACTGTGTGATCAACTTGCAGCAGTTGGGGAAAAGATTACAGATGTAGAGTGAGCGAACATGGCATTGGGGAACCACTTGTCAAAGGCTTTTTTGTTCATGAGAATCTTGCTTCTTTTGAAATACTATGGGATGGCCATATTTAGGTGGACACTTAGATGGAATCAAAGGCTACCAAGAAGGGTGGTGACAATAATGTAGCCCTATTTGGATAGACAAAAAGGGGAAAAGGTAAAGGACCCAAGAAAGGCAAGGGAAAGAATTAGGAGTCAACCTCACATTTAGGGAACAAAAACTTGAATAAGATCAAGTGTTTTATTCGTCGTTAGAATGGGCATTATGCATCACAGTGTCTAGATAAGAAGAAGAGTGAAGGGTATTAACAACAAAATCAAGTAACAACTTCTGCAGAAACTCAGAGGAACAAGTTTACTGCTAAGTCTGAGAAGGATTTCTAAATGGTATCTTATCTTTTGACTAGCATGGTTCCAAGGAATGCTTGGTATGTGGACAATGGGGCATCTCGACATATGACATCAGCCTGTAGTTGTTTTCTAGTCTAAATTAGCAGCACTTAGGGGTTCATGTTGAGCTTGGTGATGATGCCAACTACCCAATAGCAATGGTTGGTACCATTTCCTTCCATCTCCAGTTAAGTAACTCTTTAGAATTTGATGGTGTTTTGTTTGTTCTAGGTCTCAAGAAGAATTTGCTTTTAGTTTTA
This sequence comes from Pinus tabuliformis, assembly GCA_031772625.1. NCBI lineage: Eukaryota > Viridiplantae > Streptophyta > Pinopsida > Pinales > Pinaceae > Pinus > Pinus tabuliformis. The sequence goes on from CM062815.1 coordinate 826,000,369, forward strand.
GTTATGTAGGATAAGGGTTATGCTTGGAAATTTAAGAACTGAAAGTTCTTTATTAAGCTGAAGAAATCTAGCCTAAAAGCAACTCAGATAATAGGGGTTAGAGAAGGTAATCTTTATAGTTTGTACGTTAAACGTATTCGTTACCTAGTTCAACTTTTGTAATTTTTGGCACAAGAGGATGGGGCACTTGCATCATGAGACATTGCCTATGTCGAGGAAGATAGTCACAGGTCTTCTAGATTTTAGCACTAAGTTGTAGGGAGTACACAAAGGGTGTATGTTTAGTAAGTAGTGAGCACAGGTCTAGGGGAATTTTAGACCTAGTGCATTCAGATGTTTTTGGACTAATGTCACTAGCTTCAATTTTAGGAAGCATGCATTATGTTTCATTTGTTGATGAATTCTCTTGCAAGACTTGGATCTACTTCTTAAAGGCGAAGGATGAGTTCTTTAGCAAGTTTTAGGAGTTTGTAACTCTAGTTGAAAACCGGTTAAGGAAGAAGATCAAAGTCTTGAAAATGGCATTGGGGGTGAGTATACCTCCAAGGAATTAGATGGTTTTTGCAAAGAGGCCAGAATTGAGAGGGATCTAATTGCTCCGTACAAGCCATATTAGAATGATGTTGTAGGGCGGAATAATTGATCCATTATAGGGGTTTCTAAGGCCATAATTTATGACTAGGACTTGGTGTTTCTTTGTGCAAAGTCATATAACACAACAATCTACATGTAGAATAGATATCCTCATAGGATATTGGAGGACATGACATTAGAGGGGGCATTCATTGGTTTGAAGCCAAAGGTGAGTCATTTTCGCATCTTTGGATGTCTAGTTTATAATTATATCCATGTACTAGTGGGTTACAATGAGACTTTAAAGGCCTATAGATTCTGTATTCTAGAGTAGAGAAAGATAACAATGATTAGGGATGTGTAGCTTAAGGAAGACCTTGCATACAAGAAGTCTCATGAGCATATTCCAATGATAGAAGATAAGGAGAAGGAAGTTTTGAAGGCTTAGTTAGGGTCACCATTGACTTCGAGAGCAACAAAATAGACTTCAAGTGAAGAGGACGAGAGAATAATGCTTTTTAGCTCTATCAAGAGACCTCAATCATTCACTCATAAATTAAGGGATGTGTAGGAGTTTATTGAGGCTCCTAGGAGCATATTTAGAGAGAGTAGACCTTTGAAGAAGTTTCCAAACTACATGGTATTGATGAAAACATCATGGATTCATAGCCTTCTAACTTTAGGGAGGCATTAGGCTCATAGGTTTGGCAAGATGCCATGGTGGAAGAGGCCATCTTCATCATGTAGAATTATGTGCAAGAGATAGTGTCAAGATTAGAGGGGAGATTAAAAATGAGTTTGTTAATTTTAGTTAATAATGGTATGTTCTATGCTTAGCACAATTACTTCAATGTTCTTTTAGCAGCCCAATGACAATTTCCAATTTAGTATCCCAAGAACAATCACATCAACCATAAATCACATTGACAATAATCGTAGATAGAACATGAATAACAAAAATGCAGAAGACAAGCCAAGACAAGAGGACACCAGATTTGGCGGATGCCAGGGAAAAACCCCAAGATGGGGAAAACCCTTTGATCAATTCTTCTTATTATTATATCAAATGTTCAACAAAGATAAGTAGAGTACAAAAGTCAAAATTGGCTTGCCAAATCAAAGTCAAAACAACCCTGTCAAATCTGTAGTCAACAACATTCAAATTTTGCCCCCACCTAGAAAGTCAACAATGGTCAACACAACAACAAATAGTCCTCTTTGGAGCTTGGTCAAAGGCAATCAAACTCGGCCTTCAGAAGTGGTTAAAGTCAGCGCAAAACAACCATGAAAACAACGGTCAAACTTGGTCAAACTCTGCGGTCAGCCTGCAGTCAACCTGCAGTCAACCTTGCAATTGGTCTATAGCCATAGTCAACAAAATGCCTCGGTTCCTGTGCCAATAGATGTGGCTTGCCAAAAACGAAATTATGGCACAAAAACCGTAGTCAAAGGAGGTCAAATCACCCCTAGTCAACGCTGGTCAAACTGGCAACAATCTTTGAAATTTTGGCCCTGTAATTCGTCCTGCAATTTGTCCTTTTGCTGCCACACGTGTGAGGAAAAGGTATGCCCAATAAGATGTACGAACCAATTAGAGAAGGAGAGAGATAATTGTGTGAGTGAGATGCCAAATGAGGTTGGAGGTCTCTCTTATTTATACGAGTCGTTGAGGGTGAAGTGACATGTCTCTTGGGCTTTATGAGCTTACATGATGATGTGGCTGACCTTGACAATTTGTACATGTGTGAGCGTAAATTCAAAAACACATTTCTGCCTATCCAAATTTGATGATCTTTAGGTCAATTTTGGTCCTCTTGAAAAGAGGAATTCAATGCAATAATTGTCTCTATAAAACAAGCTTTCCAAAGTGGAATTTGGCCTTAGTTGCCAATTTTAACACTCCCTCTCTACTAGGAGAATTCCACCCGCCAATCCATCCATCATCATGCCATCTTGTGATCATGTACCATCTTTGCATCTTGTCTCTACTCTGCTAAACACTGATATAGATAATGAAGAAGAATTGATCGAGAGTGAGTCACAAGACCTTACCACTCTCCACTGACAAAAGTCAGTCCAAGGGTAGAACCCCAATTAGATTTGATCCTAAATGATCAAGTTGTTGAACACCATGCATCCGAGACATAGGGAGTACGACAGTAAATGATTTGTCCATCTGTAGTGCTATGGTCCCTAGCCTCTTTTCCCAAGTCATTGGCCATATGAGAGGTACTTCCCATGAGTCCCAGACTGTATGGGTAGGATGTATGCTGGGGCATCAGCAAGAGAAGGTGAACCACTCACCCTGCTCATATGCCATTGGAGAAGGTGAACCGCTCATCCTATGCATATATCATTAATCGTAGGGGAAGGTGAACCACTCACCCTACACACATGTCAACCATCATGGGGTATCATAGGGGAAGGTGAACCACTCACCCTGTATACAACATACCTATAGGGGAAGGTGAACCACTCACCCTATGGTCGCTCATAGCTCCAAGAAGTACCCCAAGCCCCCAGGAGCTCCCAGAGCTCAATGTCCAACTCAAGCGGGACCCTCATGGGAGGGTCCTTCCACGACTCCAAGTCTCTCTCGGAAGGCTAAGAATTTGACCTTCCTTAAGGGTTTTGTGAGGATGTCTGCAATCTGCTCATTAGTCCCGATGTGTTGGAACCTTATTACTCCCCGTTGTACCATACCTTGGATAAAGTGGTACCTAATATCAATGCGCTTGGAGCGGTCGTGTAACACGAGATTCTCTGAAAGGCGAATCCCACTTTGGTTGTTGCAATAGATCACAGTGGTATCTAATGCGTGCTCAAATAACTCACTGAAGAGCTTTCTCAACTAGACAACTTCACAACAGGACATACTAGCTGCAATGTATTCGACTTCGACGGTGCTTAGAGCAACTGGTTTTTACTTCCTGTTCATCCAAGAAATCGAAGCAGATCCCAATGAGAAGCAACATCTTGACGTGCTCTTTCTATCCACCACGCTGCCAACCCAGTCAACATCAATATATCCATGTAGCCTCAAATTCCTGGCAGTGTATCTTAGCCCATAGTTGATTGTGCCACAGAGATATCTTAAGAAATTCTTAACAGCTATCCAATGTATGTGATGAGGCTCAACCATAAATTGACTCAACGTATTCACAACGAAGCATATGTCCGGTCGAGAATTTTACCAAGAACATCAGGGCCCCCACAAGTTATCTATATTCAGAGGGGTATGCCAATTTGGGCTCAGTAACACTTCCACATAGCTTTATGAAGTTGAGTTCCATTGGAGTAGACACGGACTTGCAATCCACAACCCACATCTCTCTAGTAGCTTCATAATGTGTTTTCCTTGAGAAAGGAAAATCTCACCTGGCTTTTGCCAGATGTTTAGGCCTAGGAAGTAGTGCATCAGACCTAGACCCTTCATCTCGAACTTGAAAGTCAACTCACTCTTGCATTAATAAATGAGAGGGTCCGCACTGGTCAGAAAGGGATTTGTCAACATAAAGGACCAAAATGAGAGGCATGTCCTTTTCAACCTTGAAGTATAGGTTTGGGTCAACATAGTTCCTTGTAAATCCCAACTTCATAAGATAGCTATCAACCCTCTCATACTAAGCCCTAGGGGCTTGCCTCAACCCATGGAGGGCTTTCTTCAATTTGCATACATGTGTCCTTCGATCTTGTACTTTGAACCCCTAAGGTTGTTCCAAGTAGACTTCCTCCTTAAGTGAGCCATGCAAGAAAGCAATCTTAACGTCCATTTGATGTAGGCTCCATCCTTGAGTGGCAACAAGAGAAATAATAGTTCAGATAATGGTATATCAGGCAACCAGCGCAAATATCTTGTCATAGTCCACTCCTTCCTTTTGAGAGAAGCCTCGAGCAACAAACCTGGCCTTATATTTTTTAGCACTCACATCAACTCCATGTTTAATTTTGTAAAACCATTTAGAAGTGACCACAAACTTGTCCTTGGGTCTAGGAACCACGTCCCAGACATCATTCTTCATGATAGATTCATATTCCTCATTCATCGCATCCTTCAATACTTGGTATTTCACAGCTTCTTTGAACGTGCATGGTTCAGCTTGAACGATAATACTCATGGCAGCCAAGTACCCTTGATACCTATTGGGCTTCTTACTTTTACGAAATGTCCCTCTTGGAGCAGTATGTTTTTCAGCATCTTTGAGAGTATCTTTGAGCCACAAAGGTCTTTTCCTTGAGGTAGAGGGATCACCAGGAGGTGGATCAATGGGATCCATCGGGCCTTCAACATCGGGCATAGGCTCATCCATTGGAGGTTCATCTTGTTTTTACGCAACATCATCATCCTTCCTTGGGATAGGGAGATCTCTAGCTTTCCCAAGGGCAATATCTTCATCGAAGGTGACATCATGGCTTACTTCCACATCTCTTTGACTAGGCACATAGATTCTATATGCCTTTGAATTTTCACTGTAGCCAACAAATATACCTTTCTTCTTGGATGCTTCCAACTTGTTCCTTTTCTCTTTAGGCACATGAAAATAGATGATACAACAAAATATTCTAAAATGAGAAACTTTGAGTTTCTTACCAGTGAAGATCTCCTCAGGTGCCTTGAAATCCAATGCTTGATGCAGGCTCCTATTTTGAACATACACGACAGTGTTAGCAACTTCTCCCCATAAGAAATTTGGTAGGCCTTAATCATGGAGCATGGCATAGGTGGTTTCCATGATTGTTCGATTCTTTCTTTCATTAACGCCATTCTACTCAGGAGTCAATGGAACAATTGTCTCCCTCTTAATGCCAACTGTCTGCAAAAGTCATTGAATTCATTTGATTCATATTCGGTTCGATTGTTGGTCCTCAATATTTTGATCTTCTTCCCTATTTGATTTTCCACCAAGGCTTTGAAAGAACGAAACCATTTGAACACTTCATCCTTCTTAAGAAATAAATCTATGTTTTGCGTGAGTAGTCATCTACAAAGATTGCATAATATAAGTATCGTCCCAACCATGTTACAAGCAACATACTAGACATGTCAGAATGGACCAGTTGAAGAATATCGGTTGTCTTGCTTTCACTAGAAGGGAATGGTCCCTTTGTAAGTTTCCTAGTTGCACAACCCTGACAAACACCTTCACGATTCATGTTGAACTCAGGCATACCTGTGACCATCTTCCTTACCCCAGGTAAGGCTTCATAATGTAAGTGGGCAAATATCTAGTGCCATAGCTCAGATCGAAGTGAAGTATTGCTTGTCAAAGCTCCTAAAGGACTTTCGCCAACTTGATAGAGACCATCAACCCTAAATCTAAGAGTACATGCATCTTTAGGATTTCTTTTCCAAATATGTACCTTTCCATCAACAAATGCTACCTTGAAGCCTTTATTTTCCATTGCAGAAATAGACACCAGGTTCTTCTTCAAATCGAGCACATACAATACTTCTTGTAGATGAATGGTTTGACCTTGATTCAAGTGAAGAGTGACAATACCTATCCCTTTCATGGGGTAGGTGGCATTATCTCCAAGTATGATCTCTAAATTAGTCTTCTTTTCAACCAAATTTGAGAGGGCCTCCTTGTATCCAGTGAAGTGCCTTGAGGCTCCACTATCAATCAACCAATGATCCAACGTATCTGGAGGAGAGGCAGTAGATAGAGCGGAAATAAGATAAAACTCATCTTGTTTTTCTACAACATTACTTTCATCATACCTGGTATTTCTCGTCCTTTTGGGAGGTCGACCATTTCCATTTCAAGCAATGGGAGCATTCCTCTTTCCTTTGCTGTTGAACCTTGTTGTTCCTTTGATTACCATTGCTTTTGAAATTGTTGTTGTTGTCATCATCATTCCTTGGATGATTCTTCTTGTGAGGACACTCTCTAGCATAATGGCTGAACCTGTTGCAATTTTAGCACCTTCCTTTTCTTTCGTCTTTGAATCCCTTGTTGAATCCTTGACCCTGTCTCCTTGGACCAACATTATATTTCCTCTTTGCATGAGCGGAGAAAATAGTAGGTTCATTTCCATTTGAGGGCTTGTCTCTCTCCATCATCTTTGTCTCCTCTTGAGTGCATCGAGCCAATAATTCATCGAAACCATGTATCCTTTCATTGTTGAGAATGGTGGTGTTAAACACATCCCATGATCTTGGAAGACCTCCAAGTGCAATGAGAGTGAGCTCCCTATCAGCAATAACTTCTCCAATAGATAGAAAGGAGTTATTGATTTGTGTTATTCTCATGAAGTAGGATTGGATAAAATCCCTTTTATCCATCTTGATGTCCTTCAACATGTTCTTGAGAAAGAGGATTTGATTTGCATTGTTCACTTTGAACATCCCAACCAACTTATCATACATCTCCTTAGATGTTCCCAAATTAGAAATATAGGCAATCAAATGCTTTTGAATGGAGTCTATGATAATTTTCTTAGCTTTGACCTCACCTTTCTTATACTTCGTCTTCGCAGCAATAGGTGCATTTGAAGGAGGCTCCACCACTTTTCCTTGCACATAATCCATTGCATCATGTTCTTCCAAAGTCAAGTCCAAAGTCATCTTCCATGCATGATAGTCAAATTTGTCTTTGAGCTTATCCTCAATCTTGAAGTAAGATGTAGAAGCCATTGGGGCTTGTCCTTGTTCAACAAATCTCTCTTTCTGATTGCTTTTCTCTCTCTTGTTTGGGCTTTGTCTTCACCTGGGCTCTGATCCCATGTTAATTTTAGTTAACAATGATATGTTCTATGCATAACACAATTACTTCAACGTTCTTTTAGTTCTAAGTGGCTCTACAAGATTAAGCATGCAATAGATGGTAGTGTTAACAAGTGAGGTTTGTGGTGAGATGTTTCTCCTAGAGAGAGGGTGTGGACTACGAGGAGACCTCTGCTATAGTTACTAAGTACACTTCCATTAGATTTGTCATGCCTTTTCATTTATGGAATGGAGGATACATTTAATGGATATGAAGACAACTTTCAGTGTCTAATATATTATGAGATTAGAGGTCGCTATCACTGCCTCTATAGGGACTTGATAGGTTCCCTCTCTACTTTCTTCTAGTACCGAGACCAAAGATGTTTAGCCCTCTTCACCATTACGCTTTTTAGCCATAGATCTCAACTCTTGCATGCCATGCCACACCCTAGGATGACCAAGCTGATTACCTCATACTTCATTGTTGTTATGTTAGATCGAATCAACAAATGCCATGTAGAGCTCTAGAGTGCACCAGACAGTAGGATGGTGAGACCCAAGTCTCTCCTCAGCCTTCGCTTGAGATACCACTTGATATACCTGTGATTGACTAGAAGGGGCCGATCCATACTTTAGGGTGTTGAGGTATATAACTATGGTCGATCTTCATATTGAACAATTTGTACTTGTAAAATATAAATTATATTTAGCATGTTATTCATGCCTGTGATAAAAGAAAATTTATTCTTTGTTTTGTCAAAAGAAAAATGTGAAAGGCATGTTCTTCATGGTCATTGCAAAAGAAGAAATTTGAATTTTAAAGAGTATTTTTGTGTTCCCAAGATGACCAATTGGACCCTCCAAGGAGTCATGTTGGCTTTCCCATGAGAGACACCCATTCGCATCATTGGAAGGCTATAAGTAGCCTATTCATATTCCTCCAAGAAGAATTATCGAATGATTTGATCTATCTCTCTTCAAGCGAAGAAGACAAGGAGTATTTGAAGGCCGAAAAACAGAAGAATAAAAATTATCCTATATACCTCACTTAAGTGACAAAGGAAGGGCAAGATCTGTGTGAAGTTCTGTGGTACATGTTTTGTGGCATAATCCGAATTCAGTGGCAGAGGTGCAGGCCGAATTTCGGCCCTCTCGGAGTCCTGTGACTGACCTTATTGTAGACCTCTTTGTGGACAAATTTGAGGACACTTGTCTTGGTATTTGTGGAGTGTTGGCTTGGCACTTGGTGGATGGTCATCTTGCTACTATGCTGGTCAATTCGTCTTGAATTTGATGCATCTCTTGTTAAACTAAATATTTCTCTAAGAAGAAGGTTGCTGGGTTTTAACCCCCCAAGTGGGTTTTCCTAGGTTAAAGTTTTGTGTTCTTTGCTCTGGCTATCTCTTTATGATCCTACTGTCATAAATGTTATAATGTTGATGTCTTTTGTGTAATTACTTAATGATGAAACTATGAATAAGAAAGTGTAACATAACTAAATCATTGGAAGTAATTATCAGTATAGAAGACACCATAAAAATCAACATGAGATCAAAGCTATCTTAAAAGAGCAACCCTAAGGAAGAAGTTATTCCTGTTATGTCCCTTGCCCTCCAGTTGGAAGAAATCCTACACTCAGCCAAGTCAATTCAAAACCAAAGTCTGACCTATAGGAAGAAGCCCTAATTAAGTCTGGAATTCTTAGGAGGACAAAATCTAGTTGCAAGGGATTGAAAATCTCAGAGACTAATCATGGATCGAAGCCCAAATTTAAGAAGGAATTACCTCAAGAAGGTTGATCTGAGATAGGCCGAGGATCTATAATAATCTCAAAAATTTTGATGTATCTATTATATGTTTGGATCAAAGTTTCATAGACCATGGAGCATACCTTGTGATGCCTTGTTCTGATAAAATCATAAATATGCTAAGGTTGAGAAGTGGAATCTTCATGTTTAAGTTCATGTTTTAAGAAGTCTTGTTGTGAAGTCGTGCTTGTAAGAAGCAACGCAAGGAGTTTAGAAACATCTTTGTTTGCTATACCAACAACGCCATATTTGAAGGAACTGTACATGACTGGTGACGAGGTTGAAGTTAAAAGCATATCACAGTTCGAAGAGTATGAAGCTTGAAATACAAACCTTCCAATATCTGCGAAGTTAGAAGTATGCAGTTAATAATTGGAACAAAAGGGAGTATTGAGTTAGGTAGACATGACAAGGGGCCGAGTTCCTCTTCAAAGACTGAAGACTAAAGTACACAACTTGATCAGATCATGTCTAGCAGAATGATTGAGGAAGACATTTTTGATCTCAACACAATCTAATATCTTGCTGAAGGATTGAGACTTGATGGCATTTGATTGTTGGACTTGCAAGAAAATCTAAGGTTTGGAAGACTGAAAGTCTTGGCTAGATTCTAGGGTTTTGGATATTGGAATATCTAGGGTTTGTAAACCCTAGCAAGGGCTTGAATAAGAATGGAAGCAGAAACCCTAGTTCATGCAAGGAAGGTATGTCATCATGCTAATGTTGAAGACAAGGAAGTTGCAAGGAGAATGTAAGAAGTTTAAGATCAAGAGGGAGTTGATATTCTTTTCAAAAGATAAGTATTCTATCTCACTTCTTTAATCATTATTATTGTTGATATCTCTAGTAGTTAGTCTCTTGTCTTTGCATTCTATCCCTAGTTGTTAGTATTTTTCCATGACCTCTTAGTGAGGATTATATGTACATGGTGAAGGTTGTCTAGGTTTTGGCAACAAATGATAAGATTGAAAGAAAAAAAGCAAAGCTGGTGACAATATCTAGATTTAGAGGGAGCAAGATCTTGATTTAGAGGGAGCAGTCTGATCATCAAGGTTGATGTATGTCTTGAGGTAACATCTTGTGAGGTACACTTACATGAAAAAATCTTTTTATGATTTCTGTTAAAAAGCATACCATATGGATGTAGAGACTGTCCTTCTTGACGAAAGGAGTGTGCATAAGGGATACCTCAGGGCCTTGAGGTACATGGGAAGAAGATTTATGATTAAAGAAGACTTTGTACGATTGAAGAGGACATGGGCTTGGTATCTTTGATCAAAGTTGATCATATATGATTTGTCTCTAACATCTTGTCAGAAGGACTTATTTGTCAAAAGGAACAACCATGGCATAAAGATTTGACTTTGTTATAGATTAAGAGGGAGTTGGTTGCTGAGTTTGATATGAAGGATTTTTTGATGTGCTACTTGGGACTGGAAGTTTGGAATGATGGATTGTAAGTCCATGTCTACTCCCATGGTGAATAATTTGAGAGATTTTGAGTCTGAGTAGTCGAATGGATCCCTGATAGGCTGGACTTTTTCTTTGCAATGTGTATTGAGTTATCTGCATGATACTATGGTTTGAGATGTTGCAGGATTATTTTGATTCGGTAAGGAATGTTGAAAGACAAGAAGAGTACATCTAGAAGGAGCAGTGAAGCGCGTGTGCATTTCCACTGATAAGAAGATAATCGATATTTTGTCAAAGCCTCTTTCTAGAAGGAAGTTTGTGCACTTCCGGGACAAGCTTGGATTTGTGGAGATTACATCCCTGGTTGAGAGGGAGCGAGGATGATATTGCATCATGGATATGGATTCTCCCTGTGTCATGTACTTTGATCGAAATTAGGGAGGTTATCCTTGTGTCAAGTACATTGACTAGTATTAGGGAGAATGGGTCGATAAATTTGATAGTATCATGGATAGTCATTCTTCTTGTGTCATGTACTTTGATTGGAATTAGGGATGTTATCCCTGTATCAAGTACATTGACCAAAATTAGGAAGAATGGCTTGGTGGGCAAACATTCTCCCCGTGTCAAGTACTGTGATTGGAATTAGGTGTTAAATTTCCAGGAAACTTTGCAACTACTTAGATGAATAACTAAAAATTGAAACCTAGTTTACTTCACCAAGATACAAAGTTTCTTAAGAATTCACAAGTAGTGGAATGAAAACATAGAGATAAAAACACATCACACAATTGACACACTTGTTTTCTCAGGAAACCTAATAGGTAAAACCTGCTTGCTTGATGTGGCTATTTTATTGATTGTCCCTGGAGCAATTGAATCTATTACAAAGCAATCTGTCTCTCTTGAGAAAGCATTTTTCTTCTCCAAATCTCATCTAATACAATTGATCTTGGCCTGCCTTGATCACAACTCGATCTCAGTTCTTGCACACAATTGATCCTCTGTCGCCTCTTTGACTTGCTCTGCAAACCTTGTTGTCTTGCTTCAATTATGGTCCTCCTTCCTTGCGCATTTGGCCTCCTTATTCCTTGCGTTGATCTCCTATTTCCTAGTGCACTTCAGGCCCTATTTTGTAGCGATCTTCTGCCTATCTCCTTGTGTACAAAATCTCCTGTTTTGTAGCGCACTTGACCCCTATTTCTATGCGCACTTCAACTCCTATTATTTTGGACCCCAACTCCACACATCTGTGCACAATCAATGCCCGTAAATTCTAGTGCGCTTGTGCTCCTATTCGATACGACACAATTCCTACGTTCCACAATCAAGGCTCTCTCTTTGACAATCTCGTGAGTTTGCTTTGTCTCACAACCTCGTGCACAAAACAATTGTCTAATCCTTGCGCCTTCATCCATTTATAGATTCGATCCATGCTAAATTAGGCAAGTACAAATTTAGAACTCGAGTTGTGATTGACAAGTTAACTGAATCAAATTGGTTTTCTCTCCAATCATCACTAGAGTCATAATTTGTGCTTCGTTCATTCAATTACTGAAGTCCCAACTTGTTCTATCTGAACTCATAACCACCACTTGATCTTGTAGACAAACTGATGAAGACTTCCACTTATCTGGACCTCCAACACTACTCATGAAATCTTGATGATTATTCTTGTAAACTGGAAATAATCTCAGCATCATTGAAGTCTAACTCATGAGGACGATTTGAGGTCTTCACTGGCTAAGGCACAAGCTAGAAGACCTTGCTCACTACATTTTCAACATTAGGGATATTATACCTATGTCAAATACTGTAACCAGAATTAGGGAGAATGGTCTGGTAGAGGCTACTCTAAATAGTGGTTGCTAATCAATGTTTTGGCCCGACCACTCTACAAGGGTTGGTGCCTTTTCAGTATCAGGCTCGGTTACTCATTGAGTGAGCCCATATACCATCATGGCCTGGAATGAGGCTTGTGGTGTATGGACGTGAATGTCCTTTAGGGTTTGACCGTGGTGATGGCAACCCTATAGTGTAAGGATGTGGATGTCCTCTAGGGTTTGTCCAACCCTGTGAAATTGGAATATGGATGTTCCCTAAGGTTTGACTGTCGTGATGGAAAGCCTGTACTAGTCCATATACCATGAGCTTGAGGCATCAATAAAATCATGGTGACTAGTTGTTGTACCATAGGCTATGTGTGCTACCCTAGATGATGGTACCTAGTGCATACTGATGTGTACCATATGCTAGGTGTTAGCTTGGATGATGGTACCTATTGCATATTGATTATGTACCATAGGTTAGGTGCACTAACCTAGATGATGGTACCTAGTACCATAGGTTAGGTCTGCTAACCTAAATAGTGGTACTGAGTGGATTCTATAAGTCAAGTGTATTGACCTGGATCATTAATGCTGATACTGTGAGTTGTGAAACCTTATTCTTAAAGAAATATTTGAACATAGAACATCTGGATAATCATTATGAATATCTCCCTAACTAAGAGGGAGTGTTGAAGTATGTAGCTTGTTGATTTGGGGTAGCTCGGATGTGCTCTAGCCTCGAAACTTGGTGGAGAGGCTAAGGCACATGAGATCTCCAATACCCAGAAACGGTTTGGGCAGATTCTAAACAGTTTGAGAGATATTAAAATAATTAATATTTTCTAATGGAGTCCCTAAGTCTAAACTTAGGGAAAATAAAATATTTTTGTGTATTAATATAAAATTGTGTTAGAATGGTCCAAAAGTCATGGATCAAGGCAGAATTAATCTTAGCAGTTGATTAGGGACTTAATCTCGGCCGTTGAATTGTCAACGAGAAAAGTATAAAAGGAGGCTTGAGGGTCACTTGGAGAACACACCGAGTTGATCAAGATTTCGATTTTCTGGGGCAGGGTTTGCTGAGGAAGTCGAAAGAGTGATCAGAGTTGCAGCTGAGGGGCAGTGAATACAGAAGCAGAGAGGGTACTGGGAGAATCAGCATAGAAGCCAGGAGAGAGGGACGCAGAGCCAGCCAGAGGCCACGCAGAGCCAGCTAGGGCCCACGCAGAGGCAGCCAGGAGCTGCGCAGTGCCTCAGAGAGCTAGCGTGGGTGATACAGAGGCTCTAGAGGCTGACGCAGTGCCTCCAGAGGTTGACACAGGGGTTATTGGGTTGACGCTGGGCTGATGCTAGGCCAAGAAGGGCTGACGCAGTCCCTAGAGGCAGACGCTAGGGTTTTCGTGGGGCAGATTGGAGCTGGGAGCTGTCGGAGTGTTTATCCGGGGTTTCAGCCGGAATATTTGTCTCTGACTGAGAGGTACTACTGCTGAGATTATTCTCTGTTGGGTGAGCCGGTTTTGGCACCCATATTGTATTAAGAAACTGCTTAATAATTAAAACCCTCAGATAGCTGCACCAGTTTTCCCACATTGGGTTTTCTGGGGACATTGGTCCAAAAACAACGGTGTCACTTGTGTGCTTGTTTTGTTTCCGTCAGTTGATGATTTGTAATGTGTTGAGCATGTACTTGTATTTATTTTCAGTATTTATATGGTAAATAACTTGTTAATTAATCAGAACAAGTAGGCAGAAATAAATCAGAAAAGTACATGAAGGGTTTCTAACAATTAGACTTAAAAATTCCAACATGGTATCAGAGGGTGGTTGCAGATCAGAGGAGAACTGAGGACATCAGTCAAGCAGAGTAGCAGTAGCAGAAAACAGCTGTCCCGAGTGACAGAAGCTGTTCCTAGCAGAGAAGCAGCAAGGAAGGGGTGACGCAGTGCCTGCGTCATCAAGTTTGAGCCGGGAAGAGGATCAACGCAGTGGCAAAGGGGAGCAGACTCGACCTACGTAGTGCCCGGTCATCTTTCTCAGTCAGGAAGGATTGACGCCCGTGGCCAGGAGGTGCGAATTTTGTTGGTGTCGGGATTGCGCAGAGCCTAGAAGCTCTAACCTTCAGTTTGCTGGGGCTTAGGAGGCTGTGGGTAAGTTGCAGAGTGAAGCTGGTGGGGTATTGTAGTCAGAACAATACCTAATAGGGCAAGACCAAGGAGGAGGGAGTTGCTACTGAGGATTTCTAGCCAAGAAATCCGGATCAGTGGTGCAGTTGCACTAAGGATCGGAGTGGGGGCATCTTGACATTGGCAGAGGGGTTTCCAGGAGGGAAATCGAGGCTCAGAGGGAGTCACACTGAGAACTTCCAGAAGGGAAGTAGAGGAGCAGCGAGATGGTAGTGAACGGGGTAAGAGACCAGGACAGATTGGATAGAGCCTCAAACTTTGTAGTCTGGAAGGCCAGAATCTTATCCGTTCTAGACAAGAACCGTCTCAAGCAATTCGCCTTGAGGACAATAGCGGTCCCAGTTGACTCGACTGATAACGATAAGTACGAGGATGCAATGGTGAGGGCCAAGAGCATCATCCTTGATGGGGTCAAGGACCATGTAGTACCACACATTGTCGAGAAGAATACAACAAATGAGATGTGGGAGGCCCTAAAGAAGTTGTATCAGCATACTTCTGTGTAGAGGAAGATGCTACTAGAAAATCAGCTGCGGTCATACCAGATGCAGAAGGGAGAACAGATCGACCCCTTCCTCGATCGATTGAAGGAGATCCGAGATCAACTGACTTCCATAGGAGCCACGCCGGATCAAGAATTGATGGTGAGAACAACCCTGAACGTAGTCTCAGAAGACTGGGAGGTGTTTGTCCAGAGCATACTGGGCAGGGCGACCCTTCCAGATTGGGAGGAAATGTGGGCGGCTCTTCGCCAAGAAGAGATTAGGTGGCTAATTAAGGCGGGAAGCAGCGGGAAGGGGATCAAAATCAAGGAGGAAGAGGAGGATGCTGCCCTAGCATCTGAGGGAAAGCATGAGAAACGGAAGAAGAAGGACCTCTCCAAGGTCAAATGCTTCAACTGTGGGGAACTGGGTCATTATGTGAGCCAGTGTTCGAGGAAGAAGAGCAAGGGAGAGGCTTCCGAGACCAAGGCTGTGCCAGCAAGGGAGGAGAAGGAATTGGAGACAAATGATGACTGTGCCATGAGTGCTCACACGCCACTTGAGCGGAAGTGGGGAGACATTGAGCTATAGTCAGACAGACTACAGGTGATGAGGGGCAGGATCCTCGAGATACCCAACCTCTTGGATTATACCTTGCTTACGAGAGCCTCGAAGAGGAGTGGCAGGACTGGCGGATGTCGGTAGAGACGGATGCAGATGAAGCGAGAGAGGGAGTTACAGTGCAGGAGTCCCAGGACAACCTGAGGCAACAGTGCGAGATGCACAGAGTTGTGGAAGCAACGCAGAGGTCAGAGAGGGAGCACTTGTTAGTGACAGAGGGAGCTTCAGCATCGGGAGAGTTTCTAGCCTGACGGAGATGCCAAAGTTGGGAGATTAGTTACTTACTTCTCAGTAACTGAGTTGCAGTGCAACAGTTAGCAATGACAGTGCTATGGGTAGCACGATGCATCATGATGAGAGGGGTTGCAGTGCAAATGCAACAGTGGTAGTGGCAGGGCCATGGGCAGCAGCACGGATGCAGAGGGAGCTGCCGTACAGATGCAATAGTGGCAGTGGCAGGGCCATGGGTAGCAGTACATGATGCAACAGTGCAGAGGATGTTGGGCAACAGGCCTAGCATCAGCACAAGGACCGATGCCGGATGATCAGAGTGATGCTCAGTGAGGAGTATTACTAGAGCACAGTCCTCGCTAAGAGGGAGTGTTGATTTGGGGTAGCATCGGATGTGCTCTAGCCTCGAAACTTGGTGGAGAGGCTAAGGCACATGAGATCTCCAATACCCATAAATGGTTTGGGCAGATTCTAAACAGTTTGAGAGATATTAAAATAATTAATATTTTTAATGGAGTCCCTAAGTCTAAACTTAGGGAAAATAAAATATTAATGTGTATTAATATAAAACTATGTTAGAATGGTCCAAAAGTCATGGATCAAGCCAGAATTAATCTTAGCCGTTGATTAGGGACTTAATCTCAGCCGTTGAATTGTCAACGAGAAAAGTATAAAAGGAGGCTTGAGGGTCACTTGGAGAACACACCGAGTTGATCAAGATTTCGATTTTTTGGGGCAGGGTTTGTTGAGGAAGTTGAAAGAGTGATCAAAGTTGTAGCTGAGGGGCAGTGAATACAGAAGCAGAGAGGTAGAGAGGGTATTGGGAGAATCAACGTAGAAGCCGGGAGAGAGGGACGCAGAGCCAGCCAGAGGCCATGCAGAGCCAGCTAGGGCCCATGCAGAGGTAGCCAGGAGTTGCGCAATGCCTTAGAGAGCCAACGTGGGTGACACAGAGGCTCTAGAGGCTGATGCAGTGCTTTAGAGGTTGACACAGGGGTTATTGGGCTGACGCTGGGCCAAGAAGGGCTGACGCAGTCCCTAGAGGCAAACGATGGGGCTTTCGTGGGGCAGTTGGAGTTGGGAGCTGTCGGAGTGTTTATTCTGAGTTTCAACCAGAATATCTGTCTCCGACTGAGAGGTACTATTGCCGAGATTATTCTGTGTTGGGTGAGCCGGTTTTGGCACCCAGATTGTATTAAGAAACTGCTTAATAATTAAAACCCTCAGATAGCTGCACCGGTTTCCCGCATTGGGTTTTTCTAGGGACATTGGTCCAAAAACAATGGTGTCACTTGTGTGCTTGTTTTGTTTCCGTCAGTTGATGATCTGTAATGTGTTGAGCATGTACTTGTATTTATTTTTAGCATTTACAGGGTAAATAACTTGTTAATTAATCAGAACAAGTAAGCAGAAATAAATCAGAAAAGTACATGAAGGGTTTCTAACAGTTAGACTTAGAAATTCCAACATAGCTATGGTTGGTCTTCAGTTTGAACAATTTGTACTTGTAAAATATAAATTATATTTATCATGTTCTTCATGCTTGTGATAAAAGATTTTTTTTTATTGTTTTGTCAAAAGAAAAATGTAAAAGGCATGTTCTTCACGGCCTTTGCAAAAGAAGAAAATTGAATTTTAAAGAGTATTTTTGTGTCCCCAAGATGACCAAGTCGACCCTCCAAGGAGTCATGGTAGCCTACCTATGAGAGACACCCATTCGCATCATTGGAAGGCTATAAGTAGCCTATTCATATTCCTCCAAGAAGAATCATCGAATGATCTCATCTATCTCTGTTCAAGCAAAGAAGACAAGGAGTATTTGAAGGTCGAAAAACAGAAGAATAAAGATCATCTTATATACCTCACTTAAGTGATAAAGGAAGGTTGCGATCTTTGTGAAGTTTTGCGGTACATGTTCAGTGGTATAATCCAAATTTTGTGGCGGAGTTGCAGGTTGAATTTCGGCCTGCTTGCAGACCTGTGACAGACCTTATTGCAGTTCTCTTTGTGGACAAATTTGAGGACACTTGTCGTGGTATTTATGGAGGGTTGACTTGGCATTTTGTGGATGGTCATCTTGCTACTATGTTGGTCAGTTTGTCTTGACTTTGATGTATCGCTTGATGAACTAAATATTTCTCTAAGAAGAAGGTTGTTGGGGTTTTCCCCAAGTGGGTTTTCACAGGGTAAAGTTATGTGTTCTTTGTTTTGGCTCTCTTTATGATCCTACTGTCATAAATATAATAATGTTGATGCCTTCTATGTAATTACTTAATGATGAAATTATGAATAAGAAAGTGTAACAAAACTAAATCATTGGAAGTAATTATCGGTATAGAAGGCACCATAAAAATCAACATAGGGCATACCTTCTCAGAGCATTAGAGAGATCATATCGAGATGGTAGAATACCTTTCGCTCGTTAGACTACCTCATAGATCCAGTGGAGCAACCAAATATCCATTCAAAGTTTTTTTATTTCAACCTCAGATGTTATGAGTATCCCTTGTTTGTAGATCCCTCCTTGGATTGTGCAGTAGACCTCCCTAATTGGTCCCAAAATATTTCGACAACAAGCCAATGCCCAATTCCTCACTATTGCCCTCAACCATCAAATTCAGGAGACCTAGACATCGTCAACCTCATCGCTCTATCTCTCTCTCTCTATTTACAGGTTCTTGGGTTAGGTTGTTCACCTTTTTAGTCTCAGACAAACTCACCTAATATTTTGTCACTGTACCTTTGTCACAATTTTTTTCATATGTTTTGTTGTCATAACTATGTAGGTTTCTTTCTTTGTATTATTTTCGGCATTGTCTAGGTGTTGCACTGGTACTCCCATATTGTATTCATACTAGTTGTAATCTTCAGTCCCATTGACCTACTTTTGTGGTCATCTAAGTCACTTGGTTCGTGTTCTTGTATGAATTCGGTGACCTTGATGTTCATCTGTAAAAATTTTGGGAATAAAGTTCGACATACTACAAATTGAAAATCGAAAAAGATATATAATAAAAATTCAATACTCATCAAATGAACAGTAAACCCTAGTCTCCCCTCTAACATAGCTTTGGAATATTCTGGTCTCAAACCATAGCGAAGGAGCAAATCACAATTCTAATGTTTTGAAACCCCAAGTTCCAAGCTATTGATTATTTTATGTTAGAGGCATTTTCTTAATATTAATACTCTACTTCAACAAAAGTAAATGGGTTTCTGCAACAATGATTTTTTTACTCTTGCAATTGATCTTCAATGGTTATTCATCTCTACCTTTGTCTACTTAGTACCATCCATTGATCCAATTCACAACTTCACTCAACACTGTTTGATAGTTGAGTCAACGTTGTGGTCATCATCAACCACGCAATAACACCAGCCTGTAGGGTCTCAGGTCTAGTTCAGTGAATAAACTCAGCACTGTTTGACGACCGAGTCAACGCTGTGGTTGCATAGTGACACCAATCATGGAGTTGCGAAGACACTGGCTACAATGAAACCATCCTATAGGGTCTCAGAGTTTTGGTAGTGTGCTAGACTTCGTTGAGGGCACAAGGCACAAATTTCGGGAGCATTGAGGCCGCCTGTGAGATGCAATTGAGACTAGCAACCCACTTGAGGATTCAAGTCACAAATGCTAAGAGTGTGGAGGCGACAATCGTAACTTGAATGTGGAAGGAACCTTGGTGGCACTTAAAATTGAGTTTTGGGTTGTATTTTAAGGTTTTTCCTTTTCTTGGCCATTTTTTAAAAAATTCACGAGTCGAAACCCGAAATCCAATGAATTTGGACAATTTTTTCAGGTTTGCTCACAAATTCAAGTTTTCCTTGAGGTTTAGTGAACTCAATCAAACGAAGTCAGGATCAGATCAAATTCGACAAATTTCGAACTTAAAGAATGAAGTTTATCGAATCCAATGACCTAGGTGGTCATTTGTCGGACATTAATAAAATTATCTTATCTAATGGGATTATTGATGAAGAAGTGTGCATAGAGTGACCTTAGGGCTTTGAGGTGAATGGGAAACAATCCCATGTTTGGAAGCTTAAGGAAGCCTTTTATGGACTCAAGCAAGTTGCGAGAGCATAGTATTCTAGGATATATGGTTATTTTAAGTATATGGACTTCACCAAAAGTGATGCATATCCTAACTTATATGATATATTTGTTGAGACTGATCTACACATTTTTGTGTTGTATGTATATGACTTGTTTCTTAGAAGTGCACAGATGCTCACTGCAAGGTGTAAAGTAGATATGGTTGTTGAGTTCGAGATGAAGGACATTGGCATGGTGCATTACTTATTGGGTTTGGAGGTTTGGCAGAGACTAGGGGAGATTTTCCCTGAGTATGGTAAGTAGCAGTGGAGATTTTGAAGAGGTTTCAAATAGAGGATTGCAAACCTTTGATCATGCCCATGATCACTATTTTGAAGAAGATGACCAACTCTGCTTGGGAGCGGGAGCGGAAGTTGGAGCGGGGAACGACATTTTTGAAAGCTCCCGCGATGGGAGCAAATCGAGAGCAATTTTTTATATAATATATATTTTAAGGCATATATGTCAAAAAAAGCATGTAGAATGATGAATTAGATATAAAAAACACATGGATTAAACCATTTAACATTAAACATCAATCATCTAGAAGTTATAATCTTCATTAACCACATGTCCACAAGTTAGTAACATACAACATATCAAGTCTCATGATTCAAGCTTTTAAAATTCAATATAAAACATTTGTCATCATTGATCACTAAAGTTGTAACCATTACAATTACCAAGTTACCAAACTATAACAAAGAATATCTAACATGAAATGAAATGTTTCAACTTTCACTAAGCTTCGTATTCATAATTCATTACCAATGAGTTATAATTGCCAACTTCAAACTTAAATTGTCATATATTGTTTACAAAAAATATCATAATAAATACGGAAGAGTCAACAATTATAAAAACTAATAGAAACTAGAAAAGACAAGTAAATCTATTATCTACTGCTCGGGCCTCTTGCCACGAGAAATGTCTAATTTCTGAGAAGCTTGTGGTCTATTGGGAGTCTCCTCCTGCATAGTTGGACGACCATGTCCAAAACCAAAAGTAGAACCAGAAGGCACATGACCTCCACGTGAGGATGTAGATGGAGGTGTGACAACAAAGCTTGTGGAACTCGAGCACTGCTACTGGATGATGGGGGTGGCATGGTTGTTGTTGTTGCTGCTACTACTTCATCATCATCTTTCAAAAGTTCTGCTTCCAATTCTTCTAAATGTATAGCTCCATCCTCCAAATTATCTTCCTCTGGGTTGTTGTCCCAAGTCATATATGATGTATCAGCACGAGCCTGCTCACAATAATGTGTCAACAACCTCAAGTTGTAGTGCACAAAAACCAAGCTTTTTACGGGTTTTCATTGAGGCAATATCTTCTCACATTATGGATGAAGCTATAGGTGTTCCAACACCTCTCTGCAGAAGAAGTATTAACAACCTGTGAAAACACTTTTATTGCCAATTTTGCCAAAAGTCCCCCGTTGCCATACATTTCCCACCATGTGACAACATCCATTTTGTCCCTGTCTTCCATTGCATGCAAAGAACCAAATCCTCCAATGCTACTGAAGTATTTGCCTAATTCTCCATGCAATCTAGCACACTCCTCCCTGTTAGGGACCAACTTGTCTAATTCTGTCATATACCCAACTTGTACCTCTCGGTCTATATGGGGTTTGGTCCTAACACCACCCCCAAGTGCAAGTTTTCCCAACCAAGATGGAGAGTATTATTTTGGCACAAGGATATAAATGCCAAGGCATGTATTGGAACATTAAATTTATCCGACTGTGCACACACAAAATTGTAAATATGATCATACAAGTTGGGATCGTTTGGCTGAACAATATCTTTTACTTGCCCCAACAAGTTATTCATCTGCTCATACACCTCCCCTATCACTGGTGCATATATATCTGGAAAATGAATCATGTTATAAATGGGCTTGGTGTATTGCAAAGCATCCCTCTCACATACCCAAAACACACCATCAAGAGCGGTCTCCTCCACCTCTTCAAAACCTTCCCTATCAGGTGCGGTTGGAGCCCTCTCCTTTAATACTTGCCAATGTTTACTTGATACCATGCTAGCCAATGACTCTCTTACCTTCAAAAGGCACTTGAAGGTGAGGTGATAGCTAGCAAATCTACTCTTCCCAAACTTCAATATCTCCAACCTTGAGTGACTACAGAAAAGCCCATGTGTATTGCTATGATTGGTAATAAATTTTATCATTCTCTTGCCTCTCTTGTACAAATCACCAATCCATCTGTATTGAGGTTCCTTGATTTTAATAATATCATGCATCAAAAGGTTCATTGTGTGAACCAAACACCTAGACCAAAATATGTTGGGGTATTTATCTTCAATGATTGCTCCCATTGTCTTACAATTAGAAGCATTATTAATGATGACTTGGATGACATTATATGGCCCAATACTTCCAATTGTTTGAAGTAATGGTTATGCAATGTTGATGGCAGTCTTGAACTTTTCTGGGTAATCATGTGCTGAAAGGAAGACTGCACCAGTAGCAGACACACCAAGAACACTTATCAATGGCTTGCCTTTTACATTTGTCCAACCATTAGATACAATTGATACCCCATAGTCATTCCAAGAATTTGTCAATTTACCCAAAGCATGTGTTATTTTGGCTTTTCATGATCAAGTCCCATGATTCTAGCTTTGTCATACCCAGGGCTCTTGTATCCTTTAGGGGCATCATTGATGGCGCCAACCATTTCATGTCAATAAGGTGAGCGAAGAACATTGAATGGTATCCCACAAGCATAGAGAAACCATTATTTTTTTGCATCCACATCATCCCTACACCCTTGATCAAGGAAATTTGATATGGTTCTACACCTTAAAGGGATATCTGTGCTTGGGCCATATCCACTACCATGGGTGGATGTTAATGGAGTTTTTAGTTTATGTGATTGTGGGCTAGTGGTGTCATGTTCAAAGTCAGCCTTTGATCTTTTAGATCTGTATTGGGCTTCCTATTCTTCCCTTATGTTTTCGACGCTTTATTGTGCTGACACACTTTCACAAGTTTTGATGCCTATTTGCTTGTTTCCATCCCATGCCATTTTCCCATAGAGATGCTTCTTGGCACAGGTGTATGAACCTGCGAAAGTGATTTTTCAATGGGGGCATGTAAATTTAGTGGTTCCACCCCCTTTCCCTCCTGAAAGCCTAGTAACATATTTCCACAAAGGGGTTTGGTCAACTTTGGTTTTCTTGCCATCATCATATCCACTCTCATAACCTCCTCCTCTTCCTCTTGGTACTCCTCCTATCTAGGGTTTCCTAATCCACCACTACCCACTTCTTCATCATCTTCATCATTCCTCCTTCTTCTGCTCCCCAACACCATCATAACAAAAAAGGAACCAACAAGAGAATGCCAAGCCATATACCCATCATGTTTGGTGGAGTTATAGTTTCTTGCCTGCAATAAAATGGAGGAGGAATGGGAATGGGAAAGAGAGAAGAGAACATCTTTCATTCAACAATGAACATATAAAAAACACAAATGCTACATGGAAAAATAAAAGAATGGGATTAGACCCTACCTCTTTGGCTCTCCAATGGTGCCTTCAATCCCAAGCTCCAATCTCCCTTGCAAGCTCCTCAAGCTACTCGAGCAACCCTCTCAATCTTCCTCTCACTCACCTCCTCAACTCAAGCTCCAAAAGCCCTCTTGCTCTCTCAATCATGCAAATGATGCATTGTGGGAGGGGAGGAGGCCTTTTATTTCTTTTGGCCCCTCCCCTCCCTCCACCAAAAAAAATCGCGCATGCCTCTCTTTCCGTGGGGAGTGATTGCTCTCGTACAGCTCCCCGATTTGAAGATTCTCTCTGGGAGTGAACGAGAACGGTATGGGAGTAGTTGCTCCTTGACCGCTCCTGCTTTTGCTCCCAGAAAGGCAGGGAGCATTTTTTTTTAAGGGAATGTGCTCCCGAGGTTGCTCTGGATTTGCTCCCAAGCGTAGTGCGCTTTGGGAGCAGATTCGGGGGGGAGAGGGGGGACGCTCCCCTACAACCTTGAAGATGAAAACCTCAGATTCAGAGTTGGTGAACCCTATATTGTATAGGTCACTAATAGATTCTTTGATGTATTTGGTCAACACAAGGATATATATATGTTTTGTAGTAAACACCTTGAGCTAGTTCATGATGGAGCCAAGACGAGCGAATTGGGTAGGGGGAAAACATGTGCTTTGATACTATAGGGGCACAATGGAGTATTGTCTAAGGATATTTTCGAGATGGTGAATTCAATTTGTAAGGTTATACGATTGGGCATGTAGTGCAATAGATAGAAAGGGCACCTCAGGGTGTTGTTTTAGCTTGGAGTTGGTATCAATAAAGATATTCTGGTTTAGTAGGAAGTAGACTTTTGTGGCACTTAGCTTAGTAGAGGCAAACAATACTGCTATTGTGAGACCATTGGTATTCGCAAGTTGCTTGCAGGACTATTTGATTAAGAGTTGGATCCCATGGTATTTATTGTGACAACAAAAGTTGTATCAAACTCTATGAGAATCCAATATTTCATGGAGGTCCAAACACAGAGATCATTTATCACTTCATACAAGACATGATTTAGAAGGGAGTAGTGAAGCTCTAGTATATCCCCATAGATCAGCATGTAGTTGATATTGTGACCAAGGCCTCAACAAAGGAGAGTTTGAAGCATTCAAAGATAGACTTGGATTGGTGCAGAATTCCTTCCTCGCTAAGAGCGAGTGGTAAGAAATGTAGCTTGGGTAGGAACTCCTTGCATAGGTTTCGGTATGAATGTGTAGGAAGTGGTTTGAGATATTTCATTGGTGACCACTTCAAAAAAGTGGTCACCAATTCTATTTTGGAGTTCACTTTGTATAAAGTGAAATATTTTATGTTTTTCAGTTGAGTCTAATAAAGTGCATTTAATGCATTAATAACAGACTAGACTTAATCTCAATGATACATCTCAAAATAAAATTAGGGTTTCAAAAAATCATTAATAAGACAGGATAGAGAGGTATTGTTGATAGTTGAACAGTTGGGCAGATAAGCAACGAGAGGACAGAAAACAGCAATAGGAAGAAGAGAATCGATCTGCAGTCAAGTAGGTTGAATAAAGGTCATACAGCAGTGGCCGTACAGCAGGTCCATACAGATCTGTACAGTACTGTACATTAGACCATACAGCTGCTAGGTTAAGTAGTGTGTGGAGGTTTCCTTGTAAGCTTGGATTAAGGAAAGAAAGGCTGATTTGGAAGGATAAATCATCTATGCATGTGTGTATTAATTTATGCTTCTTCTATTTACTGTTTTCCAGCTATTGTGTGATTGTTGTTGTGTTGAGAATTTATATTTTTATGCTAATAAAATTCTATAATTGATTTATTTAATTGAGAACATAAGGACAGCAGTCACCTAGGGTGGAAAATTTACATGGGCTTACAGCATAAGCAACCTTGCGCTAAATATTAAAAATCAAAGAAATATTAATGTTTGAAGTTTAAAAATTCAAAAATAATCATTGATAAATGTCTAATATGCAACTTGAGGTGTTGTGTCTTTCTGCCTCTGCTTATATAGGCTCATAGGCAGGCATTGATGATGCATTTTTGCGGAAGGAATGCATGTGGAACTGTATTTGGTACACCTCAAACCTATAGAATCCCATGCAATATCTGACACAAACTGACCCCATACTGTTTACAGAATATATATAGGAATGCTTTTATTTTCTATTTACTGTTAAAAATAATACACACTTGCCAACCTCAGATCTTGAGACCAAATTTTGTCAATCAGATAGACAATGCTATAAGGGTGAGGGATGATGGGACTATTCACCCAACCCATATTGGTATGATTTTTATTGGTCTAGATCATTGGAATTCTTGATGTGAATGTGCCCTTAGTATTTCAGCCCATTTTATGGCACGGTCTCATTAGTAACCACTGGGGCATAGCATGATAGCATAACAGACTTATGCTGCATGGTTTTGGTATGGGTATGTATTGGTTTCTACTGTGACTTAGTTGCTTTAGATATTGATGTGAAAGTTTGTTTTGGCAGATCTTTGATGCTGTTCGCAAAGAGATTTGGTACAAGCCAGACATGTTCTTGTACAAGGATATGCTTATTACATTGGCCAGAAATAAGAAGGGGGAAGAGGCAATGCAGGTCTGGAAAGATATGAAGGCTGAGAATATACATGTAGATCAGCATACATATGCCGATATTATACGGGTATTCTTAGATCATGGGTCACCTCTGGAGGCTATAAATCTATATGAAGAAATGAGGCAATCTCCTGATCTACCGTTGGTGTTACCTTATAGAGTGATACTGAAGGGTCTTCTACCTTATCCTTTATTGAGAAACAAAGTTAAACAGGATTTTGAAGAATTGTTCCCTGATATACAAGTAAATGATCTTCCAGAAGAGCTGTTTAATGAGCATTAATGCTCGACCCTTTTGCAAGTCAATAATTATCTTGTCAATTAAACTCAATCCTGAGGTGCAATGAGAGAAGTTGGAGAATGCTTGGGCTAGATTGCAACCTAAGTGCCAATGTAGAAAAGCTAACCTCAGATGCAAATCAGGCAAAGGAAAAAAAATATAGACTAGATCATCATGGGCTGGATCAGCTTGGTAAGCTGCCCGTTCACCAGGTACGTTCTTTGGGAAAATTGTGTTTCTGTTACCTTATGAATTGAGCTGGTTACTATGAAGCTAAAGCCAATGTGAAGGATGAACAGTTATACAGGATAAGTTGATCAGTTTGTTTGAGCATCAACTTCCCATGCCTGAAATCAAATTTTTAAGGTTGTAACACATTGTATTCCAGTTCAGTGCTGAAGTGAAACCTCTATTGTTGAATGAAATGTATGTTACATGATGCATCAGATATCCAAGTGGTTCAAACATGTTTGCTGTTATGAAACATGATTTCGCTTGCTTTGGAATCAACTGTAGACAGCTGGCATGACTGTTTTTGCATGTTAATATTGGGTCTTGTCATCCTGTCAAAACTTTAGCTCAATTGGCCATCAAGGAGATCAAATTCTTTGTTATAAGTTTTGATGGCTGATTAGAATATTAGATTGTAATCATGATCAGGTTTTTTGACATGAAGTACACAAACTCTTTATTATACGTCATATGTAAATTTCTAATAGAGTGTCATGGATGCATTTTTACTGCCCACAAATACATAAATGTCTGTAGCCCGTTGCTAAGTTTAATAGGAACAACCAAACCTGTTAGTCATTATCATCTTGAGAGAATAGTAGTATTAGGTTTTACGCAAAAAAATTACATCGCACAATTTTAGGAAAGAAATGAGACATATTGTGAAACTTGTGCAGTTATTTATGGTCATGATTCCTTCAATTACAGGTGATACCAATTATCTGGCGGTCTCCTTTATCTTTGGATGACATAGTTATGGGTCAGCTATATCTTGTTTGATCAGAATACCTTCATTATTATGTAAAAGCTTAAATTTGTATTGGTGTTACAGATGTCTTCTAGAGGGTTTGGTTTCAAATAAGAGGTATGCAAGAAAATTATCTGGCTTGTTGGTAGGAAAAGCTAATGCTGCTACATCTGCTAGTGACAGAGATCATGTTGTCATTATAATGAGTATCTGGCTTATTTTGCTATTGTTGCAATCTTACCAATGGTGAGATGAGGACTCCGCTACAAGAGGGTTTAGCTGGTGGCAGAGGCTGAAAATGCAGTCCTTAAAGTTCCATAGAAAAAGATTCCAATCTCTGTGGTAAATATACTTCTGGATGGTTGGTTGACTTCGTAATTCTTGGCCAAAACATTTGTTTGTGCAGAGGCTATTAATGTGTTTGTGATGGATGAAAAATCTCTAATACTGGATTTGTGGATGGCTATGTCAGCTGTTTCTATCTGGAAAGCATCCATGGAAATCTGTTTTTTGTGCACTGTGAGACTAGAGGATTTTTTTGATGATGGCCTATAAGAAAGCTTGAAATTGGAGTTACTGTCATAAGCTACTAGGTGGAACAGTGGAGCATGATGTGATGTGGTAGGCTATGAACTTCATGAAATCGAGCTTGTCATCTGCAGGTTCTAAAGAGAGGTGCAAGTTGGTGGATTAAGAAACAAGGTTTACACGTTCAAGATTGTAGTGGCTATGTTTCTAGACAAGATTTTGGTCTCTATGATGTTGTTTATAACTGGTGGAAAACTGGTGGAAAATGCCTTAAGTGTGGTTTCTAGAATGAAGTTTTGTAAGAGGTGGAGAATACAGTGGAGTTCAGTCTAGACAATCTTGTTTCTCCAAGTGGCTGGAAATGCATAGTGAGTTTGATTTGTTCTTTCTCAAGTAGTGGAAAATATAACACTCTTATCAGTGGACATTGAAGTTCAGGGATTCAGGATTAAACATTGTTGTGCTTTTTTAAGGAAGTGGCTCTGGTACCTTGAATACTAAAGCAAGAGTAATCAATCTAAAACAGTAATAGGACATCTAATCACATGGGAAAATGAATCAGGCTATTCTTAGTGCCACATTTAATGACTTGAACTGCATCAATAGTTAGATCCAAAAATATTTCATACAGATTTTGACTTGGCCCATTCACATGGCATAGTGGCCAGCATTGATGAACATTGAACAATGAAAACTCTACATAATCTAGGCTGCTAAAGCAAACTAGAAACAACTCATAAGTAAATTTGACTGTATATCTCATTCATATGAATGAATGTGCCAGCTACAAAAGACCAACATAAATTTTTCTATACACTAGGAGAGGTTGGATGTCTCACGGGCATACCACCACAACCCTGAAGGCTTATAACAACACCAAAGAAACATTATAGATTATAGTCTTGGGTGCCATCATAATATCCAGTAACTGTCTTAGCAGTTGAGATTGTATTGTGTTAGGACAGGTATTTTCTTACATAGTGGGTTGGCAGGTCTCTTCTTCCTTATGCTAAAACAGTTTCCTAATTATTCCCCTTATGGGCAATCATGTGCAAGAGCTTTGGTACAAAATATGTAGTGGTCTTGTCGGGAGATCCCTCTTATAGTTTTTGCTTCGTTGCCTTTCCTTTTGAAGACCCTAATGGATGATGGACTGCAATGACATTTGGTCAGATAGAATTTTTGATAGTACTACTAACGTGAATGTTCAACTGTTTGAGCCCAACTTTTCTCCCAACAAACGACTTGTGGGAAATTACAAATAGAGGTGAGCGTTGACTTTGGTTTTAAAGTGCAGTGCTTGCAAATCCAGTCTCCAAAGCGTAGTATTTGCTTCATTATTAATGCATCTGAGTGGTTGGTTATCTTTCTTTTGAATGGATATCCACATTTACGCCAAGGGTGTTTCTTATGATGGGAATAGCCTCAGGAATTCTTGTGTTCAAACCATTCTGTGTATACTGCTGGTTGAAGGCAATCTGGGTGATGGTAAGTACAACTGGTGAGGGAATTGCACATGACTAAGAGTTTTCAATTGTGCAAATCTTTAGACTTGGATTGTAGTATGCCTAAGGGGTTGATATTGGGTACCTAGGGACTTTCTAGCAAGTCTTCTTACATTCATTGTGTTCACATTATTATATGGGCCTTATTTACTGAAAATGGCCTCCATACATGACAATATATAAACACATATCTATTATTAATTCATTGGGTACCTGTATAGGTACACCATATTACCCCCTATGGATGTGGTGGACTCTTTGGTCTTTGCTAATTTGGGAGTATTTGCATCAAGCTTGGTGATGTCCATGTGAAACAGTTGAATGCATATTGATAGGGCTTGTTACCTCCCAGCTTGTACTTGATGACAAAGTCCCTAACCCACAAGGTACAACCCAGGAGGAAACCACTGGGATGGTCACCATTGTCACCTAAGTAACTTATCATTTTCACTTTAGATTCTCTCTTTGGTTCAAGGTGGTATTTCTAATAAGATTGCTAGAGCTAAGCAATGATACACAAGGTGATATAAGAGTAGCTTCAGCAAAACAATGTTTTGGTATTTTTAGGAAATAAAAGGTTGATGTGGTATTTCTAATAAGTTTGCTAAAGCTAAGCAATGATACACAAGGTGATATAAGAGTAGCTTCAGCAAAACAATGTTTTGGTATTTTTAGGAAATAAAAGGTTGATGTGGTATTTCTAATAAGATTGCTAAAGCTATAAGCAATGATACACAAGGTGATATAAGAGTAGCTTCAGCAAAACAATGTTTTGGTATTTTTAGGAAATAAAAGGTTGATATAAGGAAGAGGAGATTAGTGCTAATCCAACGAGGGCAATGGAGTCGAGGGATATCTATAGGGGCTTATGCTCTTATATGTCAACAATGGTAGTAGGGACAAGGGACTCAACACCTCCACACTAGGCTTGCTGGAATTTAATGCAAAAATTCTACAAGGGTCCCAAAACGATCAATCTTCAACTATGAAACTCAACTATAAACAATATTACCAATTTAACGAGAACTTTAGTGAGTTATCATTTTTTTGGAGGTTGCATCAAATCGTGATTTTCATGCTGATTTTGAAAAATGGTGATGTAACATTTCTATTTTTCCATTGTAGGGTTAAGATTCCAACAATTTTCAACATGAGATTAAAAATCAATGATCATGATTACGAAAGACATGAAAAACCACGCTGAAATGCAAAAGTGGTGATCCAACATCACTTTTTTTAATTTTTATTTCAGTTTTAAAATTCAAACATTTTTCCCTTATTTGCCCTTTTTTCATTTTAGGGTTAATATTCCAACAATTTTTAACCTGACATTAAAAATCAAATATCATGATTAAGAAAGACATGAAAAACCATGCTGAAATGTAGAAGTGGTAACATCATTTTTTTATATCATGATTATGAGAGACTTGAAAAAAACATTGAAATACAAAAGTGATGATGCAGCATTATCTTTTTTGTTGGGTTAAAATTCAAATATTTTTTAACCATATCTTTTTGTTTTTTGGGTTAAAATCTTGTTTTAAAGTGCTTCTCATTTTTTTTTTGAAATTTTTTTAACTTTTATTTTATTTTAGGGGTTAAAATTACCAATTAGTTGACATTAGGGCATTGACCATTGGTACCCATTGAAAATAAAAAAATAAAAAAATAATGTCGACTATA
Source organism: Pinus tabuliformis (assembly GCA_031772625.1). NCBI lineage: Eukaryota > Viridiplantae > Streptophyta > Pinopsida > Pinales > Pinaceae > Pinus > Pinus tabuliformis. The sequence goes on from CM062815.1 coordinate 826,031,440, forward strand.
AGTCTAAACAAAAAACATAAAATCTACTAAATAACATTTCATAATATTTGTTTAATTATTAATTGTTTATTTTTCAATAATTTACATTAAAAAAATTGAGAAAGAATTGTAAATATTTTTTCTTTTGGAAAAATCAATCTAAAAAAATCACCTTTTTATTTTAAAAAATATTGAAAAAACCAATTTAAAAAAAGGCAATTAGGGGAAAAAGCAAATTTGTTTTTAGGGGAGAAAAACATTAAAATACAAAATTGAAAACAAATGGTAAAAAAACTGCCTTTTAAATTTGGAAATGAAAAATAACAACAATAAATATAAAAAATTAAACTAATAAAACATTAAATTTTTTTATAAAAATTAAAAACAAAAATAAAAGAAATTAAAATAAGTTTTAAAAAATATTAATATATTTAAAAAAAATTGTAATATAAATTAAAATTTTAAAAAGTTGTGGCAAACCATGGGTTTCCTCTGTGGTGTGGTGGATGACCTTTTTCCATGCCCATGGCTTAACATGCACCAAAATTTTGGGAGGCTTAGCTTCTAGGTCTGTGGTTCTCCATCTCATACATTAGACGTTGAGCAACAACGAGGGGAAGAGGCAGAGGAACACAATGGAGGTACCACTTAGGGCGCTAATGACAACCATGGCGACAACCATTGCAGGAGCGGGAGACGACAACTTTCAACTAGCTCTTATGACAATGTAGGTTCAAGCCTGATGTGTTGATCATTATTGGGTAGTTTGCTTTATGCCCAATTCCTTTGGTTTTGCCAACTTCATTGGTTTTGGATCTATTTGGTGGGTGTTGGCATGTAGTGGTCATAGCACAATGGGGGTGAACAACGTTTTTGATGTTGTTGTTTCTTGGTGGTTGTTGGACCTTGCCTAGAGTATTTTATTTGCCTCTCCACAGAGGTATTTCAACAGGGGTCGTCATAGACCTCCTTAGAAATTCGTTCTTACTTGGCTTTTAGTTTTATTTATTTTTTCATCTTCAATCCCTCTAGTTTTTGGGTGCTTTGGGCGAAAATTCTATCCCGGCCTTGAGTAATCCGATGCAACATGCCCCGATAGTTAATGTGCTATTGTCGGGGCTTTGGTGGTAGAGGCCCTCAGGGTCGACTACGATCCCAAGCCTAAGCTCAAGAGGTCGCAACCTTTTTTCACTCTGCCACTCCTCTAGAAATTCAAGATGAAATTTGTCAACTTGAGGCCTTGACCACTAGTGATCGACAAGCTTACTCAAACTAAACAATTTAAGCTGAGGTAGCCAATTGGGTTCCTAACCCTGGAAACACTAGGGGAAGATGGAGCTAATACTTGAACTCCATTATCCTACAGTGGTAGATGAAGACACTCTTAGGTAGGGTCTTGAAGGAGAAACACAAAGATCACAATGCCATCATCTCTTCCCTGAATGAAATCAAACGTGTAAAATGTCAATAATGGTCGTCTTGCTAGTTTGGATGCACGACTTGCTCACGTAGAAAGACATCTCTAATGTGATCCAAATCTTCTAGCAACAAATGGAACTAGTGCTTGAGATCCGACCTTGGTTACTTCATCTGACTCTCGATGTTATGTTTAGCCACTCAACGGTTGTCTTGATGTTATGTTTAGCCATTCAATGGTTGTCTTTTATTTGAACTCTTGTCCATGGTCAACAACTCTAACTTCCCTTGAGGTACACTATGATTAGACATAACATGAACAATGATATCTTTTGTTGTATGAAGAAACTTTGAGGTAATACAATTTAAATTCACAATAAATAAATAAATAAATAAAACATAAAAATGATTTAAAAAGAATGAATGTCTTTATGATGTGTGGGGGAGGGTGATGCTCGACATTGCCCCTTTGCCTATGCAGTTGACTTGATAACCACTAGACAACCTGCAATATCACCCTCCCCCACAACAACGTAAAACATTCATTTATTTTCTTTTTAATGTTTATTTTTTTATTATTTTTCTTTTTAATTATTTTTAATTAAATTTTTATTATTTATTTTGTAACTAAACAAACGTATGCCCAAGAAAGTGGGATGTCCCCGTCAAGGTAGCATTGAGATGAGTCAATGGTGCAATGACTAGCCTCCAAAGGAAAAGCTCCTAGATCTCCTTCAAGGTGGATGTGTAGCTCTCCAAAGTGAAATGTTCCAACAAGCAATGGATAGAAGCTGCCAAGAGTGGATGGCCTCTAATTAATGCATAAAAATATGGGCCACGTGTCCTCAAGACCTAGGGTGCTTTTCACCATGGGCATACATCAATAATAATGTCCCCCCAAAACCAAAATGCTCAAGCAAAAGAGGTGGGGAGTTCCTCAAACAAGTGGTCAAAGTAGGCAATGAGAATTTGCTTATGAGAGATTTTGAAAGCAATGTAACTGTGTTGATTATTGTCAGAATTTCTATTGTGACTACATTTTGGAAATCTGCTAACCATTTTGCATCTAATGGCATTGATTTGGCAGAGATTTTGGTACTCTGTCAAAAGATAACCAATCTTGAAACTAGGCCACCTTCAAAATATACAATGAACCCTAGATCTAAAGTTTGGAACCTCCTAGATCTTTTGCAATGTGGGATTTCGTCAATTATGAGTGTAGGTAACCTTCTTCAAGATGGATGTTTCGTCAAAATAGGGCGTGAAACCATAAAGAGCCTCCTTAAGGGACTTGTGGCATCTCCCAAGGTGAGATGCCATGTCAACAAGCATGATAAAGTTTGCAAAGTAACCCCCAAAGTGGATGTCATCCTCAAATCAGGAAACTGGATCCATGATACAAGGCCTCAACATATGGTATGTTAATAAAACTCAATCATATCCATGAAAAGAAGGGATGAACCTCTTTTAATCCAACAATATGCCTCAACGTATGTGCAAAGCCAACCTCCAAGGTGGCACGTGTGGACCAATAATGCACGAGGAGATGTGTAAAATGGAAGAAGTCAAATAATTTGTAAGTCACATGCAAATTCACCAAGAGTCCAATCTGTTGATGATAGTATCATTGCACAGGTACTTCTGGACAGGTCTAAGTGTTTAGACGTGTGGAAGTAGTCCAAAGGTCCTTTAACCTTAACAATTACCTTAATTAAAGGAATTGTTAAAGTAATTTCTTTTATAAGAAAACGTGAGTTAATCTAATAAAATGGAAAGGTTATTTGCATTAGTGAACTAGATAATCTCATCTGTTGATATCAAGTGAAGTTGAGATCTAATTTCAATTGTCAATAACTTAAACTTATTAAAGGAGATTATGGTTGTGGATTCAGTTAATAACTCAAACTTATAAAAAGAGATTATGGTTATGAATTCAGTGAATAACTCAAACTTATGAAATGAATGCTAGGATAAGGGAGAAGTCACATCAAGTGAGCACAAGAGAGTGACATAGTGAGATCTCAATGATTGGGTGGAGGACATTCATCCAAGTGTGCAGAGTTCAAGGAAGAAGAAGAAGGGGAAACACGAGAGAAGAATTCGTCAACCAACAAAATCGAAGGACGAGTTTGTAGAGGGTTTTATTAGTTGGAAATATTCCAAGTTTTTGCTATTTATACTTTTCCTGAAAGGGCCATTTTCCTAGTACGCCTTTGTATCTTGAAAATAATTTATTATTGAAATAGCAGATTTGAAGTGCAAAAGGTTTGTGTGTGCATGTGCATGAGATTGGTGTTATTTTTCACTTCTATTGTTTATCTTTATTTATCTATTAAAATTCCAACAATTCTTTTTATTAAGTAGATATGTAGTAAATTCATTTACAACAAAAGAATTTACAGGAGAGTGAATCTTTAGTAGTTGGGGTTAGACATTAACATGGTATCAACTGTCCCTAAGGGAGGCAAATCTCTAAATTGTTTTATAAGCTAAAAAATCCATACAGGAGTCCCAGTGTATCCCAAAAAAAGAAGTCCACATGTGTGGGAAGGGTCAATTATATGTAGCAAGAAATAGAAAAAAGGCGCAATTGTACAAAGGGATGTGAGACGATAGAGGAGTCGTATGTAAGGGAGCCAACACAAGCATGCGAAAATCATATTCAGTTGGTGAAGTAACGCATGGAGTAAATGGCCAAAAAGCGGTTGTAGGTTACATGTAGAGAAAAAGACATTAGACGAAGCTGTCATACACGTGTAGGGAAGTGACATGGAAAACTGTACAGAGCACAAAACATGGCCATACAATGTAAATTTACTACTTCAACCAATAGATTGGAGGAGGTCATATTTTAGAGGGAAAGAGGGAGGCCGTGCCAGTCAAGGGTTTGTAAGAAAACTATTTTTTTGTGGGGTTTTTAAAGGACCCAAACAGAGATACATAAGGAGATCTTAACGTATCCATAAACCAACGCTATTTTTAAATTTTGTGGTGTTATAAGGATTTAGCACAAGTTGAAAATTATTAGACCTAGGAATGAGTACAACTAGTCTTAGATTTTGCAAATTGGTTGGATGGAGCAACTAACTTCTTGTTGTGGAAGACAAGGGTGACCTTGCTTTTAAAGGAACATGACCCGCGAGAGATTACAAAGAAAATTGTTCCCCTATTGATAGATGCAATACTCAAGGCAACTCATGAGAAGAAGGGCATTAGGGCCCAAAAGGTGATCATGCATGTCGTAAGGGATCATCTAATCTTGCACTTGGAAGAGAAGCAATCGGTGAGAGATATGTTTAACGCTCTAATGGACTTGTTATAGAAAGATGACGTGAATAGGAAGATGATTTTGAGGAACAAGCTCAGATCCATCTAGATGTGAAGGTATGATAAGGTTACTAGCTACTCCATAAAGATCACCAAATACAGGGTCAACTTGCAACCATTAAGGAAAACGTTGATGAGACAAAACTCGTCAATGTGGCATTGAATGTGTTCACCAAGCCATGGGAACCATTTCTTAAGAGTGTCTATGCTCATGAAAACTTACCAACTAGGAAGGGCTTTCGAATGATTGCATCTAAGAAGAGGCTTGGGAGTCTAAGACCAATAGTCAAGGAGATGGAGAGGAGAATTTGACCCTTGTCAGTTTTGCCAAGAAGGGCAAAATGAAGGGTTCCAAGGGTAAATAACTAGGGAAGAAGAAGGACTTGAGTAAGATCAAGTGCTTTATTTGCCACAAATAATGGGAACAGATCAAGTGCTTTATTTGCCACAAATAATGGGAACTATGCATCATAGTGTGTAGATAAGAAGGGGACATTGCAATGGACAACAACATCAACAGAGACGCATCTTGATGAGTTTACAACGAAGTTCGAGAAGGACCAACACCATCACTAGGAATGCTTGGTACTTGGACAATGGTGCATCATGCCATATGACAAAAACACGGGAGTTATTTAACAATCTAACACATAAGGACACATGGGTTGAAGTTGAGCTTAGTGATGATGCCAAGTATGCAGTGAAAGGAGAGTGAACCATTAAGTTCTAGCTCGAGTCAAGGGGATCATTGGAAGCCAATGATGTGTTGTCTGTACCAAGACTGAAGAACTTGCTATCAGTCTTAGTGATGGAGGAAAAAGGATGTGAGGTCATGTTTAGGGATGGGCAAGTGTTCATTTGTCTAGAGGATACTAGCTTAGAAATGACAATGGCCATCGGGGTTAGGGAGAGCAACTTATATAGGTTGAAGGGAAAACATGTTCAATCTTTGGCACATGAGAATGATAAATTGTGCGAGTTGTGGCACAAGAGGTTGGGACACCTGCGCTACAGGGTGTTGTTAATCTTAAGGGATATTGTAACTAGTCTTCTAGATTTCAGCATTGAGAAACATGGCATGTGCACTTGGTAAGAATGTTAGGTTGTTTTTTTTAGAAAGGAGAGTAGGTCCAAGGGGATCTTGGATCTCATTCATTCAGATGTATGCGGAATGATGTCATTGACATTGGTGTAGGGAGCACTATATTATGTCATGTTCATTGATAACTATTGCAGGTAAACCTATATCTTCTTCATGAAGACCAAGGATGAGGTCTTCGGTTGGTTTCGAGAGTTCAAGGCCTAGGTGGAGAACTAGACAGAGAGGGGGATCAAGGTTTTGAGGTTGGATGTGGGGGTGAGTACACCTCTAATGACTTCAAGGATTTATGCAAGGAGGCAAGGATCAAGTCTAAGTGTCTAGAGGTGTGGAAGTTGTCCAAATGTCCTTTAAACTTAACATTTACTTTAATTAAAGGAACTATTAAATTAATTTCCTTGTATAAGAAAAAGAGAGTTAATCTAATGAAATGCAAAGGTTATTTTCCTTAGTGACTTAGATGAATATCAATCGTTGATCTTAAATGATGTTGAGATCTAATCTCTAAGGTTGTGGATTGAGTTAATAACTTAAACTTATAAAAGAAAGCCTATGCTAAGTGAGATGACACATCAAGTGAGCATAAAACTGTGAGATAGTGAGATCTCAATGATTGGGTGGAGAAAGACATTCATCCGAGTGTGCAAAGTCTGAGGAAGAAGAAGAAGGGGCAAGATGGGAGAAATATCCAACAACCAATAAGATCAAAGGACATGATTTCTAGAGGGTTTTATTAGCTGTAAATATTCTAGGTTTTCCTGTTCATATTTTTCTTGAGAGGGTTGTTTTGCGCGTAAGGGAGCCCTTGTATGATGAAGATAATTTATTCATGAAGCAACATATTTGAAGGGTAGAAGTTTTATGTGTGCATGTGCATTAGATTGGTGTTATGTTTGCTTCCAATGTTTATCTTTATTTATCTGTTAAAATTCCAACATGCCTTTTATTCAACGGATTTGCAGTAAAATACTTTACAACAAGAGAATTTCATTATAGAAAATTTGATTTCAAAAAGTTAACATTGAATTTCCATTGCATAATGTGTAAGCCAATCAAAATTCTTTAAAATTCAAAAGAGATACCAGGTGTGACTAGGCATCGACAATTTTTTCAATAATATAACTTACCTACCTTAAACGTGAATGGTGCCCAAGTGACCAAGAACTACATTAAATATTAAAAATAAAATTAATATTTTATTTTATAAAAGTTATAATATCGAGAATAATTTTAATGAAGGGTAAATCATGGGTTGAGTGTGTTTTTAATGACGCATAACTAATTTAAATTTTATATTTACTTTTTTTTTTGTAAGCTTGCAAAGACTACATCTTCATCATGTCCAACATATCAACTCGATCGAGGTTGAGAATTGAACTAGTGACTTCACATCAAGGAGTATCTTAACAGAGCACCTGATCACCATCTACCCAAGACCTCATGGACTTTTTAATTTAAATTTTATTAAATCTTGTGCATATAAATTAATTTAAATATAAAATAAATATATACGGTTATTTTGATAAAAGTGCATTTATTTGGGTAATTTAAATTTACTTTTTAATCTATTTTTTATAAAATCTCGTGTTAATATATATATATATAATGACACATAACTAATTTAAATTACTTTTTAAATTTAAATTTGGGTAATTTAAGTTTAAGTTAAGTTTAATTTGAATTTTAAATTTACTTTTTAATTTAAATAATGTTAAATCTTATTCACGGGATCTTGGATAGACGATATAAGATTTGGTACAAGATTTGGTTTGTTGCAAAGCTACTCTTCAATGCTAGCTATTGCTTCAGTTCTTCCACCCCCAATGGGGTTTCTTAATCTTTGTTTATCATCTTGATAAGTCCTAGTCTCCAGTCCTCCCATAAGTGACTATTCCGACTTGCTGAAAAATGAAGGTGAATGTCATTGCATCCCAAGTTGGCTAGATGGTTTGCTACCTTATTTCTTGTTCTCTTGAAATGAGAGGGAATAATGACTAGAATCATAGGTCAGATGGTTACTATGCGTGATATATTTTTCCAATCTCTAGACATGGAATTTTTTTCTTCTTCTTCTGAAGAAGCTCCATTGATCAATTTCTTTATTCTAGAGATGACTAGTTAGGAATCACCCTCAACATAAAACCTGAAGAAGTCTTGTGATGATGCGATAACAAGGCCAATGTATAGAGCTCCAAATTCTACTCCGTTGTTCCTTGAATTTCCCATACTATTTGTAAATACAAACATTGGTTTCCCATGGTTGTCATGAAAGAATCCTCCAAGACCAATAGAACTTGGATTGCAATTATATGCCTTGTCAAAATTAAGTTTAAGGAATTCAGGGGGATGAGGGCTCTAGAGTATGGAGGACTAGAATATGGGCTTCTTGGAGGCAACAAATCAATAGAAGATGGAAATAATTGGAGATTATGCAAACCCGTGGCATCTAAACCTTCAACTTCCTAGTTTGACAGTGACCAAGGATGGAGTAGTACTATATCTTAGACACTTTGGAATGCTTTTCCCCTGATAACCTCCCCTTTTGATGATCAATTATTATAGATGTGATTGCTCTTCTTCTTTCATATGTTCCATATCAATGACTCTAGAATCATGGCCTAAGCTTGATTTACAATATGATTCTTTCTCATAGAGGATCGCCAACCTTTAATTGTTTCTGTGATGCCATTCCTATTCCTGTCTTCCTATCCAAATAAGCTGAAGAGTCGAGAGCACATAGTTTTAGAAAAAACACATGTATTGAGAAAGTGATCCATGTCCTCTACATCCCATCTACATAGAAAACAAGGGGAAGTGCCTTCAGATCCTATGCGAATCGTTTTTTCCCATGAAAGGGCTCATTTATGTACTAACAACCAAAGAAAATGGAAAACTTTGGGCCCTAAGTTCTGAGCCCATTAATGTTTCCAGATCGGTTGATGAGGAAGATTGCTGAGATCCGTAGCTAGTTGATATGCTTCTTTGATTGTGAACATACCCTTCTAGTTATTTCCCCATCAGAGCTTCTGTGATAACCCTGCTTATTTTCCACTTATGTATGCAATATACATATTGATAAAAAATGGGTTGATTCAAGGGACATAGATTCCATAGTTAAGGGGGTTGCTTGAAGGTTTCCTTACAATAGGAAATTTGAATTGTTTCATGACAACCATCCAAGGTTGGTAGGTGTGTGATCAAATGGTCTGGTTATGCCATTAATCTAGCTAAAGAAGAAGGACAAGGAACCATGCTTTCTTTGGAAAAAATCACAAGGAAAAAAGGACAGAAATTTATGAAGGGTGGGCTGCGTGAGCAACTGGGGGTGGATAGAGGTCAATCAAAAGGAAAATGGACAAAAGGGGATGACAAACAATGACCTTGGAAAAACTAGTAAGTGCATTCGAACAACTTGGTATGGGGGAGACAGAGGAGAAGATTTCTATGGCTGGGAATCGACAAGTGAGGGGGGGTCTCTGTGTTTTTTCCAGAACAAAAGAAAGAGAATCCTTGAAGGGTTGACAATAGAGAAAGCATTATGGAGTCTTACATCAAAGGATAAACAGTTGGGATACCAATCTCCATTGGAAAGATGAGATGACGAAATTGCTCTTAGGTGAGGAACAATGGCCTTTTGATTCCTTGTTAGCTAGAGGGCTGGGATAGTTTTTTCTGGAGTCCCTTGATGGATGGGGTGGAGGAATGTTCCTTATATTCCTGAAACGAGGATTTTTGAAGGCCGTTCTTACTGTGGTTGTTTTTACAATGGGTTCCGAAGTCCCCAAGATGGGTGAAACCACTGTGTTGTAGCTTAAAGGGTGGAGATATATATCTTTGGATTCCCTAGTTTAAGTTGATTATTGAACAAATGAAGGGTGGAGGTAACAAGCCTTTGGATTCCATGTGCTATTGTTGACTGCTTAAATAGTTGATGGGTGGAGGTGGGAGAACCTCTAGAATCCCTGTTTCAACTAGGAGTTGGGGTTTAATCCCTTGAGCAAAAACCACCTCAGCCTCTGTAATCTAGCTCGGGGGTTACAATTGCAAGTGAGGACTGGATGCAACTTGTCTATGGTTGGGTGGAGAGCCACTGTCCCAGACTCAATTTCTTAGTCTTAATTGAGATAATATCCCTCATGTTTGTTTTCTATAATGGATTTCAGATTATGCTTATTAGTTCTATCATCTGAATGAATGTAGAATGGGTTCTTATGTGGCTATTTTTATTGATGCTTGATAGATCTCAGATTGTGGACAAAAGTGCAATGGATTCCATGTCATGGTTACTAAGCTAATGATATGTCTCTAAATATGTGATGTATAACACTCTACGTGAATAAATCATTATAATGTTGGTTGGTTTCCAAATGAAGAATGGAAATCATAGCTGTTTGATACTTGCATCATTGATCTTTGTGCCATAGAAAGGAAGAGTATAAACTCATAAACTTGGATTTCTATTGCACGCACACACACACACGTGTGTGTGTGTAACATGTATGTTGTGTTTATAATGTTGAAAAAATAGTGCTTATAACCATGAACTCACATGAGCTGTATGTTTCATAGGGATGCACCATAGTCATTAGGGGGTTGACTATAATTGCTATATCTAAACCTGGGTTGCAGGAACGTAAATGCATATATATATATATATAGGTGTGGTTGTGAAATTAACTATTCTTGAGCATTTGAGGATGAAAAACATCAATAATGGTGTATTGTAACCATGTGCATTTTAATCCCGTTGGAAATCTACGAAATATCCCAATGCTCCTGTAGCTATTTTACATGCTTAAATCAATGGAAATATTGATGTATTACTACGTTGCTGTATGGCTATAATGATGTATGGGGAAACATAGGGCAAGAGTAACCTATAGGCATGAATACATTCTACAGGTTTAAATACATTAAAATGCTCGTGTTGTCGAGTTACTACAACAACACATAATTATCATATACCTTAACATAATCGATGTGTAGATATGTGCATATCTGTATATATACATTGACGAGGTATTACGTGTTGTGATGTGGTATGGAAGTGCATTCCTTTGTACACAGTGAAGTGGAGTGTAAAGCGCTTGCTCTGATGGTTAATGCCCTGTGGGGATAGCCCTTAGTCACAGGGCGGGCATGTGACCTGGCAGAAGGTCCAAAAGAGGGGCCAAGAAAGCGCCTGGTACATCGTGTGGAAATGTTGAGCAGAACCATGGTGACATGGTGCAGAATCAGAGGCCTTAATCTTGAAGGCTAGGACGTGGACCATATAACCATCTACCGTGGCCAAGGGTGGAATATTAGGCTTAAATGGATGATGAAGATTCGTTGGCGAGATCGATGGTAAAAAAATAGTGGGGCTTCCCCCCTTGTGATGTCAGTAAGGGGAGGGGGGTGGCGCTATTAAACGGTGACTTAGGATGATCGAATGGGCGATGGACCATTGGATCACAACCTCGAAACCTCGAAGCGGATTTGTGATAGCGATGTCGCCCCCCAAATGACGTTAGTAAGGGAGGGGGGGCACATTAAATCTTCGCTGTTGAACGACTATTGTCATGGGTCGTTGGATGATGGAGGACCGAGAAAGGGAGGCCTTGGGTGAATGTATGTGAACGCTGATGGTCAAGGAGAAGCACACCAATAACTAACTAACTAACTATATATATATATATATATATAGAAACATGCCACTATATATATACATATATATGTGGACGATGTGACCATATGGAAATATAGTGACATGCCACATGGGGATAATGTGGGTGCCATGTGGTAGGAATAATGAGGAGGTACATTTGAGTTAATAAGGCTTTAAGGAGTATAATTTTCAATCCAGGCGTTCGTTTGGGACCAAATTTATATCACTAGAAAAGTCTCACAAAGACGAGTATGATGATGACATCAAAATTGAGTTCTAGAAACTCAAAGAAAGTAAAAACAAATTACCCCATTTCTCTAATTGTTCCAGGTAGGTTGGGTTAGCATAGTAAATACACTCCTACGGGTAAGGGGGTGTGTTTACAGGTGGTATTAGAGCAAAGGTTTAATGTTGAACCTTTGGAGATTAATGACACCTTAGAAGACTACAATAAATGTCAAAGGAGATGTGTGTATGTATATATATACATGTGATTGATCATTGTTTGAGCTAACGATTTGTGTTGATTGATATATATTGTTGACGATGCATGCATATGTGGTAATGCTAATGACTTTATGTTTGTTTAATATTGAAGTACTAACATGAGTTGTTTGTTTCAGCTGACAACTCCACAAAAGCAAGTTCAAGGTCATGATTTTGTTATATATATATATATATATATATATATATGTTATGGTGTATCTAATAATGGTGTGTGAATGACAACAGATCATAAGCAACAAAGGACAGTAAGAAGCAAAGGAATAAGTAGCAGGATGGTTCAATACAATTCTAATAGGTCGTAACATAGGCATGGAAAATCTTCAGTGGATAATAGGGGAGGAGCAAACTCTCCCGATTGGATGGATACCTTGAGGAGCCTAAGGGTCGAGATTAGGAGCTCTAAGATAGATAATGAAAGGTTGGTAAGGGATTAAGAAAGGAAAGCTAAGGTAAATGCAGTCATACTGCAAAGCCTCTTGGACCTACAAAGATAGAGGCAACATAAGCTGGGGGCTAGTCATGAGATAGGCAGAGCTCTTTAGAACCAAAATAGAGAAAAAATGGGGCAAAATGGTAGCAGGTCCAGGAAGAGGCACAAATGCGAAAGTGAAGACACCGTGAGAGGGAATACACCATTGAGTACCCTAGAGAGAACTAGCACTTATGGGCATCACTCTGGTAAACATTCTAGTTCTAATAATAGGAGGCATCATCATCATCATCATCAGAGAAAGAGAGAAATAGAATATATGTTAGAGGAATTTAAGAAGGCCAAACCACCCACATTTGATGGAGAAATGAAGAAATAAAAAGATGCATAAGCTTGGTCACTTGGAATGAAGAAGTACTTCAGAATCCATAACGATTCCGAGAACATGAAAGCAAAGGTAACCACCTATATTTTGAAGGGAAAAATGGACATATGGTGGGAAGATTTGAAGAATGTCAAAGGCATAATTGAAGAGGACTTGACTTGGAGTGAATTTGAAAGGCTCTTCAGAAATAAATATCTATCAAACAGATACTATGACATCAAAGCAAAATAATTTATAAGCTTAGAATGGGACAAATGTCAGTTGCAGAATACATCACCAAGTTTCTGGAATTGCTGAGATACGTGCCATACCTTAAGTATGAGAAACAAAAGTTCAATGGGTCATCAGTGGGATACCCCTATCATTCAGACACCGAATTGAATTTCATGTACCTCAAACATTAGATGATGCCATTAAAAATTTGAAACACTACTATGAACAATCAAAATGCAGGCTAGAGTTCAAGGGTGATTGGAAAGCAAAGAGCAACATTAAAGACAAAAGAAATGGCCCAAGAAATTTGCAAACAGGAAATAAGGTATGAGCACAACTAATGCAGTTTGATTACAACAAAAATTCAACTCAATTGGCAAAGGTTGTGCACACTATCCTGTGGGAAAGCAACACAAATTTGAGGCCAAGGAGCCCTTGCGATGTTGGACATGTGGAGAGAATCATTGCAAGAAGGATTGCCCACATCAGAAAAACACACGACCATGAATATATAACACACAAGAGGCTTGTACTATGGGAGATATAACATAGAGCATACCCAAGATATATGCGATTGTGGACAATTGATAGGTAGACCACCAAATGTCCATAATTGAGATGAAAGTTAAGCTTTACAATCGAGTTGTTTCTATTTTGATTGACCCTAGATCAAATTACAACTATATCTATCCCAAGCTTGTGGAAAGATGCTAGGTAGCCAAAGAATCACATGTAGAACCATGGTTGGTCCAATTAGCAATAGGGACAAAAATAAAAGTAAATCACTGGGTGAAATCATGTGCATTTGAGCTCAACAATATTCCAACAACACACTTGAATTTACTAACGTTGGGTGCATATAACTGGGTGAAAGCATGGAGTTGGGTTGCATGTTTTGGCGAGAGAGGGCGCATTTGGGTGGAAAAAATGATGGCTCGATTGAGCCATTCAAGCGCTTGATCGAGCCTTTTTAAGTGCTCGATCAAACTCCTCGAGCGCTAAAAAAACAACTTGATCGAGCATTAAAACTAACTCTCAATCGAACTCCTATGTAACCCCAGGTTAGGAGCTCAATTGAGCTCCTCGAGCGCTAAAAAAGCAGTTTGATCGAGCATTAAAACTAACTCTCGATTGAGCTCCTGTGTAACCCCAGGTTAGGAGCTTGATTGAGCTTTAAAGTTCGATCAAGCTTTATGGCTCGATTGAGCCCTAAAGCTCCATTGAGCCTTAAAGCTGGAAATTTTAAAATTTATGTAAATATCAATAATGATATGCAAACTTTAAAATTGTAAGTATTTGATAGTTAAAAAAAAACAAATTTAATTACTAATTACATTTGAATAAGTAATTAACAATGGTGTGGATTAATTTCTCATTGCATTTCTAGTGTTTTGGTGTATAAATTTGAAAAAAGATTCTATCCCACTTGCAATTGAAATTGTAATATTCTTATATTTATAATTTGGTAACTTAAAAATTAGTTTTTAATATGATTTAAATTTTCAATGTTATAATTTAAATTATAAATATAATTTAAATAATAAATTGATTAAACATAAGAAAATTTATCAATTTGATTTAATAAATATTATAATTTTTTATATGAATAAGTGTAACTCAAAAATGTGAATTTGACGTTGTTGGAATTTGAAAAACAAAGTTAAAATCTTTTATAGAAAGTTATCTATATATTATTATAATTATTTTCTTGGTAAAATAAAATAAAATTTGGATTTATAATTAAGGAAAATTAGAGTTTGGAATATATTTGAATATTTATAAAAATTATTTTTGTGGAATAAATAAATTTTATAATTTGCTTATAGACAAATATTGAGAGGCTTCGTCTTTTTTTCCGAAGATAATTATGATAACTCGATATGGCTATAGGCTCAATCGAGCTTCTATTTAACCATGTTAAGGGCTCGATCGAGAGTTTCTTAAACCCTCGATTGAGCTATTTGAAATTTGAATTTCAAACACTCGATCGAGCATTTTAAGCGCTCGATCGAGCTATTGAGGGCCTAAAAAACAAAGTTTTAGATCTTTTTTCCTGCAGATTTCTCTGCAACACCATTTTGTACCCTAGTGGACTTTAAGCAAAATTTGTCTTTAAGGAACCCTCTATCCAATGGCTTATGAGTTTGACATTTTCAAATTCATATGATATTTTTTTTTATCTAATTTCTTTTAAACATAATTCTTGATTTTTTTTTTGAATAGTTTTAAAGAGGTTGAATAAAAAATCAATATCATAAAATATACACAACAAAAAAATTTCAAAAAATACCACTTCGTTTGCGAGTCCTCTTCAAAAGGGTACTCTTAGTTTTTCAATTTATTTAAATAGCGGAAAAAAACCTTACGTGAACGTGTCTACAAAATGAAATTGAAATATTACTTCGCCAACTTCGAAAAATAATACAAAATATAATTTTGCATAAAAAATATTTTTTTAATATGAAAATCTTAGCTCTCTGCGTTTAGATCATGTTCTCATATATATATTTTTAAAAATTACATATTTTAGACTAAGTTATGCTACATGAACACATACATACCTTTCAACTTATGTGTGAAAATTTGCAAAGACAAACATTTCGTTTAATGGAAATTTGACGTATTACATGACACTAAATATTTTTGCAAAAAATACCATTAGGTCAACAACACAATTCTCCACAATTTGTCTTTTTACTCCGAATCAAAATTCACAGTGCTTATATGAATTTTGACGGCCTTAATTTGATAAAAGAGGAAAAACTTGAAATTTCATCACCACATTTGGCTCAAAAGTGTAACCCATCTTCATGTATTCACCCAACTTATTTCCAGGCATGGATTGGCTATGCACATACGACAACATTTGATTGTCATGAGAAAGCCATTGAATTCCTGGATGAAACTAAATTACAAGGGAAGTAGAAGGCACTTTGGTGAGGCTAATTACAACCATGCAAGCTAAACACAGTCACCGAAAAGTATGCCTTCTATTTTCCGTGCAAATTTCCAACAATGAAAAAGCCAACAACAATGTCGAGAAAGAGGAGAGTGAGGTGCTGAAAAGATATCTTGTTTTGCAGTAGTATGAAGATGCTTTTCCAACATATGTTCCTGGATTACCTCCTCATTGAGAAGTAGATTTCTCTATTGAGTTGATGCCTAGAGTGTTAAAATTGGAAACCAGGGCAAAACTTCATGTGGGTCATCTTATTCATGGCTGATAATATTTTTATTAGATTCCTCTCGTCGAGAGGTGTAGGATTAATATAAAGATCATCCGATTCCGATAAGTATTCATGGAGATATGAATTTATTTTGATTATGGAATTATTATCAAGCCGACCTACAACTCATGTAAGCTCAGAAGGCCAACAGTCGCATCTATTCACCCACCAACGTTGTGTATAAATATAAGAGGACTTTTCCTCATTTGGACTCACTCATCTCATCACATCTCTCTCTCTCTACTGCGCAGATATGAGTCTCTTCTCTACTGCGCTGAAATGGGTCTCTCTCTCTCACACATGTGAAGCCGGAAGCTGTTGAATTTGAAGCTGCAACTGCAGAAGTAAAGATTGACTTGCGTGGCCTAGAAGATCTCCTCTTTGGAACTGCGCTGTAGGTTCATCTGAACCTCCTTTGAAAGCCGCAACTTTTGGTGGTGGAATGAAGTCAATCCGACGAATGGTTTGCAAGATATCGACTGCCCTAGTTTGAAGCCGGAAACTGCTGAAACTGAAGCTGCAACTGCAGAAGTAAAGATTGACTTGCGTGGCCTAGAAGATCTCCTCTTTGGAACTACGCTGTAGGTTCATCTGAACCTCCTTTGAAAGCCACAACTTTTGGTGGTGGAATGAAGTCAATTCGACGAACGGTTTGCAAGATATCGACTGCCCTTGTTTGAAGCCGGAAACTGCTGAAACTGAAGCTGCAACTGCAGAAGTAAAGATTGGCTTGCGTGGCCTAGAAGATCTCCTCATCTGAACTGCACTGTAGGTTCATCTGAACCTCCTCTGGAAGCTGAAACTTTTGGTGGTGGAATGAAGTCAATCCGACTGTCGGTTTGTGAGATATGGTCTGCCCTAGTTTGATAATGAAGCCGCTAATGTTGATGCTACTGATCTAGGGTTTGCTACTGCTGATATGAATCAGATTTATTGTACTATTTCTCTCTGCTGAATTATTGAAGATAAAAGAAGATTTGATCAAAGGGTTTCCCCACACATTATGGGGTTTGTCCCTGGCTAGCCGCCACATCTTGTGTCTCTTGTCTTGGCTTGTTTTCTGTCGATCGTTTAATGTTCTATCTGTACTTTACTTTATGTACATGTGATTGCTAATCGGTGGAATATAATAAGAAAAAGAAGTAAACTGTTATAAGCATAGAACATACCATAACTTAACATGGTATTGGAGCTGAGGTGAAGACAAAGCCCGAGCAAGAGCAAGAGCAATCATTGAAGAGAAGATTGGCAAGGCTATCCTAAAAGAACTATGGGGTCCTCAACACTCTTTCCTGCCAAAGACAAGCTCTGTGAGAAAGCTGACTATCACGGATGGAAGATGTCTATCGATCTAACCCTTGAAGATCAAGGAATGTTGGACCATGTAAGAGGCAATATTGTTGAGCCTTCATCAAATGCATCTGCTGCTGCCTGGAACAAATGGAAAAATGGAGAAGTCAAAACAAAGAAGATCATCCGGGACTCTATCGACAAGCGCTTGGTGGCCTACATCTCTGATCTAGACACCTCCAAGGAAATCTACGACAGACTGGTGAGTTTATTTAAAGTTAATGATGCAAATCAAGTTTTGTTTCTTAGAAATAAGTTGAGGAAAATCAAGAAGGGTAAAGATGAAAGTATGCAAGCATACTTCTTAAGAATCACCGAGATCAAGAACGATCTCCTATCTATTGGGGAAACCATTACTGACAGAGAAATGGCACTCACAACTCTCGGAGGATTACCATCTGAATGGTATGTGTTCAGGACTACTCTTCTGAATAATAATGTAATTCCTAGTTTCGAGGAATTAATGGCTAGATGCATTCAAGAAGAAACAAGGGAAGAAGTGCAAGAAATGCCCATGCCTAAAGGTCCTTCTGCTGCCTTTTCTTCTCATGCAAAAAGAAGAAAGGACTCACACCGGGACGATGATCAAAATCCCTCTGATGGCAAATTAAAGGAATGACAAATTCAACAACAAAGGTAAGAGGAGAGCTAGAGATCGAGGAAGAGGACAACCATTCAAGAAGGCTAGAAAGTCCAGGATGTATTAAATGCACCTGACCTCAAAAGGAACCTGGTGTCCATCTTGGCAATGGAAGACAAAGGCTACAAGGTAACCTTCAGCAATGGCAAGGTATGTATATAATGTTAAAGATGCCTTTACTCTTGGGTTTAGTGTTGATTCATTATATCAGGTCGATGGAAGTCCGCTAGGTGTCATGTCTTGTGACACAACTCTTTAGTCCGAACTTTGGCATCGGAGGTTTTCCCACCTTCATTACAAAGCTCTACCCGATGTAAGACAGATGGTAACAGGGATGCCCGAATTCCAAGTAGAGAAAGAAGGTGTATGTCCAGGATGTGCCGAAGGAAAGCTCAAAAGGGGACCATTCCCCTCAAGCCAAAACAAGACCTCCGATATATTACAATTGGTTCACTCGGGCATACCTGAGGTTGGCATTAAGAGGGAGACTACTACACCACATACTCCTGAGCAGAATGGTCTGGTGAGAAGGAAGAACCGCACGATGATGGAAGCTGTCCGGGCCATGCTACATGATCAAAGACTTTCGAAGTTTCTATGGGCTGAAACTACAATCACCGTTGTATATGTACAAAATTGATGCCCTCATCAAGCATTGGGTTTCTAAACTCCTGAAGAAATGTTCACCATCTGTCAAAGGGAAGTCATGATTAGTCATGATGTCACCTTTGACAAAGATATGGCCCTCAGCAAGGTGGACAATCTGCTGACTTTGAGTAGCTCTCAAGAAGCCGACACCAGGGAACCGAAAGAAAAGGATGATGAATCAATGCCTGATGTAGAAGAACCCATGGATCCGATTGATCCTCATCCACATGAGCCTTCCTCTTCTAGGAAGAGGCCTTCATGGCTTAGGGGGATACTTGATGATGCTGAAGGACATGCTGCACCCTGAGGAACCTTCCATCAAAGTAAGAAACTTAACAGGTATCAGGGATACCTGACCATCATGAGCACGATCATACAAAATGAACCTTCATCATTCTCAGATGTCATCAAGCATTAACTATGGAAGGATGCTATGACCATAGAATATGGGTCTATTATGGAGAATGATGTCTGGGAAGTAGTTCCCAGACCCTGGACAAGACAATTGTTACTTCAAAATGGATTTACAAGATAAAGCATGAAGCAAATGGAAGTATGGAAAAGTATAAGGTTCATTTTGTTGCTCGTGGTTTATCCCAGAAGGGAGGTATAGACTATGATATTTGCACCTGTTGCCAGATATACGACCATCTGCTTGATCATAGCCCTTGTGGCTTCACAATGATGGAACCTACATCAGATGGATGTCAAGATCGCGTTCTTGCATGGTTATATCAAAGAAGAGGTCTATGTGGAGCAACCTGAAGGATTTGAGATTTATGATTGAAAAACTCATGTATGCAGGTTGAAGAAGGCTCTCTATGGGCTGAAGCAAGCACCCCGAGCATGGTATGAGAGGATCGATAGCTACTTGATGAAGCTGGGATTCACTAGGAGTGAAGTTGATCCTAACCTTTACTTTAAGGTTGAAGATGACAAGCCTTTCATACCGGTGTTGTACGTGGATGAACTCTTTCTAACAGGTGCAAACCCTCTCATTCACAAATGTAAGAGGGAGATGGCTTCTGAATTTGAAATGAAGGACCAAGGACTTGAAGTATGGCAGAAGCCAAGGGAAATTTTCCTATCTCAAGGAATATATGTGGTAAAGATATTGGAAAGATTTAGTATGATGGACTGCAAGCCTGTGACTACCTCGAGGATCTTAACTTTTAGAAGTTATATGGTAGTGATGTTGGACTAGACTTGGGAAATGCCTCTGAGTTTCAAAAACTCATTCGCATTGATGTTCTTGGTGAACCTCTGTCCGAACATATGTTTTGCAGTTAGCATTGTGAGCTCATATTTGGTTGAGCCTCACTGGATTGATGACAAGAATCTTCTGAGATGTCTTCAGGACACAATCTCTCATGGATTAAGATACACTGCCGGAGATGTGAGACTACTTGGATATACTGATGTTGATTGGGCAGGCAGTGTGTGGATCGTAAGAGCACTTCTGGGTACTGTTTCACCTTGGGATCTGCTTTTATCCTGGATGAGCAGGAAGCAGAAGTCGGTGGCTTTGAGCATCGCCGAAGCAGAATATATTGTTGCTAGCATGACCTCGTGTGAGGCAGTCTGGTTGTGAAAGCTCTTCAGTGAGCTGCTTGGATTTACATT
Organism: Pinus tabuliformis; assembly: GCA_031772625.1. Taxonomy (NCBI): domain Eukaryota; kingdom Viridiplantae; phylum Streptophyta; class Pinopsida; order Pinales; family Pinaceae; genus Pinus; species Pinus tabuliformis. The sequence continues at coordinate 826,051,931 of CM062815.1, forward strand.
GGATACCACTGTGATTCTCTGTAATAACCAGAGGTGGGATTCGATTATTGAGGAATCCCGTATTTGTCAATTGCTCTAGCAGATTGACATCATCTGGGATATGGTAAGTCGATGAGCAAGGAAGCTCCATCACATTAAGATGATGTACAGGTCGATACACCTTGTCAAAGCCCCAAGGAAAGATCTAATCTGTGATTTTCCCAAACGAATTGGAGTCGTCAAGAAACCCTTGTACAAGGGTCCTGCATGTTGCATACATTGAGCTCTGGGAGCTCTGAGGGCTTGCGGTTCCTACTGGAGCAACATATGACCACAGGGTGACTCACCCTCCCCTGGTGGTGCACATTGGAACAAGATGATTCGCTCTCTTGTGGGACAAGATGATTCGCTCTCTTGTGGAACAGGATGATTCGCTCTCCTGTGTAGTAGGATGATTAGTTCTCCTGTGAGGCCTGGATTGATGTGTTCTCCATGGCAATTGTAGCAGGATTGATGTGTTCTCCTGTGAGGCCTGGATTGATGTGTTCTCCATGGCAATTGTAGCAGGATTGATGTGTTCTCCTGTGAGGACAGGATTGATTAGTTCTCCTGTCGAGGCATCCTACCCATGCAATCTGGGACTCATGGGAAGTACCTCTCATCTGATCAATGAGCAGGGAAATGAAGTTAGGGACCATAGTAGTACCGATGGACGCATCGTTGTAACTACCGTACTCCCTACGCTAGGATGACCTCCATTGATCTGGGATCAATGATACTGGTCTGGGACCAGTGGTAGGAGTTGTACCATACTATGACGCTGACTTCGGGTCGGTTGAGACTGGTCTGGGATCAGTGGTACATACTCTGAGACTGACTTTGAGTCAGTGGATGATGATATTGGTCTGGGACCATTGGAGTTGTACTCACTATGACGCTGACTTTGGGTTGGTTGAGACTGGTCTGGGACTAGTGGTACATACTCTGAGACTAACTTTGAGTCAGTATGATACATCCTCGATCATTTCTTCTTCATAATTCGGACAAAAGCAGAGTAGAACAGAACAATGCAAGAGCAGAGCAGAACATAACAAAACAGTACAGATCAGTGCAAGGCAGAACAAGACAAAGCAGAACAGGAAAAATAGAGCAGAGCAGGGCAAGGGTCAGGCTGTACAAGGCAGTGCATTTGATGGATGAATAGTAACGACCGATAGACAGATTGCAGATGGAGTTCTCCATGGTTGAGAGGGAGTGTTAAAATTGGAAACCAGGGAAAAACTTCATGTGGGTCATCTTATTCATGGCTGATAATATTTTTATTAGATTCCTCTCGTCGAGAGGTGTAGGATTGATATAAAGATCATCCGATTCCGATAAGTATTCATGGAGATATGAATTTATTTTGATTATGGAATTATTATCAAGCCGACCTACAACTCATGTAGGCTCAGAAAGCCAACAGTCGCATCTATTCACCCACCAACGTTGTGTATAAATATAAGAGGACTTTTCCTCATTTGGACTCACTCATCTCATCACATCTCTCTCTCTCTACTTTGCAGATATGAGTCTCTTCTCTACTGTGCTGAAATGGGTCTCTCTCTCTCACACATGTGAAGCCGGAAGCTATTGAATTTGAAGCTGCAACTGCAGAAGTAAAGATTGACTTGCGTGGCCTAGAAGATCTCCTCTTTGGAATTGCGCTGTAGGTTCATCTGAACCTCCTTTGAAAGCCGCAACTTTTGGTGGTGGAATGAAGTCAATCCGACGAACGGTTTGCAAGATATCGACTGCCCTAGTTTGAAGCCAGAAACTGCTGAGACTGAAGCTGCAACTGCAGAAGTAAAGATTGACTTGTGTGGCCTAGAAGATCTCCTCTTTGGAACTGCGCTGTAGGTTCATCTGAACCTCCTTTGAAAGCCGCAACTTTTGGTGGTGGAATGAATTCAATCCGACGAACGGTTTGCAAGATATCGACTGCCCTAGTTTGAAGCCGGAAACTGCTGAAACTGAAGCTGCAACTGCAGAAGTAAAGATTGGCTTGCGTGGCCTAGAAGATCTCCTCATCTGAACTGCACTGTAGGTTCATCTGAACCTCCTCTGGAAGCCGAAACTTTTGGTGGTGGAATGAAGTCAATCCGACTATCGGTTTGTGAGATATGGTCTGCCCTAGTTTGATAATGAAGCCGCTAATGTTGATGCTACTGATCTAGGGTTTGCTACTGCTGATATGAATCAGATTTATTGTACTATTTCTCTCTGCTGAATTATTGAAGATAAAAGAAGATTTGATCAAAGGGTTTCCCCACACATTGTGGGGTTTGTCCCTGGCTAGCCGCCACATCTTGTGTCTCTTGTCTTGGCTTGTTTTCTGTCGATCGTTTAATGTTCTATCTGCACTTTACTTTATGTACATGTGATTGCTAATCGGTGGAATATAATAAGAAAAAGAAGTAAACTGTTATAAGCATAGAACATACCATAACTTAACATAGAGTAACACCAACATCCAAGGCACCATACAGGATGAGTACTCTTGAATTAGTTGAATTAAAATTACAAGTTAAATAGATGCTTGATAAGGCCTATATAAGGCTAAGTGTGTCCCCATGGGGAGCTCCATTTCTGTTTGTGAAGAAAAATGATGCATTAATTACAGACATTTAAATAAAGTGACCATCAAGAACCAATATCCATTGCTAGGGATTGACAACTTATTTGGCCAGCTGAGGGGAGCAGTGGTTCTCTCCAAGATTGATTTGAGGTCAAGCTATCACTAAATATGTATCGAGGACAAAGATATCCATAATATTGCATTTCAGACAAGATACAAGCATTACAAGTTTGTGGTGGTACCCTTTGGGCTTACTAATGCACTTGTCGTCTTCATGTGTTTAATGAATAGTGTGATACGTCCTTGAAAAAATTTGTGATTGTCTTCGTTAATGATATATTGGTATATTCAAAAACTGAAGAAGAACATGAAAACACCTAGCTGCAGTGCAATAGTTGCTAAGGGAACACAAGATTTATGCAAATCTTAGTAAGTGTGAGTTCTTCCTATCACAAATACATTATTTGGGACACATTGTCTCTTAGGAGAGGATAACAGTTGATCTGAAAAAGATCAAGGCCATAATGGAGTGGCCAACACTGGAAAATGTGAATGAAATGAGATTATTCATGGGGTTGGAAGGCTACTACAAAAGGTTCATCAAAAACTTCTCCAAGATAGGCAACCCAATCACATCCTTGGAAAAGAAAGGAAAGAAATTTGAGTGGATAAATGAGTGTGCAACAAGATTTGAATAATTGAAACAATTGCTCACTAATGCCCCAATGTTAAGAATTGCAGATCCATAAAAAGATTTTATGGTTCATATAGATGCTTGCAAGGAGGGGCTTGGTGGAGTCTTGATGTAGGAAAGACAAGTAGTTTGCTATGAGTCATGGAAGCTAAATGAGCATAAGGAAAACTATGTGACTCATGATTTGGAGTTGGATGCTATCATCCATGCATTGAAAATGTGGAGACAATACCTCCTCGACATAGGATTTATGCTTATGACAAATCATTTGGGACTCAAATATTTGTTTGACCTAGGTATTGCAATAACAATGCTGCAAATCCTAGGGCTACCAGCTTTAATTATCAACCCGGGGTTCGTACAAACTTGGAGGTGACAGTGCTATATGCACAAGTAAAAGTGAAGGTCTTGCCTGTTGTCTCTGTTCATCTGGCAAGAGACGCTAGGGGTTCCAAGCCATACTTCTATAGGGTCAGAAGAAGCTTGATTCTTTGATGGAAGAAGAGCAAATCTATTCTAAGAGAGAGCTACTCTACTGCAGTAATGAAGAAAACAACATGTAATGCTAACTCACACCATAACCTAATTAACCATTTAAACAACTATGCTAAGCAGAATTGCTAAATCAACACTAATCTAATGCTGCTATCTAAGTTGCAGAAGTAAAGAGCATCAACCCTAAGAATGTGTAAGCAAGGAAACTAAACTAATTTGGTGGCAGTGTTTAACTAATACGCAGAACAAAGTTCGGGAAGGAGTCAAGCGGAAGAGCAGTCGGAGGACGAAATCAGTGAAAGGAGGACGTAATGAAAGATGAGCGACGGAGATCTTATCGCAGGAGATTACGTAGATAGATGGGTGAACAGGATTAACGAACAGGATGAGCGGTGGAGATCTTATCGTAGGCGGTTTAGTGAATAGATGAACGAACAGGGTTACCGAACAAGATGAACGACAGAGATCTTATCGCAGGCGGTTTAGTGAATAGATGAACGAACAGGGTTACTGAATAGGATGAACGACAGAGATCTTATTGCGGAGACTTAAGTTAATAGATGGACGGACAAGATTAATCGGAAGATGGACGACAGAGATCGTATCGCGGAAAAAAAGTGCGGAAATGATGGAGCGGGTTTCGAAGGCAGTAAGGAGTTTCTCGCACGCCCTCAAAGCTGTAAGCGGGATTCTGAAATTTCACACGATTAGCCTAACTGGGTGACAGGAAAACCACTTTTCTCGCGTGCTCTCGGGCGGATAACGACCGTGCAAGAATCTGCGTGAGATTGCGCGATAGCCGTTGGATCAGGCGGGACTGATCAACGATGGAGATTGGCCAAGCTAGTTGGCGAGCGGGTGACACGATAGCCGTCGGATCAGGCGAGGTAGATCGATGGTGGGGGTTTAAAGCGCATAAAGTATTGAGGTGACGCGATAGCTGTTGGATCAAGAGACAGATCGACGGTGGAGATTGGAGCGCATAAAGTAAGTGGAAGACTTCACGCGCAATGGTCGTTGGATAAATTAATGAATCAGACGGTGATTGGTTAGGTTTGTTGTGGATCGGACGGTAAGGGAATTATGCATGAAGAACGTGCTGAAGGAGGTTTCAATGAAAATGACAGAAAATGGTGAGGGTGAGGGTGGACCAAGAGTGATGGAAAAAGACGACAGTGAAACGAAACAAGTAACTGCATCAAACAACAAACTCCAAAGCTCATTCAAGAACTAGAAACCTGTGTTTTTGGGGTTGCTGAAGGGTTTCTTCCTCAAGTCATGGTCCCAGAGGGAGGAGGTGAGGCCAAGACACCTATGGACAACCTTATGGTGATCTTTTTCTCCTAGCTACCCTACTAATTGAAAGAAGGCACAAATGGAAGTAAACTACAACATAACCGATCTACTCTACACTACTGTAATGGGAATGCAGCTACTTAAGAAAATGAATAGTTAAACCATAAATCTACGCTATACTGCTGTAATGAAAATGCAGCTACTTAAGAAAATGAATAATGAAACCATGAATCATCTACTCTATACTGTTGTAATGGAAATGCATCTACTTAAGAAAATGAACAGAAAACCAGGAATCTATGCTAGCATACATATACAATAAAGAGGAGCTTTGGCTGCTCGGGTTGGGCCCTAACCCAAGAGCTTCAACCCTCTGAGTTAACTCAGTGTTGGCTCAAAACGAAACTCATTCTTATTATCAAAACCATGGATTACATAACAAACTGTCACAAGTCTTGCAACTCAGAAATAAAGTAGAGTTTTACAATAAAAATGCGAATCCTATTGAGGTTTTAAGCCTCTCTACTTATACATTTGAAGTCTCCAACGGATTCCTTCAAATTAGGGAGGCTCGGTTCCCAACTCAAGATAAACTGGTTTCTGTCACTTTCACTTGCTCGGCTGCCTTCTAGTCCTCATGATTTGGCTATTTGCACTCCGAGCTGATGGATGAATTTTCGAATGGAGGCGTAGTAAATGAGGAAGATTTACCTTCTATAATTCCTCTCCCTTGTCCCATTCGAGTTTTTACCAAGGCCTTTGCCAAAATTCCTTGCTTTTATACTTTGTTTCTGCATTAAATTTACATTAGACCACAAAGCAAAATATCCAACTCTAACTCATCTCATAAACAAAATATGATCAAAAGTATGCAATAAGTTGTGAGAATAGTTGGTTGACTAATTTAGGAGGTGAATTAAGGCCCATATAACCACCTAATGATTAGGCTCATCACCAACCTAAGTTGATCACAAGACAAGCTAGATGGTTGGCCATATCCAGCGAGTTCAACTTTTAAATCAAGTACATCAAGGGCAAAGAAAACAAGGTTGTCGATACACTTAGTAGAAGGATTTATTTAAATCACATGGAAGCCATAAGTTCGTATGAATTGGACCTATGAGAATGGGTCAAAAATGTAGGGAAACATGATGAGAAATATCAATAAATAAAAAGAAAACTACAACAAGATGGTGAGGGTGGAAAGGATGATGAATATCATCTCACAGTTGATGGTCTAGTTAGATTCAAGAATAGAATCTATGTGCCAAAAAATGATGATTTGAAGAGGCTAATAATGAGAGAGTTCCATGCTAAGCCATATTCTAACCACCTAAGTGTAGGTTTTAACCCCGTACAAAATTCCCCTGCATACAAATTCTAAAAATAAAAAATAAACAATGACAAGAACATAAAAGATAAAACATATACACATAGATTTTCCCCTGGATCCAAAAATCGAGACTACTAGATTGATTTTTCATTATGTTCCTTTCAATGTTACAATATATATATACATGCCGAAGCATTCATAAACCCCAATCCATTAACCTTGGATTAGAACATAATCGTAGTTCCCTTCACTGGATCTACAATATGCCATGGGAAAAAAACCATCATGTTCAAAACCATGTGTGAAACCCTTGCACAAAACCATAGTTAGGTATGGCCACCTAATATAGGGTTCAAAAAAATTTCCCGGGGCGTTGCCTTGGACCTCGTATAGGGGGGATGTGCCCCCCCTGTGACCCCCCTGCTGCGCTCGACACAATGAACAGTGAGAAATTTCGCCCCCCTTGTGACCCACCCCCACGCGTGCAACTAGTCGTGGAAAGAATATAATACACACCCAACATTCTCCCACTTTTTGTTTCTTTTCCACATAGGGGGTCACAAGAGAGATTAATCATTGGTCCAATCGTGCAATGCCCATTGTTTCTCTACATCAAGAAAAATTCTCAGTGCTCACATACTTCATCAATGCATCTGAAACATTCTTTACTAGCAACACGTTTTTGTCTTCAACCATATCCCTCACAAAGTGAAACTGAACATCAATGTGATTTGTCTTTGAATGATAAGCAAGGTTCTTTGCCAAGAAAATTGCACTTTGGCTGTCATAGTCTATCCTTATAGCTCGTTGTATTAACCCCGTACTTGAACACAATCTCTGCAACCAAACTGCTTCCTTGCTTGCATGAGTGGCTGCCATCTATTCTGCCTCTATAGTTGAAAGTGCCACTACATATTGTCTCTTGCTCATCCAACTGAATGCTCCTCCAAATAGGTTAAACACACACCCACTTGTAGATCTTCTCTGATCTAGATCTCCAGCGCAGTCTGCATCAATAAAGCCACGAATGTCCAAAACTCTGTCCAATCCTGGTGTTCCTTGGTAGCACAGAGCATAATCACTAATTCCACGCAAATACTTGAAAACCCGCTTCACTGCTATCCAATGCTCCTTCCCTGGTTTTGACATAAACTTGCTCAATACTCCCACTACATGTGCAACGTCTCGTCTAGTATAGACTATTGCATACATCAGACTACCAACTACACTTGAAATGGAACACGAGACATATCCTCTTCCTCTTCTTGTGTCTTGGGACACTGTTCAGCTAATAAATTTACACCTACATGAATATGAAACTTCATCGGTTTACTACCCTGCATATTAAACCTCTGCAGTTTTGTCTCGACATAGTTCCTTTGGTTTATCCAGAGCTTCCTCTTTGCCCGATCTCATTTAATTTCCATGTCCAAATAATAGTTTGCAACACCTAGATCATTCATGTCGAATTTGGAGGACAATTAGGTCTTCAAATCATGGATAATTTCTTTATCATTTCCAATTAGAAACATATCATCCACATACAAGACCAGATAAATAACACAGTCACCAATTAATTTAAAATACACACAATGATTTGCTTTGCTTTTGGTGAAGCCAAGTCCCCATATATATGTATCAAATTTCTGATACCACATCCTTGGTGACTGTTTTAACCCATACAAAGACTTTTTTAACCTGCATACTGGTTCTTTTTCACCCTTCACCGCAAAGCGTTCAGGTTGCTTCATGTAGATCTCTTCTTCTAGATCCTCATGGAGAAACGTTGTCTTCACATTCATCTGTTATACCTCAAAATCAAAAGCAACAACAATAGATAAAAGTAATCTAAAAGAAGCTACCTAGGCAACAGGAGAAAAAATATCACCAAAATCAATTCCTGGCACCTGGGAATAACCTTTTTCTACCAACCGAGCTTTGTATTTCTCCACCTTGCCTTCTGCATTCATCTTTTTCTCAAACACCTATTTTTTTTCAATGGGTTTCCTTTCAGAAGACAACTCCACCAGATCCCAAGCCTCATTTTTGTCCAAAGATGCCATTTCATCAACCATGGCCTCTTTCCAGAGTTTTCCATCATCTGAATCTATTGTCTCCCCGACCGTTCTGGGATCATCATTAGTAATAGATAAAGAAAAATTTGAACAGAAAGCAGATGGACTATACCTTTCTAGTTTCCTTCTTTCTTGAACTGATCTTCTCACAACTGGAGTTTGTGGCTCTTCATCTTCTGATTTTTGTTCTGTTGTAGAGTTCGATTCTTCTTCCTTTAGCTCAAACTCTATATTCTCAGGTTCCTTTGTTAGGACTTCATGTTTAATATCTTTCACCTCTCTAAACACCACATCTCCGCTGTACACAACCTTCCTTGTTTATGTGTTCCAAAGTTTATAACCTTTTAAACCATCCTTATACCCAATAAAGATGCACCTTTCAGATTTACTATCCAACTTGATTCTTTTCTCCTTTTGAACATATACATATGCATCACAACCAAATACCCTCAGATGTTAAAGAGAGGGTTTCTTACCAATCCATACCTCATGTGGAGTCTTATCCTCCAACGCCGATGAAGGTGATCTGTTGACCAGCTAATATGCAGTGTCCACCACCTCTGCCCAGAATTCCTGTCCTAACTTGACACCACTGAGCATGCCTCTTTTCTTTTCCATCAATGTCTTGTTCATTCTTTCTGCAACTCCATTTTTTTGAGGTATGTATGGAGTAGCCTTCTATCGTGCTATACCACACTTCTTATAAAACTCTTCAAATTCCTTCTTGTAGAACTCTCCACCATTATCTGTCCTCAACACCTTTATCTTCTTCTCCGTCTGGTTTTCCACCAGAGCCTTAAATTCTTTAAACCTGTCAAAGACTTCAGATTTCTTCCTGAGGAAATATATCCATTTATTCCTTGAGAAGTCATCTATAAATGATACATATTACACAGACTTACCCAGTGATGGAACTGACACAGGTCCAAACACATTACTGTGCACAAGCTCTAATATCCCTTTCGCCCTCTTAGAACCAAAAGGGAAACTCACTCGATTTTTCTTCCCATATACACAATGTTCACAGAAATCGAAATCTAGAGAGAAATTAGACATACCTTCTACCATACCATTACCATGAAGTATTCGAAGGCCCTTCTCTCCAATATGTCCAAGCCTTTGATCCCATATTATGGTCTTTTCTCTAGAGACCACTAGATTTTCTGCGCCACTTTCAGAAACCATAGAACTGTTGCACTGATCAATAACAATGCTACCCAGAAGCTTGTACAAAGTTCCAATCCGAAATCCCCGCATCAATACCAGTGCTCCCCAAACCATATTGTAGGTATCTTTCACGAACACTGTTTTTACACCTACATCATCCATCTTGCTTATAGAAATTAGATTCCTCACCAATGTAGGAATATGCAGAACACCTGTAAGTGTTCCAATCCTTCCACCTTGCAACTTCAGCTTGACTTTTACATGTTTGGCGATTCTAGCCTTCTTGTCATCCCTTAAGAAGACATCACCGCCATCATAGTTCTCATACTCGCAAAACCACTCCCTATGCGGAGTGAAGTGAAAGGACGCACCAGAGTCAATCAACCATCACTCATGATCTACTTGTGTGCTTGAAGAAGAAGCCAAGTACACATCCCCATTTTCATTTGAGGTGGTTTTCGCCTCTGCAGAAGGAGCATCATTAGATCCCTTTTCTTTCTTAGGAGCTTTAGATCTACAAACATTTTTAAAGTGCCTTTTCTTTCCGCATTTTTAGCACAACTTTACAGGTTTTTTTGGAGATTTAGATCTTCCTCTAGATTTAGAACTCCCACTCGAGGACTTATTTTTATTTTTGTTTTGGGACCATCCTCATACAAACAAGGAATCTCTATTATGGCTCTCCCTATTTTTCTGTCTCATGTCCTCTGACAACAAGGATGAGACTATGTCATCAAACTTCAAGGTAGTTGTATTGCTACCTATTGCAACAACCAGACTATCCCATGAATATGGTAGAGAACAAAACAAACTAATGCACTTATCTTCATCTGAAATTTTAATATCAACTGACAACAACTGGACTACCACAGTATTAAAGGCATTCAAATGCTTTGTCATCGAGTCTCATCCTTCATCTTCATGTTATACAAATTTTCCGCAGGAACAATTTGTTCAACAAAGATTTAGATTGGTATGAAGTCCCTAACTTGTCCTACAAAGTTTTCTCTGTAGTTTCCCCTGATACATTCAACAATACTGAATCTGAGATACACAATTATATTGTGCTCTTTTCTTTCTGATCCAACTTTGCCCAGTCTTCATCTGACATTGTTGTTGGTTTACTATCCAGATCTACGGCAATTCACTGATCTTTATCCACTAGCAGATCCTCCATCTTGAGTTTTCACAAATCAAAACTTTGACAATTAAATTTCTCGATCTCTATCTTTCCACTGCTCGCCGTCTTCTTACAATGCAAGAATTGATCCCGTAGATCTCCCACTGAACAGGGTCTACCATAGGCCCGAGAAAAACCCCTCAGCAATAAAGACGTTCCCTTGAAGCCAAAACAACTCTGATACCAAATGTAGGTTTTAACCCCGTACAAAAATTACCCGCATACAAATTCTAAAAACAGAAAATAAACAATGGAAAGAACATAAAACATAAACAAATATACGCAAAGATTTTCCCCTAGATCCCAAAACTAGGACTACCAGATTGATTTTTCATTATGTTTCTTTCAGTTTTACAGTACATATTTATACATGCCGAATAATTCATAAACCCCAACCCGTTAACCCTAGACTAGAATATAACCGTAGTTCCCTTGAACAGATCTACAAAATACCATGGGCAGAAAACCATCATGTCCAAAACCATGTGCGAAACCCATGCATAAAACCATAGGTAGGTCCGCCTACCTAATATAGGGTCCAATATTTTTTTTTTCTCGATGCACTGCCCGAGACCTCATAAAAAGGGCCCCCCACCCTGTGACCCCCCTGCTGGGCTTGACATAACGAACAAGGGGGGCCTACCGCCGCCCTTCCCCCCCCCAATGACCCCTCGCGTGTGCGATTAGTTGTGGAAATAATATAACACACACCCAACACTAACATACCAAAAGACTCTCATGGCCATCAAAAAGTTTTACTATTAGCCTAACGTGAAAAGGGAAGTAGTTGGTTTTGTTGCTAATGCATGGAGTGCCAACAAGTGAACCCCAAATGTAAACATGAAACATGTTTCTTGCAGTCCATTCCCATTCCGAAATGGAAGCGGGAAGTGATCTCCATGGATTTCATTATTGGTTTTCCAAGAAGCTCCAGATAACATGATGCATTTATGGTGGTAATTGATAATTTGAGCAAAGTGGCTCATTTTGTATCAATCAAATCCACCAATTCGGCTAGTGAGGTGGCTCAAATATTCATAAAGGAGATTGTGAGGTTGCATGGAGTTCCCAAGAAAATAATTTTAGATAGAGATGCCAAGTTCACTTCAAGGTTTTGGAAGGAACTATTTGCTGGCTTGGGAGCATAATTGGATTTCAATACAACTTATTATCGACAGACGGATGGGGAAATAGCAGGAACTAGAGAGAAAAAATAGAATCCTCAAAGACATGTTGAGGATGTATATGATGCACCAACCAAAGAAGTGGGAAGAGTATCTTCCACTTGTAGAATTTGCATACAACAATGGGTACTAAGAATCTCTAAAGATGAGCCCATTCGAGGCACTTTATGGAAGGAGTTGCAATAGTTTTATTAGCTGAAGTGATCTAATTAATAGGGTCCTTATTGGGTCTGATATGCTAAAAGAGATGGAGCAACAAATGCATATCATTAGGTAGAATTTAAAGGTGGCATAGGACAAGTAGAAAATATACGCGGATCAACATAGGGTGCATAAGGAGTTCCAAGTTGGGAAACATGTTTACTTGAGAGCTAAACCTAAGAAAAGTTCCTTGAGGTTTGGGTCATGTGCTAAGTTGGCACCACGATTTTGTGGGCCTTTTGAGATACTTGCAAGAATAGGGCCAGTGGCCTATAGGATGGTCTTACCTCCATCAGTAATTTTCCATGATGTTTCCCATGTTTCTTTATTTAAAATATATGTACAAGATTCTAATCATATGATTGATTGGTTTGTGCTACAGGTGGAAACAGAGGACGAGTTTCAACCAGAGCCACTATGCATCCTAGACTGGAGGAACCTCACGCTTCAAAATAAAGAAATAGAGCAATTCAAAGTGCAGTGGAGGCACTTTGGGCCTGAGGAAGCCACTTGGGAAATGACTGATTCAATGCAGGCATCATATCCTTTTTTGTTTGTTGGTTGAAGCAAATGTATATAAATTTGTAAATACTGTACAAGCTGCGTATATAAAGATCCATAAATAGTATGTTTTTTTAAGCATGTCTTTTGTGTTGTATATGGACAAAGAACACTGAGGACGGTGTTCCCCCAAGGGGGAGGGGTTTGTGCCAACCCAAATTATTTTCCATTTATGTATGTAATATAAATATTGATAAAAAATGCGTTGATTCAAGGGACACAAATTCCAGAGCTGAGGGGGTTACTTGCTTAGGATAATTTAAGGTTTCCCCACAACAGGAAATTTGAACTCTTTCATGATAACCATTGAAGGTTGGTAGGTGTGTGACTAAATGAACTAATTATTCCGTCAATCCAGTTGAAGAAGAAGGACGAGGAGCCACGCTTGCTTTGGAAAAATTCATAACATAGAAAGGACAAAAATTTATGAAGGGTGGTCAACCAACAGAAAAATGGATAGAAGGGGATGACATAATAAGTGCATTCTAATAGCTTGGCACTGGGGAGGCAAAGGATAAAATTTCTGGAGTCTGGTGCTGGCTGGGAAAGGGGATGCACAACCTGTGACGACAAGTGAGGTGGGGTCTCTGTGTTTTTCCTGGAACAAAAAAAGAGAATCCTTGAAGGGTTGACAATAGAGAAAGCATTCTGAAGTCTTAAAACAAAGGAGAAACAAATGGGATATCGATTTTGGTTGGCAAGAGGGCATGACGAAATCACACTCAAGTGAGGAACAATGTCCTTTCAATTCCCTGTTAGCCAATGGGTGGGGATGGATTTCTATGGAGTCCCTTGATCACTGGGGTGGAGGACTGTTCCTTAGATTCCTAAAATGAGGATTTATGAAGGCTGTTATTGCTGTGGTTGTTTTTACAATGGGTTTTGGAGTCCCCAAAATGGGTTGAACCACTGTACTATAGTTTGAAGGGTGGAGATCTGTATCTCTAGATTCCCTAGTTTAAGTTGGCTGTTGAAAAACTGAAGGGTGGAGGTAATAAGCCTTTCAATTGCCCATGCTATTGTTGATTTCTTAAATAGTTGATGGGTGGAGGTGGGAGAACCTCTAGAATTCATGATTCAACTAGTAGTTGGGGTTTAATCCCTTGAGCAAAAACCACCTCAGTGTTTCGAATTTGGCTCGAGGGTGACAACTGCAAGTGAGAACTGGTTGCAACTTGTCTGTGGTTGGGTGAAGAGTCATTGTCCTAAACTCAATTTTCCATTATTAATTGAGATAAGTATCCCACATTTTTTTTATAATGAATTTCAGGTAATGCTTATTGAACTAATGCTATATCATTTGAATGAATGTAGCATGGGTTCTTATGTGGCTAGTTTTACTGGTGCTCGATAGATCTCAGATTGTGGAAAAAAGTGCAATGAATTCCATGTCATGGTTATTAAGATAATGGTATGTCTTTGAATATGTGTGATGTATAACACTCTATGTGAATGAGTCATTATAACGCTGGTTGGTTTCCACATGAAGAATGGCAATTCTAGTTGTTTGATACCTACATCATTTATCTCTGTGCCATAGAAAATAAGAATATAAACTCGCGAAATTGGATTTCTATTGCATATATATACATATATGTGTGTGTAACTTTTATGTTGTGTTTATAATGATTAAATAATAATGCTTATAACCATGAACTAACACGCGCTGTAAGTGCCATAGGGATACACCATAATCACTAGGGGGCTAACTGTAATTGCTATATCTAAACCTGAATTGCAGGATCACGTGTGTGTGTTTGTATATATAGGTATGGTTGTGCAATTAACTACTCTTGAGCATTTGAGAATGAGAAACCTCAATAATAATGTATTGTATCCATGTACATTTTAATATTGTCTAAAATCCACAGAATAACTGAATGCTCCTGTAGGTATTTTACATGCTTAAATCTAATGGAAATATTGTTGTATTACTATGTTGTTGTATGGTTGTAATTCTATATGGGAAAACATAGGCCAAGAATAACCTACAACCTTGAATACATTCTATAGGCTTAAATACATAAAAACACTCGAGTTGCCGAGTTGCTACAACATGGCATAATTGGCATATACTCAGACATCATTGATGTGTGTACACACACACACACACATTACGGTGTATTACACGTTGTGATGTAGGTCCGAAAGTGCATTCCTTTATACATAATGGAGTGGACCGTAAAGCGCTTACTCTAATGGTTAATTCCATGTGGGGATAACCCTCAGTCATAGGGTAGGCATGTGACCTCGTGGAAGGGCCAAGAGAGGGGCCAAGAAGGTGCTTGATACATTGTCTGGAAATGTCGAGTGGAACCATGGTGACATGGTGTGGAATCAAAGGCCTTAGCTCTGAGGGCTACGTTGTGGACCATATAACCACATATCGTGGGGTAGAAGCTTGGGCTTAAACGGACAATGAAGATTCACTGGCGAGATCAACAGTCAGAAAAATAGTGGGGCCTCCCCCCTTGTGACGTTAGCGAGGGCAGGAGGGATGGTGCTATTAAAGGGAAACCATAGGGTGATCGAATGGGCAATGGACCATTGGATCACAACCCCAAAACCTTAAAGTGGATTCGTGATAGTGACGCCCCCCCTTGTGACGTCAGTAAGGGGGGGGAGGGTGGCATGCTAATTCTTAGCCATTGAACCACTGTTACCATGGGATGTTGGACGATGGAGGACCGAGGAAGGGAGGCCTCCGATGAATGTATGCGAATAACATTGGTCAAGGAGAATCACACCACTATATATATATATATATATATATATATATCTATGTGTGTGTGTGTGGACGATGCGACGATATGACAGAATAGTGACATGCCACGTGGGGATCACATGGGTGCCACATGGCAGGAATAGTGAGGAGGTAAATTTGAGTTAATAAGGCTTTTAGGACCATAAATTGCAATCTAGGTGTCTAATTGGGACCAAATTTATATCGCTAGAAAATTCTTGCTGAGACGAATACGTTGATGACATTGAAATTGAGTTATGGAAACTCGAAATAAAGTTACTTTGTTTTTACCCCATTTCTCTAATTGTACCAGGGAAGTTAGGTTAGCATAGTAAATACACTCCTAATGGTAAGGGGGTGTGTTTATAGTTTGTCCCTCTAAGAGTGGGATCTTTCATTTGTGAAGTTTTTCCATTAATGTGTCTAGATTGACTTGATCAAGAGTTTGAGGCCAACTTTCCTTATTTTTCCACTCTCCATGAGGTGTGCTCCATTGTTGGGTGATAATAATCTGCTGCTGTTAAGATACCTCTAGATTTTACATGCTCTTCTATAGTAACAAATTTCACCCTCACTCCAACCTTTGGATACTGCTGCCATGAGTCCATCCAAAACAAGACATCCTGTCCCTCTCAAACTTCCCAGAAATAGCTTTTCTATACGATGAATTTATTAGTGCTAGCTAAATTCCACATCGAATATCCTTGAATAGGTTTTGAGTTCTCAATTTCTATTTCCATGATTGAGATGGGTTGCATTTCTTGCTCCAAAGTTTCCTTCATAACTCTTGGCAACCTTGGATTCGCCTCCACCATAATTTTGTGCCCAAAATGTTATGTAGAGTTTATGGATCATGAAGACCAAGACCTCCTACCATTTTGGGAAGACATAATTTATCCGAGGCTACAACAACCCTTTTTCTTCCCACATAGCCTCTCCTTAGAGAAAGGATCAATAAATGATCTTGATGGATTTGAGGATTCCTATGGGAGGTGCTAATGCAAAGAGAAGATACATTGGAAGGGCTCACAAGATTGATTTTAACAAGACTAATATCTTAGCAAAATTTAGAGATATGACAACCCAAAAATCTATAGTTTTGAATGTTCTTTGGACTAATTCTTTTCAGTGAAGAGTTTTAAGGGAGTTGTCTACCAAATGCACCCCTATATATTTAGTCAGGAGAGAACTACATTGAAAACCAAACAATATATCTAGGTGCCCCTGCATTGCTAGGTTAGTATTAAAGAACTAAATTTGAGATTTTTATGCATTAATGGATGTCCCCAAGGCCTCCATGAATTCCTCTAAGATCTATTTTAGAGCTCTAGCATTTCTTATTGTAGGAATTCCAGTTAGTATTGTATCATCAACAAATTGTTGATTGGATATGGGAAGATCATTGCCATGGTGTCTTAATCCTTTTATCTTTCCTTGTGCTACCATTGCCTTTTTGGTGTGTCCTAACCCTTTTGTATTAATCCTTTTATCTTTCCTTGTGCTACTACTACCTTTATGGTGCGTCCTAACCCTTTTGTAGCAAGAACACATAAGAATGGCGAGAAGGGTCCCCTTTTTGAATTCCACGTGAAAACTTGAATTTTGAGGAAGGATATCCATTAAGGATAACCAAGAAGAAAGGGGCTTCAAACAAAACTCCTAGGCCTAGTTAATACAACTACTTGAAAAGCCAAACACTATGAGAACACTAAAGAGATAATCTCAATTAAGTCTATCTAAGGCCTTAAATAGTTCGAGCTTGATTAGCATTCCTAACTTTTTAGATTTTTTTAATGAATGGAGAACCTCATGGGATACTACTATTCAATCCAAGATCTATTTTCCCTCCATATAAATAGTCCGATCCATTGAAATCATATTTCGCATAAGCGACTTTAGAATATTTTCAATGACATTCGAAATAATCTTATATATCACATTAAATAAGGTTATTGGTCTGAAGCTACTAGGATCCCGAGCCTTAGTAGATTTGGGCACTGTTTTTAATAGTGTGGCATTCAAGGCTAGAAATAAAGAGCACGTACTGTGAGATTCCTCCACTAGGCCATGGATTGTTTTGCCAAGAAAGTGCGAACAAGCTTGGAAAAAATATTGGCGAACCCGTCTCGACTCAATGTTTTGATTTTTGGCATGGACAATACTACTTTTTCGACTTTGGCATATGATACCTCTTACATTAAGGCAACACTATAATTTGGTTGAACCAATGCTGGGATGTTTTTTGTGATCTTCTAAATTTGTCTCCTTTGACTTTAATTTGGTTTAGTAAAAAGTGATCCATAATTTGGATTAGTTAAAAGTGATCCATAATATCTGACCAATTCTTGCTCCATCTCTTTGTGATATGTGAGTTTTCACCATGCGTCATCTTTGAGCTAAAATATATTGTTATGATGTTGGTGTTTGATCATTGATTTATGAAAAATATGTGTTTTTCTCCTTTTCTCAAAGCCATTGGATTCTTGACTTTTTCCACTACAATATTCTCTCTTGTTGCTGTATGTCCTTTATTTTTGTGAGAGTTTTACCTTCGTTTGAAGCCAGTTCCTTAGTTCTTGAACCCTCCAGAATTATTTATTGTTGAACCTCTTGCATCTATACCTCCATCTCTTGTTATGCTTGGAAAATATTTCCAAATCCTCTTTGTTCCATTTTTTGATTTTTGACTTAAGAGTCTTGATTTTTTTTATTATTATTGAAATTTGGCCATATTGGAGGGACCTTGGACTTGAATCTCTTCCCACTGTGCTTTTTCTTTCGAAATGAAGGATGGATCCTCAATCCAAAAGATCTCAAATATCAAAGGCCTATTTTTAGGGGCATCCTTGATATCTATTTCTGAACAGATTGGCCAATGATATGAACTTGTATAAGGAATTATAGATACTTCCAAGAGGACATCCACTTCTAAGAGGGATTCTAAGACTAAAAAATTATCCAAGCATGAGGATATTTGTTTTTTACCACCAAGACAATTATTCTAGGTAAATACTCCATTAGCTGTTTCCATGTCGTCCAAGTTCATTTGTTGCATCAACTATTCAACTATTGAAGTTTTTGTCCAAGTGATGAATGCCTCCCCCTTTTTCCTCTAGTGATATCACCATGTTGAATTCTCTGCCTAGAATTCATAACTTATCTTGGTGAAGCTCTTTGATCCTGCCAAGTTTCTAAGAAAGCTTGCCTTTTCGTACACCATATTTTTCCCCTTAATTGATGTTTTACAACCCTTTTATTTTGATCCTAGGTAGTGGAATCTACCAGAAATGATCTTCAAGGTAGATATACAATTTGTAAATTCCACTTATCTTCGATTCCATAATATAACTATTCCCCTTGATTTCCCTGCAACATCTAGTGCGGTGGCTTGACATTCTCTCCAACAATGAGAGGCTATTTAGATGACTTTATCACTGCCACATTTAGTCTCCTGTAACATTACTATTGTAGGGAATTCACTACAAATTCTCTCTTTGAGAAGCCTTTGTTTGCCTCAAAAGTTAAGGCCTCTTATATTCCATAAAATTATCTTCATTGGGAAGGATGTTGGGTAGAGGAAAACACTTCCGTTAAGACAATCACTTGTCAAGAATTGACAAGTGCTGTAGGAATTTACAGGGTAAGTTCCTCAGACAGAACACCAAAGGACACCGCTCACAAATAGATCACGGATCAATACACCAGTATTGTTGACGTGGTTAAAACCCTCAAAGAGGGAAACAGTCCATGGCCTAAGCCAACACGACCACTTCAGGCAATTTATTAATAAAAGAATGAAAATTTACATAAGCTTCTCTCATGAACGGTTACCTTACAAATGACCCTCCATGCTCTTTAAATAGAGATCATGGACCAATCGGGTGTTAAGCCACGGATCAAGTGTCGGTAATACCGAGGAGAGAATGAATCGTTGGATCACTACATATCGTGACCATCAGATTGTAAGTTACAAAAGTACATAGTAAAGAAACACACTTTACCTAACTCTACACTAGACCAAGTTATACTTAACTATTTCCTATGTGTCGAAATATCCTAACATCCCCCCTTAAGAACAACTTGGGATAGGATTGAAGGATGTACAAATATGACACAATAGGAGAAGGAAGAAGGCATTAGAGCCTATCCCCCCTTAGTGACAACTTCCTGAACTCCAACCATGAATCGAAGTTTAGTAAACTTCGCCTTTGTGAGAGCCTTTGTAAAGATGTCCGCAACTTGATCATCTGTTGAACAATATTTCACTTCAAGAACATGGTCGTGAATGAGCTTTCTGATGAAGTGCATGTGCAGTTCAATGTGTTTGTTGCACTGATGTTGGAATGAATCTTTGCATAGTCGAATGGCACTTTGATTATCACACCAAAGTGTAGTCGGATGCTGCTGAAAGCCAAACTCTGATAGGATTTGACGAAGCCATAGGGCTTCCTTACTAGCTTCTACGACACCATGATACTTTGCTTTTGCTGAAGAAAGAGAAATGGAACTTTGTTTCTTGCAAGCCCATGTAATAGGTCCTGAACCAAGAGTGAACACATAACCTGCAGTGGACTTCCGATCATTAGGGTCATGTTGAGTCTTGAAAATGTCATTCATTTCCATTACACTTTCACTATTATGTCTATTATATCACCTCCATTTCACTACTATGTCACCACATTCATCCCACTTTCATTATCATTGGGCCACATTTATGTTTTTCCAATCTTTATTGATTGTAAGCCTTTTAAGTGAATTTGTGGTTAAAAATTAGAAAATAATGTGCATATGCTTATACCTAACAAATGGGTTGAGATTGTTGACATGTGTAAGTTGAAAGAAGACTTCTAGAAGACCCTTATGTGGCACCCCAAGGCCAAATTCGAATTTGAGTGGAAAAAATCATGGGATCATGAGGATATGTGTCACATCTCCTAATTGTATTGTAACTCTAAGAAGACATGTGTCTTATCAGTTCCTATTTTGATTAGGACTCTAGAGGTAGAGGGAAAGATTCATGGATTCTCATTAATGAGATGGCTTCTCATCTTTTTGTATAAATAGGAGATCTCTCTCCTTCATTGGAGAGCTTAGCTTGTTAGTCTTTTAGCTTGTGAGTTCTTTAGCTTGGAGTTTGTAGTTCTTCCTTGATGGCGTTTGAAAGCTTTGGAGAACTTTGTTGTACTTTGTAATTTTGAAGAATTTGAATAAAACTTTGATGTTCTCAACATGGAAGGAGATGTGAAGTAGATGTCATGGAGCATATTAGAATGTAAGGTAGAGTAGATTTCATTTTGTAAATTTTGCTTTGATTTCATTATGTCATTTGATTGCTTTCATGTTTGATAGATTAGATTTTTCATTCATGCAATTTTAATTCATGCAAGTGTGTTCAACCGGTTGATTGTAGGTTAGTAATGCACATAGCTTTTTAATGACTAATGACATGATGGAATCATGCTGTCCTTCTGCTGATTTTTTTTTTGAGTTCTAATTCCAGCATTGTTATTTCAATCAGTTTTGTTTTGCTTATTTACTTTCCTGCAATTTAGATATCATATTGCTTAACTTGTTCATGATTACTTCCCATAAGGTAGATTGAGCTGAAGGGTAAATGATCATAAGAGTTGAAGTAGTGTGATTAGTTTCCTTTATGCGATTTAATTTTTTGCAATTTAGATATCATATTGCTTAATTTGTTCATGATTGCTTCCCATAAGGTAGATTGAGCTGAAGGGTAAAGGATCAGAAGAGTTGAAGTAGTGTGATTAGTTTCCTTTATGCAATTTAATTTCTTGCAATTTAGATATCATATTGCTTAATTTGTTCATGATTGCTTCCCATAAGGTAGATTGAGCTGAAGGGTAAAGAATCAGAAGAGTTGAAGTAGTGTGATTAGTTTCCTTTATGCAATTTAATTTCTTGCAATTTAGATATCATATTGCTTAACTTGTTCATGATTGCTTCCCATAAGGTAGATTGAGCTGAAGGGTAAAGGATCAGAAGAGTTGAAGTAGTGTGATTAGTTTCTTTTATGCAATTTAATTTCTTGCAATTTAGATATCATATTGCTTAACTTGTTCATGATTGCTTCCCATAAGGTAGATTGAGCTGAAGGGTAAAGGATCAGAAGAGTTGAAGTAGTGTGATGAATTAGTTGCTTTGATTTCAGTCTTTGAGTTGCTTTAAGTTCAGTTTTTACTTTCTTTTTCATACAGCAGCAAGGATACTGGGTTTCATAGTCACTAGCTCATTGATTGGTTGTTGCATTCCATTTTGATTGAAGTAGCTGCATATTTACACTTTTGTTCAAGTACTAATTCCACCAATAACATGTTTTGAGATCTTTTGAAGTGCTAAAGTTTTGGAAGTTACCATTAGGGACTTAGGCCTTAGGCCTTGTCTTGAAATCTCTATCCATACTTGTCCTTTAAAAGTATTCTTAAGATCTTACAATAGGATTTCCATTTGAATTAGACACTTTAGGAAACCAACAAAAACAAAACCCCAAAACAAAATAAAATCTATAAAACAACGAAGTAAGAAAAAAGTTAACTAAGCACATATGGTGCACCACACTTCATCAGTTTACGATACCCAGATTGATAATTTATGTAGAGAAATTTAAGACGTTAAATTGACTAAACATTTTGGCGCCGTTACCGGGGAAGTGTAATTAGGAGACCTTATTTCTTACATCTGAAAAAAATTAATAATTCTTGAGTATGCTCTACTCTTGCACTTCGTGTGATCTAGAGGATCAGAAAAATGATTGTTAAGTTAAAAAAAAAATTAATAATTCTTGAGCATGCTCTCCTTCTGCACTTTGTGTGATCTGGAGGATTAGAAAAAGGATTGTTATGCCTAAAAAAAAAAGAAAAATAATAGGAGACAAAATAAACTTCATCATTTCAATTGATTCAATAAAAAAATAAAAATAAAAAAAAATAAAAAAATAAATGAAAAAAATGAAACTCAACTGCTTTGATAGGTTCAAATTTTCCAAAATTGTCTAGTTATGGTTTGTAGTGGTCTTCAAAACACTGTATCCTGTTCTTATAAGGTTTTGCAACTTAGCTGCGGAAAGTGCACTGATTCCGCAACTAGTTGAGAATTCCGCAACTGTTTCAAGGTTTAGCAGGTTACAAGCGTCCAATGGAGAAATCGACCACATGGGCATCTCCAGAATTGTCCCGACATGGATCCTATCCTAGTCACCCAGCTCAGATCGATGAAAAACCAGCCTAAGACCTCAGTCAAAGTCATGTTTTTAGCATGTTTTTCTTTGAAGACTTTGCTGCCTGAAATTGAAAATCATTAATTCTTCTTATAAAAATTTACAATTTCAGAGAAAAAAAGAGAGAAGAAAAACAATCTATGGCTATCCTCAATCCTATCTTTCATTGTGGCCTCAATAAATAAATAAAAAAAGTGAACAAAAAAAAACAAAAAAATCTGCAAAATCCTTCTCTAGTTGTCTGCCTGACATTTGTAATCAGCAGTAGCAAGTCAATGTTAGTGGAAATCTTAAACAATCATCTATATTCCATCCATTGCTGGAGTATCATTAGCATTGTTATAGCTACTATTTGTTATCTCAATCATTCCTTCCATCCCTTAGTCCAGCTGAAGCATCCCTACTGAGACCATACCTATATGGAGATGCCTGCCAAACATTTGTGAGAAAATCAGTGGCCTTCCTTGCATACCAGTTAGTTTGTAGGTATTTATGGTGCAGGACTTTTGCAACAAAATTGTGAACGAAAGAAGACTCTAAAAGCCAAGCTGCTTTTCATTTCCATGGTATTATTGATATACATCCAAAGACATGGAAGATCTTACAGCTACTACGTTAGAGGCAAATCTTCAATGACGTCTTTCTGAAAGTGAACAAAACAACTGTGAATATGTTGCAAAAGGAGTGAAACATATGTGACTTATGACTATCCCAATTCGAAGAATATTAGAGTGTTGATGGCAGGTCTTCAGGTTGCACTGAAGGAAGAGCAAGAAGGCGTATTTTTGGCTGAAGAAATCAAAGAAGATACTAAATAATGGTTAAATCTATTTGTGCTGTGATCCCATATAAAAAAAAATTTCAAAATCAAATTCTACAGGCCGAATGCAGAACAAAAAAAAATAAAATGTTAACTCAGGAAAAACGCAAAACAGCAGAAAAACGTCAAATTTAAAACGCTCGATTTGCCCAAACGGAGGCGAATTTGAAGAAAATAAAACATGGGTTTTTTCGCCAGGTGGGTCAATTAGATAACCCAGAAACCGTTTGAAGAAATTTGTGGCGGTCTGGGAGAAATCCTCGGTTCTTTGGAGCCTCTTTTTGCCTTCCGCGTGTGAAAAAAACAGTTTTTTTTAACAAGTTGCGGCCATATTTCAATTTCTTTGAGAAATCCGCTCAGATCCGATTTCCTTGGCTGCCAGGTCATCCACCGTGTCACTGAATGCATGAGAGGAAAATATTTTTATTAAATGAATAGGAAATAGTTTGAACACGTCTTCCGCCACCCGTCTGCCCATTTAACAGAAAGATAATCGAATACGGCACTTCTCCAACAACTATTCCTATGACTTGGCGTTTTACTTGCTAAAATATCGGCATAGTGCTAATACTCATGGATCTTGTCTTCATTAACATGTTTTGTGTACGTGTTTAATTTTATTATGACGTGCTTGGCAGTTTGATCATATTTTCAGCCAAAAACTCTGCATTGTTTTTCTATCCGCTCTTCACAGCATCTTGGCCTCTAATACGTCTACGATTGATCTCAATCTCATTAGTGCAAAAACACATGTTCAAGACCGTATAGTAGGGGCACATTTTTTCAGTCCTGCGCATGTGATGCCACTCCTTGAAATTGTTCGAACAGAGAAAACTTCACCGCAGATTATTGTTGACCTTATAAATGTTGGAAAGAATATAAAGAAAGTCCCTAGAGTGGTGGGAAATTGCACCGGCTTTGCTGTCAATCGAATGTTCTTTCCATACACTCAATCGGCTCATATGTTGGCAATTCTTGGTGTAGATATTTTAGACAAAGTCATCACAAGTTTTGGAATGCCAATAGGTCCATTCAGATTGCAAGATCTTGTTGGATATGAAGTATCTATTGAGGTTGGACAGCAATTTGTTACAGCCTTCACTCCTCCACATTTTTTTTTTCTTCCACGCACACAGCCACTCCATTTCACAGTATTTTCTACACTCTGTTTTCATTAGCTGCGGAAACAAGCCACTTTCCGCAGCTGATTCAACTTTCCGCAGCTGGCTTAACTTTCCGCAGCTGGCTCAACTTTCCGCAGCTATTTTGTTAAACTCTAGGTTGCAGGTGTCATCAAGCAAAACAAGCCACATGGGTAGTTGGGGGAATGTCAGTACATGGATGGTGTCCTATTCATTCGGTCAAATTTGATGAAAAAGACCCCGGTCAAAGGGAAGTCAAGTTGAGTGTTTTCACTAAGTCGCCACACTTAGTCGCTGCATGTCAAGAAAAAAAATAAATAATTTTGAATCAATGAAATGAATAAGTTATTTTCTGAAGGTATTGATTAATTTTGGATTGATGATGAAAAATGAATGGCTAACTTTGTATCCAAGATTTTTAGCTACAGAACCGTGCACATTTCGCAGCTAAAGTCTAATTCCGCAGCCAGAAAAACCTCATTGTTCAAATCAGCCTATCTTTCTCATACAAAATCAGATTTTAATGATTTAAGTATCGTTGGAAAGATCTCAACAAGATTTACACAATGAGAAATATATCATTAGAGCTTGAAATGGAAAATAATGAAATAAATTGCTGAAAGGAAGCAACATTCAACTTGGGCACCAATTTCAAAGCAGGTATAAATTTTTTTGATTTTTCCTTTGAAAACTTGTTTCATTAATACGAATTCCTAGTTTTGTGTGTAAATATCATAACTAGAGAGATTGATCACCTCTCTCCTTTGATAATCTTACATTCTATTGCAGAAGAAGTATTAGTTTTTTTGCAGGTTCCAGGAGGAAGGACAAATGACTACAAGAGAATGGTGTCTCTCTAAGAGACCAATTTGTTTCATAAGAGGATGATCAACAACAAAGAGGAAATATGCTGATGTAAAATCAGATCCAAACACTTTAAAAACTTTTAGATACTATTGTCTCCATCACATCCATCCATCACATCCATACTTCATAATAAACCATTCATCTCATTTTCCTCCATATTTTCCATTTACATTCACATACACTCTCCATCTCTTTTTGTCCATTCATAACCCACAAATAAAAGCAAGAGGCTCATTCATATGCTTATTGCCCATTACCATTTCTACTCTCCATTGCCATCTTCTATTTTCATCTTCCATTCCTTGTCATTTTCATTCCGCAAATAAGCCCTGCTTCAATGCAAATTATTGAGTCCATAGTCCTTTGAGTCTAAGTTCTTTGTAAAAACACCTTGAGGCTTGCATGCCTTAATGGCAAGTTTTCATGCTGACAAACAATGGGAATAAATTAATGTCCCTTGTTCATTAGATCTTCTAGGTGACTCGACATCAACAAATTCATTCGTGTCTAGCAAGATGTGTTTGGGCATCTTGACTCTCATTGTCATCAATGGTGAGAGTTCTCGTGTTGACTAGTGGCATCCATTAATAGCCACTAAGCCAACAATTTCCTACTATGTTCGACATCAGAACATCTTTTCACATAGTAGGAATTGTGCCAGTGAGTTTTGAAGACATGAAGACTATTATTTTCAGCATTTTGGAGCAGATTCAGCAAGTTTTAGTAGAAGCAATAAAAAGTCATCTTATATCTCTATCCATGACTCCTCTTGTTCAGCCAATTGAAGAAGAATATGATCAGAAATTTTCAGCCACTACATATACAACTCATCTATTCCAAAGGGTAAGTGAAAGTACGTCATTTTCTAACTTTTGACCATAGAATTCCATAAAAAACTAGAATGATAATTTATTGGAAAAACATTTCTCTTCCTCATTTCATAAAATTGCCAATACCATCAGTTGGGGGGGAATACATTCATATTCATATCTTGCCATGTCCATATCATATTCAGGAGTTCACATACTTCCAACATATATTAATTATTACATTGCTATTATGAGCATACAATGGCTTTTGAAAAAGTGCTTAAAGGATAACTTGGATATAAACAAAATCATGGTTGTCACACAAGAACCAACCATCATGCAATCCAATAAAGATATACTTTGCAACAATAATCAAAATATCATTATGCAAAGTTCAAAGATCAAAATAGAAGGCAACAAAAAAAAATGGTTGTAACACAAGAACCAACCATGTTGCAATTCAAGTGAAACACTTTGCAGAAATATGAAGTTATCAAATGATATCATTCAAAGTTAAGCCAAAGCTCAAGGATCAAAAGAGTTAATGTAATATATATTGCATGAGGACATGCAATAGTTTCAGTTGGGGGGTGTGTTGAGTCTTGAAAATGTCATTCATTTCCATTACACTTTCACTATTATGTCCATTATATCACCTCCATTTCACTACTATATCACCACATTCATCCCACTTTCATTATCATTGAGCCACATTTATGTTTTTCCAATCTTTATTGATTGTAAGCCTTTTAAGTGAATTTGTGGTTAAAAATTAGAAAATAATGTGCATATGCTTATACCTAACAAATGGGTTGAGATTGTTGACATGTTGTTATAGACATTTTTGTGCCTCGCGTCAAGGAGCAGGAAATGTCGATAATTACAGGTATCCTCAGTCCCTAAACATGTTGTTCTTACCCCTAAAAGAACAAGGTCATCAATCAACAGCACTTCCAATCAGTTCTCCACCTGAAAACACTTCAGAACAGGCTTATTTTGGATCATGTCAGCTGCTTAACTGAGCTTCTGCACTGTATTGCAACTGTCCCACTCTGTACCTGCGCTGGAAGTCAAAAACAATGAAGGCTACCTGCGCTGGGCGAGATTGGCCAAGTGGCACAGTCCTCCTGCAAGGTGTCAATTGCCCAGGAAGCTTCCAAACTGACACTTGGTTCATCAGATTCGCCTTGTGATGAGTAAGAGGTACTTGATCACCATGTGTAACCAAGGATCTCCAAGTGGACTCAAGAACTGAAGATTAACTGAAGAGGGAGAGGACACTAGTCAGCTCTATGCCAGCCTCAAGCTGACTCATCCTCTCTTCTTCTCTCCTATATATAGAGCTCTTCTATGAGGTCTAAGGAGGCTGGAATTTTGTATAAGCAAGGAGGTGCTGTTGGTATACTGCCAGGATTATTGGGTGATTGTTTTACTAGAGGTGAAGAAGAGAGTTCTTGCTGCCGAGGAGGTGCTGCTGGATTGGGGCCAACATCATTGGTTGTAACTTCCTCTGGAACCCTGTTACTTTCTATCAATAAAGTTTGCATGTTCTTCTATATACTTGTTTTACATAGATGCTTTTGTGTTTACATGTATATTTGATGCAACCTAATCCATGGCGAACCTGAAAGGCAAACTGTTAAGGAAGATCAACATTAAAATAAACTCAATTTACATAACAACGCTTTGGAATTTAACGCAAACATCTAGAGGTCTAGGTAGAGACGTGTTCCGGCGTCGTTAAACATAGTGACTGTCGATCTCTACGAAGGTGGGTGATTCCTCCTGAGAGTCGGTGGCACTAACACGGATTTGAGCTCCCGCGTACCGTCGCGTATATTGGGAGACCCCTATAGGCTTTTATCCTTTATCCTTAGGAAACCGTGTCGGCCGCCCTACTGATCGCGATGCAGTGAACACAGCATTCACGAAGATCGACCACCCGTACCGTAAAACGTATTCTGTGGTTTCGCGAAAGGTTTGGCACACCCTCTGCCTAGATCTCCAGAGCAGTTTCTTTTGGCCCTTTTCAAACTCTATAACTGAAAAGGTCGAACCGAGCATTTGTCACTTCGGGCTCGTTAATACATCGAAGGCGACTAGAGTCATCTTTAGCTTTTTCTCGACTCTTAAAACATGAAAAAGCAAGTTTGTGTCTAAAAGCGTCGTAAATAAAACTTATTTTAAAGCGGAACATAATCACCTGTTATTCCCACGTTGATCTTTCAGTTGAAAAGTATGGAGCCCACCAACCAAGGAAGTAACCTTGGCGGAAGTCCAAATCCCTTCTCCTCTTGGGGAGATGTTGGTGCGCCTCATATGGCTACATTGTCACTTCCAGGATTGACAATCGGCCTTCCTGTTTGGCTCTTTTCAACTAATGTTGTCCAAATCGCCACTAATCCTGAGCAGTCGAATCAACTGTCAGAACAATCTAGAACTACCCACCAGCCTTCTACCTCTTGTGATACTTCCTCTGATCCTTCATCTTCGCAGGGTAGAGCCGGCAAAAGTCAGCCTCCCAAGGAGAAGAAGGAAAAGAAGAAGAAAGGGAAGAAGCAGAAGGAGCCTCTGGCGAAGGCGACTGGGGGCAAGCAGAAGAAAACTGACAAAAACCCACACACTGCACCGACCGGGCCTAAATCGCCATGTGTCATTTGCAAAGGGATCCATTTCCATCGTGATTGTCCTTGTATTCCCCGGATACTAAGGGACTGGTCCCCGAGGTTGCACAATCCGGTAGCATCAACCTCTGGTTGTCAAGTTGATTGCATTCCCTCAACTAGCGAGAGTGAAGGACGAAGAAGGGGACCAAGATCACCCTGTCTATTGTGTGAAGGTCACCATGCCATCCACAAATGTCCATTCTTAGATGAGGCAAAGAGAGTTTTGGAAGATCGCCCGGTGTCACCGGTGCAACTTCCGCCTGGATACCGAAAACTCACGCCTAATCCCTCGATAGTTGAAAATCCAGTTGAACCACTCAAGTGGTCAGCTGATGTGTCAGTCATTGAGAATGAACCTACCGAATCTAGACCAGACGAAAGTCTAAAGGTCGAAACGGCAGTTGACCCGGTTCTTCCTTCAAAGGTTCTATCGTCCAATGACTCCGTCATTGAAGACCCGTCTTCAAATGACACCGTCACCGAAGTGTCGTCTTCATGTGACACCCTCACTGATGACATCCAGGTTCTCTTTATCAGCACCGACTCCGACGAGCATCCGGGCAATGCGCCCATTCCTTTATCGCAGGAAGGAACATCATCTGAGTCGTATCCGGCCGTATATTCGGTCCCACCACCAAGCAACCTGGTTGTATCCTTTGATTGGAATCAACTAGGCAGACCCCGGTTACCAGCCAGTACACCATTTAGAATCATTGTCCAGATCTATAGAATGGTTATGGCTGGTACTATCATTGATGAAGAGGCGTCTGTGAGTATCCTTTCCTCTATTGCTTGGAAAGCACTGGGTTCCCCAGCGCTTTTACCTGAGTTGAGAAATCTCTCAGGTTTTGATAAAGGAACCAGTCGACCATTATGAATCCTCCCCGATGTACCTGTTACATTGAAGGGGAAGACCGTCAGGATGAACGTGTTGGTAGTTCAAGGACCCTTGGATTATAACCTACTCCTTGGACGCGACTATATTTATTGCATGGGAGCGATAGTCTCCTCACTCTTTAGAGTAATGTGTTTTCCACACGAAGGAAGGGTGGTCAAGCTCGTAGACCAGCTTTTATTTCCGGGATCTCGCATCGCAAATAGTCAAATACCAATCCTAAATGGTCTGTTCATTCAAGATTCGCCTCCGCCCCCAGTCCTCCTTCCCGATGAGCGCGAGTAATTCGGAAAGAAAGACTAGGACCCAGGGGGCATGCACCCTGGTCTGCTTCGGGCAGAAGAAACTCCGGGTATAAGGAAGAATTTCCGCAGGAGAACATGACTAGTCCGTACCCCGTCCGAAGGAAGTGGGGTTGTTCTGGAATAATGATCTTTTGTTAAAGTTATGTGTTTGGGAATCATTCACCTTTGTCTAAAAAAGTGGGCAATGCCCAAGTAGGAATTCCCTTATTGTAACAAGTAGTCACCATCTTTAAATTCAAGCCTCGCCCATCGAAACATATGTTTTGAAGGATAAGCAGGGGCAGTAAACTAAGAAGGAGACCGTATTGTTGTGACAGAGGGTAACCATCTTTGGACAACCCAATGATAGACACCGCCGAAGAAAGAGATTGATTTGCGGCAGCGAATAGAACCACTCTTCGGATAATAAGAAAGAGGCAAGCCTCCCTCGATAATACCAATGTTTTATCTTTGAGTAGTGTTCTTCTATTGTCACAATAGCTGTTTGTTAAAAGTGGGCCGACAGGAAGTCTGAGTATTGCGTAAGACCCCTTAAAATAACGAGAAGACAAGTATCGTTAGCATTAGATTAGCAAGATGACAAATAACTGTGAACACCCAAAGAAAAGCAGAAGTAGGAGAGAGGAGGGGCAACCTCGAAATTCTATCCTATACCTGGGGGCATGCAAACTTTCTGGAGTGCAAGCTAGGGGCGGTTATTTATCTGGTTTTAAGATTAGCCGTTTCCGAACTTGCATGAAAGAAAGCCTGTGGGGCAGAAGTAAAATTTGCCAAAATAAGAGCATAGCTGTAGTAAGGCATAAGCTCTATAAAAATTGGTCCTTATAGGAGGCATTCTTATGACTGGTATATCGAGCAGTTTTAGCATATAGTTCATGCTCGTTAAAAAATAAACGCGAAATTCGAGCAGTTTTAGGCCTGAATTTATGCTCGTTAAAAAATAGAAAAGTGTGAGCAAATGTTTCCCCCAGAGTTCAAGCTCATGGAAAAAATGAACCGGTAAATAACCTTTTGAGATCGTAAATTCATTAGCCATAAGAACCTTGATCGTGTTTTCATCCACCACCTCCACCGTTCATTTGGCCGATCATTCACTTCCATTTGTGTGTTTACCTCTTTTGAGAAACAGCTGCGAAGAGTGATTTCACCTAGCCATCCTTGTGACACTGCCGTGATTGGAAATTCCAACCTGTACCTGGAATCTGTAGCTATCCCTGTTTATCACTCGTTCCTCAAAAGACGAGTCTTCTTTCAGCTCTTTTCACTGACTCGTAAAATATGAAAAGTTTGCCGAGTTTTGGCCTTCCAGCTCGTTAAAATGACCAGAACGCTATCCCTCCTCTAAATTTTAATCTTTTTGGACTTGAGGGATTATTGCACAAAAGGATCGAGCGCTTGCCTGGTTCAGCTCGTTAAAAATACCGAACAGCCATCCCTTCTGTATTGTTTTATACTTTTTCGGACTTAAGGGATTAGCTGACGAAAAAGGAATTATGGAGTTGACTTTCTGTACCTTTTTAGACTCTCTAAAAATGAAAAGGACCGAGTTTTCCTTGTCGTTAGACTCGTTAAAATAATTAAATAGCGACAAACTTGTCTTTAGACGAGAACGAGTTTCCCTATCGCTAGGCTCGTTAAATCTTAGCGATGGGCTTGCCCGAAGGGCAGGTTATAGAACAAGCATATGTTATCCTCCTCAAGCTTGACAAAAATAAAGAGGTACTGGTCAGAAATGACTGGGGAAAAATTGGGAGAACATCAAAGTTTAGAGGTAGCAAGTCACTCTTGAACATGACACTTTTCTTCCGTATCACATCGGGTTGGGTTGTCTCATTCACCGGTTTCATCACCATGGTCCTCGCCACACCATCCATTCGGGGTAATGCTACCGATCCATCACATCAGTGTCGTTATATGTTCAAGAGGGGTCATTCAGAAAGTGTCAACCGTGTCCCATCCACTACCATACATTTTCCTTCATCCATTTCATGATCGCCACCCTGAATCATATGTCACAGTTTGTTTCACCTCCACTAAATCATTAGCTCCGTTCCGTGTCATTGATGTGGGATTCATCAAGGCCCTCCTTTGACGGATCACTTCTTGTCGACTTCAGCTCATTATCCAAGAAGTCGATCTAGGAACACCCCCATCAGTACTTTGAAGCTTGCATGCCTCAATGGCAAGTTTCTCACTTCCGACGACAGGTATACATCAATGACCTTCGACCAGAAGATTTTGCGTGGCGTTCGACGCCAAGTCCTTTATTCACGCCACGTGAATTGTACTGCCGTACCTTGAGGGTCATCGTCATTATTGGTGATTCCTCTCGCGCTTGTTAACGATTTTCATTATTGACCGGTAATCAAGCGATGTCTTTCCATGTTCGACTTCAGCGTAATTCTCACATGGATCGACTTGTACTTAGAGTGAAGATCGAACGAGTTTGAAGACCCCGGATCTAGTTTCATCCATCCGGGCTGCGATATATATTCAGGAAATATAAAAGCATTTGCCATGTACATCATTGCAGTAGATGATCATCCTCCTCAAAGGATGATAATTTTAGCGGAAGATTATCAGTCTGTCTTCAGACGATCGTCTGTCATATGTACCAAAATGTATTTATAGAAAGCTGAGCATGGGAATACCCGCCTCAGCTAGATCATGAGAATAATGATGAATGAAAGATAATGTATTGTATTGTATTGTATTACAGGGCACTCTCCTCAGCACTGAAACGAACTTCGGACCCTCTAGCTAAAGCATTTCACCCGATTAACGGCCTCATACTTTAGGGGGCAACTGTTATAGACATTTTTGTGCCTCGCGTCAAGGAGCAGGAAATGTCGATAATTACAGGGATCCTCAGTCCCTAAACATGTTGTTCTTACCCCTAAAAGAACAAGGTCATCAATCAACAGCACTTCCAATCAGTTCTCCACCTGAAAACACTTCAGAACAGGCTTATTTTGGATCATGTCAGCTGCTTAACTGAGCTTCTGCGCTGTATTGCAACTGTCCCACTCTGTACCTGTGCTGGAAGTCAAAAACAATGAAGGCTACCTGCGCTGGGCGAGATTGGCCAAGTGGCACAGTCCTCCTGCAAGGTGTCAATTGCCCAGGAAGCTTCCAAACTGACACTTGGTTCATCAGATTCGCCTTGTGATGAGTAAGAGGTACTTGATCACCATGTGTAACCAAGGATCTCCAAGTGGACTCAAGAACTGAAGATTAACTGAAGAGGGAGAGGACACTAGTCAGCTCTATGCCAGCCTCAAGCTGACTCATCCTCTCTTCTTCTCTCCTATATATAGAGCTCTTCTATGAGGTCTAAGGAGGCTGGAATTTTGTATAAGCAAGGAGGTGCTGTTGGTATACTGCCAGGATTATTGGGTGATTGTTTTACTAGAGGTGAAGAAGAGAGTTCTTGCTGCCGAGGAGGTGCTGCTGGATTGGGGCCAACATCATTGGTTGTAACTTCCTCTGGAACCCTGTTACTTTCTATCAATAAAGTTTGCATGTTCTTCTATATACTTGTTTTACATAGATGCTTTTGTGTTTACATGTATATTTGATGCAACCTAATCCATGCTTCAATTATGATTGCTTGTATCTCGTAGTTTGCTCCCTTTTGTTGTGCAGATTCTGTGTGTAGCTGGATCGGCTTGGAGAGTAAAGAGCTGGGAACGGGATACAAAGCGAGAAGGACAAGGATCGACTAAGCGCAAGACACCAGGTTGGTTGATCCTCTTTCTATTCTCTCTGTGCTTTCATAAAGATGAACATGAAAACTTTGTCATTCAGTTGTTGCTAAAGTCTGTCACCTTTAGAAAGGGTTAGTGTCATCCGCATCGGATACTTTTCCCCACAACACATGTGTAGGTTGAAAGGAGGCTTCTAGAAGACCCTTATGTGGCACCCCAAGGCCAAATTCGAATTTGAGTGGAAAGAATCATGGGATCATGAGGATATGTGTCACATCTTCTAATTGTATTGTAACTCTAAGAAGACATGTGTCTTATCAGTTCCTATTTTGATTAGGACTCTAGAGGTAGAGGGAGAGATTCATGGATTCTCATTAATGAGATGGCTTCTCATCTTTTTGTATAAATAGGATATCTCTCTCCTTCATTGGAGAGCTTAGCTTGTTAGTCTTTTAGCTTGTGACTTCTTTAGCTTGGAGTTTGTAGTTCTTCCTTGATGGCTTTTGAAAGCTTTGGAGAACTTTTTTGTACTTTGTAATTTTGAAGAATTTGAATAAAGCTTTGATGTTCTCAACATGGAAGGAGATGTGAAGTAGATGTCATGGAGCATATTAGAATGTAAGGTAGAGTAGATTTCATTTTGTAAATTTTGCTTTGATTTCATTATGTCATTTGATTGCTTTCATGTTTGATAGATTAGATTTTTCATTCATGCAATTTTAATTCATGCAAGTGTGTTCAACCGGTTGATTGTAGGTTAGTAATGCACATAGATTTTTAATGACTAATGACATGAAGGAATCACCTTGTCCTTCTGCTGATTTTTTTTTTTTGAGTTCTAATTCCAGCATTGTTATTTCAATCAGTTTTGTTTTGCTCATTTACTTTCCTGCAATTTAGATATCATATTGCTTAACTTGTTCATGATTGCTTCCCATAAGGTAGATTGAGCTGAAGGGTAAAGGATCAGAAGAGTTGAAGTAGTGTGATTAGTTTCCTTTATGCAATTTAATTTCTTGCAATTTAGATATCATATTGCTTAACTTGTTCATGATTGCTTCCCATAAGGTAGATTGAGTTGAAGGGTAAAAGATCAGAAGAGTTGAAGTAGTGTGATTAGTTTCCTTTATGCAATTTAGATACCATATTGCTTAACTTGTTCATGATTGCTTCCCATAAGGTAGATTGAGCTGAAGGGTAAAGGATCAGAAGAGTTGAAGTAGTGTGATTATTTTCCTTTATGCAATTTAATTTCTTGCAATTTAGATATCATATTGCTTAACTTGTTCATGATTGCTTCCCATAAGGTAGATTGAGCTGAAGGGTAAAGGATCAGAAGAGTTGAAGTAGTGTGATTAGTTTCCTTTATGCAATTTAATTTCTTGCAATTTAGATATCATATTGCTTAACTTGTTCATGATTGCTTCCCATAAGGTAGATTGAGCTGAAGGGTAAAGGATCAGAAGAGTTGAAGTAGTGTGATGAATTAGTTGCTTTGATTTCAGTCTTTGAGTTGCTTTAAGTTCAGTTTTTACTTTCTTTTTTATACAACAGCAAGGATACTGGGTTTCATAGTCACTAGCTCATTGATTGGTTGTTGCATTCCATTTTGATTGAAGTAGCTGCATATTTACACTTTTGTTCAAGTACTAATTCCACCAATAACATGTTTTGAGATCTTTTGAAGTGCTAAAGTTTTGGAAGTTACCATTAGGGACTTAGGCCTTGTCTTGAAATCTCTATCCATACTTGTCCTTTAAAAGTATTCTTAAGACCTTAGAATAGGATTTCCATTTGCATTAGACACTTTAGGAAACCAACAAAAACAAAACCCCAAAACAAAATAAAATCTATAAAACAACGAAGTAAGAAAAAGGTTAACTAAACACATATGGTGCACCACACTTCATCAGTTTACGATACCCGGATTGATAATTTATGTAGAGCAATTTAAGATGTTAAATTGACTAGACAGGTCACGAGCCTAGTCAGAATCAGTGAAACCAACCAATAGAGTCGATGCTTCTGCACTGTAATGAATCCCAAACTGGACTGTACCTTGAACATAACGAAGTATTCTTTTAGCTGCTTTCCAATGACTTTCATGTGGGTTTTGCATAAACCGAGCAATAAGGCCAACATCAAAGGAAAGGTCAGGACGAGTATGGGTTAGATACAAAAATTTTCCTACAAGTTGACGGTATAAGGTAGCATCTACTTTAGGGGAAGTACAAGTGACTGAAAGTTTGGCTCCAGACTGAAAGGGAGAAGGGGTTGGCTTATAGTATTCCATGTGAAAATGGCATAGAAGATCATAGGCATACTTGGACTGGGAAAGGGAAATACCTTCCTTGGATTGCAAGACTTGAAGACCAAGAAAATAATGCAAGTGTCCTAAGTCTGTCATTTCAAGCTTCTTTTTAAGGTTGGACTTCACATGGTTTATAAGGTTGGGATCACTACCAGTGAGGATAAGATCATCAACATAAAGAACAAGAATGATAAGAGACTTGCCCACTTTCTTGGTGTAGACAGTATTGTCAGAATGACACCTAGAAAAGCCAGTTTCTAAAAGAAAGCTATCCATTTTGGCATACCAAGCCCGAGGAGCTTGCTTGAGACCATAGAGGGATTTCTTAAGCCGACATACATGGCTGGAGTTTGTTTGTATAAAGGTAGTAGGTTGTTCCATATAGATTTCTTCATGCAAGTCCCCATGCAAGAAGGCAAATTTAACATCCATTTGACGGACTTCCCATTTGAAAGAGGCAACAAGGGAAAGAACAAGGCAGATAGAGTTCATTTTGGCAACAATGGAGAAGGTTTCAGTATAGTCAATGCCTTCAATTTGTGAAAAACCCTTAGCAACAATATGAGCTTTATGTTTATCAACTTTTCCATCTGGTCCATACTTGGTTCTGTAAACCCATTTGCATCTAACAAGTTTTCATCCCTTTGGTAGAGGAATAAGATCCCATGTATCATTTGCCAATAATGAACGATATTCTTCATTCATAGTTGCGTCCCAATCTGGATGGCTTGAAGATTCTGCAAAGGTGTCAGGATCATAATTCGCTGAAGCTTGAGCCAATAAAGAAGAGGTTCTATTGATCTGAGAACGTGTACGTCGCTAATCTGTAGGATCACCGGCAAGAGTGCCTGCTGCATCCCGAGTAGCACAGACCCATTTTGGAAGCTGAAGAGCTGAAGAAGGATCCTGAGAAGGTGGGGGAGGATTTTCATCCTCGCTTTCATCATCTAAAGAAGAAATATTTTGAAAAGTAGAAGAGATAGAGAGAGGTGGCACATCCGCTGAACTAGGCTCGTAGGCTGATATATTTTCAACAAACTTTACATCTCTTCTAATGATAACATTTTTGGACTTAAGTGGAATAAGTCTATATCCTTTGACATCTTCAGAATATCCAACAAAAATACATTTTTCACTTTTAGGTTCTAAAGCTTTATGTTTCTCATCTGGAATATGGGCCCATGCTTCACTTCCAAAAACACGAAAGTGACTTACATCTGGTTTAATTGAGCTCCATGCTTCTTCTGGAGTGATATTCTTTAAAACCTTAGTAGGAGTGCGATTTATTATGTAATTTGCACAGTTAATTGCTTCTTCCAAAAAATTAAGACCAAGTCCTTTAGATTGAAGCATACAATTAGCCATTTCCTTTAAGGTGCGATTCTTCCTTTCAGCTACACCATTTTGTTGTGGAGTATATGGAACACTATGTTGCATTTGAATTCCATTCTCAGTGCAAAAGTTGATGAATTTGTTGTTAACATATTCTCTGCCATTATCAGATCTTAGTTTAAGAATTTGATGTCCAGATTGTTTTTCAACAAAGGCCTTAAAGGCCAAAAACATGTTAAATACTTCAGTCTTGAGTTTTAAGAATTATACCCAAGTGCGTCTGGAGAAATCATCAATGATTGTTAGGAAATACTTGTAGCCAGAGAATGAAACAACTGGAAGTGGACCACATAAATCACTATGCACAAGTTGTAAAGGGGTTGAGGCATGCCAAGAGGCACGTTTTTCAAAACTATCTCGATGATGTTTTCCGAGTACACATCCGGAACAAACACCATCTCTGCAAGATACCATTGGAAGACCTGTCACCATATTTTCTTTACATAGATTCTGAAGGGAGTGATAGTTTAAGTGACCAAATCGCTCATGCGAAAGTTTGCTCACTTCATCATTATGAGCAACAAATACCGAGGGAAGATTTGATGACCCAAAGTTGTTAAACTTATACAACCTTGTAGAATCATCAGCATTGCAAGTAGCTAAAATCTGTCTAGGATCTCTTAGGTCCTTAATTACAACATCGTGAGGTGAAAATTCAACGTTTTTACCTTCACCTGAATGAGTTATCTCATATACAGATAGAAGGTTGCAGGATAAGGTTGGAACACATAATACATCATTAAATTGACCATTGTCTATATGAACAGTTCCAATTCCTACAACACTAAGAGATCTATCATCACCGACATATATATTTTTGGTGTTACAATCATTTAAAAAAGAAAACATGGCTTTGTTTTTGGCCATGTGATAAGAAGCTCCAGAATCAATGAGCCACTCATGAGAATTAGAAGAAGAAGATACATTTAGTGCATATCCAGACCGATATGTTTGACAACCACATGCAGAGAGTGTTATTCCTGAAGATGAAGTTGAAGTTGAAGAGTGCTCCAAATGGATGTTATGCTTCTTCATTGCTGCTTCCAAGGCTTCCATCTTCTTAAAGCATTTGGATTCTAAGTGGCCATCTCGATTACAAAAGTGGCAATGTCTATCAGTTTTCGTCCCTTTGTTTTTATTTGACTTATCATTTTGTTGAAATGATTTTTCATTTTGAGGCTGAAATTGCTTAGGACCCTTGTTTGGTTTAGGACCATTCTTTTTAAGATACGACTTCTTAGGATTCTTTGAATTTGGTTGCTGGTGGGCGGCTAAGGCTTTCTTAGAAGAGTTTCCAAGATTAAGAAGACCAAGGTGTAAGAGTTTTTCTTGTTCTCTTATTAAAGAATCACAAAAGGAATCAAAGGAAGGGGACTTGTAGTTTTGTCCTTGAGAAATGAACACTTCTCTTATAGAATGGAAGGTGGAAACAAACACATAGTAGGCTGGTCCCAACTTAGTAAGAATGGAATAGATAAGATTACCATCTTCTTTCTTAACCTTAACACCTTCGAAGAGAAGTCTAAGGGGCTTGAACCTGGACATAAAATATTCAATGGAAGAAAAATTATTGGGGTCCAATGTAAGCAACTCATTTTCGAGTTGATGGGCTCTAAGTTCATTTTCAATTCCAAAAACTTTAGTGATCTGTTTCATTGTTTCATCAGGAGTTTCAAGTTCTGCGATATGGAATCTAAGGTCTGGAGAAATAGACATCCCTGTCAACCCACGTGCATGATCTTGCCTATTTTCCCATTTGGCTGCCTTATCTTCATCTTTCGGTTTGATTTCTTGGCCTGAGACTATTCTGTAAAGACCTTTACTTCTAAGTAAATTTACAATGTAGGACCACCATTGGAAGTAGTTGGTGCTGTCAAGCATAACTTGGCATGGACTTTCCATTTTAACAGAAACTGAAGCTATATATGCTGAAACTAAGTGTTCCAATGGAAAGATACGAAAAATTAGGCTGGATAAAAAAAACGGCTCTGAAAACGGCTTCCGGATGAAGAAATTATGGCTGTTTGAAGAAAAGTTGTTGAAGATGCCGACGAAGTGCAGGAATGTGCGGAAATGGATGATAATGTTATATAAAAAAAAATCCGCCCCCTTTCCAAAGTTAATCTAATTAACTCAACAAAAAAGAAGACTTGAATTCAAGACCTCTACTCTCATAAAGTAGCTTTGGATCAAGTGAGCTAGATTAAAAGGTTAGCAATTTTTGGAAAAGAGGAAGGGTTTTTGTTTGTTTGTTTGTTTTCTAAGTCATTGAAGCTTTGGGTTACGTGCTTACTTGAGAAAGCCCTTTTTACCCTACAAAACAAAAAACACAAAACCCAACATGGACATGCAAAAAAAAAACAAACCTTGCGGCTTGAATTTAGCTTTAGCTGAAAACTAAATATTTTCCTCAATGTTTCTGATTTTCTGAGATCACACTAAGACACGATAGAAAAGAGCATACACATGAGAAAAATCCTTCCTTTATGTTCCTGATTTGCCCAGATCGCACGGAGTCGTGGGGCAAAGAGTATACGTAGAAATGAAAGGTATAGATCCGGTAATAAAAAAAAGCAAAGAGCTAAATAAACTGAAATATACAGAGAGAAAATAATTAGAAACTGCAAATAAACACTGTATACCTCCAGATCTTAAAAATGACGTAGCTAGAGCTATCAGAAATTTTTCGCGTGAAATGAAAGGGGTTCCTCACTGGAACAGATGCTCCTAACACAATAGAGCAGTCCTCTTAGCTCGAAAGCAGTCATAAACAATAGATCTAGGAAACGGTAGTCGGATGCACTTCTAACGGCTTAAGATTTGGATCACTAACGGATGCGGACCTCAAATAGCTCTGATACCATGTAGGAATTTACAAGGTAAGTTCCTCAGATATAACACCAAAGGACACCGCTCACAAACATATCACAGACCAATACATTAGTATTGTTGACGTGGTTAAAACCCTCAAAGAGGGAAACAGTCCACGGCCTGAGCCAACGCGACCACTTTAGGCAATTTATTAATAAAAGAATGAAAATTTACATAATCTTCTCTCATAAATGGTTTCCCTACAAATGACCCTCCATGCTCTTTAAATAGAGATGATGGACCAATCGAGTGTTAAGCCACGGATCAAGTGTCGGTAATACCGATGAGAGAATGAACCGTCGGATCACTACATATCGTGACCGTCGGATTGTAAGTTACAAAAGTACATAGCAAAGAAACACACTTTACCTAACTCTACACTAGACCAAGTTATACTTAACTATTTCTTAT
This sequence comes from Pinus tabuliformis, assembly GCA_031772625.1. NCBI lineage: Eukaryota > Viridiplantae > Streptophyta > Pinopsida > Pinales > Pinaceae > Pinus > Pinus tabuliformis. Next base: position 826,092,889 of record CM062815.1, read on the forward strand.
GTGTCGAAATATCCTAACAAGTGCAACCCCCATTTCTTGTATTAAATCTTTTTTGCTTTTTCTTCCTCTCTTTTTGTCTTCCTTAATATGCTTGGGACTATCTTTAAAGCTTTGTGTTTGGATACGAAGGCTTGTTGGGGATGAGATTTCTCCCTTCAAAGTCACATTCCTTTTATTTTTTAACCTCAAATATGTCTATCTAAACAATTTTTTTTTGTTGATTCAATATCTTTCTTGTATTCTTACTTGTCCATTCATCAATGAGGCCCGAGAGTGCGATTTCATCCATATCCATGTCCTCTGACCCATTAGCATTCCTTGTTCCTTGTACGCATAACATATTAATTTCCTCTATTGGTGCATTCTTTGTGGATTCCTTTGACACTTTTCTCTTATGAGCTTCAACCTTTGGTTTTCCTTTCCCTTCTCTTGGTCCATTTCTTGAGGATGTACCTGATATGAAATTTTCTAATTGTTAAACACACAAATGTAATCATCAAGAGTAAGATAAATCGTTAAATGCATTTTATTCATAATGATATACATTTTATACAATGTCTTATGACCTTTGGTTTTCATATTCCAAGTAGTCTCTTAGACTTCGATGATTTTTCATATTCCACACCATAACCCTTAACGGATTAGGTGTCCAACATCCCCCCCTCAGGGCTATATATGAGTCCAAGAAGAGAGATGTAATACAAACATGCACAAATGTGTTGAAGAATCTAGGAAGGTTAGAGTTAATGTTATTCTTCTTAGCTTGATAACTATTTGTCAGGTTTTTTAACTTTTCTACGTATCATAGTATTCACTTGTTATTATTAGAGTATGTCTTCTTAGTTCATCAAATATCTACCAAAACAAAGAGACGAGAACAAAAAATGTTGGCATTCTTCCAAGGCCAAAACCTCTCCCTCTTGGAGAGGAAAACCCGCACAAAATTCTTTTTATAGAGATTCCAATTGACGAACACCAAAACCATGACCTTTGACCAACTATGCCACTCCAAGACCAAGACATGAATCCTCTTCTTTGTCACAGTTGAGATCATCATCATTGCTACACCACTGAGATCATCATAACTGCACTATCGAGATTTACATTGTTGCACCTTCATGGATGACTTCATTATAACGATGAGATCATTGTTGCTTCACCATTGTTCCATATTCACATAGACCATTGCCGCATCTTCTCAACAACACCATCATTACTCCCACGAAGATCTTCCTTAGAACATTACCAAGAATGTATCTAGAAGGTATGCCGAAACTGTATAATCCTCTTCATCATAGATACACCAGCACTGGGAGACCAAGACTGTGACTATGTTTATAATGCATATAAGCCAAGATAGAGTATGTCTGAGATCCTCCTTATAGCATGTGTGCCAAGACTGTAACTTCCGAGGTAGCTGAGACTGTAGTCATGAAACCATGAAGAGGCTGTGGTCATGAGGCTGTTGTAATTCACTATAATCATCACCAAAGATAGGAGAGGCATCCAAAGTTATTCATCACACAGGAATTCGAGATTATGTGTCACTGTGTTTGTCCGAGATCTGTACTTACTGTGCCATTCGAGATTTCAGAGTAATCCGAAGTTCTATGCTCCCTGTGGTGACCCCGACAGGGTATTTATAGTTGTCACGTTAAATAAGCCGTCATTACAGTGTGAAACATTGTGTCTATTTATTAAGCCGACATGAAAGTTATATATATATATATATATTTTGAGGCCGAAATGACTATTCTCCTTATCGTTTTTCTTGCATAATTCTTTGTGCTTGTCTTGGAGGATTGTGCTTGCTCTTGGAGGGCTAATCTAGTCACTAGGTAGACTCATATACATTGCATATATGCTCAAGACGAGCTCTTTGACTCTTTGACTTTCCTAGACCTACGAAATGAGCAAGAAACTTATTCTTATAATTTACAAAAATAATATTTATTTTTCTTGACAAGTAGAAAGATCAAAATTACATTTGTAAATATCGAACCTAGTTACACTTTCTTAAACACTCCCTCTGAAATAGGGGGGTATTTATGATGGTACTTGGTCATTCTCAATCTGAAGAATTTCTGATAAGAATAATCAGATTGGTAACCCATCTGTATAGCATCATAGTAACCAACATTGTTTTCTAGCAAGGCCTTAACTAACAACTCCATCTCTCATAAGATCATAGCACAATGTTGGCGAGACCAATGATTTATAAACACCTTTATCATTGTCTCTCAAGGTACATACCCAGGTGTTCACTGAGTATGACCTTCTAGGACTGTTCTTATATTGGGTTCCCAGCCCTCAAAGAATATCGATCCTCTTGCCTACTCTTATCTTGAATGCCCTATAAATCCTCAAAGAGCATCAAATGCCAAATGATTACCCAATCCTCCATTCTTTATTCCCAGGTGAAGACAAGAATGTTGTGTCTATCATGCGTCTACATTTCCATTCATGGCCTTCACCTAGACTTACGAGTGTTAGTCTTGGTCTAGTGCATGACACATGAGATAGAAAAACACAATTGTCACTCCTTTTTAATCAGGGGTGATTTAATCCAATCTCCCTCTTGATCAGGGACCTGTCAGAGGTCCCTCTTAGCTAGGGACTCTTCTATACATCAACAACTTATTCTTCGTGGGTCCTTCAACTACTTGATCAACTTCTCTCCTTGATGTCATGAAAGTTAGTTGAGTTTCTTTTTTGTAGGGAAACAACTATCGATCACTTTCCTTCTTAGTTCATCATGCCATTCCTTTCTTCATGGAAAGTGGCCTTCTTCATATATGGAACCTTCGTCATATGACTACTTCTTTCTCATCACGCTTCTTCCATTCATCACGTGAATGCTAGTTGTACTTGCAAGTAGCTCTACATGAAATTATTCAGATATTATTCAAGAAATCAAATATATCATTAAATCAAATCATACCTTACTAGGTGGCTCTTCATCATGACATCTTTCTATAGGTATCAACATCCTGCATTCATGTTGACACATCTCCTAAAGATATCTATTGTCAAGGGTCTACATCTTTTCCATCAGAGTCTTCATACCTTTCCGAGAGATTTTCTATTCAAGTCTTCTTGATCTTTTGGATGTTGATTGCCTTCATCAGGGTTGCATATCTCACGATCTCTTCCTTCCTTACACATTCCATTCCCAGGTGCCTTTTAATCAGAGTTTCTTAGTTGTGATCAGCCACCTCATACTTCATATGAGAACATAGTATGTTGATTTCATCTAGTGTGTCTTATGTCGTCTTGCATCCTTTCACAGGAGGAGATCCTTTTTATCTTGATCATGCTTCTCAAGATAGAAGTAATGATCTATGTCACCTGAAACCATATGAAATGTCATTATAATATTAAACACAAGCATACATACCTTATTTTTATCTGCAGGTCATCAAGGCTTCTCCCAACAACTTCCTTGATTGAAGATATCTTCAATCCATTGATCTGCTTCATGTCATCACGTCATCGTCTCATGAATTCCATAAGTTGGATTTCATGTTGAAACACTTGCTTCCTCTCTAAATTAGTGAATCCTATGATGAGGATTCCATCAGAGAATTTTGAGGATCTGGTATATCCCCAACTGACAGATGTTTCCTTTTTGACTTGATGTATGATGAGCCTTGTCCTAGATGACTTCTTCCTTCCCTTGAATGTCCACTAAGGTTTCAAAGAGCTATATCCTTCATGTTTTGTCTATCATAGACTTTGTCCTTGATGATTTCCAAGGAGATGTCACGAGTTCTTGTTTCTAATGCTTCCATGATGCCACGATGCATCTTATCATCATTGTCATATCTTATAGCAGAAGTTTATGATAGGACCCTTTTGTGAGGGATACTATCCCAATCATAGAGATATGTTACTCCCTCTTTCCTTGGCCGTTTTCTTGAGCTTCCTCCATCTATTCAGTGATATGAACATCCATTATTTTAGCTATACTTATTATGCCTTGTTTGAGTACCAAAATTCCCTTTCCTTTCTGCACATGATTTAGTCCTTTACCCTTCAATACTTTTGCCATCAACTTGTCTTTCTCTATTTAGCATAGAGACCATAAGTTGTTGAATGAGGTAACCTTCTCATCTCATGGAAATTTGTTACCTTGATTATCTGTTATTGCATTATGGTTATCTTCCTTTCTAGGTCTTGTAGATGGAAGATATCCTATATCCTTTGATACCCTTTACTTTCATGTAGATCAGATTTCATGTGACCTTTTTCAATCCATATTTAGAGAACGAGTTTATCATCTACATCACTTTGATGTCTCCAATTTTTCTATGTGAGGGGATCTTTCATAAGCATCCCTTCCCATCAATTTAGAGGATACCTTTTGATATGTTTAATGACTTCATCTTCTTAGAGGACTATGACTATCCTCCTTCATGCAAGGGATCTTGATGACCCAACTTATTTATAGATCTCCTTGCAAACATGAAGTCATTTAACTAAACTTTATTATAAAAATGAAAAATACTTACTTGGCATGTGAAGATAAAATCTTCACCTTGATCACTTTGATGCTGGTTGAAGAAGATGTATGAGGGCTTCTTCTTGGGTGATCTTATTTCAAATGAGAAAGCCTTTCCTCAATAGAAAAATGTTGCTCCTTTTGATGAGGATGATTTGTTGCTTCCTCAGATGATCTTCTTCTAAGGCAAGGAAATGATTTTTTATTTTATAACCTTGAAGATGATGACAATGCTTTTTCTTCTTCAATATGCTTTGTCTTCTTTTGTAGATTAGGATTACTTCTAGGGTTTCAACTCTCTCCAAGCTGATGTGATATTCATTTTGAAATTCTTCGAGCTATCTTGTTTTGTAGACATCTTGACGAGGCTCTTGGTGGCGTTTTTTGATGACTGTGGAGACACAAGTTCTTGCTGTTGTAGACTATCTCCTTGATTGCATAGACAAAAGCCCTTGTTGATGTAGATTGCTAGGGTTTGATCAAGATCAAGGTTTGTTTCTTTAATGCAGATCTTGATGTCCTTCAGCTTGCTTTGATGCCTTGCTAGAAACTTGATCCTTGAAATGTCTCTTTTCTACCCTTCCTTTGACTGTAACCATAGCTTTGAAACCATGTTTAAGAATCTAGGGCAGTTAGAGTTAATGTGATTCTTCTTAGCTTGATAACTATTTGTCAGGTGTTTTTAACTTTTCTTTTTATCATAGTCTTCACTTGTTATTATTAGAGTATGTCTTCTTAGTTCATCAAATAGTTACCAAAAAAAGGAGACAAGAACACAAAATGTTGGCATTCTGCCAAGGCCAAAACCTCTCCCTTTTGGAGAGGAAAACTCGTACAAAATTCTTCTTATAGAGATTCCAATTGATGAACACCAAGACCATGACCCTTTACCGACTATGCCTCTCCAAGACCAAGACATCAATCCTCTTATTTTTCATTGTTGAGATCATCCTCATTGCTACACCACTAAGATCATCATTACTCCACTATAGAGATTTACATTGCTGCACCATTATTGATGCACCTTCATGGAGGACTTCATCATAACGACGAGATCATTGTTGCTGCACCATTGTTCCATCTTCACATAGATCATTGTTGTGTCTTCTCAACAACACCATCATTACTACCATTAAGATCTTCCTTAGAATATTACCGACACTGTATCTAGAAGGTATGCTGAAACTGTATAATCCTCTTCATCATAGATAGACCAGGACTGGGATACCAAGACTGTCACTGTGTTTATAATGCATATAAGCCGAGACAGGGTATGAATGAGATCCTCCTTATAGCATGTATGATAAGACTGTAACTTCTGAGGTAACTGAGACTGTAGTCATTGAAACCATGAAGAGACTGTGGCCATGAGCCCATTGTAATTCACTGTAATCATCACCAAAGATAGGAGAGGCATCCAAAGTTATTCATCACACAGGAATTCGAGATTATGTGTCACTGTGTTTGTCCGAGATCTGTACTTACTGTGCCATCCGAGATTTCAGAGTAATCTAAAGTTTTGTGCTTCCTGTGGTGACCCCAGTGGGGTATTTATAGTTGTCACATTTCCATAAATAAGTCAACATTACAGTGTGAAACGTTGTGTCTATTTATTGAATCGACATGACAGTTACATATATATTTTGAGGTCGACATGACAAATATATATATATTTTGAGGCCGACATGACTATTCTCCTTATCATTTTTCTTGCAAACTTCTTTGTGTTTGTCTTGGAGGATTGTGCTTGGTCTTGGAGGGCTAATCTAGTCACTAGGTAGACTTACATACATTACATATATTCTCAAGAAGAGCTCTTTGACTCTTTAACTTTCCTAGACCTATGAAATGAGCAAGAAACTCATTCTTATAATTTACAAAACTAATATTTCTATTTCTTGACAAGTATAAAGATCAAAATTACATTTGTAAATACCGAACCTAGTTACACTTTCTTCAAAAAAACGCATGGCAACAATTCACTGAATGTTCTCTCTGAAATGGTGGTTTTCAAGGAAGATCACAAATTCAAAAGGTGCTTTGTCTTGGAGGGCTAATCTAGTCACTAGGTAGACTTATATACATTACATATATTCTCAAGAAGAGCTCTTTGACTCTTTAACTTTCCTAGACCTATGAAATGAGAAAGAAACTCATTCTTATAATTTACAAAACTAATATTTCTATTTCTTGACAAGTATAAAGATCAAAATTACATTTGTAAATACCGAACCTAGTTACACTTTCTTCAACAAAATGGATGGCAACAATTCACTGAATGTTCTCTCTGAAATGGTGGTTTTCAAGGAAGACCACAAATTCAAAAGGTGGGAGAACTCGAGGTCTCAATCAGTGGTGGTTTAAGTTTGACCACCAACACTAGAACACGTAGTACAGTTCTTGGGACAATTCTAAATTTTGCTAGAAGCTGAAGTCTTATGCTAGAGGAAGTGCTCCCTAATGTTGTGAAAAGGGAGACCATTGAGGCCTTAACTTGGAACACTTAGTGCAGTTCTTAGAACAATTCCAAATCTGGCTAGAAGTTGATGTCTTATGCCAGAGGAGGTGTTTTGAAAAGGGATACCATTGAGGTATCAACTTGTGGTGGTTTAAGGAAATCCACCAACCAAAATGCATGCCTATGAGGCATTTCTCTATCTCTATCTACAACTCTGAATCTGGGTATGGCTGAATTTGGCTCTAGGCTTAGGCATAAAACTCAGGCTTGCTCAATGTATCTTTGAAGCTTAACACAACCCGTCAAATACAAGTTGATAAGATGAATAAATCTCAACTGCAAGACATGTCAATACTCGAGAACAAATTCGGTGGTATGAATGAAATATCTTCTTGGATGTTGAAGCCCATTGCCAAGAAGTGATCCATCCAAGGTGAATCTTTGCTCTTGTAGGAGGCTTATTTCTGAAGCATCTAGTTGAATGATGAGTACTTTTATGACAATACTCACATGGGTGAAGATAAAAAAATGACCTTTCACATGGTCGACTTGACTACAATGTTTCCATTTGGCAATATGTGGCCGCTGTGTGATAAGATGAATAAATCTCATCTGCAAGACATGTCAATACTCGAGAACAAATTCGGTGGTATGAATGAAATATCTTCTTGGATGTTGAAGCCCATTGCCAAGAAGTGATCCATCCAAGGTGAATCTTTGCTCTTGTAGGAGGCTTATTTCTGAAGCATCTACTTGAATGATGAGTACTTTTATGACAATACCCACATGGGTGAAGATAAAAAAATGACCTTTCACATGGTCGACTTGACTACAATGTTTCCATTTGGCAATATGTGGCCGCTGTGGATGAGGAGCAAGTTCTAGAAAAAGTGAAGATGAATCGCCTTGAAGAAACCCAACACTCTAAAATTGAATGGGCTTACAGTGGTCTGGAATATGAAAGGAGACATCCTTGTCATATCTAAGACCGATTTCGTGCTTGTTGCTAACAAGCTCTTCCCAAGGTCCGATAATGGGCTTGGGAAGTGAAACCTAAACTTCTGCATCTTTATGCAAAACTAATCCTGAAATGGACACTTGATATGAATCAACCTCAGGTTCACTGATTTGATCGATTTCGAGCAACTAATGGGAGTATTTCTTAAACTCAAATGAAGGATTGTTTTGAAAAAAAATGCAGTTTAGAATGATGTTTTTTCCACTATAACTCTTTTTGTTGGAACTGAGACTCAAGTTGTAGAAACTCGATATTGTCTTGTGCATTTTGTAAACAAGTTCAAATGTCAAAGAGAGTGCCCTTGCCAATTTTGATTGTATCATGAATAATGGAGTGTATTAAAGTATTTAGCAACTTTAATAAATCAATAATTCCAGTCACTTTGTCAACAACACAACTTCAACGAATGAAAGGTGTCCACAAGCAAAGGGCTATTGCAATGAGGGATACAATGCTTGAATGACCTAAAATCTCAACTACTTCCAATGACGCTGTTAGCTACCTATACCAATAGGTTTCATATTTCATGATGGACAAGGGAAATTCCAAATATGCTCTGCTTTGATTATGCAAAGATCCCATATTTCCTAGAGAATACAAGGTGTGTAAATAGCTTAATGTGTCCCAATTTTGATGGATGGTCCAACAGTCTAATCTGGATCATTCCATGGTTTAAATTTTCAGTTGTAGAATAGAGAAAGAAGTCTGTCCAAACTGTTTAATCTTGGCAGACAAGTAGTTCAGGTAGAGAAGAAAAGGTTCCAACAGCTTAATCTGGGACCTTGGAAGCAATAAGGGTAGAAGTAGATAGAAAAACAAAAGAAAAAGCCAAAGAAAAGAAAAGGCAAGTAAGGGTCTGCAAGTCCAAGTGCACCCTCCAAGAAGAAATAAAAAATGCTAGGCAAAGTAGCTGGGTAAGTAGTTGGGGTTGCAGAAAGGTTATCTTTACCATTGCAGGTATGTTAAATTTGTTTACTAAAGCAAAGTCAAAACAATTGAGAAGGTGTTCTTCTTCATCAAGTTGCAACAAGTAGGAAGCATGTCTAACCTCCCTTCTTCCCCTTTCCACTTCATTACTAACACTCCCTCATCAGCTGAGATTCATGGAAGAAGATTATGGTTTCATGGTGGTTCTTAATCTTTTAGAAGCCACATTTATTGTCTAAACTCTTTTCATTTTGATCTACTCCCTAAATAAGTAAGTTTCAGATAAACTTAGTAATTTTCCCCTCTCATTCACATCTCTCCCCATATTAACTCTAACTTTACTATGTAAATCCCCTATATTACCTTTCCCCTACTAGTATTAACACCATGGTGTATAAACCCCAAATTTTGTATAAATATCCCTCCCCTGGTATTATAGACAATAAGTTCTGTGTCAGGGATCATATGGCATCTGGTCATCTTGATTAACCTAAGCCTAAACCTCCTCCCCCTTTCCAAATCCACCTTTAAACTCATTACCCCTCGTTTGCACATAAACTTTGTAAAAACCTTGTTCTACCCTTACCCGCTTCATTTGCGAAAATAACCCAAAATACCCGCTTTTTCCCTTTATCCAAAGTCTGGAGGCCGGGTGCATTTTTGCAAAATATTCGTGAAAAACCCATAATCTGATGTTTTTTGCCAAAGCACCATACCCCGATGGTCTTCCGCCTTAGCGCGCATCCCGAAAATAAACATTAAATAATGCCGCGCTCGCGTCCGTATCCACCTATCACCTCACCCTCCCGACTACCGTTGGATCGGACCCACGGGATCCGACGGCCCTCATTGATATCGGATTGGGCCCGGCGTCCACCCTTTAGTACCCGAGAAGGTGACGAAGGGGTACGTCAGGCCTTTGCCACGCGTCCCCTTCTCGTTTTCTCGGGTCAGACTCTGACACAAGCCAGGCCGTATCATAACCACCCCGAGAAACTGTAACAGCTAGCGCTTAACCGTAACCGTCAGAGCATTACCGCCCGGTTTGCCAGTGCCACGTCATGCCCACGACATCTCCGTCCTGCCATCGCATCAGCACTTTTGTCCGCTTCTGGGCCAACTCACCTGCCACCGCATCATCCACATGGACCAACAGCAGCTCGCCACCTCACCTGATGACGTCATGCTGACGTCATCCGAGCTTGACCCCACCCTATGACGTCATGCTGACGTCATCACAGAAAAGGCGCCAAATTGCAAAAAAATCCATATTATGGCCAAAAATCGCGTTTTTTCATACTTTCGGCTTATTTGCTATTGTTTCTTCTGCATGGTGTTTTACGTTCAAGACTGCACCACCCTGCTGGAATCGACCTGAAGACCTACAGAGCACCAATTCCACCCACATTTACGACCACTGCTCGCTGTTTGCTAGGTATTTCTCGCCGTTCATCCTCCATATGCCTAAATTGACTGTAAATTACTCAGAAGGCTTAAGGAACACTGAAACTCACAATTTCACCGGCAATTTCCCTCTGCAACACCTCTATTTACAACTGCAGCCTTGAAAAACCCTAGCCGAGCCTTAATTCCCGAGTTTCTATCAAAAACTGTAAACTGCTCGCGCAATCGTGAGACAATGGGTTACTCCATTAAAAAACCTGCCACAAGAGACAGAGTGAGACCTGACAGTGCTCCTATTCCTAATTCAAACAGTATTTCAATTGCTGTTGGATCAATTCTCCCTCTGGTACCTGAAACTCAAACTTTCATTGTAAGAAATCACTTCTGTGCTGTGCTGCTCACTTCAAACAGTTCACCTACAAAACAGAAGCTTAGTAGACCATGGAAACTCCAATTGCACTGAACATCAAGCCTCTCAATGCCCCTCAAAGGGAGTTGGAATGGAAAGCTCTGGGTGATATGGATTATCAAATGTTAGACATTTTCCCAATGCGCTCTAAATATAATATTCAGATGCTAAATGAATTGAAAGCCCAACACCTTAGTGGAGCTGATATCCTAGGGATTTGGGACTCAAATTTGCCCATCTACAACCTCCCTCAGGTCAATCCTATGCCAGAATTGATCCACAGAGGCCAGGAGTGCTATGATCCATGCCAAAGAGCTGTTCTTAGCCCCACAGGCTCAGTTCTATTCCATATCACCCCAGAGAGCATAAATGAGATGCTGCATTTCCACACTGCTAAATCATTGACCCCCCTCTACATGCAGAATTTGATAAAGAAGGGGACTAAGTTGTCAAATGATCAAATCATCAAAATTAATCAGCTGTTTATACAACCAGTCTCTGAAGCCATCAGAACTCCTCCTATTGGATATCCATACTTGACTGACTTGGGCAGAATGCTGGTGGACTTGATCAGCTATGTCCTAGGGTTCAGGGGAATTGAGGATGTGGATGATAGTATAATGGCAATGCTGTCTATATTCTCTCCCGGAAAGCCTCCAGCTGTACATTATGACTATGCCACATACATTGCAGACAAGATCCATGAGCAGCTAATGAATCTGCAAAGGGAACGATTGTTTAGATATTCTTCATACATCTACCATCTACTCTTGTTTTATCAACCAGACAGCTTCCCAATTCCCTTGAAGAAAGTTAATGCCCAGGGGAATCCAAGGTCAGTTGTGTTTTGGACCTCAGTTTTTCACAGCAGCCCTGTGTCACCATACACATACTGTGAGTTCGTAGACTTGTTCATTCATCCAGCTATGACATTATTGTATGGTGTTCCTCCTCCAAGGTTAACTAATGACATGAGGAGAGTTCTCCATCTCTCTAAAAAATACAGCATTGGTGATTGGTACTTCTACCAACACCACATAGTAATCAGAATATATGGCTGTGAGTTGAAGCCTTATAGGTTGCCTAGGTATGTCCCTATGAGACTTTTTGCCTTAGAATACTTCAGGCAATTTGGAAGCGCTGACTGCCACCACTTCCAAAGCAAGAACAAGAAAGTGCAGCTGAAGGTAAGGAGCCAGCTGGGCCCTTTCCTATATAATAAAAGAGAAGAGGGATGGAAAGAGGCAAATGATATCCTAGAGGCTCTCAAATTGCAAACTAGCTTTGAGTGGATACCCTATGACCCCAACCATTTTGTTTCCTTCAGAAGAATAAAATACAAATTGGGTACCTATGCACATATGAGGCTGCCAGAGATTGAACAGTATGCCAATACATTGAGATGGACAGAGGGCACCCTAGAAGAGGAATTTACTAATGAAGAGCTGCTAGAAAGAAAGTCTAGAAATATTCAAAAAGAAGCTGACTTGGAAACTTGTGCACAGGTTCCCCTCTCATATAGAAGGCAACTCGGAGCAGCCACCTCATCGTCAACAACACATCAGCAAGTTGCCGTGAATACTGCATAGACATCCAGCAAAGGCAAAGAAAAGCAGGTGGAACAGCCACCTCCTATGACATAAGAGCAAGTGGAAACATTGCTGCACCAACAAGAAGAGATGGAACAGCAGCAAGAAGGGCAGCAGCAAGAAGAACAGCAACAACAGAAAGAACAAAGGCAGGAACAGCCTGCCCAGCAAGAAGAAACAGTGGAAAACCCCAAGACCACTGAACAAAATCTCCCTCCAAGGCAAGAAGTTTCACCTGATGCAACAATCCTCCAAACTCCTCAAAAGGAGGATACATTTATTTTTAGAAAAAGGGACAGAGAGACTCCCCTTACAACATCAGCAACTCATGGGGAGAAAAGACAGAGAGTCAATCCCTTCTCAGAAGAAGAAATGCCAATGGGGAAATCTTTTGGTATGGGCCCACCCAGCAGAGAAGCTTCAGCCAGTTCCTGCCAGCAGGAACAGGACAAAACTATGGGAGGAGAGGTCAGCTCCTCCAGCCAGCAAAGGGAAGGAGAAAAGAGCATCAAGCAACAATTTATAGACATTAAGAGGAGAAATGAGCCCATCAGGATACAGTTGTATAACCATCTGTTAAACATGGCTCCCACCAATCAACAAAGACTCATGTCTGCCTTTGATGTGCAGGAAGGCAAAATGATCATGAGTCATTTTAAGCCAACAGCAGTGCAGCCCCAATCTGCCTCTGACTACTTAAGGACTAACCTGGAAGTCCTTGCCAAAGATATCCACCCAATGGATAAGATAGAACTGCACAAGCAAACAGGTGAAATGGTCTATGCCTCCTTAGCAGACCAAACATTGGATAACTACAGGCTACAGAATAGCCTTAATAATACAGCCTCTCAACTAGAATTGGAGAGAGCATCATCTCAGGCAAAGGATAACAGAATAAGGTCCTTAGAGGATATCATCATTGAGATTGGGCATGATCCCAAAGATATCAAGGGCATACAACATATACTAAAGCTGAGGGATGCAGACATGGCAGCTTTGAGGAGAAAGATTAAACTTCCAGCCACAATTCACCCTCAAACAGATGAAGTGGCTCAGCAGAGACATGAGTGGGATGCCACAGATCTGCTCATATCTCTCTACAAGCAGCTCCTCCAAACACAAGAAAAGCTGGGAGAATCAGAGGCTGCACATGCAGCATTACAGGCAGCTTTAAAACAGAGAGAAGAGGGTCAGACCTCTCAGCCTCCTCCTCAGATCATCACTCTTGAGGAAACTGTTCCTATTACTGTTCCTCCTCCTCAACAGACCGAACAGACAGCAACATCTACTTCAGCAGCGCCAACAACTACAGAGCAGGCCCAAAGCCTGGATATGCAAAAGCTGAAGAATGAAATCCAAATCCTGGAAGCTCAAATGACAGAGTTAAATGAGACCAGGGAAAAGTTAGCCAAGGTAAATGACAGGCATGATAAATCAAAGAGAGAAGTGGCAGAAAAGGGCAGGGAAATCAAAGCCCTTAAAGACAAGATCAAAGAGCTGGAAAATGAGCTCAAATTAGATAAAGTTATAGCTGGGCTTAAGGCAATGCTATGGGCCAACATTGGCCAGTCTATTACTGACCAATGGCAGTATATAGAGACAATCCATGAGCAGCTAGAACTCATCCCAAAAGCACAAGCTGAAATTCACAAGTCAAGGGCTGCTCTAGGCAACATGCCTGAAGTTGCCACCAGGATGATCAATGTGCTGAATTATAAAACAAGTACTCAGTTGGCAAAAATGGGAATTACAAACAGAACTGAGACCATTCAGTTGATCAAAAGGGTTCTCACATTGAGAAATTTGGTGCAGACATTAGATAGAAGAACCCAGGACATGCAGACAGAGGTGAAGAGGTTCATGGATAAATTCCTGGTGCTGCAAAACAGAGGACTCCCTAGCTTACTGAACAACGCAGGGAGACTGCTCATTCATGAGCAGTATGCCAAAAGAGTGAATGCATTTGCCACAAACGAAATCAATGAGAAGCCCAGCAACTCAGAAGAAACAGGGCCAGCTACAGGACAGACTATCTACAACAAGGTAGAACATCTATTTTTTATAATGCATGAAATCAATCCCCTGTTTGAGGTGGCTCCCAATTTTTTCAAATATACAGAGGCAGAGGAGACTATGGATGCAATTCTCAGGCATCAACTCCCTACGCAAGACTGGTGGACAGATGCAATACAGAGAATTTTATAGACAGTGAGCAGTTCACCAAATTTTGTTTTTATGAATTATTATGTAAAGCACAGTTAAAAAAGATCAGCATACATTCAAGATTAAAGCTGAGCCAACTCAGCAGAAATTTCGGCCAAAAAAGAAAAATATAAAGCTACAGGTGTCCAGGCCGAGAAGCTACAGCAGCGCAGCTCCAAAAGCGCATTCATCAGCATTAAAGCAAAGCGTTTCAACCGACTCAGTGACCTCCAAAGGTCAAAATATCCTCTGACAGACTTAAAGAGCATTTATGTTACATTCAAAGCTGTAATAACTTCTTTTCTACTTTCTGAACAAAGTAATGAAGATATTTCTCCCTCAGATGACTCAATGCCTGAGATATTTTGTGTAAGCTTTCCTATAAAGTCCCCTTCGCATGAGTTTGCAAGGGTTGTTGTCGATTCCATTTCTGTATTTCTGTTACTGTATAACTCTCAGAGAAATAATACCAAAGGTCGATGGAATTTCTAAAGCTCTGTGTTCTTTGATGAACTGTGGTGGCTAGCTGATTGTTACAGGATTCCTGCATGTTTCATAACACAATAAGTCTTGTTTTAACCTCTGCGTTATTTTTTGTTTAGTCTTACATGTTTTCCATGTTTCCGTGTTTTACTCTTAACGGCAAAGTAGAAGAATAGTTTCAGGATTTAATCACAGGTTACCCTGCACTCAAACTAAGCTGTTATAAATGTTTTCTTCTAGATAGAGCAAATAAGGTGTAATTCTTAAATGCTACACTTTCAAGCTATATCTTTCACTGTGATAAATATTCTCAGGAATTCAAGTTTGCTCCTGAGATATCTGTCTCGTTCTCACACCCAGCTTAGTGAAAAATTCTTAAATGCTTTTCACTGGTTGTTCACTCATCACCATCATAATCTAACTTTGTTATATGAAGTATTTAAACGGCCCTGTAATTTCAGTAAATCATCACAAGGTTTCTAAACACTTGTAGCCACAGACTCCATTGCCCAATGAAATAAACTCATCTGCAGATCTCACACTTCAGGTACAGAAAGAAATCCTTCAACCAAAACATAAACCAAAACCTGAGCATAATATCTAGCCTAAAACACCATCATAACAGAGACAAATCATAAAGAGAGAGCCCTCTCTGATTACAGTTTGGCTAGAAGCTGTAATCCAAAGATTGGTTAGTGGTTACCCCGGCCGTATTCCCTTGGGAGTCATAGGGAACAACCTGGGTGTTAACATAATTGGCGACTCCGCTGGGAAATGCTTGTGATTTTTCAATTTCCATATATTTTCATAGCTACTATCAAGCCTGAAATCAGCCAAGAGGCCTTTAATCTGTTTCTGTATCACATTAACAGCTTTAGGGAGGAGCTTGTTTAGGGAATCTTCATCTTAGCTCTGAGAATATATAGCCATTCTAAAAATCTTCATCCAATCCTTTCAGATATAAAAATTTCCTGCAAAATTCCAAAAAAAAAAAAAAAAAAAACAGTTAGAAGCTGGCTCCTAAGAAAAATCCACGGCACACTAGGGCAAATCCTGACCCTAATCCACCCATCATTGTTGATAATCCAAATACCATCCCTAGAAACATTAGGAGGCAGCAAAGGCAGGATCAACCTGCTGATTTGACTTCAGAGTCAGATCATCTCAGCCTCATCCCTACTCCATGCAAGGTCCTTTTCCGGTCTACCCCTAGTTCCCCTAGCTCACCATCCACATCTCAAACTCCTCCTCTCACATCCTCATCCACTGTTCATATCCCCCTGACCAACACTCTAGGTTCACTCTCACTTGTCACCCCTGTGGTACCCACTGTTCCTATTGTCCCAGCTGCCCCTGTTAATCCTCTAAATCCTGTAAATATGGCTAACAGATATGCACCCTTGCAGATACCAGCTAACGCTGCAGCTCTTCCTCAAGACTACCAAAGCAAAATCTCATATTTTGACTCCAATGGCCCTCTGACAGCTGTCCAGCATGCGAAGAAGATGCAAGACCATTTTGAGACCTATGAAATAGATGATGACAGTGTCAGAATGAGGATGTTTGTTCAAAGCCTAACCGGGGATGTAAGAACTTGGTTTAGATCCCTGAATGCAAACTCCATTACAACTCCTGATGAACTGTATCAAGCCTTTACTACTAGATGGGAAAAGAAGAAAGATCCTCTGCACATACTTGGGGAATATGACACTATCAAAAGAGGTCCTCAAGAGACTGTTTTGGAGTATTGTGCCAGATTCAACAATGTATATAATACGATTCCGCAAAACCTAAGACCTCCTCCTGATTTGGCCTTGTACAAATTCCCTGATGGATTTGATCCTGGCATGGCATATCAGTTGAAGGAAAGAGAACCTGAAACCCTTGAAGACGCTCAAAAGGCTGCTGTCACAGTGGAGGCAAACCTGATTGCCAAAAGAAACAGAGCAAGGTTGGAGAAGAGGACTGTTTTCAAAGAGGAACCCTCTGCCTTTGATCAAAAGTTAGATGCAATACTTAATGGTATGAAGAGATTGGGTGATAGGGTAGAATCAGTTGAGAGAAAAGCATCATGGGAAGCACCACAAAACAATCCTCCTAGGAATCCAAATTTTAGGAGAACTCAAAACCCAAATGTTGGCAAGGCCAGTGCTGACCAAGACATAAGACCCCCTTTCCAAGAAAATTATGCAGAAACTTCCACATCAACAGAGCCCAATGAAGATCCTGAGATTAATTTAATGGGTCTAGACGGTGAAAGTCAAGTTTTCTTAACACAAGAAGATCATGAGGAGGATGAAATCAAACTGTTCCAAACTAAATCAGGTGAATCCTTTGACTTTAAACAAGGCTATGACACTGCTGTTTATGAAGTCCATAAACAATACAAGCTGAGGAGCAGAACTGTGAATGTTAACCAGCCTGAAAAGAAAAAGGATAATCGGCAGCCTGAAGGAGTCACAGGCACAGAACCTAATGACAAAATAAATTCACATACACAAGAAGTGATTGTTGAGGAGATCACCAAACCACTGTCCATAAAACAACAGCCTATGGTCACTTCCCCTTCTCATCCTTATTCAACTATTTCTCCTCAAGAGATGAGTAAAAAGGATAAGTCCCAAAATCAAGATAAAAATCAAGAAGAAGATTTAATGAATAAGGAGAGGACTGTCACCTATAACCCCAGGACCCAATCTGAAAAATCCTTTGATCTAGAAACTGAAATTGGCAAAATAAAGATAGCTATTCCTCTCTTGGAACTAGCCAAGCATGACATCTATAAGCTACAGATCAAAAAGTCCCTTCAACTCACTAGCAACAAAGATGATGTCAATGTGCTGGATGACACTCCAGAATTATTGTTTGGCCCAGAAGTGGATGGAAAAACAATAGTCACAGGGGTACTACCTTTTTATGTCAGCTTACATATTCATGACAAAATACTACACAATGCAATGTTTGATTCAGGTGCTTCTCACAACCTCATGCCAAAAGCAGTCATGGAAAGACTGAATTTGGACATAACAAGACCATACAAGGACCTGTTTTCCTTTGACTCCAGCCAAGTCAAGTGTCTAGGTCTCATAAAAGATTTATGTGTGTCTTTGGTTCAATACCCAAACAAGACAATCCTAATGGATGTGGTAGTTGCTGATATCCCACCTAAGTATGGGATGCTGTTATCAAGATCATGGGGAGCTAAACTCCAAGGTTCCCTACAATTAGACATGTCATATGCCACCATCTCTGTTTTTGGGCAACCAAAAAGACTATACAGAGAAACACTAATGAAATACATGGTCAGCAGTGAAGAAAAGCCTCAAAACTTTCCTATATATGCTATCCATTCAGACATAGACTCATACATTCTCTTCAATGACACCACAACTCCCTCAAAAGGTGAGGTTGAAACCAAGATATTCATACAAGAGAAAGACTCAAATGAAAGTATCACCACCCATGAAACAACAATCAATCAAACACTAGATACTGCTGCTGTTCTAAATCTCAAGCATACTCAATCAAATGATGAAACTGTCCTAGAAGACGAGCTAGAGAAAAAACCACAACTGCTACTCACATTGCCAGCCCATGAAAAGATCATAAAGTCTCCTTCCCAACAGGATATTCTATGGTTCCTTGAATTTGATGGCTCAGTCAACAAATTAGGGGCGGGAGCTGGAGTTTGGGTACACAATAAGGAAAACAGTCATGCAGAAGGCAGAGCCTATAGATTAAACTTCAGATGCACTAACAACATGGCTGAATATGAGGCTCTTTTACTAGGTCTCAAGTTAGTAAAGTCCCTACAAGCGATAAAAGTGTCAATCCTAGGAGATTCAGACCTAGTTATCCAACAAGTGAAGGGAAATTTTGTCACCAATGATAAAAGATTGAGGTCTTATAGGTCTGCTGTTGCTGATGTACTAAACTCCTTCTTTGAATTCCAAATCACCAAAATTTCTAGGACCCATAATCTGCATGCTCATAGTTTGGCCACATTTGCAAGTACCTGTAAGCTGCCTTTTGAGCCCCATCATTGTTTTACAGCTGAGATAAAACACAGACCCTCCATTCCAAACAATGACAATGACAAAGCAAGTCAACCACAAATACTTGAGACAGCAAGTCCATCACAAATACAGTTCCAACAGATTACTCACCCAATATCACCTAGAACAACAAGACAAATGCGAAATCCAACCATTTTCAACAAAGATAACATTCAGCAAATCCAATCAATCAATTGTGAAGAAGTGGCCAATGCTGAGGCTGAAATCATAGAGCTGAAAGACAACTTTTTACCCACTGGCTTAGCTCCTTTGGAAGACATTTTTGATTCAAATGATGTTCCCAGCAAGCCAAAAATGCAGCCCTTGAATGCAGCCATAGAAGAGTGTAACATTGGGACTGTAGACAAACCCAAAATAATTAAATTGTCTGCATCTTTGCCGCCTGATCAAAAGCCCAAATACATTGACCTCTTTAAAGAGTTCCAGGATGTCTTTGCATGGAGTTATGAGGACCTAAAGTCCTATGACACCTCTGTTATCCAACATACCATCCCTCTCAAGCCTGATCAAAAGCCCTTTAAACAAAAATTGAGGAGAATCAATCCTATGCTTCTCCCAGCGATGGAACAAGAAGTACAGAAAATGTTTAAGGCAGGCATCATAGCACCAATCAGATTCTCTGAATGGATCTCCAACTTAGTCCTTACAAGAAAGAAGACCGGTGAAATTAGGCTGTGTGTGGACTTAAGGAATCTGAACCAAGTATCCCTCAAAGACAACTATCCCTTACCTAAGATGGATCATATTCTCCAAAGAGTGGTAGGGGCCTCAAGGATCTCATTACTTGATGGATTCTCGGGTTTCAACCAAATCCTAGTACACTCTGATGATCAAGACAAAACTGCATTTACAACCCCATGGGGAACTTTCAAGTATGTTAAAATGCCTTTTGGGTTAAAGAATGCTGGGGCAACATTTCAAAGAGCAATGGATATTGCTTTTGCGAAGGAGATTCATGACTTCCTTGTCATTTATTTAGATGACCTCACACCTTTTTCCAAATCTGACCAAGAACATTTGAAACATCTGAGACAGATCTTCCTAACATGTAGGAAATATGGAATTTCGTTGAATCCCAAAAAATCCCTGTTTGGTTTAGAGGAAGGTAAACTATTGGGCCACATCATCTCTAAAGATGGCATAAGAATTGATCCAGATAGGATACAAGCTATCCTACAAATGCCCCACCCAAGAAATATAAAAGAATTGCAAGGATTCTTGGGAAAAATCAACTTCTTAAGGAGATTTATCCCAAATCTGGCCGAGTTGATCAGATTGTTAAATAATATGCTAAAGAAAGATTCAAAGGTGAAATGGACAGTCGAAGCAAATCAAGCCTTTGAAGGTATAAAGCTGGCCCTCACCCAAACCCCAGTGTTGACCAATCCTCAGTTTGACAGAGAATTCATCATCTTCTCTTTTGCCTCCCAGCATACTATTGCTGCTGTTTTATTACAGAAAGATGACCAAGGAAATGAAAAGCCAATTGCTTTCTTTAGCAGAGCTCTTAGAGATGCACCTCTAAAATATCAAATCATGGAAAAGCAGGCTTATGCTTTGGTCAAGGCCATTAAAGACTTTAGGATTTACATCCTTTATTCCCATGTTGTGGCTTATGTACCAAGTCCTATTGTCAAAGACATTCTCACCCAAGAAAACTTAGAGGGCAGAAGAGGAAAGTGGATTGCCAACATTTTGGAATTTGATATTGAAATAAAACCAACTAAACTAATAAAAGGGCAAGGTCTGGCCAAGTTAATGACAGAAGCAAATTTCCAAGCCCTAGATATCAATCAGCTGGACAGTGAAATAGGGCTGGCGACTCCAAAGATCAATGTAGCCTTTGAACAATCTCCTTGGTACTCTGATATCTGTTATGTCTTACAAAACCTGTGTGCTCCTCCAGGACTGTCCAGAACTAAGTGTAGGTTCTTAAAAATGAAAACATCAAGATTTTGTGTAATGGATGGCAATTTGTTTTGGAAAAACCATGAAGGTATATTGCTGCACTGTTTAATTGAAAATGAAACTAACAATATCATGCAAGAATTTCATGCAGGAGACTGTGGTGGACATTTGTACTGGAAGTCCACTGTGGACAAAATAATGAGGGCCGGTTATTACTGGCCCACCATGTTCTCTGATGTCAAGAAATTCACAACCTCATGTCACAAATGCCAAGTGTTTGAGGGCAAAAGACAGTTGCTGCCACTTCCCTTAAGACCCATTGCAACAGAGAGACCTTTTCAACAATGGGGCTTGGATTTCATTGGGGAAATTCATCCCTCATCTTCAGGACAACATAGATGGATCCTAACAGCTACAGACTACTTCACTAAGTGGATTGAAGCTGTTCCATGCAGACAAGCAAATGATTCAACAATCATTCAGTTTTTGGAGAATAATATACTGGCTAGATTTGGCTGTCCTGATAAAATAATAACAGATAATGCAGCTGCTTTCAGATCCAAGAAAATGGTGAACTTCTGCCATAAATTTCATATAACCTTGGGCCATTCCACTGCATACTATCCCCAAGGAAATGGCCTTGCTGAGTCATCAAATAAAAGTCTGGTGAACATCATAAAGAAGGTGTTGGAAGAAAATAAAAAGAATTGGCATAAGAAACTAGTCAATGCCTTATGGGCAGATAGACTAACAACCAAAAGATCAATTGGGACCAGCCCTTATGAGTTGGTTTATGGACTAGAAGCCAAATTTCCCTCATCACTAGGAGTGCCTGTTATGAAACTTCTCCAAGAAATTCAAGCTGAACCAAATGATATGCAAAGAAGAATCAATCAAATCATATGTCTGCAGCAAACTAGAGACCAAGTTTTCAGCAGAGTTCAAGTTCTACAAGAGAAATTGAAGAAGGCCTTTGACAGAAGAACTAAAGCAGAAGATTTCAGTGTGGGTGATAAAGTCCTCAAGTGGGATGCAAGGAGAGAAGACAAAGGAAAACATGGAAAATTTGATTCCTTATGGAGAGGACCATTTGCTGTCCAAGCAGTGCAAGGTAACAACACTTACTTCCTAAAAAGTCTTAGTGAAACTGACTTGGATGAAGGTCCTGTGAATGGCAGGATGCTGAAGCACTATTTTGACTATTTCCCATGAGTGCAGCCTGAGGTTCCCTTGTATATATGCAGATGTATATATTATTTTCTGTTTAGATTGTAAAAATGCAGTTTTTTGAAGATTATTGACTATCAGCAGAAGGCACATAGAATCAGAGATAAACCAAGAAGGAAAAGCACAATTTTGGCACTTCAAAGCAGCAAACTTCAAGTTTTGGATAAAACATGTCAAGGGCCAAGGCAATCTGACCTGCTGTTCTTGGTCTTTCAAATGAAAAACCATCCCCATGTGGAGCCACTGTTAGCTACCTATACCAATAGGTTTCATATTTCATGATGGACAAGGGAAATTCCAAATATGCTCTGCTTTGATTATGCAAAGATCCCATATTTCCTAGAGAATACAAGGTGTGTAAATAGCTTAATGTGTCCCAATTTTGATGGATGGTCCAACAGTCTAATCTGGATCATTCCATGGTTTAAATTTCCAGTTGTAGAATAGAGAAAGAAGTCTGTCCAAACTGTTTAATCTTGGCAGACAAGTAGTTCAGGTAGAGAAGAAAAGGTTCCAACAGCTTAATCTGGGACCTTGGAAGCAATAAGGGTAGAAGTAGATAGAAAAACAAAAGAAAAAGCCAAAGAAAAGAAAAGGCAAGTAAGGGTCTGCAAGTCCAAGTGCACCCTCCAAGAAGAAATAAAAAATGCTAGGCAAAGTAGCTGGGTAAGTAGTTGGGGTTGCAGAAAGGTTATCTTTACCATTGCAGGTATGTTAACTTTGTTTACTAAAGCAAAGTCAAAACAATTGAGAAGGTGTTCTTCTTCATCAAGTTGCAGCAAGCAGGAAGCATGTCTAACCTCCCTTCTTCCCCTTTCCACTTCATTACTAACACTCCCTCATCAGCTGAGATTCATGGAAGAAGATTATGGTTTCATGGTGGTTCTTAATCTTTTAGAAGCCACATTTCTTGTCTAAACTCTTTTCATTTTGATCTACTCCCTAAACTAAGTAAGTTTCAGATAAACTTAGTAATTTTCCCCTCTCATTCACATCTCCCCCCATATTAACTCTAACTTTACTATGTAAATCCCCTATATTACCTTTCCCCTACTAGTATTAACACCATGGTGTATAAACCCCAAATTTTGTATAAATATCCCTCCCCTGGTATTATAGCCAATAAGTTCTGTGTCAGGGATCATATGGCATCTGGTCATCTTGATTAACCTAAGCCTAAACCTCCTCCCCCTTTCCAAATCCACCTTTAAACTCATTACCCCTCGTTTGCACATAAACTTTGTGAAAACCTTGTTCTACCCTTACCCGCTTCATTTGCGAAAATAACCCAAAATACCCGCTTTTTCCCTTTATCCAAAGTCTGGAGGCCGGGTGCATTTTTGCAAAATATTCGTGAAAAACCCATAATCTGATGTTTTTTGCCAAAGCACCATACCCCGATGGTCTTCCGCCTTAGCGCGCATCCCGAAAATAAACATTAAATAATGCCGCGCTCGCGTCCGTATCCACCTATCACCTCACCCTCCCGACTACCGTTGGATCGGACCCACGGGATTCGACGGCCCTCATTGATATCGGATTGGGCCCGGCGTCCACCCTTTAGTACCCGAGAAGGTGACGAAGGGGTACGTCAGGCCTCTGCCACGCGTCCCCTTCTCGTTTTCTCGGGTCAGACTCTGACACAAGCCAGGCCGTATCATAACCGCCCTAAGAAACTGTAACAGCTAGCGCTTAACCGTAACCGTCAGAGCATTACCGCCCGGTTTGCCAGTGCCACGTCATGCCCACGACATCTCCGTCCTGCCATCGCATCAGCACTTTTGTCCGCTTCTGGGCCAACTCACCTGCCACCGCATCATCCACATGGACCAACAGCAGCTCGCCACCTCACCTGATGACGTCATGCTGACATCATCCGAGCTTGACCCCACCCTATGACGTCATGCTGACGTCATCACAGAAAAGGCGCCAAATTGCAAAAAAATCCATATTATGGCCAAAAATCGCGTTTTTTCATACTTTCGGCTTATTTGCTATTGTTTCTTCTGCATGGTGTTTTACGTTCAAGACTGTGCCACCCCGCTGGAATCGACCTGAAGACCTCCAGAGCACCAATTCCACCCACATTTACGACCACTGCTCGCTGTTTAACAGGTATTTCTCGCCGTTCATCCTCCATATGCCTAAATTGACTATAAATTACTCAGAAGGCTTAAGGAACACTGAAACTCACAATTTCACCGGCAATTTCCCTCTGCAACACCTCTATTTACAACTGCAGCCTTGAAAAACCCTAGCCGAGCCTTAATTCCCGAGTTTCTATCAAAAACTGTAAACTGCTCGCGCAATCGTGAGACAGTGGGTTACTCCATTAAAAAACCTGCCACAAGAGACAAAGTGAGACCTGACAGTGCTCCTATTCCTAATTCAAACAGTATTTCAATTGCTGTTGGATCAATTCTCCCTCTGGTACCTGAAACTCAAACTTTCATTGTAAGAAATCACTTCTGTGCTGTGCTGCTCACTTCAAACAGTTCACCTGCAAAAC
Organism: Pinus tabuliformis; assembly: GCA_031772625.1. Classification (NCBI taxonomy): domain Eukaryota; kingdom Viridiplantae; phylum Streptophyta; class Pinopsida; order Pinales; family Pinaceae; genus Pinus; species Pinus tabuliformis. The sequence continues at coordinate 826,117,600 of CM062815.1, forward strand.
ATAAGCTTAGTAGACCATGGAAACTCCAATTGCACTGAACATCAAGCCTCTCAATGCCCCTCAAAGGGAGTTGGAATGGAAAGCTCTGGGTGATATGGATTATCAAATGTTAGACATTTTCCCAATGCGCTCTAAATATAATATTCAGATGCTAAATGAATTGAAAGCCCAACACCTTAGTGGAGCTGATATCCTAGGGATTTGGGACTCAAATTTGCCCATCTACAACCTCCCTCAGGTCAATCCTATGCCAGAATTGATCCACAGATGCCAGGAGTGCTATGATCCATGCCAAAGAGCTGTTCTCAGCCCCACAGGCTCAGTTCTATTCCATATCACCCCAGAGAGCATAAATGAGATGCTGCATTTCCACACTGCTAAATCATTGACCCCCCTCTACATGCAGAATTTGATAAAGAAGGGGACTAAGTTGTCAAATGATCAAATCATCAAAATTAATCAGCTGTTTATACAACCAGGCTCTGAAGCCATCAGAACTCCTCCTATTGGATATCCATACTTGAATGACTTGGGCAGAATGCTGGTGGACTTGATCAGCTATGTCCTAGGGTTCAGGGAAATTGAGGATGTGGATGATAGTATAATGGCAATGCTGTCTATATTCTCTCCCGGAAAGCCTCCAGCTGTACATTATGACTATGCCACATACATTGCAGACAAGATCCATGAGCAGCTAATGAATCTGCAAAGGGAACGATTGTTTAGATATTCTTCATACATCTACCATCTACTCTTGTTTTATCAACCAGACAGCTTCCCAATTCCCTTGAAGAAAGTTAATGCCCAGGGGAATCCAAGGTCAGTTGTGTTTTGGACCTCAGTTTTTCACAGCAGCCCTGTGTCACCATACACATACTGTGAGTTCGTAGACTTGTTCATTCATCCAGCTATGACATTATTGTATGGTGTTCCTCCTCCAAGGTTAACTGATGACATGAGGAGAGTTCTCCATCTCTCTAAAAAATACAGCATTGGTGATTGGTACTTCTACCAACACCACACAGTAATCAGAATATATGGCTGTGAGTTGAAGCCTTATAGGTTGCCTAGGTATGTCCCTATGAGACTTTTTGCCTTAGAATACTTCAGGCAATTTGGAAGCGCTGACTGCCACCACTTCTAAAGCAAGAACAAGAAAGTGCAGCTGAAGGTAAGGAGCCAGCTGGGCCCTTTCCTATATAATAAAAGAGAAGAGGGATGGAAAGAGGCAAATGATATCCTAGAGGCTCTCAAATTGCAAACTAGCTTTGAGTGGATACCCTATGACCCCAACCATTTTGTTTCCTTCAGAAGAATAAAATACAAATTGGGTACCTATGCACATATGAGGCTGCCAGAGATTGAACAGTATGCCAATACATTGAGATGGACAGAGGGCACCCTAGAAGAGGAATTTACTAATGAAGAGCTGCTAGAAAGAAAGGCTAGAAATATTCAAAAAGAAGCTGACTTGGAAACTTGTGCACAGGTTCCCCTCTCATATAGAAGGCAACTCGGAGCAGCCACCTCATCGTCAACAACACATCAGCAAGCTGCCGTGAATACTGCACAGACATCCAGCAAAGGCAAAGAAAAGCAGGTGGAACAGCCACCTCCTATGACAGAAGAGCAAGTGGAAACATTGCTGCACCAACAAGAAGAGATGGAACAGCAGCAAGAAGGGCAGCAGCAAGAAGAAGAAGAACAACAGAAAGAACAAAGGCAGGAACAGCCTGCCCAGCAAGAAGAAACAGTGGAAAACCCCAAGACCACTGAACAAAATCTCCCTCCAAGGCAAGAAGTTTCACCTGATGCAACAATCCTCCAAACTCCTCAAAAGGAGGATACATTTATTTTTAGAAAAAGGGACAGAGAGACTCCCCTTACAACATCAGCAACTCATGGGGAGAAAAGACAGAGAGTCAATCCCTTCTCAGAAGAAGAAATGCCAATAGGGAAATCTTTTGGTATGGGCCCACCCAGCAGAGAAGCTTCAGCCAGTTCCTGCCAGCAGGAACAGGACAGAACTATGGGAGGAGAGGTCAGCTCCTCCAACCAGCAAAGGGAAGGAGAAAAGAGCATCAAGCAGCAATTTATAGACATTAAGAGGAGAAATGAGCCCATCAGGATACAGTTGTATAACCATCTGTTAAACATGGCTCCCACCAATCAACAAAGACTCATGTCTGCCTTTGATGTGCAGGAAGGAAAAATGATCATGAGTCATTTTAAGCCAACAGCAGTGCAGCCCCAATCTGCCTCTGACTACTTAAGGACTAACCTGGAAGTCCTTGCCAAAGATATCCACCCAATGGATAAGATAGAACTGCACAAGAAAACAGGTGAAATGGTCTATGCCTCCTTAGCAGACCAAACATTGGATAACTACAGGCTACAGAATAGCCTTAATAATACAGCCTCTCAACTAGAATTGGAGAGAGCATCATCTCAGGCAAAGGACAACAGAATAAGGTCCTTAGAGGATATCATCATTGAGATTGGGCATGATCCCAAAGATATCAAGGGCATACAACAGATACTAAAGCTGAGGGATGCAGACATGGCAACTTTGAGGAGAAAGATTAAACTTCCAGCCACAATTCACCCTCAAACAGATGAAGTGGCTCAGCAGAGACATGAGCGGGATGCCACAGATCTGCTCATATCTCTCTACAAGCAGCTCCTCCAAACACAAGAAAAGTTGGGAGAATCAGAGGCTGCACAGGCAGCATTACAGGCAGCTTTAAAACAGAGAGAAGAGGGTCAGACCTCTCAGCCTCCTCCTCAGATCATCACTCTTGAGGAAACTGCTCCTATTACTGTTCCTCCTCCTCAACAGACCGAACAGACAGCAACATCTACTTCAGCAGTGCCAACAACTACAGAGCAGGCCCAAAGCCTGGATATGCAAAAGCTAAAGAATGAAATCCAAATCCTGGAAGCTCAAATGACAGAGTTAAATGAGACCAGGGAAAAGTTAGCCAAGGTAAATGACAAGCATGATAAATCAAAGAGAGAAGTGGCAGAAAAGGGCAGGGAAATCAAAGCCCTTAAAGACAAGATCAAAGAGCTGGAAAATGAGCTCAAATTAGATAAAGTTATAGCTGGGCTTAAAGCAATGCTATGGGCCAACATTGGCCAGTCTATTACTGACCAATGGCAGTATATAGAGACAATCCATGAGCAGCTAGAACTCATCCCAAAAGCACAAGCTGAAATTCACAAGTCAAGGGCTGCTCTAGGCAACATGCCTGAAGTTGCCACCAGGATGATCAATGTGCTGAATTATAAAACAAGTACTCAGTTGGAAAAAATGGGAATTACAAACAGAACTGAGACCATTCAGTTGATCAAAAGGGTTCTCACATTGAGAAATTTGGTGCAGACATTAGATAGAAGAACCCAGGACATGTAGACAGAGGTGAAGAGGTTCATGGATAAATTCCTGGTGCTGCAAAACAGAGGACTCCCTAGCTTATTGAACAGCGCAGGGAGACTGCTCATTCATGAGCAGTATGCCAAAAGAGTGAATGCATTTGCCACAAACGAAATCAATGAGAAGCCCAGCAACTCAGAAGAAACAGGGCCAGCTACAAGACAGACTATCTACAACAAGGTAGAACATCTATTTTTTATAATGCATGAAATCAATCACCTGTTTGAGGTGGCTCCCAATTTTTTCAAATATACAGAGGCAGAGGAGACTATGGATGCAATTCTCAGGCATCAACTCCCTACGCAAGACTGGTGGACAGATGCAATATAGAGAATTTTATAGACAGTGAGCAGTTCACCAAATTTTGTTTTTATGAATTATTATGTAAAGCATAGTTAAAAAAGATCAGCATACATTCAAGATTAAAGCTGAGCCAACTCAGCAGAAATTTCGGCCAAAAAAGCAAAATATAAAGCTACAGGTGTCCAGGCCGAGAAGCTACAGCAGCGCAGCTCCAAAAGCGCATTCATCAGCATTAAAGCAAAGCGTTTCAACCGACTCAGTGACCTCCAAAGGTCAAAATATCCTCTGACAGACTTAAAGAGCATTTATGTTGCATTCAAAGCTGTAATAACTTCTTTTCTACTTTCTGAACAAAGTAATGAAGATATTTCTCCCTCAGATGACTCAATGCCTGAGATATTTTGTGTAAGCTTTCCTATAAAGTCCCCTTCGCATGAGTTTGCAAGGGTTGTTGTCGATTCCATTTTTGTATTTCTGTTACTGTATAACTCTCAGAGAAATAATACCAAAGGTCGATGGAATTTCTAAAGCTCTATGTTCTTTGATGAACTGTGGTGGCTAGCTGATTGTTACAGGATTCCTGCATGTTTCATAACACAATAAGTCTTCTTTTAACCTCTGCGTTATTTGTTGTTTAGTCTTACATGTTTTCCATGTTTCCGTGTTTTACTCTTAACGGCAAAGTAGAAGAATAGTTTCAGGATTTAATCGCAGGTTACCCTGCACTCAAACTAAGCTGTTATAAATGTTTTCTTCTAGATAGAGCAAATAAGGTGTAATTCTTAAATGCTACACTTTCAAGCTATATCTTTCACTGTGATAAATATTCTCAGGATTTCAAGTTTGCTCCTGAGATATCTGTCTCGTTCTCACACCCAGCTTAGTGAAAAATTCTTAAATGCTTTTCACTGGTTGTTCACTCATCACCATCATAATCTAACTTTGTTATATGAAGTATTTAAACGGCCCTGTAATTTCAGTAAATCATCACAAGGTTTCTAAACACTTGTAGCCACAGACTCCATTGCCCAATGAAATAAACTCATCTGCAGATCTCACACTTCAGGTACAGAAAGAAATCCTTCAACCAAAACATAAACCAAAACCTGAGCATAATATCTAGCCTAAAACACCATCATAACAGAGACAAATCATAAAGAGAGAGCCCTCTCTGATTACAGTTTGGCTAGAAGCTGTAATCCAAAGATTGGTTAGTGGTTACCCCGTCCGTATTCCCTTGGGAGTCATAGGGAACAACCTGGGTGTTAACAGACGCTACAACAAAGTTGCTAATCGAACATGACAAAAAACAATCTCCAAGTGCATGTTTAATACAAAATCCAAGGCAATAATAAATATGAAAATCAGATTCAAATCCCTTTTCAATACATTGGTCTGGCATAGTGTGCTTTTAATAAAACATTTTTCCTATCTTTTCCTAGTGGATAGTGGGATTTCTCATTGCTAGAGAAAGAGGAAATGGCAAAGCGAGTATTGCTCTTATCCAATCACAAATTCAATGGATGGAAATCTGAATCCCCTCATATGCTTTCAAAACTTTGCATATTTTCACAAGAAGTCATCAAATCGCTATTGTCCATGCCTAAAGCTTTAACCCATCCTCTATCTAGTCCATCTTGCCATGCCTTGCCACTGTGTTTCAATTACCTTGGGGTACCTCAATAGTATTCACATTCTTAATTTTAGAATTAGTCAATTGGAATGGAGGCTTGATGGGCATTGAGCAAGGTATTTATTAAAAGATAAATATAAGTTTTTAGATTCTGGAGACTCTAATTGTTGCTGTGAGCCGACATGGAACTGAGATAGATTTAGTGCTGGAAATGTTAAAATTTGAAATTTATATGCAGAAATTTAAAAATTCTTTGCAGAAACTTGAAATTTCTATGCTGAAAACTTAATATACTTTGTAGAAAACTGAATGTACTATGCAAAAAACTGAATGGAACTGAATGTACTTTGTAGAAAGCTAAATGTAATTTGACAAAAAAAATTGAATGTTCTATGTTGTTACAATTACTTAGAATGCAAATTTCTTCTTCAAAACCTTTCAGATCAACAATTGTATATAAAACATAAACTTAAGGATCATATGAATGTAGCCGAGCACAAATATGAGACACTGAGATTTTGGTCCAATGACCAGAGAAAAACCCCTCAAGGAGGAAAACCAAAATAGTTCTTCTATTAGATTTCTACAATTTTTCACCAGTGCACACATCGAGAGAGAGAGAGAGAGAGAGAGAGAGAGAGTCACCAATGTCTGATCAACTTGCAACTGAAATGCACTTTCTCTTTGCTTGAATATATCCTCCTTCTTTTGATCATATCATGTCCTTTACACTTGTTCCAACTTTTTCCTTGCGCTTGATCTTCACTAGTTCTCACATTTCTCTTGCACACACTCAACACTTGCTCTCCTTTTTCACAATGAACATGCTACTCTCAACTCTCACTTGCTCTTGCTTAAATAGACGAGAAAGGAAAGGAGTTATAAAATGAATTCATGCCTTGTGTCAATAATAGGAGAATAGAATTCCATGAGGGAGGAGTTACTTGAGGAGAAGTGTAACTCATCCCAAGAATAGAGAGAGATGTACACTTGTTTGAGGAGTTACAATTCGAATTAGGGAGAGAGAGTTACATTTAGACATGAGAGAATATTTAGTGAGAGTTACAAATCGAATTGAATGAGGGAGTTACAAGTGCATTTAATGAGGAGGAGTTACACTTTTGTCATACTTTGAATTAGTGAGGGAGAGTTACATTCTCTTAAATGTGGAGTTACTATTTTATTCCAAGAGAGAGGTTTGGTTAATAAGATATTCTCAATTTAATTTACTTATTCCATGAGATAAATTCTTTTTTTATTAATCCATTAAAAGTGAATGATTTTAGATTATTTTATAAATAATAGTATAATAATAATAATAATACTAGTAAGGATAAAAAGTATTAATTCTTGACTTGTATAATCATGATTGATTTGATTTTAAAGTGGATTCCATATGTCGAGATCATCCTTGATCATTTAGACATGACTTTTTATATTTGGAAAGTCATATTAGAATTGTGAGGAATGAAATATTATTATAGGTGGTTCAAACAAAATTGAAAGATATGATTTCTTATAGGAGAAATTCATCCCTGAGTTGCCAAATTTTAACAAGAAAAAGTATTAGAAGAGAAACAACGATAGATAATTCAAAACCGAGACTATATCTTAGAAGAACACTGAGGGACAATTAATTCCCATGGTGGATGAATATTGATACTAGTGGTATGACTACCATTCAAATTAAAGCTTTACAACAATGTAGTGTTGGAAACAGACATGGAATCTGATACTCGAAATAACTTACATTGAATTGTTTCAAGGAATTCTATGTGTGACATCCTTCAAATAAGCAATTAAATTGTCATTCCAGGATCATTTCTAATTTCTCCACGACCATCTAGGTTGAAATTTACTTTGGTTCAATTGTTTAAGCCTCTTTACAAACAAATTAATGAGCAAGTACGAAACAAACCCGAAATTTTGAGTGACTCTTGTTGATTTTCCATGGTACATGAGAATTTGGGTTAGGTCTTAGAATCACTGACAAAAACCTAATCATGTACCTCAACCTTCCTACTTTGCTGTTAAACACACATGGATAGCAAAGACAATATGAAAGATAAAACATGCAATACATTTTTTTATTAACATGAGATATACATTTATAGTACAATACGTGACTCTTGGGTTTCAGATCCCAAGGTCTCTTGGACTGCTTTGGTCTATTCGGCTTCCACACTAACCCATTTAGGATTAGGTGTCCAACATTCCCCCCCTTAATCCGAAGGGTTATGTATGAGTCCAAGAAGAGAGCTGTAATACAAAATGTGCAAAAAAATGCATGGCAGCACTAAGCTGAATGTGCTCTATGAAATGTTGGTATAAAGGGTGGTGGTTTAAGGATGACCACCAACACTGGAACGCTTAGTGCAGTTCCCGGAACTCTTCCAAAACTGGCAAGAAACTGAAGTTTTCTGCTAGAGGAAGTGATCCTATTGTTTTAAAGAGGGAAACCTTCAACCATAAAAGGGAGGTCTCACCCCGCATAAAAGGTAAAACTTCAACCTAAAAAGGGAAGTCTCAACCTGTGATGGTTTAAGGATGACCAACAACTCTGGAATGCTTAATGCATTTCCTGGAACTCTTCCAAAACTGGCAAGAAGCTGGAGTCTTCTGCTAGAGGAAGTGTTCTTAATTGTGTTCCTAGAACTCTTCCAAAACTGGCAAGAAGCTGAAGTCTTCTGCTAGAGGAAGTGTCCCAGATTGCCAACTGAAGGCATGTTCAGGCATCTTTGTCTCTGGCTACAACTCTGAAACTGGTGTGGCAGGTTGTGGCTCAGGCTCGCTTGATGTGACTTTGAAGCTTGTAGATGACCATCATTTCCCCCCCGTCAGATACAAGGTGAGATGATGGAGAAAACTCAACTGCAAGACTGTTCAATATTCTGGAACAAGTTCTAACATGTGTTTGGAATATCTTCTTCGCTGTTGATGCCCATTGCTAAGAAGCGATCCATCCAAGATGAATCTTTATTCTTGCAGGACGTTTTTTTCTGAAGCATCTGTGTGAAGAATGACTGGTTTTATGACAGTGCTTACATGGATGAAGATCAAAACAATGATCTTTCAAATGGCCAACTCGGTCACAGTGTTGGCATTTCTCAATCTGTTGTTGTTGTTGTTGCTGTGGAAGAGGGGCAGAATATGGAACAGCTGGAGGTGAACTGTCATGAGGAGCAAGTGAACTGTTATGAATGAATCCAACACTCTGAAACTGAATGGGCTTGGCATAGTCTGGAATATGAAAGGACAAGTCCTTGTCATATCTAAGACCAGTTTTGTGCTTGTTGTGGACAAGCTGTTCCCAAGGTCTGATGATGGGCTTGGGAAGTGCAGACTGAGTTTCTGCAACTGCTGCTTTATTTGAATGAACTGTAACATTATTAACATGCTGCTGATGGGTGGTTGTCTCAATATTCTGAACAAAAACAGGTTCAGAATGGTGTCTATTTTGATGTAGCTCTTCTTGCTGTAGCTGTGATTCAAGCTGCAAAAAATCGATCTTTTCCTGTGCATTTTGTAGACATGTCTGAATTTCTGAGAGAGATCCTTTGCTGATTTGTAATGTGTCATCAATAGTAGATAATATTAGAGTTTTAAGGAACTGTAATACTTCACTGGTTCTGGCCATTTTTTCTTCAATGTCTGATTTACACCTTAAAAAACTGATCACAACTACTACTCAATGCAGAAAAGTAATATCTACTCACAATACACAGCAATATCCTTTATAAATGTCAGCAAATGATCAGTGTGCAATATAAAAGATTACAATCATCTCACCAAAATCTTTATGCAGCAGTGGAATCAAGGAATCAATGCACTATAATGAGTTTTAAATACAATTCCACAACTGGGGCAGCAACAACTGAAAACTTGCTTGGATCCTTCAAATACTCCTTCACTCTTCAACGTATATCAACACTTCAATATCAGCTAATGAGAAGAATATACAGCCACACAAATAGTCTCTAAATGGCATCCAAATTGTGACAAACTCATTCTGGTATGGTAGAAATTGACCCAGAATACCAACAGACCAACCAGCAGCAATATATTAAATAACTCGATAACTGTGTTTGAGCTCCTCCAAGTACAAACACTTTATAATTCGGCTCGGATCAGGAAGATGAACTTAGCGAGGCGAGTTGTAGTTTTGAATCGGAAACGGGAGTTCAGAGAAGCCTTTAGAGATGGAGATTCAGTTGCTATTGCATTGTCATTTGGTTTCTTGTGTGTAAATTATGTAGAGGAAGAAGCCAGATAATCAATTCGGTGCAGAGGTTATATAAGAATACTGATATATATAGCAGTGGCACCCATAAATAAACTTTTTCTTTTTTAATCTGAATACACAATCAACAAATAGAAGTACAGAGGTCGTTTTCTTCCTAATAGTGGCCAAATAAACAAGGTGAATAAAATATTGGAACCTGGTTGCTTAGCTTAATTTGCAGCCCCTATATCTCTTCAAACTCGGCTTCTTTACACTAGCAATCTGCCCAGAATTTATCTTTGATGTAACACACAACCCCAAGAAAGCAAACTCGGTCCAGAAGTAGTTGTCAAGTGGTGTACGACTCCCTTGCTGTCACTTTTAGAACTCGTGGCTAGCTCAGAACTGGAGATTCAGTCATAGGAAATAAATCTGGCCACGTTCAACTGATGCACTCGGTCTTATGCATTCTCAGCAAACTCAGTACTTCGAATTCAAGGACTCAGGTGTGAACTTGTCTTCAGGTGGCAGAAAATCAACTCGGGTAGGAGATAACTCAGGCAGCAACAAAAATGAGTGGGTTCCGTTTCACCTTCCTCAAGACACCCGTCCAGCTACTTGGAAAGGTAATTCTTCAGAGAAACAGTGCTTACTCCGCCCTTTGCACACGGACCTCTCCAGGCTACATATTAGCAAAGTCGCTTGCAAATATAGTTATGTAGGAGTATTCACGCAGGGCTTTGCACCCAGTTCTTTATCGTTGAAGCTCATTCATCTATTTATGAAAGGAATGGAGATTACATTGGCCAATTTGTTTCACCAAAATATCTGTTTAAGGTTTTTTCTGCTCTGTTGTGAATCAACACAGTGGTTAATTTCACAGACAAACTACAAACATTCAATCATCACACAATACACCCAAACATGCGAGAACATAAACATAAGGAACGCTCCACACATTCAATCATGACACAAGCATATGAGAACAGAAACAAAGGAGCGCTCCACACATTCAATAATCACACAATACACCAGTCTACCACCGCATGGGAGATCAGAGAAAAGCAGAGGAAGCGTTCAATGTAACACCGCACAGTAAATTCAAGCGTTCATATCACACCTCCGCTGCGCTACCATTCAACACAACATTTAATTATGTCAACTGGAATGTGGGCAACGGAACCAGATACCATGTCTGAGCTTTTAAAAGCAGCCAAATTGTGGTCATCAATTTACTTTACACGAGACTTAACTGCATAAACGTGATTCCAAAGATTTTATGTCGTCGACAGCCTGGCTATCTGGTCTTCAGTCGCTTGCGGATAAATCAGCAGACCTTGAGCGGGAACCTGAAGGTGACCTGGAACGCGATTGAGAGCTCGAGTGCCGACGTCTTCGTGGAGGAGAAATAGCACGGAATAGAGGCTGCAAGTTTCCTCTGTAGCCAGGGGTGAGGATACCCTGTCGCTAATCGAACTCACGACATGAGGATACCATGTTAACATCCATCAGACATTCCAGAAGGCTTCATCAATTTCTGCGTTCTCAGAGGCGAGCACCGGCTCCGTAACTACCACTCGGTGACCATTGAACGCATAATATCATACTTGAGCAACATCACCAATGGCGCACAAAGATACGATGGTATGGCATTATAGTATACCAACCAAGCAGAGATATGGTGGTATGGCTACTCAGAGATATGACCGAGCAGAGATATGGTGGTAAGGCGTTATAGTATACCAACAGAGCCGTTGGGTGGAGGCGTAGCGAAGGGGATTCATACCACCAGATTCGGAAAATGGCATGTGTGCTGGCTACAATGTGCAGGATGGAATTGGCGAAGTGGAGGTACGCAGACTCAAAACATTGTAAAACCACAGTGTATACCACAACAGATTCAAGACAATGTAAAACCACATCGTTTTCCAGCGGCCACACCATTCGACATAGCGAAAATTGCCTCAATGCAACAAATCGATTCTTCAACGGTAGAATAAAATGCACAGAAAATGATGGCAAAGATGTGCAGATGATTGACCATAACAGTGAAGACTATTACCCTAAATTGCAGGTATGAGAGAGGAGCGTTATTAGATTGCCAGAACCAGGAGAAGCAACGCTTTTATGAAAGGCAGCATATAGGCAGAATAAGGAGCACGCCAAAAAAGGAACCTGGGACCTGCGCTCTGAGCAGTGGAGCAGACTAGGAGTTACAAGGACAGATGTGTAGCGCTGGCCAGGTTATCTCAGGACCGAGCGCATGCAGTGTAGCGGCTAATTATATGGAGTAGCAGCGCAGACATTGTCAGGGGTATGGAGGCGCTTCTATATGGAGAGCAGACACTAGCAGCAGTGTAATCAGGTTGCAGCTAAAATTGAGCTGAATAAATATTCATGAAATTTATGGCAGAAATAAACTGCATAGAGAGGCCATAAAACAAATGGCTCAAATTAATTTGCAGGGCAGGAATACGCCTGCTTTGATACCATGTTAAACACACATGGATAGCAAAGACAATATGAAAGATAAAACATGCAATACATTTTTTTATTAACATGAGATATACATTTATAGTACAATACGTGACTCTTGGGTTTCAGATCCCAAGGTCTCTTGGACTGCTTTGGTCTATTCGGCTTCCACACTAACCCATTTAGGATTAGGTGTCCAACATTTGCAAAGTATAAAATTACACATCAATGAATCAACTAGAACACATGAAAATTTTTAAATTTTTCAACCCTTCGTTGTTGTATTAACAACTTTAATACAACAATGTAGGGCTCCCGTACCAGGGATAATGACCCTCATACATCCACTGATACAAGTACATACAACTAGGGCTTTCTGTCTGTCATGTTGACCACCAATCTACCCTGAAAAACACATCCTTTATCTACTTGCTGATGTGGCGCCCCACAACCCTTTCAGAGCACAATTCCTGAACACATCTGCTAGTCCATTTGCTTTCAATCTGCAACTCTGCCTCTATCAATGGTCCTTCTCCTTTAGGTCACTGAACACGACTTGTCAATATTCCCTTTAGCTGAACATTAGTCCTTTAATGTCTCAACACTTAGGGAATGAAAAAAATAGACAGAAATTTATTCTACTCAATCTGCAGAAGGGAAAACATACAATATAAACACATACAATCATTCGATCACAACGAACACAATTTTTTTACTAGGGAACCCAACTGGGAAAAACCCCTCCTCGTTTGTATTATGTCAGACAAGAAAAATGATCTATTACAATGACAACTTCAATCCTTGAAGCTCCTACACTACAACACTAATATTCTCCTAAGTCCGCTCTGGCCAATACTTAGCCAAAATAGGCCTCCTTCTTCCTCCTATTTCCTTGCAAAATTCCCATTCCTAAAGAATAAGAAGAGCCCCTATTTGCTTACACAATCCCAAGAAAATTCCTCACCTGATACATGAAAACTATGTGCACTCAACATTATACAACAATAAATACAATTATGCTTTTTCCCTCCACTCAACTAGGCAATTCGAATTGCATGCATGACTAGGGCTATTTTTAGTAAATTGACTAGTTAACTGAGAGATCAGTGAGTTAACAACAGTTACAGCAACTCAACTTAACTCCTACTAACTGTATTCACGACTAGAGCTCAAATAACTAAGTTTCAATAATTATAACTCCACTAGATTACTAGATCTTATAAATCAACTCATGAACAACTCTACTTCTTTCCCACAAACTCGAATTGGTTGACTTAATTAAGTGACTTGGCCATGTCACTCTTGCTAACTACACTCAAGTCATCTTGCTGATGTGGAAATTCAAATTTATCCATTTGACTAAGGCACAAGTTAAATGAAGCATTTTCTTGCTACAATTTAACATGGACTTCTTCCCTCTATTGCCTTCCTACATTTCTCCAATGAAGACAAACTTTGGGGAGGAGGGCAGGCCACTATGACTGTCAAATGTCCTTCTCCAACTGTCAAAATAGGGCTAGTCAATATAGCTTTCTTAGCTAATTAAACCCTAAGCACAACTTCTTTGCCACTACTAGCAAGCTTATAGCCATTCACAAGGCTTGCACTTAGGGCTCCAAGAACATCTACTTACTCCCCTCCAACCAGTTTTAAGATGTCCTTCCAACTCTGTCTAAATCTCAACTCTTGTTCCTAAACTACACTACATCTCCATCTTCAAATCTACCCATATTTAGTCAACTCCTTGACTGAAGTAGGGCTAGTTACCAACTGCTCTGTTTTCCGCAATATCTCCTCTATTGCATAGATCTAGGACTCGTGATCCCGCCCTCAACTAGGGTTTCTTCTATACTATTGTTTCAACCCCTAAAGCAACTCTTCCTCTTCCTTTACTATGCAACCCTTCACTGCAATCCTCCCTTCCTATCCTTATGTTCAAACAGAGAATCAACGTTCCATCCTTACTAGGGTCACGACTCTCTTGTTTGACACAGATCTAGGGTCATATCTCAAAGATCTAAATTGCACTTAAGAATTTCGTCCTGCATAGGAAGTTACCCAACTAGGGCATCTTTCTTATGCTATTCTAAAGACTTTAGAACAAACCCATCCATCTTCTGCAACGTAGATTTGGACACAACTTATTGAGGGTACAACCTTCATATCTAGGGCTTCTGTTCTACTACAAAAGCACCCAAACTCTGCCGTTTACCAATCCTCAAAAGTCTGTGATGATCCCTTCTTTTAACTCGTACAACTTGCATTGATTCCTTAATTCATGTGGCCTCATCTCATTAATTTATAGGCCCTCACGTCAAACTAATCATGCCTATTTTAGGAGATTCAACTATCCTATAAGGATCAATACTTATAGTAGCTAAGTCACTAATATGATCAATGTATTATGTCTAAAATTTTCTTCTTTTACTCTACCCTACACTAGGTCTCTTAAACAAATTCTATTCTAAGTACCTTAGAACATACCTCCAACCTTGGTTTTCAATCAACATGACGAGCAGACCAAACTTGTAGTTCTGTGCATTATTGAGGTATAATAGTCTTCCATTAAGGCTCCTATAGGATAACCCTAAACCTCATGTTGTTCAACTCCTCTATAGGCTTTGACATCCTTTATACAAGCCTCATACACCTGTGGTGGTTCATTAAGGGATGCGTCCTTCATTCTTGTCCAATATTAGGCCTTGCAGCCATCTAATGTTCCATGCACAAGGGCCTTGGCCCTTTCCTTGATACTTGTACACTTGTGACATGTTACAAAGATATACAACCCATAAACTTATGCACAAAACGCACCACAAACTCAATTGCTTCCAGATAGTGTGTGGCTCCTTAGATTTGATCCTCCTCTTGATTGAAGATACCCTTGTGTGATTACTTAGCCTCTCCTTGTAGCCATACCTAGCCTCCAAGCTCAGCCTTCATCTAGGTTACATCTCAACCTCTTCCCTTGATAAAGCGAGCTCCTCTTCATTTGATATATAAACTTTTCCTAAGACCTTTCTTAAATGGATTTCTCCTAAGCCTTCTTTGGAATCTTCTAGATCTAAGAGTATTTACCCACTTAGACTTGGGATTTAATTTTTCTTTTTAGAATTTTAAACCCCATCTAGGTACAAAAACCCCTTCACTTGTTTCTTTTTCCTACAAAGTGCTTTTGTGACCAAAATTCTCACAAAGCCTAGATCCGGGCTTGTGGAATACCTCCCATGCTACACGTTTCAATAACTCCATTAATAAAAAAAGTGAAGAAAGTTAGGCTGAAGCATGATTGATGATTAATCATATGTCAAAACTTTGATATTTTCCTCAGATAATATTGAAATTGCGATCACAAACCCATGGGTGGAGGGTAACAATTGCAAGTTGTGGTAGTTACTCTCGAGGAAACAATAAAGTTGGCCATATATTCTTAGAGAACATAAATATATAGAGTACAAATATTTTTATGTGGAAGCCCAAAGTAGGAGAAAACCACACAATGATTATAAGAAGCACCAACTCTCTGGTTTATCGACACCAACTTCTTAGTTCATCAACAAAAACTAAAATGAAGCACCAACTCCCTATGAGACATGATAGATGTTGAAAATAGCAACAAGAAATGTTAAAAATAGAATCCAGAATATTTCAATTTTAATTTGTCCTTGAATTGAAATTCGAATTTAGTCTCACCAGCTGCTTGAAAAATAATTAATTAATTTATCTTGAGTTAATTAGTTGGAGAAATTCAAGTTAGAAGTCTTTGTGAAGTCATGCAACAGTGATCCCTTAAATTAAAGAGATTATCCCTTAATTAAGGAGATAATATTGAGTTATATTTGAGCTGTAATTAGTTAGCTCAGTGTACCGAGTTAAGTCCAGTTAAATTAGTTCCAAATTGTTTGAGGAACTAATTGTGAGTTCATTCAGTTAATGCATGCATGCATCCAACTAGTGTACTCCAGATAACTGAAGATTCTCTCATCAGTAACTCATGCATGTCTATTCTGAGAAAGACCCAGTTGAGATTAAAGACAGGGACAATGTACTATCAGTTGCATGTTTTCTCCTATAAA
Organism: Pinus tabuliformis; assembly: GCA_031772625.1. NCBI lineage: Eukaryota > Viridiplantae > Streptophyta > Pinopsida > Pinales > Pinaceae > Pinus > Pinus tabuliformis. The sequence continues at coordinate 826,133,745 of CM062815.1, forward strand.
GGAAACTCATGCATGCAGAAGGAACAAGGTTCCTTGAGGATTGTGCAGTTTTATAGGGTATGAGATCAGTGTGAGTGATCAGTGTTACACTTGGTAATAGTAGGATCACCGAGGAGAAACAACGCAAGGAAATAGGAGGCTTGGAGGGCAGAGGAGAAGATTTGTGAGAACCCTTGTTTTCCTGTGAGCATCCAGGAGGATTGTACTGAGAGATGGCTAGCTGTGAGAGCTAAGGCTTTGTGTAATTCTGAGATATTTCCACCTTATATGATGTAGAAATTCCCATTGTAGATCAACAGATTATGCAATATACTAAAACACAATACAAGATTTATTTCTACAACACTTTGCAGAAGCTTAATCGAATTGAGCAAGATCAAGAGAACACATATAACTGAGAATGAGAAATCAATCACACATAACACAGAAGAAATAACCCGGGGAAAGCCTTAGCCTAGAACCCCAATCTTTGTGTTATCATACAAGTGGAAATCTTGTTCAAGTTACAAAAAGAATCAGCGCTCAAGCTATCCTGCTCTCTCTTCAATCAAACAATACAACTCACATATTGAATAGACATAATATATGTCCTCCTCAAGCCCTTCAAGCCTCCTATTTCCTTACGCAATTTTTCTTGGGGTCCAGTGAAGCCACATGTGTGAATTGGCCTTATCACACTCACAAAACCTGAAGAAGTAACTGCACAATATTCAAGGAAAGAATTCCTTCTGCATGCAAGGAATATTCACAATGGAATATTCTAGCCACTGAAAGTACACTGCCCCTCCATCTGATCTCAACTGGGTCTCTGTCCGAACTGACATGCATGAGTTATTTATGAGAGAATATTCAGTTATCTGAAGTGCAGCAGTTACATGCATGCAAGCATTAATTAACTCACATTAATTCAACAAACTGTGTGAATTAATCTCATTGCACTTGACTCAGTTAACTGAGCCAACTAATTACAACTCAATATTACAACTCATCCTTATCTCTTTAACCGATGGATAAATTCCTCAATTAATGGAGGAACTGTTGCATGTCTCCACATAGATTTCATGTTTGATTTTTCTTAACTAATTAACTCAAGATGAATTAATTAATTATTTTACAAGCAGCTGCTAAGATCAAATTTGAATTTTACTTCTCTATTTTAGTTTATGGATTGACTAAAATAGGAAGGTATCTCGAAATGATATTTATAGAATGCTATTTTTAGCACTTCCATTTTTCATTCCTTGTTGCTATGTTTAACACTGGTTGAACTGCTATTTATAGTAGTGCTATTTTTAGCATTTCTTGTTGCTATTTTCAACATATGATAATATAGATAGTGGGGTTTTTAACTGAGGCTTTCCCCTGAGTATTTTCTGTGTTTCATGTGCATTGATTCTTTCTCTTATGGTTATATGTGTTCAGCTCTGATTCAACCTCGATCTTTAAGCTTCCGCAAGTTTGATAGTAGAAGTAGATTATAGTATTTTGCTTTGGTATATTGCACTATCGAGTTAATCTACAGGCATTTTCTACATAGATCTCAGAGATAGATTTCTGGAGAATTTGCAGGAAATTCTACATGGTATCAAAGCAAAGGTTATCGGCACTGTGAACAATGTACAAAGAAGAGAATTCAAAGTTTGAAGTTCGGGGTTGCAGGTGCAAATCGAATTCTTATCATACTTCAAGGTTTGCCAATGGCATTCTATGGCTTGAGACTCGAGTATGCCTTGGAAGGCAGCTCGAATTACATAGCATGGAAAGATCGCATGGAGGCCGTATTAGAAGACAACGGCTTGAAGGATTTCATTGATAAAAAATTCCCAAATCCAGGTTCAACTAATGCACAAGAGTTCGCTGAATGGAAGAAGTGTGTGGCGAGAGCGAGACGGATCATCCTTGAGGGAGTTCGAGACCATATTGTCTCGAGCCTCCATGGAAAGGATACTCCATATTCAATGTGGAAGACATTGAAGGACCTCTACCAGAACAGTAGCAACAAGAGGAAATTGGTGCTCAAGGATGAGCTTCGAAGAATCAAGATGGAGAACGACGATACTATTTCCACATATGTGAACAAGCTCACCCCCTGTAGAGATGAGCTTGGAAGTGTGGGAATAACTACTGCTGATGATGATATGGTGAGCCTCGCTCTCCTTGGCCTTCCAAAGAGCTAGAATAGCTACCAGGGCTCTGTGAATGGAAGGGAGAAACTGTCGAATTGCAAACAACTGTGGTCGGATATCATGCAGGAGGAAATCAAGAGGAGCACATGAGATGGTTCTTCATCCAAGGATGATGATGAAGAAAATTTGGCCTTATCAAGTAAAGGTAAGGAAAGGGAAGGAGAAGGATTCCCATTCCGAATCGAATTCTTCTCATGGAGGGATGAAGGGTGACAAGTCTAAAGTGAGATGCTTTAATTGTCATGAGATTGGACATTATGTGACTAATTACCCATTGAAGAAGTCCAAGAAGGGATCCTCGGATGGATCGGAAGGTGAGGCATTAGCCTCTCAGTTCGAAATTGACTTTACTCTCATCGCATGCATGGTGTCATTGATGATGGGTTGTGGTTGGTTTCTTGACAATGGAGCCTCATTCGACATGACCGGCGATAAAAGTTTATTTAGTACCTTGGAGGAGAAAGACCTCAAGATGCGCATAGAGATGGGTGATGGCGAAAGGTTTAGTGTTTCAAGAGTGGGCACGGTTGCTTTTCAAAGGGAGCATGGAGTTCCTATCACCTTGACACATGTGAAGTATGTGCCTGGACTGAAGAAGAACTTGGTATCGATTGCGATGTTGGAGGACAAAGGCTACGATGTTGTCTTCAGTAAGGGAAAGGTTTTCCTTAGACATATCACCACGAGACAGGTGAAGCAGATCGGTTCACGAGTTAAGAACATGTATGCTCTTGAGGTTCAAGATGCATGAAAGCCTTGAGGAGCAAGACAAATGTTAGAGACCTGGTGGTTGAGAGGGAGAGTAAATTACCTCTCAACATGCAGTCCTAGAAGAAGTCTCAGACAATTGTGGAGGAGCCACAATTGGAGAAGTGGGCAGAGGGATCACATGCAGCCATACCTCTAGGTGTGAGGTGGGGCGATGTGAAGTGATAGTCCCATGAAGGCTGAAATTGGGCAGGGTTCATTGAGAGGTTTTATCTCATAGATCGTACCTTGCTACGGGAGCCCAAAGTACATAATAGTGGGAGGAATCAGTGGGATTGATGCAGTCAAAGATCAAAGTGACAGAGGCTAGAGCAGTCAGATACTGAAGAGCACAGAGAAGGATTGACAACAATGCAGAAAGGCTGAGTCAGCAGAAGCGCAGAGTTTTTAGTCGACAGAGGCAAATAATAGTCAGAGACTTTGATGACAGAGAAATCATTCTGATCCAGGTTGGATGTTTTTTTGTTTCTGGATATTGCTAGAGCAACAACACTAGAGAGAAGTGTTGCATGTAGAACATTCCAAAGGTTCAGGATCGGGATCAAGTTGAATTCCTTTCTTGTTGAGAGAGACTGAAAATAGCAACAAGAAATGTTAAAAATAGAATCCAGAAAATTCTAATTTTATTTTGTCCTTGAATTAAAATTCGACTTTAGTCTCACCATCTGCTTGAAAAATAATTAATTAATTCATCTTGAGTTAATTAGTTGGAGAAATTCAAGTTAGAAGTCTTTGTGAAGTCATGCAACAGTTATCCCTAAAATTAAGGAGATTATCTGTAAGGACCACATTCAGAGTATATACATTTTTTTTTTTTAAACAACAAATACAACTAGAAAAGAAATGCATTGAATTTCAAATTTATTCAACACTGTCTAACACATTCCTGACACTCATTTCAGGAAACATATCATAACATTTACATACTTTTAACTAAGATCAAATAGTAATGAAATACATATGTACCGTTCACCAGAAGGCGAGACTCTGCTTGCTCTGCTGTTACTGGTATTCCCTTGTTGTCAGTCACCTCCGCGAGTGAATGATGACGTACTTGATCCGAATGCAAAGACCCATCGGTTAACCTCCCAACCTACTCCTTGGGTACTCTTCTTCCCCGCGGACCCCCGAGCTGCAATGGGGTTGTACAATGGAGGAAAGCACTAGCTGGTAGAGGAGAGCACACCTTGGCTCAAGAGTCCCCTCTCTAAAATCCTCTACCTCACCAAACTCACTATAGCTTCGTAATCACTGCTCTGACCTCATCTCATCCATCCAACAATAGGGTTCCAAAAGTCCCTTCTCCCATGGCTTGCCCCTTCTTTTATAAGAGTCCTCATAGATGACACTTGGCATGTCATGCATAATTATATTTTTATTATTATTTAAAAGCTTGATTATTCACCTACCCATGTGTCACTCTCTCATCAAGGGTCACCCAAAATTATTTACTTAACTTTTTATTTAAAACTAATATTTTCCTCACCTCACAAGATTCCTATTTCTTCTCCTAGTTGTCTCTTTATCCCCCCCCTTTTATTCCTTAATGTTGACACCTAATCTTCATGACTGGGGAATTTGTAAATAAATAAATCAGGAATGTGAACAGTCATCGGAAGATGAACTGAACAATCACTCCTAATGTATATAACAATAACCTACCTATGGAATAATCAGACGAATCAGGTTTTTCTGCCTTTGGAGAGTTACTGCCTGGCCTGACATGGTATCAGAGCCAGTTCTAAAAATAGTTGTAACTCCCTTCATTTCTGCCACTGCCTCTGTCCTGAGCGCTGCCACTGCCTCTGTCCTGAGCGCTGCCACTGCCTCTGTCCAGAGCGCTGCTCTGCCTCTGCCTCTGTCGCTCTCTGAACAGTCAGAGCCATGTCATAAACGTTTCAAAAAAAAAGGGCGCTATTCCTCCTTTGATTATTCCGTGTACATTCCGTTGGAGAAACGGTTTCCTCTGCCACTGCGCTACGTCAATGAATCGATTGGGTTAATTTTCCAGACATTGGCTCTCTGGAAACTGCAGCTGTAGACCTGAGCATTTCCTTGGAATGTAAAGATCGATATTCTGTCCTTCTTCATGTTGATGGCGTCTCTCTGCCTCACCGGTGGTGAATCATGATTTATGTAACGAGCTGCTTGAAGATTTGAAGCGTATGTGAACTGATTGCTCGCACTGATAACTGGATTGCTGTGACTCGAGTCTACGTCGACGGAGTTTGCTGCAACGATGGTTTCGACCCGCCTGCTGAAACGAGTTATTTGCTGATCCTAATAGAGCCAGAGAAGTCGATTGGACGGTGGTAAGAAACTGGCGATTTCTACATTCTCTTCAACGCAAAAATGTGAAAATGCGGTAAAACTCTAAATCACTCCTTATGTAAAACCATAAATCTCTGCACTCGCGGGTAAAATTCTGGGTATTGTGGTATATGTTGAAGTGTTTCACTGTAATAGTTGACACTCAGGATATTTTAAGGAAGATATTTTCAGTGAGGGCACGCTTTGTAGACGGTTAGCTAAGGTATATCTCCAGCAATAAGTTCCAGTAATGCATGCGTGTTGGCATCCATTATAATTACCCGCAAACCCATGTGCCCACGAATGAAGCCTGGTAAGTAAGTTATAACCTTGTCCTTTACATCAGTTTGGATTTGGCGGTCATCGTTTCCGGTGGTGTATTGCAGAATTGTGGCTCTCAACCTTACCCAGTGGGAAGGTGCTTCTTCAACGTGGGTCTTCATCCACATCCGGCTTTGGCGTTCAGACAACGCTTTTTATCAAAAGACCGGAGGTAACTTCCATTAATCACACTGTGTTTGAAATGAAGAAGAGTCTAGATTCGAGAACGAAGCCAGAGGTCGAGAACTGACACTGTACACACTGCATATCGTGCACCTAATAGTACAGGATAATGTATACGATATAATTGTATTATGGTATCACGATTCAAAGTCAAAGATTAGTGTCTATGTTTTGTCCCAGAAAGTTATAAGGTGAAACCGAGTTTGCATCATTGTAATAAGTATTCAGATAATCTTGTAAGTATTGAAGTTATGTATGGATGAACAGCTGATATTATTCTGGATGCTTTTATCTAACATTAGAGGGATTTGAAGAAAATATAGTGCATAAAGTTGTAGCGTAAGGAAGAGATTTGAAATCCTTTGAGAATGCCTTTTTGAGTGCAATTTCACTGTATATCAGTAGAAGTTTTTTATTAGCAGAAGTTTTTTTTTTTTTTTTTTTTTTTTTTTTTTTTTTTTTATCAACATAAGTATTTTTTTACAGAATGCATTCAATCATCTCTATGGTTGGAATAGTTCTCACTGGCAAGGAGAACTATCCTGAATGGTCCCGGATGATAAAACACACCCTCATCTTCAATGAGTTGTGGAAAGGAGTGTGTGTCGGAGAAGGAGACAATGACCCAGTGCAGCTTACATCAGACAAAGAGCTCATCATTTGGGAAAACAAGAACAACAAAGCCTATGAATTAATCGCAGCATCTGTAAATGAAGAGGTGAGTCGCCATATTTCATTGTATTCAACTGCCTTTGAAGCTTTACAAAAGCTGAAATAACTCTATGACTCACATTCTGCACTTGAAGTTGTTCAGCTCATGATTAAACTCTTCACTCTTGAACTGAAAAATAATGATCCTCTTGCTCTTGCATCTGAAGTAGAGTCTATAATGCATGATATCAAATCCACTAAGGTTGAGCTGGATATCCCTCTTATTGCTTTTCTCAAGGCACTCTATCCTACCTACTCCAATTATCTTGAGTCTTTACAAGCAAATGGAAATCTTAAAGATATAACCTTTGACTCTCTTGTGAAAAAGTTTGTTGAAAGAGAGAAAGCCTTTGGAAAGAAGACATCTCCTGAATCTTCTAAAGAGACTGTGTGCCTTGCTCATAAAGAAAAGCATCCTGCTCAAGATTCTACAAGAGGAAGAGGTGGACGAAGAGGAAGAGGAAGATACTTCAGAGGCAGGGGGGGCAGACATTCTCAAGGAGAAAAGGCAGATCTGCATTGCATTCGCTGCAAACGAAATGGATCACATGATGCTTCTACATGCAAGCTACCATGGGACAAAATTGAGCAGAAAAGAAACCAGCAGAAAGGTAAAACTGATGATACAGACAAAGGTAAAGCACTTGAATCTGCTCACTATATTGAGGCACAATGTAACATTGGAGTAAATGAAGATTTGTTTAATGCTTCACTTGCTTCTTCGAAAAATGATTGGTTGCTTGATTCAGGAGCAACCTGTCATATGACTTATAGAAAAGATTTTTTTGAAGATTTCACTGACAATGTTGATGGAGCAGTATACTTTGCAGATCAGTCAAAAATCAAGCCATCAGGGCTTGGCACAATCAGGCTTAAACTGCCTGGTCTTCTAGAATTTCTTCTGGATCATGTTCTATATCTCCCACAGCTCAAGAGAAAATTGCTGTCCTTGGTCCACATCCGCCAGCAAGGTCACTCCATTCATATGTTTGATGGCAAGCTTGAGGTAAGAAAAGCATCTGACCACTCACTTGTCATGAGGGGAATAGAAGAAGAAAGACTTCTCAAACTGCAAGGAACCTCTGCTCATGCACAACATTTCTCATATATTTCTCATCATGAAGAAGGTATACTTCCATCAAGTTTATTATGGCATGCTAGATTTGGACATTTAAACTATGACAGTCTCTGCTTATTGAAGAAAAATGGTGTTGCTGGTTTGCCTACAATTCTTAGGAAACATAAGTAATGTGATGCTTGCATTCTAGGAAAGCATAGCAAACAGTCTTTTCATGATTCACATTCAAGAACACATAGGAAGCTTGAACTCATTCATTCAGATTTATGTGGTCCAATGCATGTTCCTTCTGCAAATGGAAATAAATATATCATGACATGTATTAATGATTACACTAGAATGTGTTGGGTTTATTTATTGAAGAACAAATCTGATGCCTTTCAAACATTCAAGAATTTTCATAAATGGATTGAAAATGATGCACAATCTCATATTGGGTCTATTCGCACTGATAATGGAAAAGAATATACATCAAATGAATTTGAAAACTATCTTCGCCAACATGGGATCAAACATCAAACAAATGTGCCTTATAATCCCCAACAGAATGGTGTAGCTGAAAGAATGAATAGAACAATCTTGAATATGGTACGATCCATGCTTTTCTTCAAAAATGTAAAGATAATGTTTTGGGCTGATGCTGTTCTATGTGCTGCATATATAAAGAATAGATGTCCATCTAATGCTATAAGAAACAAGACTCCTTATGAATTGTGGTATGGACATGTTCTTTCGGTAAAACATCTCAGGGTCTTTGGTTCCACCTATTATGCTTTGATACCAAAGGTACATAGAAACAAACTTGGTGCTAAAAGTCGTAAGTGTATCTTCTTGGGGTATTCAAACACCTCCAAAGCATACCGTCTCTATGATGAAGTAAATAAAAAGTTTGTTGTATCTAGAGATGTAATTTTTCTTGAATCATCCAAATCTGAAAATGTTGTTGAGCGGCAACTTGATCGCTTGGATAGATTCGCAAAAACGAAATCATTTCAAGAGTTTGATAATCAGATTCCACATCTTGAAGGGGGGATTCCTATACTAGAACAACATGTGGAATCTTCTTCTGAAGAACAATCTCCTCTGCATGAAACTCCAACAACAGATGATGCTTTAAGTGATGTAATTGATAGAATTGAGAGACTCAATCTTGATTCAGTCCCAACTCAATCAACAGAGCAGCCTGGACCATCTCAGAAAGGTCCCCCAAAGTGGCTGACAAAGACACTTGAAATTGTTCATCCTGATGAAATTGGAAAAACAGGAACCAGAAATTCAAACCGACAAAATGGAGGTGATGTAGATGACTCTAATTCACCTGTTGATATGGATGTTACTTATGATTGTGAATTGAACTTGTCTACAGATTTTGAACCAACTTCCTTCAAAGAAGCTGCTTCTCATGATGAATGGAAAGAAGCGATGCAAAAGGAGTATGATGCCCTCATAAAGAATGGCACTTGGAAGCTGGTTGATCCTCCATTTGGAACCAAACCAATTGGTTGCAAGTGGGTCTACAAGAACAAGTACAAAGCTGATGGCTCACTTGACAAGCACAAAGTTAGGCTTGTGGCAAAAAGTTTTGCACAGAAGGAAGGGGTCGATTATGAGGAAACTTTTTCCCCCACAACAAAATGGGCCACCATCCGGACACTCTTTGCACTAGCAGCTTAGAACGGTTGGAAAGTCCATCAAATGGATGTAAAAACTGCATTCTTGAATGGAGATCTAAAAGAGAATGTTTTTATGTCCCAGCTTGAAGGATTTGCTGTGAAAGGACATGAACATAAAGTATGCAAACTTGTGAAGTCCTTGTATGGCCTCAAATAAGCACCGCGAGCCGGGTATGAAAAACTAACTGAGCATCTTTTGAAACTCAACTTCAATCATTTTGATCTTGATGATGCAACTTTATTTGTCAAGAAAGTTGGCAAAATAGTTGTGTATCTTGTGGTATATGTAGATGATCTTTTAATGACAGGGAACAATGAAAGCTACATTGCATCCATAAAGAAGGAATTGGGGAAAATTTTTGAAATGACTGATTTGGGATATGTTCATTACTATCTTGGCATTGAAGTAACCCAACATCCAAAATCCATATTTCTTTCTTAAAAATACATTGGAGATTTGTTAAACAGATTTGGCATGACAGAGTGCAATCCTCTTTCTACTCCAATGGAACAAAACTTAAAGCTCACATCTATTGAAGGAAAGGAATTTGAGGATGCAACAAAGTATAGACAACTTGTAGGAAGTCTCATCTACCTCACTACTACCAGACCATACATTTCATTTACTGTTGGAATCCTCTCCAGGTTCATGCAAAAGCCTTGTGTGGGACATTGGTCTGTTGCAAAAAGAGTTCGAAGGTACTTGAAGGGAACTCAAGACCTTGGAATCAAGTATACACAGGTGGACGACTTCAGCTTGATTGGATACTCTGATTCAGACTTCGATGGAGACAAAGAAACTGGGGTATCTACTTCAGGATATGCTATGAGTCTTGGATCAGGAGCTGCCTCTTGGAGATCATGCAAACAATCAGTGCCAGCAGATTCCACAACTGAAGCAGAATATGTGGCAGCAGCTGAAGCAACGAAAGAAATTGTGTGGCTCAGGAAAATTCTTGAAGATTTGCAGGTAAAACAAGTACAATCAACTCCACTCATGATTGATAACACCTCTGCAATAAAGTTGGCCAAGAATCCAAAGTTCCATGATCGAACAAAGCATATCAATACTAAATATCATCTGATTCGACATCATGTTGAGGCCAAAACAATCCATCTCCGTCATTGTTCCACAAATGAGAAAATTGCAGACATCTTCACCAAAGCACTTGGAAAGGAAAAGCTTGAACGATTCAGAATGATGCTTGGACTCACCAACATCCCTTCAGATTAGGGTGGGAATGTTGACACCTAATCTTCATGATTGGGGAATTTGTAAATAAATAAATCAGGAATGTGAACAGTCATCGGAAGATGAACTGAACAATCACTCCTAATGTATATAACAATAACCTACCTATAGAATAACCAGACGAATCAATTTTTTCTGCCTTTGGAGAGTTACTGCCTGGCATGACACTTAAATTGTGTTCATTACTTGAAGTCAATTAATGAGTCAAGATTTTATCCCCAATCTACTCCCTAATTTAACTCAGGTTATCTCTTAGATGGATATTCTTATGTTGGTTGTTGCCACATGGAGCTTCTCTACATTTCTCTAAATTTAATTTATTATTCTTATTTTAATTCACCTTCCTCTTTTCTTAATTAGGTTTAATTAGTTTAGGATTAATCTTTATCCTTACAATTATGTTCGTCTTTCCCCTTTTACCTAATTAAACCACATAATCTACCTAGTATTTTCCAACATGGGAAGGGTAGAGTTTTTAAGGTACTCTATTTTATTTCTTCCTATGATCCTCCTTATTCCAAGTTTTATTTTTGATTTAATTACCTTGGTTTCTAATCATCATTTACCCTTGATGTAAATTTACCTAGTTTTCATTCCTTGCTTATATTTATTTATTATTATTTATTTTTAATGATTCCAAGGGTGCCAAGTTTGGTTGTGCCCTTCAAGAACTTCCCTAGAAGTTCCAAGGGTGCCACACCTAATAGTTTATTTGTGATGCCAAGGGTACCAAGTTGGTCATGCCCTTCAAGAAATTCCTCTGAAGTTCCAAGGGTGCCACACCACTTGCCCTTCAAGCATCCAGTGACTACGAGGGGAAAGTATAGTGCAACGTCATAGACCACTATCATCTCTTATGTTGCCTGCTATAGTGAGACTAATGGTGTTGGGGATCAAGGAATCCGCCTTGATGCGCGCCCCCCGGTAAAATCCTCATGAGCGACCCAACTTTGGGACCTGCCCTCATGGCATCGTGATCTTCAAGGCGAAGGTGTTTCACCCTTCCAGCCCAAGTCACGGCGGGAGTGCTAGTGGGTGAGATCAGGGACACTGTCCCACCCCTCCCATGTAGTTCCATCCACCTGTACAACCCCATCACCCATATGTGAGTCATTCGGTCAAGCAACTAATCTGTGCCTGCAACCATTAACATATCATCATAATATAGTTAAACATATATGGCAGGTTTCAAGATCGACTTAGAATTTCAAAGATAAAATAATATGAATTTTCATCAAACCAGGTGTCATCAACTCGTCATATGCGAGTGCCTCTGATGGTTTCCTGCCATACTCAATAGTCATCAGTAACAAGGTTTCTCAACGTTAGTCATTGTCATAATAGCATCATTAACAACTCCTAGTCATTCACATCATTGTTCATCGTGAACTAGAACTAATATAAGTAGCCAACGTAAGGAGCACGTCCATCATAGGTATCATCAACATAACATCAGTAGAAATAATACATATACATCAAAGATATCATCATCATAATATCGAATAGGAAATAAACACATCCATCACATCCACTAATAGTAGAGTTAAGTGTTTGGATCCCCAACCTGAGGTCCCCAAAGAATAATTTGTGAGCCTTGAGGCTAAATCACTGTTAATGTCATGTCATATCAAGGTCAATCAACTGGAGAGGGGCACTACATACACCCCCTCTTAATAATGGACTTCGTCTCGAAGTAATTAGAACATAAAAGGATAATGGTGATGCATCTCCTCCTCGTCCTCGCAAGTGGTTATATTAGGACTATAATCGTCCCCTGGACCCTTTTTTTTTTACATTATTATGGTCCTAATAATGCCACATCTTAACTCTCAAGCTTGTGGAGAATGGCAGCAGCATAAATTTTAGGCTCTTCGTTTCTACAGAAAGTTGTTCCAGTGTCAGGCTACTCCATATCCACCGGTGCCTTCGACTCGCCTCCTACAAAGGGATCTATGAATTCAGCATTAGCGCAAGCTGATCATTACATTGAAACTGTTAGTGCATCGATTCTGTAAACAACAGCAAGTGGTTATCCATGTTGGAAATTTGTGAAAATTCCATAATAGACAGACAAAAAAAAAAAAAAAAAATGCGCTGTTTTTATACTCTGTTTTAACACAGAAAACCCAGAAAATCGCTTGCTGGAAATGGTGTTTCAGCAACACAGTTTTTTTTCAGTTGCTGAAACTGGTGTTTCAGCAACGCTGCTCGTGGTGTTTCAGCAACGTAAATTTTTGACGTCAGGCCCTGTACATTCAATCGGACAGCTGCCCATCCATATCGCACGGCTCTATCTGCTCCAGGGAAAATTGCTTTGGCAAAACTGCTGTCCAGGTGTCTGCTGTTTTAATTTGTGCTGGGAAGCGTACTGGTTTTCTGGAAACAGTACGCAGCAGGGGAAATTAATATTTCAACAATCCAAGGGATCAACCTGTGGATCACAGTTGAAACCATAATCGAAAAATCAAGGCGCTGGAAGGTTAGAATGAAGACTAGAGATGGAAAACGATATTCATACCCCCAAGTGGAAATAGCTCAGATCCGATTCGCTCCTCTGGCAACAGAGTTAGAGGACGGCTCCAGAAAGGCAAACTCAGGTTTTCAGAGACAGCAGGTAACATCAAGGTAAAGAACCCTTCGGCAGAGACACAACGTTTCTTCTCCAAAAGGCGACCCTGAATCAAAGATTGATCATGGATCCGTGGATTTCATGAACTCAGAGAGAAATGAAATTGAGGAACTCAATCCAATGTAAAAGCAAGCGGTAGCTGTTTTGCCGCCTTTTAAATAAAAATCTAACCGTTAAAGTCAAAAAAAAAATAATGCCACATCTAAATTAATTATCAAAATTGATCATATCTTATAGTCTTATGCCAATACATTCAATATGCTTGGCATATATTTTTAATGGGCTCTCATGATGGTAAATCAACATATTTAGCCCCTTTTCTTTTTTGTTACCTATATTTAGACATTTTTACTCCCACCTAAATTTATGTATACATTATGGTGGGTAGTAATTGTTGGTAAATATTTTATTAATTTAAATGTACTAATAGGCAAAATGTCTTATGTGGCTCATATGTCTTGGCAATTTACTAACAAATTATTTAGAATTAATAGTCAATAATTTTCATTTTCTTAATAAGTAAATTCAACAGCCAAATTTCATGAGCAAATGATATTCTTACTATGCATAGTCATAAAATAAGTGATATACCATCACTAATGTTTGATAAACCATTAATAAGTAAATTCAACAACCAAATTTCATGAGCAAATGATATTCTTACTATGCATAGTCATAAAATAAGTGATATACCATCACTAATGTTTGATAAACCTATTCCCCGAGGAATTGCACAATTGCATGAGAAGAAACATGGCATTCAATTATACAAATAATGTTTAATATAGCCATATAATGTTTAATCTAGCCATATAATGATAACAAGGTTGATTGTAAAAGAAACAACTCAAAGGCAATACTAGTTTTACTAATTCAATTTATTACTGAAAATATGTATTCATTTGAAAGAATTTTATGTCATTCCACAATCAATTATTAATTCCATCTATCCACTCACTAAAAGTAAATTTTTATCATATGTTTTTCTTCCATCATTCAAATTTAATCAAATATTAATGTATAGACTAATATTTCTCTTATTGAATGCCAATGTATTAGTTTACATTTTTATCTTAGGTCAAGTGGTGAATATAACAAGAGGATTTATTTAAGTCACATATAAAATATTACTTTATTTATTTGATTTTTTTTTAGATATTAGGTAATTAATGTATAAAGACCTTGTAGCATTCCAAAATTCTATATACACAGATCATACATTTCTATACTTATTTTTAAATATGAGGAGCCTACCATTCCTTCTTGTACAACAATCAATCTTACATTGTGTGTAATGCATTATTTTCAAATAATTCTTTAAATTAAAGTTAAAAATTATATATAAATGTAAATTATTTACTATCAAATTACCACAACACATTAAGTGTCTCAATATGTATAATACATACACCATTCTTATTAATATATAATACAACACTGCAACTTTTTTTTTTTTTCTCTTTCTTATAATCGTATTAACAAACTTATTTATTCAATCCGGTAAAACATAGAGTATAAATGTGATACTAACGAACTTATTTGTTCAACTCAGCAAAACATAGAGTATGAATGTGATACTAACATGTTAATACATATGGGATGCAAATATATTATTTATTTACGCATATAATTATGGTTTCCATTAGAATTTTTTTATTTTTTATTTTTTTTAAACAGACCCATAATATATATCCAATATATCTATAAAAATTATATTAATAGTTATTTGTTAACCTTTTACTTTAAAAATTTTATTATAATTCTTAAATGTACAATTAGTAACTTTGTTTGTTTGTTTGTTTGTTTTTTTTTTTTTTTCGAAGAAGAAAATTCATAATTTCTATTATAAGAAATTACATGCTGTTGATGCCCATAGGCATATGCTGTAATGTGGTTTTCACCACTGATCAAAAAGCAAAAAATTATACATATAGGTTCCCGCAGGGATACAGTAATAGGATCAATGTCCATCATAGTAGTGCATATTCGCTATACAATACAGATCAAGCTGGAATATACTGAGGTATATACAAAAATATATCATGATAGTGCAAAAATTTAGATGAGGCCATTGCCTCCCTGAAGGGGACCATCAATATATGGTCTATGATAGAAACTGTGCATCCCCTCTGGATTGTGTTCCTCGATCAGCCATTCTCCTAGAGGACGATCCGCTGCTTCTTTCGAGAGCCGGTCAGCAATTGCATTTCTTTCCCTGTAGATGTGAGAAACAGTTATCTGGTCAAAATGTGTTTTGAAAAAAACAATTTCTTCCAAGATATGCTTCAAAGAATATGCATGACAAATGGATTTGTTGTTAACCCAATCAACCACAGTCTTTGAGTCCCCAAAAATTTGTAATTGTTGACAGTTTTTGGACAAGGCAAAATATAGAAGATGCCTCAGGGTCATGAGTTCAGCATGGTTGTTTGTACCCGGACCGAGTCCCAAACTCATATGAAAGTAGTGTGAGTCTGAAAGATGTAGAAGAATGCCTCCCCCACATCCTTGTCTCTGAGCTGCCCCATCAAAATATGCCCACGGCATATCTTTGTTTATGAGTTCTGGGTTGATGATCTTAGGTTGTTTCTGTTTAATTTCAATTGGAATCTCAATATATGCCGCACATATGGTAGAGGGGAGTAGGTTCCAATTTACATTGCAATTCTCAAATATGATCGCATTCCTCCTATTCCAGATATACCAGGCCACCAAGAGTGGCAAATTCCTGGGCTTTTCTGATGCCACTGCAGTCCACCACTGATCCCATGCCGCTGGTATGTCCTCCCCCTGCCAGACCGCATTTATATTTAGAGCCTGGGTGATCTGTGTCCATAATTCCCTGGTGATCGTACAGGTAAGAAATAAATGGGGGGTAGTTTCTTCCTCTTTCTTGCATAAAACGCACCATGTTGGTCCAGCAAAGGCCCTTTTCCTAAGGTTGGATCTCGTAGGGATTTTGTCTGCAAGAATGTTCCACATGAGTAGTCTTGTTCGTGGCTGGGCTTGCAGGTGCCAGATAGCGGACCACCAGCTTTTATGAGTGTCCGGATTTTTTGCTTCAATCAGTTTGTAGTATCCAAGCTTCGGCACATATTGACCAGATTTGGATACTGCCCAGATTAGCTCATCCTCTTCCTCCCTGAGTCTGATATGTGATTCGATTAAAGCCTGTATGTAATCTTTCCATATTGTGCTCCACTCTTCTGTCAGTTGCCATTGCTGATCTGTTATCCAAGCTTGTGAGAATATGGTGGAATGCTGTTGATCACCTATCTGCGAGAGATATTTGATGCCCCTGTTATTTAGATGTAGAACCAGCCCTTCTGGTAAAATGTGTGCATTACCTGAACCAGGCCATGGATCAAAACCAATGCGGACTGAAGAGCCATTACCAATGCGCCATAAAAGATTATCTCTGATAAGAGGCATGGCGTTTAGAGTGGCCTTCCAAATCGCCGATATGCCCTGTCGGTTCCAATGTGGCCTCCGGATCCAGTCAATGATGTTCAAAGGCCATATATACTTCTGGTGAATAACTTCTGCCCAGAGACTATTCTGTTTAAGTAATAACCAGCCCTGCTTGGCAGCCAACGCTTGCGCAAAATCCGGGAGTGCTTTAAGACCCCACCCCCCCCCATTTCTTTGGAGTAGTAATCATGGACCATCGAGTCCAGGCAAATATCTTCCCTTTTTTGTTTCCATTCCAAAGGAATCTGTTGCATGTTTGTTGAATTCTATTGAGAATTCCCTTAGGGATCCATGAGAGTGACATCCAGTATACTGGAGTGGCCTCAAGGACAGATTTTATAAGCATAAGCCTGCCTGCTTTGGATAGGAGCCGGTGGTGCCAGCAGTTGATCCTCTTTTCTATTTTGGAGATGAGCCAAGACCAGTTCTCAATTTTATATCCATCTGGTTTTAGTCTAAAGCCCAGATATTTGATGCCATCCAGCAGATTTATTTCCGGGAATGGGAATTTCTGTGTTGCCAGCTGAGATTCCTGATTTGTACACCCCGCGATGGACATAGTCGATTTCCTTCTGTTGATCTCCATTCCCGTAGCCTTACAGAAAAGCTGGAGAATGTCATTTAGGGCAGTGGTGTCCCGAACACTCCCATTAATGAAAATAAGGATATCATCTACAAAGAGTAGATGAGTGAGGAAATAATGCTCCATGATTTTGAGTCCACTGATATCGCCATTCCTTTTAGCAGTTGCAATGAGCCTGCTTAGCCCTTCCATGACAATTAGAAAGAGGAGTGGGGATAGAGGACATCCTTGTCTGATTCCTCTGTTGATATTGAACCGAGCGGAGGCCGAGCCATTGATGAGGATAGCGAAGGAGGCAGAAGAGATGCAGCCCATAATCCAGTTGATAAGTGTGAGGGGGAAGCCCAAATGGGTGAGTATCATCTTCAGATAGAGCCAGTTAACTTTATCAAAAGCCTTTGCAAGATCAATCTTAAGAGATATGCCTTTAAGATTCTTATGCTTTATGGAGTGTAAAGCTTCCTGGGTGGTGCCAATGGCCTCTTGAATGTGTCGATTTTGGAGAAAGGCAAATTGTTCAGCAGAAATATGAGAAGACAGAATGGGCTTGATGCGATTTGCTATGATCTTGGAAATGATTTTGTAGAGGCAATTGCATAATGATATTGGACGGAAGTCATTAAAGGATGTAGGGTCATCTGATTTAGGAATCAGGGCTATGAAGGTGTAGTTCATAGGGGGATGTATGTGCCCTGTGATCCGGCTTTCTTCAATGACCTCCAATAAGTCCCCGCCCAGCAGATCGTAAAAAGCCAGATAGAACTCCACTGGCCACCCGTCCGGCCCCGGGCTCTTATCTTTCTTGAACCATTTGAGCGTGCTTTCCAATTCCTGTTTAGTGACTGGTTGAGTGAGGTCATCCATATCCTCCTGTCCAACAAATCTAGGGAAGTGACCAGCAAGATTGATGATATCTGGAAGATTGATGGCAGTTGGTGCAGTGAATTGCCTTTTGAAATGTGATACCCCCATTTTGGCAAGTTGCTGGTGCGTAGTAGCCCATCCTTCAGGTTCACAGGGCAGTTGCCAAATAGTGTTTGAGGCCTTTCTACCATTTGCAAGGTTGTGGAAGTATTTAGTATTACAGTCCCCTGCTTTGAGCCAAATGGCTCTACTTTTTAACCTCCACAACTCCTCTTTTTCTTGTAGGATCTTAGTTTTTTGTGCAACCAGATTGTTCAGTAAAGATTTAGATACCTCTGATAGGTAGCCAGTCCCCCTTTCGTCCGTCAATTGAGCTATCTGGGTTTCTGTGTCTACAAGCAGCTGTTCATCTCTGAGTCGTTTCCTTCTTGCCCAGGTCTCAGTCAATTTCTTTAGCTCATTTAGTCTGTCACAAAAATCTGCAGCTTTTCTCTGATCTCTTAGTGGAGGTTGAGATCCCCAGTATTCCGAGACCATATTAATAAAATCCAGGTCTTGTAGGAATCCAACAAAAAATTTGAAAGGGGAGCGGGGCTTGATTTTAGCATCACTGACTTGTAGGAGGATTGGGAGATGATCAGAGAGTCCACCTGAGCTAACCCATTGTCTATACAGGGGGAATAATGGAATCAGATCCTCATGCACCAGAAACCTGTCTAGCCGTCTTCCCAGAGCTGCCTCCCCAGTTCTCTGATTGTGCCATGTTGGAACTTTCTTATTCATAGGAATATCAACAAGCCTGTATGAATCAATTAGCATACTCATCTGTTCAGAGATGGGATCAATCTGTGCATGATGTCCCCAAGATTCCCCAACGCCCAGGGAGAAGTTGAAATCACCGCCCATAACAGTAGCTCGAGTAATGTGGTTGCTTCCCAGAAAGTTTTGCCAGAAGGTCAGCCTATTCAGATTAGGGCCATAGATGTTGATAATACGAATAGGGTAACCCAGCTCACCCAAGAAGATGTCCATTCCCAGAAATCCTCTGCCCCCCCATGAGGAAAGAGGCTTGCCCTTTCTAGGGTTTATGCCAATGGCCAGACCTCCTGACCGACCAATAGCATCCATACCCTGAAATATCCAACCAGGGTGAAGGGCCTGTAGGGTTCGCACCGCCACCTCCGAGGTGCATAGGGTCTCCTGTAGGAAGAGTATGTCACATCTGGATTCATGAATCAGTCGTTTTAGAGCTAATCACTTTTTGGGGTTGGCTAATCCCCTACAATTGAAGGAGAGCCAAATCATGGGGAACCACTTGCCAGGGGCTCAATTGCTCTAAGTGCCCGTTCAATGGTGTATTGTCGCCCCTGGGCGACATCAGCTACAACGTTTTGTATAGCCGAGTTGATTTTTGATGGACGACCCCTCTTAGGCTTGCGGTAACGACCTGGGGAGGAACCAAGTCCTAACAGTCTGGTACGGACCCGAGGTCTGAGATGGTAGGGATGCGATCCGGAGCCGGCAGGGGAGGATGAGGGATCGGGGAGGCCCTGCTCCAACCTGTGAGAGGAGGGTGTGGTGGAGAAAGTAGGGGGGGGGGCAATTGTGCAGAGGATGGAAGGAATCGGTGCCGGATCAATATGAGGGGACAACAAAGAGGTGTGCATAACAGAATGCAATACTTCAGATAAATTATGAGAACATATGGGAATAGATGCATTACCCGGAAGAGATGATGCAGTCTCCGCTGTCTTGGACCGGGTGCGCGGCGGTGCAGGAGTGGATGTAGCCTTCCTTCTGTTGTTGGTCTTCTTGGTGCCTTCCGATACCGCATTTGCTAGAGTCTCATTATGAGTCAGATCCCCTTCCGCAGGATTGTTTTCTCCTCTGTTTTGTTCCACTGTAGGCTGCTGTCTAGGCCCTTTTGTATCCTCGGATGTCACCCCCGAAAGCAGAGGGCAGTCTTTGTACAGATGGCCGATTTTGTGGCATCTACGACATCGAAACGGGACTCCTTCATAATCCAGCAGTTGCTTGCGCGAGAAGTGTCTGCGATGCAGGGTGATTTTCTCCTCCAGTCCTGCCCTAGTGTCAAGATGAACCAGGATGCGAGCCATGGTCATGATTCCAGTTTGCTCATAGGTTTTATCATGCTCCAGGTAGGTGCCCAACGCGTCACCTATTCTCTTGAAAACTTGCGGAGTCCAGAATTGCATGGGCAAACCTGGTAGACGAACCCATATAGGTCCAGCACCCAATTGTTCTCGCTCCGGGTCAAAAAGAGGATCCCAGCGCTTCAGCAGGACAGGTGCCAATTCAATATGCCAGTATTGGGAAAGTATCCATTGGGTATATTCCGGTCTGTGAAAGTGCAATGCAAACCAGCCCCTCGCAAGGACCCTGATAACTGGTAATTCCTTGAGGAGAGAGCCCCAAATCTCCTCTGTCCATAGTTTTAATCTTTCTACAGAATAAGTACGACCTCTTACCCGGCCGACCAGTACCTTTCGGGCATTTTCCATAGCATCCGCCATCTGAACGTCTTCACCAAATGTAAGATTAATATCCGAGTCTATTGCCCGAAGGCACTTGCCTTTTTTCAGTTTCTCCGAGCGCTTTCCGATAGGGAAATCCTTGAGAAGTTTACGGCACGGGTCAGAAGTGCTGTGCTGTGCAGAACCCGCCGAGCGGGCAGGTAGCAGCGACGAGTTAAAACAGCCCGAGCGGATAGGGGAGCGGGGGTCGATACTGCTGGTGCCCGGATGCAATGAACGGGGGGGTCGCTGAGCACCTTGGGGGTTCGTCGGCATCAATGAAACGGATGAAGGGTTTGAGGGCTGAGTGGGCGGAGGGGGTGAAGGCAAAAAGGGCTGAGTAGGGTTCTGGAGAGGCGAATCAAGTGATGGAGAAGTCTGCAGACAGGTACCCAGAAGATGGAGCGTTGCCGGCGAGAGGGGCGGACATTCGAGAGCCGGAAGATCCGCCAGGTTAACATCAGGATGTTTCTTCTTCCCCGAGCGCGGCAGATGGGGATGTAAGGAGGAGGCAGCTGTCTCGGATACTTGTTCTTTTCCCCAGGGTTCCATGGCAGGGCGATTATTATATGCCCAAATGTCCTGTTGTGGCATGGGGTCCTCCTCGTAGTCCACGAGGTCCTCTTCGACCATATTACCTGCCAAAACAGTGATGCCCTAGACTACCGACCAGGAAACCGACCGTCGGAGAGAAAGGAATACTTGTTCGCGGGGTTCGACGGAGAAATGTAAACCGCAGGGTAAACCAGGTGCTAAGAAAACCGGGAATGGATATGGTGCGCGAAAGTCCTGTGCCGGTCAAAGGACCGTGATACCTGCACACTGTCTGTATACCGCCATGAAGATTGGTGAGTGCCAGGGTCGCCGCTAGGGTTAGGGTTTCGCCATATTTGCCCAGACCTGTACAATTAGTAACTTGTATCTATATAAAGTTAAATTATATAAAAATTTGTATCTATATATTTTACTTGTATCTTTTTATTGTCCCTTTTAATTAGTCGTTATTTTTGAAAGTTTAGCCATTTCAAAATAAAATAATGATCGGATGATATTTGTCTTGTTCCTCTTCATTTTCAAAATATTTTTATGCCTCCCATCATTAAGTTGGATTGCAAGATTTTCCTTCATATTTGTCTTGTTCCTCTTCATTTTCAAAATATTTTTATGCCTCCCATCACTAAGTTGGATTGCAAGGTTTTCCTTCTTAACAATACAAATTTGTGTGTATCGACAAATTATTTTTGTTCGATATGACATCACCCATATTAAAATGATGGGCATCTCATAATTCATAAAAGATTATGAATTATAATTATTTTGAGAGAATTATTATAATTCTTAAAATGTGCAATTAGTAATTTATATCCATATAAAGCAAAATTATTAGTGTCATTTCGTGTACGAAAATAACAAATCATAATGAATTAAATATCAAATTACATGGTGAATTGTACCTAGAACCCTCGTGATGCAATCAAATGGATGCTCTGGATTAATCACTGATTACTTACCCTAACTCCGTAATGAATGGAGGGAATATAGGGGATTGCAATTTACCATCGTAAGTGAAACACCATTATTCAAAAGAGTTAACACAGATAAGTTAATTTTGCATGGCCAGATTGACTAATATTTCACTCACCACGTGGAGAAACTACCAGATGAGTAGTGAAAATCTTGAGTCCATTTGGTATTAGGGTGACATGTTATACAATTAATACAATGGCATAAAGGTTTGGTCAACTCCAGTTATAACTTATTCCTCGAGTGATGTCAATAGGTGTATTATAGGTTTTGAATATTAATGGTTCATGATATGTTTTAACAAATTGGTTGATATCTGTAGGAAAATAATCTCAAACCTTAAGCGTTTTGGTGGAGAGAGGGTCCTTTATTAGAATTGGGTTTGATGTTATGCGTTAAAATCTCATTGTTGAGGATATTAAGCTTGTTTACAATCACTCCTTCAATTTGTTCTGTTAGAGCCACCAATGCATTGTCTGGGGATTCGAATTCTCCAGAATCCAATTCAACTCCACTTATAATCAAAGCTCTATTCATCACTTGAACTTGAAAGATAATATGAGGTGTTACTCCACTAGTCTTTAAGATCTTATTTTATTTTAAGTAGTGTTCTGTTTTTAAGAACAACACGCTATTTCTCCAGAAAAGAAAGAGCGTGATACCGTGTTATAAATTAAAATCCATTGTCATTGCCTCATTAATACCTATTCAGATAAATTGGAATTAAGAAAGTATATGTTACTACTATTAAGGTTAACATCAATCGATATCGATTATAAATTGTATGCTGGAAATCTGTAAAATTCTCATATATATATATATATAATTCTATAAAAATGAACTAGCATGACTGGAGAAAAATGGATTCTATAATTAGAAAAATCTACTTATAAACCTAAATAACAGTTGATATTAGAAAACATAGATTTCATATTAAACAATTTATTAATCTTTTAAAATGTTAAATGCGGCACAAACTTGAATATATAAATGGCATATACAATAGGAATTTGGTAAAAATGTATTATTGTTATGATTATAATATAGAAATAGAACATAAAATAAGATTTCTAATTAAATATTACTTTATGATGTGATTGTTTGGCTAAGTGGTCCAAGGCATCTAAATTAACCTTTGTTATAAGAAAGCTAGGATCAAATCAAAACAGCATTGTGATATAGAATAGTGTATTGATCTCACACACTAAGCTTTGAATTCCAAAACAACTCCATTTTGTTTTAGACTTCAACACTTGTGGATAATTGCTTATTTTTATTATTATTATTTTCTTTTTCTTTTTTATAATACATGCTCATTGTTAATTGCTTATTTTTATTATTATTATTTTCTTTTTTCTATTTTATAATAGATGCTCATTGTTCTTCACTGTGATCATATATATATATATATATATTCCAATAATAGATGGTCACTTGTCATTACAAAAGGTCATTGTTTGCAATATAGTTCTTGTGACTACCTAATTTATGAGACTTCAATGGATTTCCTAAGCCTCTTTTCTCTCTCACATATTATATCCAATGAATGACCAATACCAACAACATGTTGACCAATATCCATATGGAAATATATCCACACTTGAAATTCACTTCCACTCTCATAAGGGATCTTATGAAACATTGGAGCAATGCCTCCAAATTATTATTGCGAAGCGATGTGTGTGTGGCTGCAAAGTTTTCATGGGGACCAAAGAATTGAAGGCATGTGGAGATTATAGAGCGGTTAAAACTTGGTAGGAATACAAAAACTGTGGAAGACTCTTTGGACTTGAAGAGATAGAAGCCATGAAGAAATTGATTGTATCAAGAAGAGATGGGCTAGTTGTTGTAAAAGATGCCCACCCTTTACTACAACACAATGTGAGACAACCGGAATGCCCTACCGCCAGAGGTTAAATGAAGTGCACGATGAATTTCGAACACTGTGTGGGATGCAAAACTAAAATAGACAATGATAAAGTAGCGGTGAAACACTACTAATAATAGAATGAGTTAAGT